>JAUPFZ010000004.1:19935000-21140000 GCA_036937285.1 Euphydryas editha | reverse complement strand
ACCACATACAAATACACAAGCACACACGCACGCACACGCAAACACATACATACAAGACTACAAACAAAAAACAAATTATACACGGCTTGCCGAAGTATCTTCATTATTCATGGTTAATCTAAGCTAAGGAATTTTTTTTAAAGTTATAATTCTACAATCATACAGAATGCTGTTATACGAAACTAATGAGTTACCCTTAATCAAAAAAATAAAATAATACCATGGCGTTATAAATTCTAATTGTGACGTGAGTGTTAGTACTCTCCCCTCTAAAATAAAACTGGTATTAATTGTTTGTTGATAAGACGTCTACGTTATTTATTATAAGTTTTTTCTTAAATTTTCTTCGATGAGCTTCATAATAGTGTTTTCATCAATTGTCATCGTCACATAAAAATCAATTAAAACCAACCACATAGTCATGATTCTCGAAATATAAATTTTACTTTAAAAATCCATTGTAAAATTATTCCAACTCCGCAATACAAGAAAAACCAAGTAGACGCAGGCGTCGTGGTCAGTGTGGGAGTGCCTGATAATAAGACCGACTTCACACACTATTAGAATTTATCACACTATGATAATGTCTTTAAATATCATATTTTGCATTGAGCTCACCATATGTTCTGGAACATTCCTTTCGCTGTGATGTGGGGAGTGCATACTGGTACCACTGTCCACATATTTAGTGGTCTTCCCGGGAGATGGCATTGTCGTCGGACGTCGTTTATCTTTACCCTGGTAATTTATAGCATTTTTTTTTAAAATATTCAACTGTAGCTATGATAATACTAAACTTAACCCATGACGAGTCATCCAAAAACGGGAAATTATTTAGATTATCAAGGAGACCAATAAAAATATATATGAGAAAAGTGCCTTATATCGTTCATATATTTAGACATCAAATATACGGATTTCTCCAACTAATCATGATGGGAAAAGTCATCGGTAAAAGAGATCTTGGTCATAGAAAAGTCTTAGCTATGCAACATCAGGTAGCGTACTGGGATTCCGCTTGCCGTCCATCTGTTCCGCCTCGCAAAGGATAATAAAGCTGAACTAACTTTTCCGAACTTCGCTAGTCGGATCGGCACTTCAAGAAGTAGAAGAAGAATAAGAAGAAGGAGAATAAGGAGAAGAAAAACTTTTACCCGCGGTTTCATTTACGTTATCATACTTGATTGGTTACTGCTTCTTCCGTCGTTATTCATCTGATTATAATCTAACATCATATACCCTATATCCTTAATTAACAAATGGGCTTTTATTACACAAACAAAGACAAAATGTTCAAAGTCGGAAGTTTTTAATGATTCAACGCTTTATCATATTTTAAGAATATCTCTAAATTATTTCTTGGGAATAGATTATCTATTGTTAATTATTTAATTATAACCAAAACCAATATACTCACAGGATTAACCAATTCAGCACTTAATCCGAGATACTGATGGAGTGCGGTGAAAGTTACTCTCTGTAAACGTACCATGATGATCTGAAGAAAAAAAAAAACAAAGGTATAAAAAAATATCACAGATAAATATTTGCTATTTATAACAAAGGACTTTTTGATATTCCTTAAAATAATGAAATAATAAGTATAATATGATAACAGGAAAAATAGGGGATCGGCCAAATTTTCAGAAAGTGTTTTAAATTAACCTTTATGGATACTTATTCCCATAAAAAATAAAAATTTATTTTTTTATAGCCGTTTAAGTACTCAAAATCATGTTTTAATATTGTCTGTTTAAAAATCCCGCAAAACGCCACGCTATATTATCTGAGAGCGCGTGACGTCATCTGGGGCTATAACAAAACAGCTGCATGAGCATAAGTTCGACGCCCCCCCCCCACCCCAGCCTGGAAATTTGAGATATAAAAATTAAAAAAAAATACTAATTGACGTATTTTTAATAGCACTTTCCAAAATTGTTTATTATTAAAACAGCACCCTCCTAGTTTACGAGTAAAAAATTAATAAAGATACTACACGCTACACCATCGATATCACTTGAAATACTTCGAATTTCGTACTTTTTGCACAGTGGAAAAACTGCACCCTACTCGAAACTAATTGCACTATCATTAGAATTTCACAAAATGCAATAGTTATTGCAGCAAACAAATAAAACGTAATCAGTCTGGGGAAGAGCACTGTCAAATATTTCCTTGTAAAGGGCGCCAACGCCATAAATAATATTGTTTAAAATATTTTTTTATATATAATAAATAATATAATATAATAATAAAATATAATATAATTTTTTTGATATAATAATTTTTTTTTTAAATATTTTGTTGCATTTATTTTTTATTTGTTCTTATGGAACGCAAAAAATATCGTTGGTGTGCAGTACCTCAATGTACGAACACATCAAAAAGTACTCCAAATAAAATATTCATTTGATGTGCCAAGAAAAGCAGATAAACGAAAAAAATGGTTAGACTTAGCGAGTAGAAAATGCAGCAAAATGAATTCACCAATTTTAATTACTTAATAATAATTACTTTTGTGAAGATTATTTTCACGTAAATATACATTAATTACTACAAATAAATAGAATGAAATTTGCTTAAATTAATTTTTAGTAAATATATTATACTGTTTTCTCTCTACGGTCAACTACTATTATAGATTTTTTCTTTTTGTATTTTTTTTTTTTTTTTTGTAACACTAAAGAATGTGATATAGTGTTGACAGTATTCTACTTGCGACGACCGTTCTTGTGTAGTGGTGCGGTAGTCGCCTCAACACCTCGCGCTGGCGATCGCGGGTTCGATTCCCGCTCGGAACAGATAATTGTATTTGTACAAATATTTGTTTCCTGTCTGGGTGTATGTTCTTGTGGTTCTCCCCACCGTGTCTCAGAGAGCACGTAAAGCCGTCGGTCCCGGTTGTTATCATATACACCTGATAGCGATCGTTACTCATAGTAGTATATTATTCGCCAACCTACAATGGAGCGGCGTGGTGGATTAAGCTCCAACCCTTTGTCTATATGGAGAAGAGGCCTTCGCTCAGCAGTGGGTGGTTTACAGGCTAGTACAGTACAGTAGGTACAATACATATTATATTGTGTAATATTAGAGGTTATTTTTCAAGGAGGTATTTTTTCAAGTACCTAGGTATTTATGGCAAATAATATATTATTATATATTTATAATAGTAATACAGAAGATTTCACATTTCAAAACACAAATTTTGTCACAAAAGTCTGAATTACTTGCAAAGAAATTGCAAATCAGAAACGTATTCACTCTGGGAAGATTTCGATTGTCGGCTTTCGTAAATCCTGTTTTCATTATAAAAAAAACTGGTTAAACACCACGTGACAGCTTTTAAATCGATTACCGTATCCTAATTTATCAATAATCTTTTAGCAACTTTTATAATATCAACAAAATTATGGAAATAACTGAGTAAACTAAGTAGATAGTACCCATGCAGTCAATGATTGTCCACAGATGACGTCACGCACTGTGATTGGTGTTTCAGTACTGTTTAAAAATATTGAAAATAACAACATTTTATTTCTTCATTTAAAAATATTTAAATGAATTATATTAAATTATTATTAGGTAAATAATTGTAAAACAGTATATTTATTTTATCTAACCACATATTACATTTTAATCTGATTACTGTCCGATCCCCTATTATAATATGTATAAAATTTTGTATTAAGTCAATACTTTTTTTTTTTAATATAAATATTAATTATATTTTTCAATATTAATTTATATAAACAACATTTACGAAGTATACCTAATCTTGTTACGATTATCGATCTCGATATTTGCAATTGTGACGTGCATTTCAATTTCCAATGATAAGAACTGCATAAGTGCATACGCTATTATGATTACAAAGCGAGGATTTCGTAAAGAAGTTATAATTACATTTTTATCTGAACGTTAATCAATTTAATAAATGTTTTTCTTTAAACGTATACAAATAAATATGGAGAGTAGAGGAAAGGAGCACTATCTCATATGATTGTTTGACACAAAAAGTGTCCACAATATAACATTACAGAGGGGCTGTTGTATAGGAAAATATGATTAGAACTTAACCATTTTAGATAACTTGAAGTTTGCTGAGTGGAAAATAAGTAAAATTTCAGGTATTATCATATCTATCTATCTATCTATCATATTATCTAGTCTACTAGAGTAATTAGTAAATGTGCTGTAATTGAAAGTTAAATGACTAGCGAGTTAAACAAATTATGTAAGCTAAAAACGGTCCTCTACTACAGCAACGCCATCTTTATTTAAGATTATTTCGGGAACACTTTTCGTAACACAAGATAGTGCTCCTTATCTCTAACCTCCATACAAATAATAAAATGACAAAAATACAGATAATAGAACACATACCTGTATAACTCTTACGAATATATCAGGATACTCTTTGAAAACTTCCTGGAAAGCTTTCATCGGTAACTTTATAACTTGCGAGTCTTCTAACGCCTTCGCGTTCACAGTTTTGTATGGTTGAGAGTGACCCTGATAATAATATATAAATATGTTTAAAGAACTTTATTTCTCATTTGGAATTACAGAATTAGACTTACATGAGAAAGTTTACAAGCAAAAAATAAATCTAAACAATGTTAAACGGTACAATTGTAAAAAAATGCGTTGCTAATAACAATATATTAATAATGTTAAATAGCACGATTAATATATTAATGTATGTCGTGGTCCTAGATGTTTGTGCTTATGTGTGTTTTCGGACTTTTGACACCGATGGGCTATTATGTAACTAAAACTAAACTTACTAATAGCGAACGATCGCAAAAAAAAAACAGCTCTAATGTTCAATTTACTACCTGAGCCTCAATTAGTATTAAAATTTAACATTACAGCGATTTTTGGCGATCGCTCGTTATTTGCAAGTTACGTAATAGTCCACCGACCACAATTATATTATAAACCTATACTTCCTTCAAATATTATTGTAACGGTTATTTATACTCCTATATCAGTTGCGTTAACATTAACAAGTGTGTTCCAATTTCGTATAAAATAAATAACACGATAACGCACAAAATTGGTTTGCCACGTCTCGTTTAACGTAATAAATTTTTGTTTTATCTGCGTAGAAATTTGATTATCGCGTTAATTAACACATTACGACGAAGGTAGACTTGGAGTTTAACAATTGTTTACTTATAGCAGAGGTCTGTTTAGATCATTGATAAGTATTAATTTTTTTATGAAAAAACCTTGCCAATATGGGAGAATATTAATCATGTGATTTTTGACACGATAGCGATAGAATTTTGACACAATTTTAACGGAGGACATAAAAATTTATATGTAATATACAAAAACACAAATAAATAAGAAAAAAAAACAGTCTTAATTAATTTTAGATACGACTTGATTAAAGAACCAATTTTAATATAGAAATAGTCTGAAATATACAGCAGGAAACTAAAATCCTCCTAAAGAAAAAAAATTCAATGCTACAAAAAAAAAAGCTTGTCACCGGTAAATATTTGTATATGCATAATATGTAGTATGCAGTAGATAGTGGCTTCTTTATATTAATATAAATAGTAAATTTTGTTTTATATATATATAATTCATTATTTAGTGTGTTTCTTGTGTGTTGCTCATGTCTTATGTGTATGTATAAGTGTGTCACATGTAAGATGACCGTTCTGGTGTAGTAGTGCGAGTAGTCGCCTCAAACCGCGTGCCGGCGGTCGCGGGTTCCATGCCCGCTCGGGACATATATTTGTATTTGTACAAATATTTGTTTCCGGTCTGGGTGTATGTCCTTGTGAGTCTCCCCACCGTGCCTCAGAGTGCATGTAACGCCGTTGATTCCGGTTGTTATCACAGACACCTGATAACGATCGTTACTCATGGTAGGGAAATTATCCGCCAACCCACAGTGGAGCAGCGTGGTGGATTAAGCGCTAACCCTTCTTCTATACGGAAAAGAGGCCTTCGCTCAGCGGTGGATGGTTTACAAGCTGATACAGTACATGTAAGATGTATTATATTCAATAATCACCGTCAACACGTCCGTGAAGCTGAGCAGCGAGGTGACGCTCTCGCCGGCGCGCACGATCTTCAGCGAGAGGCTGCTGGAGTCCGGGTTCGTGATGTACACGTTCACGCGACCGGTTTGCACCACGTACACGTTCTCGTCCGTATCGCCTTCAATTTAACAATTTTAAAACTTATTACAGACATTCAGCGCAAAATTATTCCGCGTATTAACCGCGACTTCATTTCCGATTACACATTTTGATTTTCGTCCTCTCTCCGAAGGGAATCGTACTGAATTTCAAAATGAAACGTATCCTGTGTTCTAGCTCTTAATATTAACTAATATCACGCAGTTTCATTGAAATCCATTCGGTAGTTTCGGCGAGACGCGCGGCCAAGGTACAGATAGACTTACATACAAAATTTAATTTTTTTTAATCCTTAGGTGTCTGTTGAATTGAATGAATTGGATTTGTCACAGTTATTTTTTATTTCTTACAGTTGTTTATTAGAAATATATAATATATTATCTCGGGTTTATCTGCCCTTTAATTTATTTAGTCTATAATTGAATGTTGTACAACTCTATCTCTAGGAACTACTCACCGACTTTGAACAGGAAAGACCCAGCCGGCAGGTTCAGTATCTCCGTATGTTTGCACAGCATCAGGAAGACCGGTTTCTCGAAATGTCCAAAAACTCTGATGCTGTGTAACATGTACAGCGCGTCTGGTGGTACTCTATCGTCGCTTGTCAGGTCTTCTTCTAAATATTCTGCCGGAGGTTCCAAAACCTAGTGGTGGAGAGGAAATAAACAAAATTAAATGCACATTTTAATAACTAACTTTGTTTGAACTATTTTTATCACTATTATTTTTGCAACGAACTATATAACTAGTAACGCATGATTCCGATATATCAGTAGTTTTGATTGTTTAATATTTTTATATGTATTTTTAATCTAATTTTAAGTGAATTTTTAAGTTATTTAAGCACAAATAAGTATTTCACAATCAACGGCTCCCACTAGGACGAAATCCTCTGGGGGATCCGGAAACATACAAAATATAAGCACAAGCATCTAGTTTATGATTTACATATAAATAATTTATAGAAATATTTTTCACGAGCGGTGACAATCAGCGATAGCTATCGCAAGTCAATTGCTGTGATACTGCACCAAACCATTGTCGGTTTGTAAAAACACAAAAGTTTGTGCGTATTGATGGTTGTTGATTCACGCTAAAACTATTTTACCGTTTGTAATGAAATCAGGTATTTGGATAATTGAATACCCGGACTAACAGATAGACAGACTTTTTATCATAAAATTTCAACGGGATCGCCTTTAGGCGAGTAAAACCACGGTTCATATTAAATGCTCAGTAATCAATAATTAAATTAAAATTAATTTAACTATAAAGTTTTTTATCTCTTATTTGTTGACATCAGACAAGAAAGTAGAACATTTTATCAATGTCATTTTTTTATGTTAATGACGCACGGAATTTATTGTAAATACTCGTTATACAATAATGGAATATTTTTAACACTGTCCTTGTGATAGTAAGAATTATCTGGAGACCGACTCAACTACTGAATGAACCAGTCTGTAAACGTCTCATTGCTGGAAAAAGGCCTATTCTCCATATAAGAGAAGGGTTGAAGCTTAATCCACCAAGCTGCCCCACTGTGACTTGACGGATTACTTATCTACCACGATGGTCGTTATAAGATGACTTTGATAACAACCGGGACCAAGGGCTTTATTTGCACTTCGAGGCACGGCGGGGAGACCCACAAGTACATACACCCACAGCAGAAACAATTTTTTGTAGAGATACAAATATCTGCCCGAGAGGGAATCGAACCCACGACCACCGGCGTTGAGACAGCTACTCGCACCACTACACCATAACGGTTGTCTAATTGATTTCGTAGCTGTTCTTTTTTGACAGTTGTAGTATTCTAATAATGAAATCTCTTAAATCGCTCATAACTGATATAATTATTACTTTGTGCTAAGATTTTAAGTGGTCGTAAAACATATGCTGTTCACTCGTTCAGATAAAATTAAAAAAAAAACAATAACATGTTTTTACCATCATAAATTATACATTAGTAAAATATTGCCTTACTTAAAAAATTATATTGTTAATATTATTTTTTATTCATAGCTTCTTTAATAATTAAAAAAAAGTAAGCATTAAGTAGTAAATATATTATAATATACAATATTTAATGGGTTCTGGGTTATATAAGGAATTATTTTTTATAGATAAAAATTTGTTTTAGATTAGTTACGTGGCTTAATTGTTTCGTTTAAAACAATCGTTATTAAGATTTAAAATATCCAATTTTAAATGTTGGAATTCGTTGAATTCAATTAGATAATATAGATACCATTAAAATAATGTTAGAATGAAATAAGCTTTTTTTGTATTTCATTCGAACGAGATTAAATGAATATTATACAACAATAAGAGGACACTGACCTGACGTTTCAAAAGAACATCAAAAATGTTATTAAAACTTGAAACCGCTAAGATGATTCGCTTTAGTGACACGGAATAAGTAAGGGTGCGACTCCACAAGGGCGGAGATGTGCGGAGATGTGTTTTAAACAACCAATAGAATTTCGTTCAATGGTTGGTATCCACTAAAGCGGAGGGGAGACGAGGTGTGTGAAATTCTATTGGTTGTTAAAACACATTATATATTAACGCACATTTCCGCTCTAGTGGAGTCCGGGCCTTAAGAGTGGAGCGTGCAAAAAAACTATCTGACATGTTAGCGCGGGTGTCACATAAACTGGACGTTGTGGTAACGGTCACGAGTTCAATTCCCGCTCAAAATAAATGTTTGTACAGGTCGAATGTTTATCGTATATATTATGCATGTTGTGTTTGTTTCCAGATTTAAGATTTTATCCTAGACCGTTCGGTTGTGAGACGTTAGTTTATTTTTTATTTTTAAAATTTACCATGTAATTACCTTAAGCTGTTCAGGAGCCGATTCCTTCTTGAGCTGCAGCAACTTCCTCGCGAATCTCATGACGGCGCGACGTTTTCTACCTTGCCCTGAATTCGAGATGGATTTCACTTTCCTCAACATCCGACGTCCATAGAAGAGCATTTTGTCGCGTTTTCGAAATCTTTTCGCGGGCTCTCCAGTGGCTGCCGTCCCTGTACCTCCCACTAGCTCTGTTATCAAATAAAGTTTATTTATCCATAACATAATAAGTAAGAGTGTTTGTTGTGTCGTTGTATAGTATAAATAAATAATAATAAACGTCTCACACTCAACGGCCCCCAGTAGGATGTGAATCCTGTGTCGGGGGTCCGGAAACATACACAATCCACAAGCACAAACGCCCAGACCACGACAAACATCTGTATGGCCTATACAAATATTTATCATGTGCGGGGATCGAACCCGCGACCGCTAGTACATCAGCTAGTCGCTGTGACCACTGCGCCAACGCGTCGTCAAATATACTAAGTATACTATACATTACAGTATGGTACGGTATGGTTCGATAAACCATATAGAAGAATATCATACCATATTATAACAGTACGGTAGAATACAGTATATTACAGTAGAGTATGGTAAAGTAGAGTATAATATAGTAAAGTATAGATACCTTTTGAACGACATCGTTTGTAGTAATAAAAGAAGACCACAAGAAGTGACACTAACACACAACCGCAGAATGACCACAGCAACTGAAAAGAAAATAATTAAAATAAATAAATATGTTTAACATACACACACGGTCGTCTGTTCCTAAGGTAGGCAACTTAATGCTTGTGTTTTAGGTAACAACCGACTCATACATATTTTTTGTAATATATACATATAAATAATACATATATAAATTAATATATATTACACCCAGACTCGGGGCGAAAATCGAATCCACAACCCTGAAGCAGAAAGTAGGGTCACTGCCAACTGCGTCAACTGGCCAGTCAACTAAATAAAATAAAAAAAACATTATAAATATAATCGTTATCTGTCAAACGTATCAACTCAAACATTTTTGTACATTATGCAAAAAAAAATGTAATGGAATTTTTATCTCATTAAATTTTATCATCATTGGTACACCGATAGTAACATGTTTATCTATATTTATAATAAAAAGTTTTCCTCTTTTAAGTCAGTTTTTTATCGATAAACTATGTAACTACTGAACCGATTTTAATAGTAATGATGAATGCTTTTTTTTGTTCTAAATTATTCCTTTTTAATATATTTTAAATAAATTAAAAAGTAAATGGAAAAATTGTTTTCCTCAATATTAATCTGCAATACTGAAAACTAAAGTAGACTATTAAACAACATACTACGAAATTGTAATAATATCAAAATGGTAGACACATGTTTAGTGCAGTCATTATATATGTACGTTTGGAAATGCAGGTGAATCGAGAAGACAAAATTTTAGACATTACATGGGTGGGTCTAGAAAAACTCAATTTCATATTGTCGACCAAGATTTCCGATTTGCATTTTCCGGCATCTTGAAAAAGGGTTAAATTCAGTTTTTTCATAACAACTCGGTTCTTCGTTGAGATACGAAAACTTTTATGCAATACTTTTTTTTAACTTTTTTTACGATCTGCCCCTAAGGGCTACATTTTTCACCTATCGTTCATCGTTATTGAGATATCGATCAAGGAAACCATAAATTTCAGTAGTGAAATTTGTTTTTTTTTTTGCTATTTTCCTTCTTCTCGTGATAGATATAAAAAATGTCTAGAATAAAACTTGTAGAGCGTATTTGGACCTAGTCGTCTAACGCGCCGCAGTGTTGACCGCAACGCGCCCGACAATACAATGTGCGTCCCGCCATAGTAGTCTAGTCAACAAGTCAAAAAACGGGTTAATTCTTATTCTCGGTCACATTGACTGACCTTTCAATTTAAATTCAACGCTATTATGTGGAATAGTGAATACACACACACAGATTCTCACCCCAAAGTGAATTTCTCACGTCGTGCCTTCCCCTGTTTAGCATGACACTTTCAGCCTTATAACATCAACCAATTATTAACAGATTTTTTGGTACTAATATAATTCTTAAATCCGGTGCATTTTAAAATAAACTTAGTCAAACAAATAATAAAATCTTCAGTTTTATTGCATTCAATGTTAATAAATAAAAATTATTATTAATTTGACGGTGGGGTTTCGGGTGACGGTGGGATTTGGGGTGGGCCGGTGGCATTTTTTCGGGTGGGTTGGGTTGGATTCTCGCTCCGATTTTGTATTATATGCACGTTTATTACAACAACATAAAAAATGTATATCAGCTGTTATCTAAAACATAGGCATTATGTTGTCTACTTTAGGAACAGACGACCCTCCCCCCAAAAATCCCAAGGTATAAGCTCGGTGTCAAGATATAGTAGGCCATATATGTTTCTTTCACATATTTGAACTCGTAAATGGTTGTAAACGGTATATGATGACGGGTCGGCATCGCGCAGGTTCGATCCCCGTCCATGAAATATATTTATATATAATACATCCACCATACATATTTTGGTAGTATTCTGAACGTTTGTGTTGTGTTTCCCCGATCCACAGGATTCCCATCCTAATATTCGTTTAATAGGACGCGTTTCTTTTTTAATTTATATCAAGATAACACTCTCTTAACAGACTTTATTATATAATATACTAGTTAGACATCATTTTTAATCCGGTCAATATAGACATTTAAAATAACCAAAATTCCCGGAGAGCCAAATATTGGTTGAGAGCTGGGGTTTACTATTACAAATAAAGTTTTAATAAATCACCATCGATCCTATGTGTACTACAAAAGTTATTCGGGGATAAAGGTCAAAATTTGAGGGGTTTTTTTTTGGATTTTTCTCGAAAACGGTAAGTTTTGTCAAAAAAAAAAAAAAAACTCAAACCAAAGTTGTAGATCTTAAACTTCTCTACAAAAGTGGTCTTCATAATATTTTTTTTTCCTAAGATTTACCATTTCTGAGATATCGCGATTCTAAGTCACATTATACATGAAAAAACATTGTATGTAATATGTGTTCATATTTAAATATTGTATGTAATATACATATTATTCATACTGTTATTATTTTATTTTATGTTTTCTTTGTTTTTTTTTTTCACAAAACAAGAAATTGGACAGTAATTAGGACCAAGAGAATGTTGTGCAATGCAGGGCTTCTCAAAATTTAGAAAATGTATAGTTTGAACAAAATCAATTCCCCACAACAACTTCGTATATATGAAGAGAGTCACGAATACATTACCCCCAAAGTCATTATACACAGAAACAGATATTCCAGGTGATGGTAATTGTTTATTCCACTCACTCATACGTATTCTGCAACTTCAAATTTCGACTTGTGATTTGAGAAGACAGTTACTCGATTATTATATAAAAATGAAAAAATGGTAATGATGATGGTAAAAGAGTCGTTGAAATTATGGATGAAAGTTGACTTTTCTGAGAGATAAACTTTTTAATGTAAAATAATTGAAACAATGTTAAATTTTCAATGTAATATAAATTGTCATGTTTATGTACGATAGCGCAATGAATGAATATTGTATTTTACCACATAAATAATAGTACTTTTATACTGATAATTAAAGCAGTTGTTGCAAAACTATTCCCTAATCATTCCAAAATATCAAAAATGCACAACATTAATATTCAAGTTTTCACTTCTGCCGGCACTCCCAGAGTGCAACCCGTTGTTTTTTTTTCTATAATCTAGAACCTTCTTATAAACATAGTTTCAAAATCTAAAATATTTTTAATATCGGACTGGTACCTCTTGAGTTTACCGTATGCATATAAATAAATAGATTAAATCTTTTCCTTGAGCGTTGAAATCGTAATCACACAATGGATAAGTTCAAAACATGATAATTTAATTTTATTTTTTCAGTTATATTAGTTGAATCATTACCATAATTATGGTTTCCTGTTATTTTAATTTATAATTATGTATTTTTTTACAATACGCTATAGAGGTAGTCTAAAGCGCTAATTAACATCTAAAAAAGACAACGGATGGAAATGATAATTTGCTATAATTTTTAATAAGTATCAATAAAATCGATTTACATAATTATATATTTATTACACGTTATAACGTTATAACATATTTTACACCTACGACAATCACTAATTGAATATCACGATATATAGATAGATAGAGATAGATATTACAATATGAAATCCTACAGTCGTTCTAGAAGTTAGGAGTAAGCCATTGGTCGGAAACATACGTGTCGTGACGTATCGTGTCGCGGCAGAAGCATATCAGTTTCATACATTTAGTATAATGACATGACACGACACGACACGATACGACACGACACAACATTTAAATGTGTCTCTAACCATACTAAATAAAATAAAATATTTATTTAGAAAAACGTTTACATAAAATAACACCGTTGTTGGGACACCCTTTTAAGTAAATAATTTACCTGTGTCACGATGTCCCGCTCTTCCATAAAAAACTTATACAATTAAACTTAACATTATTACAATATATAATACATAAATACTTAATATATAATATTAATACATAAAAAAGAGAGTTTAATATATGAATTGTTTCTAGCCATACACTTATGATGCCAAGCCATACTTTTAAGATGCGTTAATTACGCAAACGCAATTTAATCGCAAAACAAAAATACTTTTTAGTCACGTACTTGTATTTTTTGTAAACATGTGTATAGGTATTAGTTATTTTTGATAAAGGAAAAATAATTTTATAGGTTATCAAATCGACCCGTATACTTTTTTTTTTTTTTAATTCATGGCCATGACAATCGTCGCGTGTTCGGTTCCCGCTCAGAGAGGATATTTGTATTTATACAAATATTTGTTACATATGTGGGTATTTATTACTGTTCCTCTAAAACCACGTAAAGGCGACCCACTTTTCATGAACACATGATATTAATAATTACTCTTGGTAGGAAAATTATCCGGCAACTCTTCTTTTTAAAAGTAAAACAGGTTTATGCCCTCCAGTGGCACGTTTACAGACAGTTTCAGTTCAGTTTAATATGACTGCTTGAAAATTTAGCATGCAATTATGATAATTTTTTTTTTTTTTTTTTTTAGAATATGTTTAAAAAAACCACTCCGAGTTATTACTAAAAAATAATTACATTGAAGGCTCGGTTAGTAATATCGCTCCGCCAACCCGCATGCCAAGCGCGGAGAGTATTGGCAAATCCCTCCCAGAGATGATGTGCGAGGCCTACGTTCAACAGCTGACATTCAACTACTGATATGGTGGTATATTTTTTCATTCTACCCTCAAGAACTTAACAATTTTCACCAGCAGGCTGAATCAATCAATAGTAATATCAAGAAGCTTTATTTTGTACTTCGTTTTCTTTTCTTTTTTTAATTATCTTACGATGACATTTTATGTTTTACAGAATATAAGCCTTATTTATCAAAATACAAATTTAATTAATATAAACGAATACCTTCAGCAATTCGAATAGAACACTCCAGACCTTTAAAATCTACTTTAAATAAAATTATCTATAATATACAATAAAATATAAATATAATATATAATAAAATTAAATACATTTATTACATCTAATAAAACCTGAGAGATAGGACAAAATAACAAGTTCAATAATTTGATAAACGATATCATTTTAACAAGCTCCTGTATTTTAAATACTTTTTATCTGTCGAATGGAATTGTGTAACATGCGTATGGTACTTTTTTACGGTAACACAGGGAAAATTTTTATAAGATACCCGGCTCCTGGGAACGAAACTAATCATCATTATCATCAGGGTCATGTGTACTTTTAGTACTATGTATGGTACTAATAAAACATGCCCAGCGTGTAATTTTATAATTGATTTATGCTGTTATATAAATAATACCTATGCGTTATAAAAATAAAAAGATATACCTACTATCTAAATCTTAGTTATTTTAAGTTTATTATGTTATGTAAGTAGATAATATAAAGTGGAAAATGGAAACTTTTTAAAATTTCTTTCTATTTTTAAAACTCCGCAAAACTATTTATTATAACACAAATTAAAACCCCTTTTGCGCCCCTTCCCACACCTTCTACGCTAGTCCTCTGCCCAAAGGTTGCCTGGAAGAGATCGCTGTGTTAGCGATAAGGCCGCCTGATGCAACTGATGCAATGTGATTGATGTAATTTACCTATATGTATTGTCTCTTTATTGTATTGGTGTGCAAAAGCATAAATAAATAAATAAAACAAAATTTTATGTAAGTTAATAAGCTGTAAAATTGTTATTTTGATCATATGAAAAAAAAATATATATATAATTAAGAACATAGACATACTTTATTTAATAAATTCTGGGATTTGTATCGATATTTTTTAGTGGAAACAGTTTTTATAATGCTGAATTTGCAGAAATAGAAAAGAGTTATCTGAAATTTGCAAGCGAAACAACGAAAAAAGATCAATCTTTGTCTACTGTTTATTTCGATAACTGATTCACGTCTCTGGAATTAATATATCACTTAAGATACGAATAAGGAATCCTTTCTTTAAGCACGATAAAGAAAGACTGTAGAAGTTTCCAGGACTGTAGAAGATAAAGTGCAGGAAAAACGAGTTCGAGAAGGCTAAGCCATAATTTCGGATAATAAAAATAAACAACAGGTTTTCAAGTGATTTGATAATGACCATGTCAACTTAGTGAGTTTTCATTGCGGAAAATAAACCGTTAATACTATTATAACGACTCCACTGCCCGTGTCAACTACTAGTTGACAAGAGTTTATAAACTAACAGCAATAACCGCTAGCGCCCGTGTCAAGTAATGGTCGTCATGGCTATATTGCCCATGTCACCTTTTTTTTAGACACGGGTATTAGTACGCGAATTGCTACTGTCAACTACAGGTGATTAACGTATATTACATTATCGCCAGTGGGAAGTTCTTAACAAAACTTGAGAAGCCTTGGGCAGTTTGCAGTTGGTAAACTAAAAGGTCATTGGCCGGACACTCAAGCGGTTATGCTATAGTAAAGACAACGAAGTTGCCGACATAGCCCAACGGATTTGCAAGCTGAAGTTGCAGTGGGCAGGGCACATAGCTCGAATAACTGACGGCTGTTGAAGTAATTGAGAGCAATGTCAACGATGTGGCTAAATATTAACATACCATTTTTTTGCTTTTTAAAGTTATTCTATACAGAAGAATTATTCGGGGGCTTTTTCTACCCGTCCCAATATTGATATTGTATTATTTGATAACGTTTTATACTTCATACATGTCTTTTATCATCATCATCATATCAGCTATTGCATGTGCTGAACGTAGTCCTCTTCCATGGACTTCCTGAGCGACCGGTTTTTTTTTCGGCCGTCAGTAATACGAGTCCTGCCTACTGCCACTTCAGCTTGTATTGGCATGTCGTTGCTTGCTGTGCGACTTGGAGCTTGTATAAAAGGCCCATACACTCCGACACTGACAGTCATCACTGGTGTCATACATTGGTCGAACTTTTACTTAAGGCACTAAGGTATGACGGATGAAAAAACGTTTTCTAACTTCCCAATCGCTGCCCATCCTAACTGAATTCAAAGATTAACCTCTCACTTAAAGTTTGACCCACCAAGTTGGAACTTTTGTTCTAGGTAGATGTACTCACGCAGGTACTTGCCGGGCACGGGTACATGGTAAGTGCCTGCACCAGTTTGTGTGAAGGGAAGTCACCCCTGCTTGCCACGAGTGTAGTGCGTCGATAGACACGGGCGTCACACTCTTGAGTGCGCTGCTCGGAGGCCCCAGCTCCATGCCCGTGGCCCCCGGTGGCCGTGATAGGCAGAGACTTATTCGAAACGAGAGGTGTTCGTCGGGCGTGGCCTCCTTCTGCGAGGAGATCATGGCATTGAAGGAGGCCACGGAGCGGGAGCGTGAAGCAGACGCTAACGTTAACCCGCTCCGCAGGAGACGCTGTTACGCGCTTCTTCACCGTCCGCAATAGAGTGGGAGGGGCATCTATTATCCTCCCACTCGCAACCAGGGCAATAGGGTGCTCACGGTGCCCGCGAGCCCTCTATAGGCGAAAGCGGCCCGCATCGGCGGGCCAACCGTCGGAGCGTCACGGTTGCATGCGAAAGCGATCCTGTGGCGCCACTCTACGACGATGAGGGCACCGCTGGGTTTTAGTGGGCATTCTGGCACGTTCTGCGTTGTCAACGAGTCCCACATACCCGTCGCCTTGTGCGGCGGGATGCTTTAACACATTTCCCAGCGTTAAAAAAAAAGGTTGATTTACTCGTCAACAACTTTGAGAGTGGAGTTCTTAACTGATATCGATGCGAGCACGACATGGAATTCGACATCATTTTCATCTACACAGTCCACAAACGCTAAGCACAATAACCGATTATACTCCTCGGTCTTTTGTATAATCTGCCGCAGCGTATGTACCTATCTGGTCTATAGCACCGGTACTGGGAAACCGGCTTGTTCGGGAGTCTGGAAGACATCAAACTTGCCCGTCAGACGATTCGTCATAACTCTATAAAATCGCTAATAAATATGGCTAATAACAACGATTCTCAAACAAAAAATAATTTACTTTCACGGTTTGTTTAAGTGTTAAAGCAAAATTTGCTCTAGGTTTAATAATAATTAGCTGTCATCGAATCATCCGTTTGGCCATTTGTAATAAATGTTTGACGCCTTGAAAATAACATAATTATACTAAATAATACGAAACAATACTAGAACAAGTTATAGGGGAAAAAGAAGTTACACGCGGATGAAGTTCCAGGAGAACATTAGTAAAAATATTAGCGTATGCATAAAAATTAACATAATGTAACTAACTAACTAAACTAACGAAATCTATATACCAAAGGCAATTTCCCATGCGTCAGTCCCGTGAGAATTCGAAAATGAATCAACCATTTTTTTAGTCTACTCAATATTGGAGAGTGTAGAATAATAAATTAACTGACAGCCGAAGGTGGTAATATAGCAAGAAGTTCTAGGAATCATCTAGATGTAAGTAATTTGTCATCGTAAACAAAATCGATAAACAACCTTTGACCCGTGCTCATTCAAACTTAATAACATAATTTAAATAGGAATATATTTATGAGTTCAATGAGTTGTGTAAAGACTTAGATATATTTGTAAACTCAAAAGCTCAGTTAAAAGGTAGTTTAATAAGAAATTTTAAAAAAATAAATTAGGATCTTCAGAGCATTTATAAGCACTTATAAACAAAATAAATGTAATCGGTACATAAATGTTGTATATAGCCTTTGTGTGTGTTTTGTTATGTTTATTATATAACTACCTCAAAGTTTTATTATTAAATATTATGTTACAATGGATTTTTGTATACGCCTAGATTAACTGTACTCTGTATCTGGTTGCTAGTTTGTAATGTTTAAAGACATAATAATTTCTATTTAGTTTAATTTTTTTAATTTTTATGTATCCATTCTATTAATTTCCGCTTTTTTTTTGTTATCAAGATCAAACTTTGGCTTTCTATTGTCCTAATGTAACAGTACTAAGATGTATATAAAGATAGGAAAACCTATTATTGGCCTTACTGTTAATATTACTCAAAATTTTTATATATATGTACGATTTGTTACGCTGTTGGTTTTCAAATAAATAAATAAACAATTTATAGCAACGACTATAAATGAAAAACAAACAAAACACATTATATAAATAAAACACGTAATAGGCATTGATGTATAATGGTAATAGGTATAAAAATTTAAATAGAAAATTTCAATTACAATTTACGATGTCTCGAAACACGGCATGATCATTACGTATATAATTATGTATGTACGTATTGATAAATATTAAATATCTTTCATAAAATTTATTACTATTCTCGAAGTAATCTCTATTTAATATTTTTTCTAAATGAGCAGAACCATAAAGTTATCCTAGGAACTCATCGTCCTTGAAAGACAGAATAACTATTGAATTAGTAAGGTAAAACGGTCTTTAAGGTTATTAATATAAAGACTGAAATGGAATAGAACAAGCGTGTTAATAAACACTTTCGCAAGAGAACGCTAGTCGTTTATTCGGATATTGCGAAAAAAAAAATGCGTTACGTGCTGTTTTCATTGCTCTGTAATATTTCTTTTTTTCTTTATTTTTTTATTTACAAATAATCACACTGAAATGTTGAAAAAATCTGTAATACATAAGTACAAATGTGTAAGATGTGTAATTTAATACACACATTCTTCAACATATAACTGAATTCTTTTTATTCGTGGTTCCTTCAAAGTTAGTAAATTTACAATGTAATATAAATGTAAAATGTAAATAGTTAATTAATAATGTAAATAAATAACAAGTATTATTGTTAATATAATAGTAACTTTTATAAAAGTTTTTATCTACCTTATTATTAAAAAGAAGTATCTGTTATCAGTTATGGGAAATATGAAACAGAATATTTTGGCTAACACTCCCTATAAAAAGTACAATAAATATGTTGTTGTGGAAGTGTTTTATAGAATTTCTAACCTTTAAAAGAATAAGAGTGATTATTAAATATTATGACATGTATTTCTCAGATTTTAAAACTGATTAATGACTGAACATGATTTTAGCTGATATCAGCGACTTTGTCTGCATTGATTATTAAAATAACAATGTATATTATATGCAGAGGAAATATCATCAAAATGATCAAAAGCAAAAATATACTTTGCTTATAAAATTTCTTTGCTTGAAAACATAGCACTTATAAAATCCGTGTCCCTTAAAATTTTTAATATTACTAAACCTTTATTACTGATAAAGTTAACAATGTTTCATACAATTTATGTTTATCAACACTATTACTGATAAGATACATGGTAACATTTATCCACACGTCCTTGGGACACAAAGGTCTCCTCCATCTCCTTCCACTCCTCCCGAGACAATGCAGCCCTCTGCCATAATGGGCCTGCAGCACCCATAATCTCATCTGACCATCGCTTTCTTTGTCTTCCTCTCTTTCTTTTAGTATTAGATCTGGGGTCCACAAAGACACATCCCTCGTCCATTTATTTTCAGCATTTCTGAGCATGTGGCCTACCAACCTCCATTTCAGGTTTTTTGTTTTTAAAATGACATCTTTCACTTTAGTTATTTTTCTTATATCCTCCGCCCTTTTGCGATGTCATTTAGTGAAGCCCAGCATGCTTCGTTCCATAGCCCTCTGACAAATAATGAGTTTTTGGCCTTGTTTTTGTGTTGTTGCCCATGTCTGATACCCGTAAGTTAGTATTGGTAGTATACAGGTTAAAACTTTTAATAACTTTATATAAAAAGATATTGCATTTTTATTAAAAAAAAATTCAGTTAATGTTCAAGTGACTAAAAATTAAACTGTGAAACTCAATTGAACTATATTTAGAATTTTTTCTAGGATGCCCAAATCAAGTAAAATGTCTCATTTTATTTACACCGGTCACCATATTGTAATGGTTTAAAAAGTATTTACGTTAACATTTCTCATAATACAATAAAAAAATTATCGATTCCTGGCTCGAGTCTGGATTAATATTTGTATATTATGTATGTTTATGCGTATGTACAATAAAAAAATATATATGTATGTATAACAGTCGGCTATTACCGAAAACACCAAGCATCAAGTTGCCTCTTAGGAGCAAACAACCATGTGTGTGTTTTTAATTAAAAAATAATAATAATAATAATATGCATATCACACATTAAATGCATCACCAGTATATAAAAAAAAATCACAAATCCATGTACAAAACATTTATCTCAGGATTTTACACAGAAAGTATTTTAAAAATAGAAAATAACTTCTGGAGATTTACTTAAAATTTTAAAATAAGTTTCACAATTTTGTGTGAAATTTTTAGTATATAAATATTAATGAAATTTTATAAGAAATTATATTAACTTTTTTTTTTAATTTATGAAATATTTAACAATTTAAGTGTTTATATACTATTTTAACCCACAAAATAAAAAAATATTGACAACTTTACTTATTAAAAAATAGCAGTGACCAGTGAGACATTTACAAGCTGCTAAACTGTAATGTAGTATTTTCTGTTTGTTTTCTTATTATTATTTTTTTACATTTTAAAAATAAGTTGTTTAATAAAAATAGCTTATTAAGATTTTTTTTTTTTTGTATAAGTTAAATTTTTGTGTCGAACATTCAATTTATTTTTCATTCAAATTGTAGTATTAAACTATATTTTTTTTTTACTTCCTGGTTTCGTTCAAGGATATTGATTTCTATGCCAAAGTATTATACAATAGTAAAATGTCTCGTTTAAAAAGTACAGCATACCTACATTTAACTAAAACTATGATTCTTATTCAAAATAATACTGAAAATAAAACAAAACAAACGCCTTTGTAAAAATCAATAACTCACTTGATTATCTTGAAAACTATTCGTCCATTCGGAGGTCCATGTTTTAACGGCAAACATATCAGTTTTATCATTAATATTATTCAAAAGGCCGACCACGTCCATTTTTGTTTTCTTTTAACTTTTACAACACTATTTTCGAGAACATATCGCCATATCCAAACACATTCAGCTACCAATCAGCTGTTTTGTTAAATGACAAATACATAGGTAGACAAAGACGAAACGCAGTAACGGTATTATCTATGGCAGTAACCTTTTGTTCAAGAAATACTACTTATACTTTATACACTCTCGCATTTCTAACACTGATGTATAGAAAATTGAAAAATTATATATATGCGTTATGTTTAATCATGAACAACTTAAATTAGAATTATATGAAATGACTAAATAAATAAATAATATAAATAAATGTCTCATACTCAACGGCCCCCAGCAGGATGTTTATCCTGTGTCGCGGGGCCCGGAAACACACAACACACAAGCACAAACACCCAGACCACGACAAATATCCGTATGGCCTATACAAGTATTTGTCATGTACGGGGATCGAACCCGCGACCGCTAGCGCATAAGCCAGTTGCTGTGACCACTGCGCCAACGCGTCGTCTAAATTATGTTATTTTACAAAATATTGAAATGAATTATTTGGGTGTTTCTTAATGAAAGGACACGTTTTAATAATTATTATATTTAATACTTTTAAGAGCCTTGACCGGCCTTGATCCAAAAGGTAAGAAGGAAGATGATGGAAGACCACAGACAACAACGTTGTCTATCTGTCACATGGAGCTAGGGATATCTGTCACCTGTCATTACAGATAACCATAAATTATTAGATATATTAAAATATTTGTTGTCTTCCAATACAAAATGAAACAATAATAATTTTATATAAGAGATTTCAATTTAATTTTATTTATTATTATTAATTTTATTTATTTAAGAAAGTCTATGTTCATTCGGCAACGGAAAATTTTGAACTATATGTACTCTGATTTCTTTTAATTTGAAAAGTCATCCTAGCCTTGAACAGGCAAACATAGCTTTTGATACCTTGTACGTTGCTCTAATAACTTCAAACATATTCCGACTATTATTATAATCTTTGTCAGCTTCGTGCGCTGTAAATTAGCTAATCAACTATAAGGATTAAAATGTCCAAACACGTTTCCTACACTAACTTTGCTATAGATTTAAATCTTTTTTTTTTTTTTTTAATGACATATAGACAGGCATTTGACCGCTATCTCACCTGATGTTAAGTGACGATGCGGTCGAAGGTGGAGCATGCCTGTCTAATAACAGTCTATTGACTCTGGCCTTGAAGGCACCCAGGTTGTATCGTTCGGGAAACACAGACGCGGGCAACGAGTTCCATTCCTTAGCCGTGCGCATCAAGAAAGTAGTGCCAAAGCGTTTTGTGCGCGTAGGTGGCATATCAATGACATAAGGATAGAACGATCGACCGCGCCTAGTGTCCCGATGGCGGAAGGTTGTTGGGGGAATTAGATCGTGCAGTTCCTTCACACACTCACCAAAATATATTCTGTAGAACACCGACAGACGAGCTACCCTACGCCGATGATCGAGACTCTGCAACTTGGTGTCTGTCAGAGTAGGGTCACCTATGAGTCTCTTAGCTCGTTTTTCCACCGAGTCCAAAGTTGCCAGTTGGTATTTGGCGGATCCATCCCAAAGGTGGCAGCAATACTCCATACAAGATCGAACTTGTGCTTGATATAGTTGAAGCAGCTGTTCTGGAGTGAAGTATCGCCTGACCGTAGAGAGAATACCTAGTTTTTTTGCTGCAGTTTTTGCTTTGGACTCGATGTGCTGTCCAAAGTTCAAATTGGACGATAGCTCTACACCGAGGAGCTGAAGGGAGTCGGTAATTTCTACAGAAACATTTCGGAAAGTCGGAGCCAGGTGTAAAGGGCTCCGTTTAAAGGAGAACACACACGCCTGTGTTTTTGTAGCGTTGAACGTGACCAAATTGGCATCGCCCCATTCGGAGACTGCCTGGAGGGCGACGTTCAAGCGGCTGACCATATCCTCTCGACAAGACTGGATATCATCCTTACTAGCCCTTGCACTCGAAAAGTATCTGTCCGTCACTGTGCTGTCGTCAGCATACCCAAAGGTACCAGGGACGAGCAGATCATTAATATGCAGCAGGGTTGAGGGTAGTGGACAAGACTGATCCCTGAGGAACACCGGCGTCGATAGCCTTTTGGTCCGACGAGTACCCGTCAAGGACAACTCGAATTAAACGTTCGTTCAGGAAATCAGAAATCCAAGCGCAAAGGCCAGGTGGAATACCATATGAAGGAAGCTTGCTTATGAGGCTTGTCAAAGTCAAAGTCAAAGTCAAAATATTTTATTCAGCATAAAATTATTACAATTATTTATTGAACGTCATGAGTCTACCACCAGTTCGGAAAGAAGAAGCCTCTGTCCTGAGAAGAACTGGCGAAAGAAACTCAGCGGGACTAATATTTTTTTTTACGTAATGTTTTTTTTTTCAGATTATATTGAAATTTACAATAATTCTCTATAAGTTGAAATAGCCTGGAGGTGATCACATCATTCCCAAGGCGTACTATCTTCTAGAAAATCGTTTATCGAATAGTATCCTTTAGTACACAAACGTTCTTTTACAATTTTTTTAAATTTAGCAATAGAAGCTTTTTGAACGTTTTCTGGGAGCCTGTTGTATAAGCGTATACATTGTCCATAAAAAGAATTACTGACTCGGCGTAAGCGAGTTACAGGCATTACAAGTTTATGTTTGTTCCTAGTATTAATGCTATGCATGTCGCAATTCCTGGGAAATTCGTGTATATTTTTGTGAACATACATAACATTTTCGTACACATATTGAGAAGCAACAGTCAATATTTTTATTTCTTTAAATTTATCTCTTAATGATACTCTAGGGCCTAAACTATAAATTGCACGAATAGCTCTTTTCTGCAGGACAAAAATTGTATTAACGGTAGCTGCATTTCCCCATAGTAAGATTCCATAGGACATAATACTATGAAAATAACTAAAATATACTACGCGAGCTGTATCTACGTCAGTGAGAAGTCTAATTTTTTTTACCGCGAACGCTGCAGAGCTGAGCCTACTCGCTAACCCTTCAATATGGAGATCCCACTGCAATTTCGAATCTATAATTATACCTAGGAATTTAGTGGACTTTACCGGTTTTAACATTTCCCCTCCTAATTCTATACCATTATCAACAAGTTTAACATTAGGTGTCGTGAATTTTATTAATTTTGTTTTTTTGTTATTCAATAGTAAATTATTCGAGTCAAACCAATAGACAACCTTTGAGAGAGCATCGTTTACATCGTCATACATAGGTAAATTACGTTTCACCTTAAAAATAAGTGAAGTATCATCAGCGAACAATACTATCTCATGTTTGTCCTGTACAAAAAATGGCAGATCATTTATGTAAATAAGGAAGAGAAATGGGCCAAGAATAGAGCCTTGTGGAACCCCCATATCTAGAGTAGCCCCAGGAGATCTCTTACCATTTACATCAACCCTCTGTATTCTATTACTCAAATAGGAATTCAGGAGGTTGAGTGCCTTATTTCTAATTCCATAATGATGCAGTTTCCTGATCAACGTCTCGTGATGCACACAATCAAAGGCCTTAGATAAGTCACAGAATATCCCAAGAGCATCCTGCGACCTCTCCCATGCCTCAAAAACATTTTTAATTAGCTCAACACTAGCATCTGCTGTGGAGCGACCTTTTGTAAAACCAAACTGTTTCTTATGTAGTAGATTGTGTGCATTAAAATGCGATAACATTTGCCCGAGTATGATTTTTTCAAAAATTTTACTAAATGTTGGGAGTACTGAAACTGGTCTAAAATTATTAGGGTCTAGCGTACTGCCCGATTTAAAAATAGGAATCACTTTACTGTGTTTCATTAGATCAGGAAACACACCTTTTTCTATACAGCCATTAAATATAGTAGCTAGATGAGGTGCAACAACATCAATTATGGAACTAACAACTTTTACAGATAAACCCCATAGATCAGCTGATTTCTTGACGTCCACGCTTCTGAAGGATACTATTATATCTTTGGGGTTTACAGGTTTAAATGTAAATATTACATTACATTCTTTAACGTTTTCCTTTAGCAAAAATTCGGCAATGACTGGAGACGAATTAAGTGATTGCGTTGTTGAAAGTGGAATGTCAGTGAAAAATTTTTCAAACTCAGATGCAACTTCTCGGTCTGAGGTAACAAAATTATCATTGATATTTAACTTAAAATCGAAGCTGCGATCTGCGACTCTTCCACTTTCACAAGCAATTATGTTCCATGTCATTTTGATTTTATTATGCGCATTTCTAATTTTGTCTTTAATATATAAGGATTTTGCCATGGAACATACTCTTCTAAACATTTTTGAGTAAGCACTTACAAAAGAAGCAAACGATATATTATGATTATAGGCTTTTGTACTGTACAATTCATAAAGCCTTTGCCTGCTCTTGTGTATGCCAGGAGTTGCCCATTCACCAAATGTCAAGAGACCCCCTGAATTGACTGTTTTAGAAGTAAATATTGTAGAAAATTCAGTTGTTACTAATTTAAATAAACAGTTATATAAGTAGTTGGGATCATTGGTGTATGATAAATAAGGAATTTTTGCCACAATACCACCTCTAAACCTCTCCATACGTGTAGTACTTATAGGTACAAAAGTCTTTTTTAAAATATTTTTGTTGGTATTTAAAGAATAAGAAAAGAAAGCTAACTGGCCACAATGGTCTGAGCTTAACTTATTAATAATAGCTTTAAAATACGGTTTACAGTTTGTAAATATGTTGTCAATACATGTAGCACTGGTAGCAGTTATTCTAGTGGGTTCAGTAAATAAGTTATGTAGGTTATATGATAAAAGCATAGATTTAAATCTGAGACTTATATTAGAATTATGTAATAAATCAATATTAAAATCCCCACATACAACAATAACCTTATTAGAATTATTTAATTTTAACAAAATTTCTTCTAATACTTTCTCAAAGTTCTCATATAACCCACTAGGAGGTCTGTATACGCATACAACAATGAAGTGCTCAAGCTCTACGCAGGCTAGTTCAATAGTTTGCTCAACAGAGAGGCTCACAATGTCTTTAAGTTCTTTATATTTAAAAAGTTTACTTATAATTATTAAAGAGCCACCACGTATAGCTTT
The DNA here is from genome assembly GCA_036937285.1 of Euphydryas editha. NCBI lineage: Eukaryota > Metazoa > Arthropoda > Insecta > Lepidoptera > Nymphalidae > Euphydryas > Euphydryas editha. The sequence goes on along the minus strand of JAUPFZ010000004.1, from coordinate 21,113,304 downwards.
TTCTCTGTTGAACATACTAGCTACCTGGTGACCGCTGAAGTTAAATATGGACTGGGAAATAGAAATCCAGTGTTCTGTTAAACATAAAATATTGATATTTTCACCATTCATAAATAACTCCAGTTCAAGATCTTTACCTAACATGCCCTGTATATTTTGGTGCACCAGGTTTACAGTATTTAAATTTTTACAACTATGGGCATTCCTTATCAAATTATTATGACATTTATCTAATTTAATGTCATGCCTTATTAATTTGCTAGAGGTAGCCTCTGTTGTCTTAATTTTTAATTTAAATTATTATTATTTGGAACGGATTCCATGTCACAAAATTTCATATTATAATTTTGCTCAATAGGAGCAGATGTCAAAGTAACCAGATTATTGGCTATGTCAGTTTGTATATAATAAGATAGCACAGATGCTATCTGTCGTTTAAAAAAATATGGTAAGCTCAACCTACTATATGTCAACATATAATAATTATTCTTACATAAATTATTAATGTCAATAACATCAATTTTTTTCCTTTTTTTAATATTTACATTTAAGTATTTGCAAGTTGTTAATGTGTGCATTAAATTATTAATATCATATCTTAACCTATTTTCCTGGGGCAACTTAGCTAAATAAGGTAGTGTAAACAATAAAATTTTGTTTATATTTAATTGTTCTAATTTATTTAAAATATTTTCCATTAAATGTTTATTTATATTACCGGTAATTATTCGGTATCGCGCCACCACCGATTTTGAGGCTGATTTTTTTTTTAGAGGTTCGTTATGACTTCAGATCATCATAACTAGTATTGTTATGATGGCGCATGACTTTTTTTGGCGTAAAAAATAAAAAATGTAAAAAAAATTTCGTACGAATAATTACGATTATCGAAAGATTTTTTTCTTTTATTGTTATGTTGTTAGAGGTTTTTTTTTTATAGATAGGTTGTTAGGTATTTTTTTTTTTTAGATACAACCATAAAGGTATTTATACCTCTATAGTTACAACGCGTCGTCCCTAGTTAAAAAACTAGTTATTGATAAATGCCTTTGTTAAAACTAGAAGTAACGCTCAAAAAAAAAAGACCTAACAACCTATCAATAAAAAAAAACCTATTAACATAACATTAAAAAAATAACTTTCGATAATCGTATAACAAAAAAATTATTCGTACGATAATTTTTAAAAAAAATTTTTTCAAGTAAAAAAAGGTCATGCGCCATCACAAAAACACTAGTTATGATGTTTTGTAGTCATAAAGCACCTCTAAAAAAATTAGCCTCAAAATCGGTGGTGGCGCGATACCGAATATTTACCATATTACCCCTTCTCCCAATTAATAAAATAATGGTTGTGTTGGGACAGTGAGCCTCACTCAGAATTCTATTTACTATTTGATCATAAGTGGCTCCGGGCATGCAATGGTTGATTACTCTCTGGCCCATACAAAAATCATTTAATAATACACCCATACCTTTTCCTAACTCATCACTGTAAATTTTTAAATATTTTTTATTGTCAGGAAGAGATATAGACTGTACAGGTACATTATAATGTTTGAGGTCGGTGTGAGTCCCCGCAGGCCGAGTAAGGGATTCACTAGTTAAGCCAGTATCTATTTGCCCTGTTGAACCCGAAGCTGAAAGGTGGCATTCACAATTCTGATATTTAATTAAAGAGTCAAAACGCTCTAGGTTATTGTTGCCAAGTTTCACCAGGTCATCCATGGCAGATATGTGTTCAGCAATTTCTTTCTGAGCAGTACTGTATTTAGATGTTAATATTTCTAGGCTATACTTTAAATTTCCAATCTCAGACTGCAGTGAGCTAACATCGGCCTCATAGTCATTTTTTAATAGATTAATTTCTTGACAGTACGATATCATTTTTGTTTTTATTGCTGTTCTCTCTCTACAAATATTATTATACTTTTTATATATATTTTTTGTTTTTAAGAATTTGTGACATTTTTTGATGAGTTTATTAATTTTAATGTATTTTTTTAATTTATTTTTACTTGGCATAGGGATGGTAGTGTTCGAGTCATCAGTGGTCAAATCTATTACACTAATATTATTTTTCATGTCTGGGACAGAGGACACTAAGTTTGGTGCATTCTCAACCAATTCATTGTATAGACATTGGGTTTGAGAGGCTGTTAGACTATGGTTAATATTTTTAAGATGATTTATTTGTTTATTAGCCTCATGCAGCTGATGTTTCAGTTCACAGTTGAATTGGAGGGTATCTTCATACTCATCTCTGCACTGGTCAAACCCATTGACTATTTTAAGAAGATTTTCATTTTCAGACATTAGATTAGTATAATCAGTATACATTTGTGACATTTCATTTTTTAATTCTTTATTTTTTTTGAAAATCTTCTCTAACTCCTTCTCATTGTCATCCCTTTCCTTTAACAATTGCTCACACTGAACCCTGTATGTCTTTAGCTCCTGGAGCGTTAGCTGGAGTTGTTCCTCCGTCTGGCGCGCCTTGGATCCACGAGTCATCATTTTTATTTTTTTATGTTAGAGAATTTAGTTAAATAAATCTATTTCTAACGTATGTACAGGTGGTGTGGACAATGTATTATAACTTATATATTTATCTTCTCAACAATTTATGACAAAAACAAGGAAAGAAATTACAATGACAAAGATTCAAATTAAATCTCGAGTTCGTTACCTGTACGATGACAGCTGACGAACACAACTTATTTATATTATATGATATTCCTGTTATATATATTTATCACAAATTTTGCACTTAGATTAAATTACTAATTATTTAAACTAAGCTAGTTATTTTAAATATACAAAATTTAATAAAAATTTAATAAAATAATTGGGAGAAGTTATTTTGACGTGTACACTACAGTGTTGCCCACAGGAGAAAACTTGCGTGCCAAACTCTGTCAAAGGCCTTCGAGATATCGAGAGACACGGCAAGTGCTTCACCATGTTTGTCAATGGCCTCACTCCATATATGTGTGGCATACACTAGAAGGTCCCCAGTCGAACGGTCCTGGCGGAAACCGTATTGCCGGTCGCTGAGGAGATCGTTACCTTCCAAGTGGGCCAGGAGTTTGTTGTTCAGTGCACGTTCCATAGTCTTACAGAGTATGGACGTGACCGAGATGGGGCGGTAATTGACAGGGTCTGCACGACTACCTTTTTTGGGCACAGGCTGCACGTTGGCAAGCTTCCAAGACTTCGGCACTTTGCCAGTCTTAAGTGACAGGCGGTACAGGCGTGTAAGAGGTGGAGACAACTCAGGGGCACATGTATGCAGGACTATCGCTGGTATACCATCAGGTCCGCTGGCCTTGTTCACGTCTAGAGTTTGCAGGATTTTAAGGATCTCTTTTTGACGTATGCGTACTTCAGCCATAAAGCAGTCAGCACGAGTTGAGATTGGTGGAGCTTTTCCTGCAACATCCAGACGCGAGTTCTCAGCAAAAAGAGATGCAAACAAATCCGCTTTCTCTTTTGCAGAATGGGCCAGTAATCCATCAGTCCTCAGCAATGGTGGAAGTGACGGCCGACAAAAGTTAGTTTCAGCGGCTTTAGCCAGGGACCAAAACGCTTTGCTCCCAGAAGGATAAGAAGCTAGTTTGGCCCCAATGTGGCTGATATGGTTGAATCTAGCCCTGCGTAACGTCCTTTTACATGACTTGGCGGCTTGGTTAAAAGCTTACTTCAAATTCCGAGCATTCGGAGACTTGTGCGCTCGAGCTTCAGCCCATGCAGTGTATGCCGTCCGTTTTTTGGCTTCTGCACGATAGCAGTCCGCATCAAACCATGGGCGAGCTTTTCCATTCGACGCTACGTCAGAGTATGGTATAAAATATTCCATACCCTGGTGTATAACCGCGGTAATGGCTTCAGCGCAGCTCGACGGATCATCAGAAGAAAAGCATATTTCTCGCCAAGGATAGGACGAGAAAAAGTGACGCATCTCATCCCAATCTGCTGCCTTGTATCGCCACACCCGTCTTAAGCCACATGGGGCTTCTTCGGGTGGGGAACAAACGGATATAGATTTTACCAGACAGTGGTCAGAAGTACCCAGTGGTGCAGAAACTGTTTTTGAGTGACTGTCTGGATCGGTTGTTAGGAATAGGTCTAAGCAGTTGGCAGTATGAGAGTCTACGTCTGGTACCCTGGTAGCACAGTTTACAAGCTGGGTGAGGTCTAGCGTCAAGGCTAGTTTACGCACTTCTCTCCCAGCATGGTCGGTCACCTGGTATGGGTACAGCCACTCCTGGTGGTGGGCATTGAAGTCCCCTAGAATGACTAACTGTGCCGAAGGGTAACGCTCTCGAGCCTCATCCGCCGTTAGGGTAAGATGGTCACATAACTGAGTTGTTTCCACGTCTCCACTGTGCGAACGGTAGACACAGGCATACAGGATTTTCTCCTGTCCTGTGTCCACCAGAACCCATAGTATGGAGTAACTGGATGTCTCAAGGTGCTTAAGACGTTTGATGCAAATATCATCACGGACGTACACACAGACTCCGGCACGAGGTATGAACCTGTGCTCCAGAGAATACCCGGGGTAGCTGAGGTACGCCGTGTCAGCCGGACATCTGATCTGCGTCTCAGTGAGGAACAGCAGCTGCGGTTTTTCTGTTTCTAGGTGGTGGTGGACAGATTCGAGATTAGAGTGCAGACCTTGGATGTTAGAGAGGTGCACTTTTAATGGGAGGACGTGCAGCCGCTGTGTATACCTTCTTTTTTTCTTTAGTGCTTTCATGGGGAGTGAATAGGTGCTGGGGAACGCGAACTGGGCGAGGCGGCACCCTACCTACCAGGTGTCAAACTCAACACCGCCGCACGGAGGGAGACTGACGCGGACACCGCAGGGACGCCCGAGCCCCCCCCAGAATGGCTACCTGGTCCTCCCTTCCGGTCGCCATCCGGCAAGGTAGATCATTCTGGGATTTTTCGTCAGGTGGCGGGGCAGCCTTTCACAGGTGGCTACCCTGCTACTTGGGCCCCCAACTTCCTACGGTCGGCCAGCGGCGGCACCGTGCCTCGGATCCCGCTACCCTCCGAAGCCAGGCACCCGATGCGGCAGTGATAAGCAGACAGAATCGGTCACATAGAGTGCCACATCCCCCAAATGGCTGCTCTGAGACCCACCCCGGAACACGGCAGTTGCCGTTTGGCGGCGCGACTCTACCCAGAGGGTGGTAATCAAGCCACGGCCGAAGCTTACCACCGCAAGAATTTTGTCGGCTCTTACGACAGGCCTTCTTGTCGGGCCGTAGGAAATCGTATTCTACTGCCCGTCCCTACACGGGGGATCTAGCTTCAACGATAAGATTAGACACTTCAACATCAGCTCTCTCGAATAATTCTCATTTCCCATATAATTTCAACTTCATTGCCATTCTTGGAATTGATTCAAAATTAGAATTTTAAACAAATAATTAGATAAAACCAAAATATCATCAGTTTCTTATGCACAGCATTATATAATAGCATATCATTGACATAATAAAAATTACACATGTTAAGGACCATTTTATATGTGTTCAAGTCATGAGTGTAAAGCTTTCAGGCTTAAGCTGTGGTAATACCTTCTTTTAAATTAATGTTATATTTTTATAGAGCAAAAGTCATTGTTTATCAAACATAATTAATATTCCTCCTTTCTCTAATACTTTTTATTAATTTAAAATAATTACTTTTTGCTTTTTCGAGAGTGTGTGAACATGTTTTGAATGAATTGTCTTTGCTCTAGGGGAGTGCGATAATTATCGAAAATTTTGTGCGATCCGATAAGTATCGATAATATTGTGGTATTCGATAATTATCGATAATTGTTTTTGGATCCGATAAGTATCGACAATTATGTTACGGCGGATGACCTTTTTTTTTAGGTATTCGGATAGGGTACGGAGGATAATGTTGATATTGGACGGCGGATGACCGTTTTTTTTTTTTTTTTTTTTTAGGTATTCGTATAGGGTACGGAGGATAATGTCGATACTGGTCGGCGGAAGACCTTTTTTTTTTGTATTCGGATAGGGTACGGAGGATAACGTCCATACTGAAGGCCGGATGACCTTTATTTATTTATTTACTTTTTTTTTCGTCGTCCGAAAATTGAACCGATAATTATCGATAACTATCGTCAACTATCGATAATTTTTATCCGATAATTATCGATAACTGTCCCCAATTACCGATAACTTTTTATCCGATAATTATCGATAAGTGTTCATTCGATAATTATCGATAACTATTGATAACACAATACAATAATTATCGATAGTAAAATTATCGATATTTTTTTCCCATGAACACCCCTACTTTGCTCTTTGGATCCATTCGTTATATAACTCATTTTTTGACATAGTCAGAATACAGCTCCGTATAGTTAACAGGTAAAATGATCATTTTTTGATTATAATTACAGAACTCACTAGGGCACAGATCAGGCAACTTTAGGTAATCATTTTTTCACTTTAGGCAACAATAATTTGTTTATAATTAATGAAAAACCATTGAACGTATAGTTAGCAGAAATAGGTTAATGTTTAAAGTTCTACTGTTGCATTCGTTACGGCATAGTTTGGGCAAGATTAAGCAATTGTTTTAGATTTTATGAAGCAATACTAATGTTTTTATGATGGCGCATGACCTTTTTTGACTTGAAAAATTATTTTAAAAAAATATGGTACGAATAATTTATTGTTTTAATTTTTTTGTTGTACGATTATCGAAAGATATGTTTTTAATGTTATGTTGTTACGTTATTTTTTTTTATCGATAGGTTGTTAGGTCTTTTTTATTTTCTTTTTTTAGCGTTAATTCTAAATTTAACAAAGTTGACGCGTTGTTACTATAGATGTATAAATACCTTTACGATTGTAAGTAAAAAAAAAGACATAACAACCTATCAATTAAAAAAAAACCTCTAACAACATAACAATAAAAAAAAATCTTTCGATAATCGTATGAATAACAAAAAGATTATTCGTATGATAATTTTTTAATTTTTTTTTACGTCCAAAAATGTCATGCGCCACCATAACAAGAACAACACTAGTTATGATATTTTGAAGTCATAAAGCACCTCTAAAAAAAATCAGTCTCAAAATCGGTGGTGGCGCGATACCGAATAATTACCTTTTTTCATTGTTGTTACCAAATATTGTCAATGTTGTTATCACCTTTTCTTAAGACCTCCGTATAGTCAGCAAGTAGAAGGACTTTTTTTTGTCGCAGGGGAATCCATTTACGGATGATATCCAGGACGCCCGGGTCGGCAGTCGCAGTCGCACCTATGTCGGACTCGGCACTTTGGGAGTGCAATACCGTACTGAGCCCCTGCGGGAGCCTTCAGCCGCTTTAATTGAAGGGTCCCGGATCTGCAGGCAACAGGATCCCTCCAGCGACAGGCTGGCCTCGGCGAAAAGGCCAGACTTCTCCTCCATGGGGACTGTCCGGCTAACCTCTGAACAGTCCCGACGACGCCGTGTCTAGCAGGACCGGGTTCCCATCCCGGCCCGACACGGGCACAAGGGCGTTACTGGAGGCGCATTAAATAGCGCCTCCTACGCACCCCCATTCGTCGCCCGCGGATGGAGGCCACGTCGGCGGCCTCCTCTCTCATCCGCTCGTCGGCCTCCTTCTGGGACTTTACTGTCTCGCAGAAGGAGACCATAGCCTTCCAGGACTCGTCGTCGCCGAGCATCGCGGTGATGACGCTCGGGAGTGACAAGTCCCTCCCGACGACCGACGTCAGACCTTGACGCAGCACCGCCCATCTCGGGCACACCTCGAGGGTGTGCTAGGCAGAGCCCACCGCGGCAGGTAGAAGAATCATTTATTCTATGAATTATATGATATTCTATGAAATCTTTCCAGCAGGATAGTGATTACAGCGGCTCTAAACATTATTTTCTGCTAGGGACATGATTTATAATTCCTATTACATTGTTACTAATTATTGCTTCATAAAATCTTAAACAATTGCTTAATCTTGCCCAAACTATGCCCTAACGAATGCAACAGTAGAACTTTAAACATTAACCTATTTCTGCTAACTATACGTTCAAGGGTTTTTCATTAATTATAAACAAATTATTGTTGCCTAAAGTTAAAAAATGATTACCTAAAGTTGCCTGATCTGTGCCCTAGTGAGTTCTGTAATTATAATCAAAAAATGATCATTTTACCTGCTAACTATACGGAGCTTCAGAATACATCACATTCGACAATGAGGGAAGTGAGATTATTGAAAAATAATCGATTATATAAAAATCGATTAATCTTTAGTCAATATTAATCCATTTGACAAAAATCTATTAAAAATAATAAATAATCGATTTCTGCAAAAAATCGAAATTCTATTATTAAAAGTGTACATGCTTTTTATATTCAAATAATAAAACTATAGTTCGCTCAAAGAATAATCCAAAAGTAGGTGTAGAGTGCGTAAGCTGGCAACTAAGCAATTTCTCCAGAAATTTGTTCAGATCACGTTTTCTGTGACAGTGGGAATTGGATATAAAAACCCGCTTTCGCTCCATTACCCACTTTTGGTCGAAAACATGATCTCAAACTGTTACCGCCTTCACCGCTTGAAGGTACTCCCAGCTTATGCTATCAGTAAAATACCTAATTTATAGTTTTCAACATCAGATAATGACCGTCACGCTGAAAAACATTCATTTTCACTATTTTGAAGCGTAATGCTCGAAAACTGATGAGGATTTCGAAAAAGTGTTTAGGATAAAAGTTGTAGGTAATTTTATTAGACTTCATTTCATAGGAGACACTTTTTCTCTACAACGCATCATTTTAAAGATACATGTGAAAAACTCAAAAGTGGGAACTTTAGCCCCCCCTCCCCTTACTCCGGCGCCCTTCCTAGAGGCGGGGATTTTTAGTATGTTTACTCTCTAAGCATCCTGAATACATTTCTGAAGAAATTGCTTAGGTGCCAGCTCTACACCTGCTTTGTTGAGTGGACTACTAAGGTACTAAGAGATTCATATTAACGATTTATCACATTAAATATCAAATAAAATGACATGAATAAAAAAATAACCAATACAAACTAAAAAAAGCGGCCAAGTGCGAGTCGGACTCGCCCATGAAGGGTTCCGTAGCAGCAAGTTACATCATATAAACGTTCTTGTAGCTCGTTGTTTTATATTTGAGTTGATTGAATGAAAGGTAAATTGCGGCTTATGATTTATGACGTATTAAAAAAAAACTACTTACTGGATCTCGTTCAAACCAATTTGTTGAAGTTTGCATGGTAATGTATATCATATAAATATATATTTCTAGCTATATCATTCTCTTATTTAAGAAGTTACAGGAGGGGGGGACACATTTTACCACTTTGGAAGTGTCTCTCGCGTAAACTATTCGCTTTAGAAAAAAACTAACCTGGAAACCTCAATATCATTTTTGAAGACCTATCCATAGATACCCCCCATACACGTATAGGATTGATGAAAAAAAAAATTTTGATTTTCAGTTCTATGGGGAGCCCTTAAAATTTACTGTTTTTTTTTTCTATTTTTATGTGAAAACCTCAATGCGGTTCACAGAATACATCTACTTACCAAGTTTCAACAGTATAGTTCTTATAGTTTCGGAATAAAGTGGCTGTGACATACGGACGGGTGGACAGACAGACATGACGAATCCATAGGCGATTGTTCCTTGAAACATTCAAGGTAAAGAATAAGGAAACCAAATATCATTAGTGATACAAATTTTCAGTACCATTAAACGTTTTATTATAATAAAAATGAAATAATGAGCATTCTAACAAATGACCAACTTATGGTCTCAAAAACTAAAATATAAATCAAATTTAAAAAGTTGCCATAACTACAGTCCAGTACTATTTGAACTATTTAAAAAATAATGACTTCGTTGTGGTCTCAAAAACTAAAATATAAATCTTTATATAATCGATTTATAAAAAATCGATTAATATTACTATAACAATCGATTATAAGGAAATAATAATCGAAATAATAATAATGAAAATCGATTATTTCTTAACATCCCTATAGACAATCACTTTTAGTTTTAGTTCATTTCAGTTCATGTCATTTCATCATTGACTTGACTTCATTAGGGTTCATTCGATTGCTTGAGAGAGACGCGTTTTACAGTGAAAAGTGATAGTTTATTACTTTTAAAAAAAATATAACTAAATACCAATTATAATCAAGGTAAGGTATAGTTTATAATCGTTATAGTAACAAAAAAATCTTACATTTTTATGATTTTGGTGTCATAGAAAGATCAATATGGCGGCCTACGTAAAAAGTTCAATTATCGTTACAGATGTCTCGCTATCGAGAATGGGATCTTTCTTGCAAAGTATATGTGGGTAATCTTGGAACAAATGCATCCAAATATGAGATAGAGAAAGTATTTTCAAAATATGGAAGCATTAGAAATGTGTGGGTTGCAAGAAATCCACCGGGCTTTGCGTTCGTGGAATACGAAGACCCGCGAGACGCAGAAGATTCTGTTCGTGGTTTGGATGGCACGTAAGTACCTTAAATATATTCAATAAAAGTACGTATGCAAAATACGCGCATTTATCGATTACTTGCGATGCTATACATCAGACGCCATGTTGTAAGTCGCCATTTTGGTTACAATAATTCATATAGGATCTCGTTGGCAATATTTTGCTATGTAAGTACCTACAGAACTTAAACGATATTGCAGGGATAGTACTTATAAAAGTACCAAATAGAAAGAGCCGAATACTTTACTGAGAATTCATTATAGTTAACCCTAATAATATATTTATTAATTATATGGTGGCTACATTAAACTTGTAGATAAATAGACATGAATACTATCCGTGCGCAGAATCTTTGCCGATGGCCTTGTGACGTCACGCATCGATAGTCAGTAGGGTTGAAAAAAAAGATCACATAAAGATAGATTAATAATGTATACAGGGTTAATTCTAAAACACCAGCAACCTCGCAGGACAAGATAGCTAACATTATGTACAACAACATTTGTTCTACCACTTTTGTTAATTTGTTAGATTTTATTTTCATACAAAAATAAATATTAATTTAATTTTACGCGAATGCAATAAACTCTACGCGCGTCCCAAAGATTAGGTAAATAACGACCACGTACTAATGTGAGGGGAAAGGTAGGAACGGGGCGGCGCTAGCGCCTTTGAACTTGACCTATTTAGCCAGCCGCGGCAGTCGGCGGCGGGCGACTTTGATGCGCGCGCGTCATATGATTTTGTGTGCTACTCGTATTTATTTTATTCGTATCGATCGATGTATTGTACCTGTACTAAAGTTATTTTATAACCATGGTACCGCCGCTATTCTAATGTCGAATACACGGAAATGGTGAGGATACTGGCTAAGTGTGATGACAATGTGTCGGAAGCCTGTCGGCAATATGCAGCTAGATATTCGAACTTACCTACACCGAGCCATGAGACAATGTCAACTCACCGAATCTGACAAACTAGCACGAGTAAATTTTTGTAACTGGTTCGGTTAACTAAAATAATTTGTGCGTTCAATCAAATTAAAACTAATTCGGAAGTGTTAGCACGTGTTAGTGAACAGCTGATTTTTAGGTGTTGTATGTGTGTTGGTTGTGATGGTGACTATTTTGAACGCTATCTGCGCGATACGCACCGACATGCGCGTTACTTTAACCTTAGAGGTAATATTTCGTTTGTAAATATTATTTTATTGTCAATTATTTTTAATTATTGTAAATACGCTGATTTCACTTTTGAAATACTTATGCCCGCCTGTATTTAACAATAAAAAGTGAATAATACCTAGCTACCAATATTTGATATTAAATTGGTTTAATTAGACTTTAGTAAACGTTAAAGAATAATTACCTACGTTAATAATTTTCACATATTTTTTTATGTTCAGAATTCAGATACCTAACCTACATACCTACATTTTTATAGTATTGGCGGGCATACGGACAGTCGAAGCCTTTTGATGTCTACCGCACAACTGGTTGTGCTGTAACCTCTGGAGTTTATGCAGATGTGTTGCCCTCCTATACATACGATTTATTTGTTTTTTATCGTTTAATATAGCCAGTTCTAAGCCTGGTAAAGTATGAAGGGATTGTGGACTCAGTTTACGTATTGCAGGGACATGACAAAACAGAAATTTGATTATTCACTTAAGTCACTGCGATATACATACTATGATACTGCCCACAAACCCACCAAGCAATTTATATTAATTTTATTAACTAGAATTATCGGGCAGAGAAAGTGTTATTACTATTATTATGCGCCCGAGCGTCGCGTCATCCTTTCGATAATGAATGAAACATAGACTCTAAATTTCAGAGCAGTACAATAAAAGCTTAAAAAATCATTTTTAATTAATGTATTGAGTTATGTCAAAAGTCGTAGAACAAATGTTGTTGTACATAATGTTAGCTATCTTGTCCTGCGAGGTTGCTGGTGTTTTAGAATTAACCCTGTATATTTTACATCAAACTAATAAAAAATAGTCTCGGTCGAATTATAAATTTAATAATATATTAACCTAAAAAAACAACAATTAATTAATTTGGAGCGAAAGCAAAAAATTACACGTATGTATCGGCTGTGTTGCTGGCGGTACATATCAGACGAGCGAGGGACGCAGTCAACTCCGGTGGGAGAGGTGGTCATCGGCAAAGTTTCTGCGCACGGATAGTACAAAAGCGTATCTAGCATTTTTTATTTGTATGTAATATTCTTTGCCATAATAATAATAATATTTGTACAAAAAAGCAACATAACATACAAAAAAAAAGGAAATAAGTACAAAAGGTGGCCTTATCGCTAAAGAGCGATCTCTTCCAGGCAACCTTAGGGCAGAGGAAATGGATGCCATAGGTTGAGAAGTAATATTAATTACTATAATATAAATACATGGAAGCTAATATACTTTATATAACATCCAATGTGTTGTGTGGTTCTAAGTAATAATTTATCTTTATATGAAAATAATCGTTTTTATTTGCACACTCCTTAGATCCGTTCCACCTTTAATGTGAAACGCTTGAGTCATAAGTGTGCTATATCATGATACCTCCAAACTAAGACTGAGATGAGGAATTTTGTTAATTTCTCTTGTCTTGGAGTGGGGAACATTTTATTTCATAATTTTTCACACACTAAAATAAACAAATATCTTGAGGTTAGTACAATACCAACAAATCTGATCAGTGCCTTAAAATCTCATACCCCACAAGAAAGGGAAAGTATTTTTATGTATGTTTCTTTATATGTACATATTTTTTATAAAAAAAAAAATATGTTAATTAAAATATTTGCCCTGAACAGACGTTGCTGTGGAACAAGAATTCGAGTTGAAATGTCTAATGGACGAACACGAAGGGACAGACGATACTCCAGGTAAGTTGGTGGATATTATAAAGAGAGATAATCTTATAACATCTACAGTTATGACACCAATGCAGTATATCTTGCGGTGAAAGAATATACAATTGTTATAAAGGTAGTTTTCCAATAACTGCAAAATTATATGCGACTCAGTGGGGTACAATGCCGAAGTGTGCTAATGCTTAATCGGAACGTCAGTTAATGTATTCACAGGATATACAAAAAAATCGTCTATGTTTATACCTTCATCCATACTTACATTTATTTTTTTAACATGGTTGAATTAATTTTTTAATATTTCCAAAAAACATGATGAAACAAAAGCTTTAAACATTTTTTTCAACAATAAACAATATTACTAATGATAATATATAAAAATTTCGATCATAGTTAATTAATAATATAAAAAAAAAATGTTAATTTTCTACTACTGAGTTGGTATCAATTGCACGCATCACACAAAAGCATTGACTTTGACAGTGCTCGATTGTGCAGTATTGCTGTAGTTGAAACGTTCAACTTAAGCATTATGCCGCATAATGCACTTTAGTGCTGTAATTAGAAAACAAGGAAAGTGTTTAGTTTATGAGTAATGCACTGGTGTCATACTTAAAGTAAAATTAAAGTATTAATTACCCTAATCCATAGCCAATATTGATTATTTGAGGCTCGCTTTAAATATCAAACATTTTGGTACATTTGTTAGAATAATTCAAAAAGGAGTAACTAAATGTGGTGGGTGTTGGAACGTTTGCAGGTCCATTTTATCAACCAACCACCAACACACCAACGACCTCACCACATCTCTTCACCACAACTACGGCTTCTTTACCAATAAGACATCCGCGACCGTCGCTCGCAACTACATCCCGCTCGACTTCTGCGATCGGCTCTCCAAACTACTACGCGCAGCTGAAGCCTTCGCCAACTGCATCCCCTTCCTCTTAACGGCCATCACCTAATCCTATAATTCCTAAATGCCTGGACCAAAATTTTAACTAATGAGAGCCATACAGTAGGAACCTACAAAATCCTGTGTAATCATTGCAAACTCCTGATGCTTCACGCCTGCACACTCTCGTCGTCACCGAGGCACCGAACTAAACACCGACTTACGGCGCTCGACTTCTCCCCGTGTCCGCAATTTATTCTCGAAACTTCCGGTTAAAGTCATCATTCGAAGATCACGTTGAAACTCGCTCCGCCTCGGTATTTGAACCCCCTTCGGCCTCACAGCAGACCTCACAACGCTCGACGACCTACAGGCTCACCAAGTCTCGGTACTTTTTGAATCCTATACTTAGCACTGCCTTACCTTATACCTGTATCTAGAAATAGAAAAAATGTAAATGGTGTTTTTCGAGCGAAGTTAAAATTGATTATTGTCGAGAAAGAAAATAATATTTTACTTTTATTATCTAGAGTATTAATTAGTCAAACAATTTGTGCTACTAACTTAAATGTTTAAAATACTACCCCAAACATATTACACGAAAATTGAAAGATCATGTATATGTAGCTTATATAGTTTAATATCCTCTAATGAAGGAGTCGGAACTATAAACCAGCAGAACTACAAACGACAAAGTGGCACATGCAATTGAAATGGTGAAAGTATCATTTTTTAAATTGTGTAACATCTCCAGATCCCGCAGTCGTAGCCCACGTCGGCGCTCGTACTCTCGGGGCCGGTCCGGCTCCCCCCGACGCTCGCCGTCAGTACGCCGCCGCTCCCCCTCCGTGCGACGCTCGCGATCACGTGATCGACGTAGCCGATCAGATAGCAAGAGCAGGTATATAAGTCCAGCGAAAAGCCCCTACCGTCGCACGACATCACGTTCCGGTTCACGAGAACAACGCAGTCGATCAAACAGTAGGAACAGGTAATTGGAGTTTG
The DNA here is from genome assembly GCA_036937285.1 of Euphydryas editha. Classification (NCBI taxonomy): domain Eukaryota; kingdom Metazoa; phylum Arthropoda; class Insecta; order Lepidoptera; family Nymphalidae; genus Euphydryas; species Euphydryas editha. The sequence continues at coordinate 21,097,994 of JAUPFZ010000004.1, read as the reverse complement.
TTATTTATGTTTTTTTTTATATAAACAGTCGGCCAGCGTTGGGACCACATGTCCTGTCCGCACAACTGTTATCAATAACAGGTATTAAACTGTTGTGACTTAGCCTATTTCTTTGTTTTAATGAGAACACTTACAGTAGTTAATATGCACTAAAAAAAATTTCAATTAATAAAGATGTTGTTTCATATTTAAAAAGAAAAAAGTGTAGCAAATATCTGTAAATTACATTTTGTGTTTCAGATACTAAACATTAAGTGATGAACACTAGTAATGACTGGACAATTTTGAAGAACTGTATTATAGTGATGAAAGTGATTTGAATTTGTGCGTGTATTGAAATTTTGTGTTACTTCAGCTTTTGGGGTCTGTTTCGCCAGTTGCTGATAGTTTCTGATAGTTATCCACCATAATGGTATACAAATAAGTTTGTTATGTTTCTTCTGTTTCACCATTAAACTTTTACATTTTATCGCAGACATTTATATTCATAAGCAGTTGAAACCAAAAGTTGTATTTTATTAGTTGAGGTGAAAAAGGTCTGTTTTACCTCCTGCTGATAGTCACAGATAGCATATCTGTAACTTATGTGTGAAACTATCATCCACAATCAAAACAGGCCCTTAGTAAATTAAAACATTTTTGTATAAATCATCAATTTATTAATGACTGTTTCAGTTGGCACTTACCTACTGTCTTGTAAATTAGGGATACTAATTACTTTTAAGTCTATAAAGAAAATAAAATATAGAATTTTTATTCGATGTTGTCTCATTTATTAAATCTTGGCACATAACATTATTCAATAAAGATCTTCGAATAAGATTCTCAGTAAAGTGAATATTTAATACATCACTATTATTTATGTATAATAAAAGTAACAAAATTCAAATCAGCTGTTTTTATTTAATTTATATCTATCATTACGTACATTTATAGGCACTTGTTTTCTAACAGTAAAGAAATCAAAATAAAAGTATGTACCTATTGTAACTAACACTGCACCTAAAATGTGTAAAAAAGTTAAATTATTTTTAAAAACTATAGATGAAATAAGAAGAGATATAAACTTTCGTAATGTTAATATAAATGTCACAGTTACAGAGGTTTCCTTAGTTGCTAGTTCATGGACGGAATGTGTACAATAGATTTGTGTTAAAATATTTAGTGCAAGAATAAACCAACAAAATGAAGTTAAACTAAAAGATTTGTCATAGAGTTGAGGGAATATACTTAAAAATAGTGGTAATGGCAGAGAATGAGTAAAGAAGAGCATCTGAAACAAATAATATATTTTAAAATCATAATTCATCTTGTAAATGAATTGTCATTAATGCCTAAACAACACAAACAAAGTCAAAATTCTGGCAAGCCAAATAAAACAACAATTTAGAGAATTTATTATCTTGACTCTCACTAGGCTCCGATTTTGTGTAGCAAATGTGTTTTATGTGTTGTTGAACAATAGATTTATAATATGTTACAACTTACCTCTTCAGGGTGTTTACCATATTTAGTAAACAATATTTCTTGTTGTAAACCCACAAAAGCACCAACTATAAGCATAGACAGTAATATTGATACTCCTAAAATCCAGTGCAAAAAATTCCCCTTTCTTTCCTCAATTACTGTTGCTCCTCCCAATGTGGCTAGTAGAACACCAATGCTGATTATAATTGCACCAATCATGGCATTTGTTCTTGGTTTTCGTTTTTTTATGTACCAAGAAACTAACATAGAGGCTGGTGATGCGGCTGACCTATAATAAAAAAACATCTAATTTCAAAAAAATTCAAAATTTTATACATAAAATCTACCTAATACAATAAAAGTAAATAGATAGAAAAAGAAAAAAAATTGAATTTAAATGTAAAGGAGCTGAAGAACAAAAAGTAGTAACTAAATAGTACCTTAAGAACCCTCTAAAGTACTACATACTAAAAATCTATTTCGAATGTATGACTACAATCTAATTTCATAATATTGCTTTGCTTGTGATAAATAGGAAAATGGGAAAAAATACTTTGTAAAATGGGCTGCTATTTTACCTGTTTCTTAATTTATTTAAGATATTTGTAAATTACCTTATAATCATATGAAGTGTTGAAGGTACATTTAAAGAATAAACATAATTATTGGCTACACTAGTGATAAAATATAAAGTTATTAATAAAAAATATTGTGTTATGGGTATTTTTGGTTGCAACTGAAACAAAACAATAAAAAATTAAAAATACATATCAATGAAGAAAAAAAGGGTAAGCCGTGAATAAACTTAATTCTTACCACATTATATTTTAAAATAGAAAAGCCTTGTAAACTGATAAAGAAAAATTGAAGGAATGTTACTAAATTAGCGCTGTCTGGAGCCCTCGCCATCAATATTTCCATTAAAAAAGAATTAAAACAACAAGAAAATAAAAGTGTATTAATAACTTTTAAGTAAGCCATTTTATTTTTACAGAACTTTTAAACATGAATGGTATCGGCCGGAATAAAAGTATAGGTAAATATTTATATAATATCAAACAGTTGCAATCATTACTTCAACACAAAAAAAAATAACTTTCTGGTTTTATACTCTGATATCTTTTTAAACTTTGTCAACTGAAATACTAATATCCCACTATATGCACCTGTATGTACTATGTACCACTTACCAGTGTCAAATAGGGGTGTGCGATATTTATCGATAATTCGTAACTACTCGATAATTTTTCATTCGATAATTATCGATAAGTGTTAATCGATAACTTTGATTCGATAATTATGGATAATTTTTCATTCGATAATTATCGATAAGTTTTCATTCGATAATTATGGATAATTTTGTGCGATCCGATAACTATCGATAATTTTGTGCGATCCGATAATTATCGATAATTTTGTGCGATCCGATAATTATCGATAATTTTGTGTGATCCGATAATTATCGATAATTTTGTGTCATTCGATAATTAGCGAAAATTGTTTTTGGATCCGATAAGTATTGATAATTGTGATTCGATCATAATGATACGGCGTATGACCTTTTTTTTTTAGGTATTCTGATAGGGTACTGAGGGTTATGTTGATACTGGAGTGCGGATGAACTTTTTTTTTTTTTAGGTATTTTTAGGTATTCGGATAGAGCCAGGGCGTGAACGTCGGTACTGTAGGCCGGATGACCATTTTTTTTTTTCGTCGTCCGAAAATTTGACCGATAATTATCGTCAACTATCGATAATTTTTATTCGATAATTATCGATAACTGTTGCCAACTATCGATAACTTTTTATCCGATAATTATCGATAACAATACGATAATTATCGATAATTTTTTCCGATGAACATCCCTAGTGTCAAATATTTATAGCATAGAGAAAAGTCAAAAAGTAAATTTATAGCTCGACTGTCAATGTCAATTTATATATTTTAAAAATCGCCTTACGGCTCTGAATGCTAGTATATTATGCGGCTACGCAAAGTTAGCACCTTATCGAAAGATTTTTGAAATCAAAATGACCTTAATCGATAGGTCTACGTTAGATCTGTATAGGTCCACCAAAATTTTTGTTAGGTCGCCTATTTTTTTAATAAATATTTTTAATAAAGAGGTCTTTTTTTTCAACAAAAATAAAAAAAGACTTAACAACCTATCAATAATAGGTTATTAGGTCTTTTTTTAGGTTGTTAGGTTTTTTTTTTGAAAAATAGAACTATTTATTAAAAATATTTATTAAAAAAAAATAGGCGACCTAACAAAAATTTTGGTGGACCTATACAGACCTAACGTAGACCTATCGATTAAAGTCATTTTGATTTCAAAAACTTCAGTGGGGTGCTAACTTTGTGTAGCTATATTATGCCTTGTAAGTATTGGCCGACGGCTGCGTTCCGATATACACCGCGAGCACTGCTCAGTCCTAGACGCTAGTGCAAAATTCGTTCCATTATGGATTGCCAGTACACTGCCGCAGTAGGAAAATATATGACGTCATAAATCGCCGCCATTTTTGTCATGCTTTCAGTACTTTGAACACGTGATCCAAAAATATAATATCACCTAGAGATTTAACAGCTTCCACGAACAATTTTTATTAATATTAATTAATATTGTTATTCAAATATATAATATGCGTTAAGTACATAACTGGAAAATAATTTTTTCTTTAAATTAAATGTATAATTGTATTTATCATGCAACTAATTCAATTGAAAATAAAATCGGACATTAAGTTTTAAAAGTGACAACATTCAAATAATTATTTTTCTTGTTGAACAGAAAAATTCATTTATAAAAACAGTGCCGAAAAATGGGGATGACAGTATACTGGACTGCGTTCCGTTTTAAATAGTAGCCAGTACAGCAAACTAAATAAAAAGCCATATGTGTGTCTCGGAACGCCCGACAGAAGTGATAACTTGAACTAATATTCTTTTTTTGAATTTTTTTCGACGAAACCGTTAAAATTTATTTGTTTTTATAAATGGCATATTACAGTTAAATATTCAAAGAGCATCAGAAAAAAACTTCAGCGAAAACTATTTAAAAATAAAACCACGGTAGCAATTCTTGCAAGGCGTCGCGGAAAAATCTTCAATTGCGGTACCCATCCTAACTCGATGTTGGATCATCTGAACTATATATATATATATATATAGAGGAGGCTTTCTATAGATAAAGTCACTCATCACGATATCTCTGGAACTATGAGACCGAAAAACTTGAAATTTGGTAGGAATATTTCTTTTGCTGAGTAGAGGTCAGCTAAGAACGGATTTTAAGAAATTCTACCTCTAAGGGGATGAAACAGGGAGGCAAACTTTGTATGGGACAACGTGATTCCTTGGTCCAATCTACTTCAAATTTTGCATAAATATTATTTAACAGAGTTGATTGAAGACGTGTTTCGTATTTTATCGAAATTCATCCCCTAACTGGGTTAAAAGGGGGTAGAAAGTTATTTTGATATCAATACTCCTTAGTGCTTTTTTTTAAATTACATTTTATTTTGACACATATTTGACAATTCAATCCGTCTATTATATTATAATAGTACCTGGATGACCGAGCTTTGCTCGGTTCAATTATATTTAGATGCATTACATACAGATGAAACATAAATAATATTTTCGATCTTACCGACATAATAGTAAAATAATAGAAACTGGTTATTTAAATAAAAAATAAAAAATAAAAAGAGCTATTAATTCAAAAGAAAAAAAAAATGAAAAAAAGATTGGTCTGTAGAAACCTGGATTCGAACCCAGGTTTTCTGATTTCGAATCCGCCCGATTCCCATCCGAGATATTAGAAGCTTGTCAATGACAGCGAAATTTACCTTCGTATTCTAATGGTATTTTTTAATTGCGTAAAAAAAGGGATAAAACAACATTTTCTAAAAATAAATCCTAGCTAGATCGATTTATCGCCCTCGAAACCCCCTGCGTACTAAATTTTATGAAAATCGTTGGAGCCGTTTCCGAGATTCCGATTATATATATATATACAAGAATTGCTCGTTTAAAGATATAAGATTTTTCCAGTATTGACGCAGGTGTAGGTGATATCTTTTTTTGGATGCTCCTGGTGGAACAGCCAAGACTTTATGTTAAACGTAACAAAATTGAATTGTAATCGTTACTTATGGTAGGATATTATCTGCCAAATCGCAGTGGAACAGCGTGGTGGATAAAGCTTCAACCCTTCTTCTATATGGAAAAAAAGACTTTTGCTCAGCAGTGAGCTGTTTACAGGTTGATACAATACAGTACAGAAGCATTTGTAGCCTGCATTGACGAAACTGAGCCTTACCATAAATATTAGAGTCCATCTAAGAGGAGATGTTACTGCCGGACTATTCTCAGACCTGTTGCTTAAAATAGGAAATGGTGATTTCCGGGAACTGGATAATAATATAATGTATGAGTGTATATGAGTATGTATTTACCATAAACAAAGCTTAAGCTCAAACTCCTAATGTAGCGGGAGTATACTTGAGCGAAAGTTGCTTCTCTCTCTCACAGCCAGTTGTATGTGGCATGTTCCAGAGTAACCTGGTGATTCTAGCACCTCGAAGGAAAAACAAAAAATATTGTTTATAAAGAAATACTACGGAAGGTGTAGTATTCCGATTTCGTTGTAAAAAGATAATACTCCCATGTAACTTTCTTCAGATCAAAGGCCGAGCTTCGTGTTCATAAAATATAACAATTTTTATTTTTATTTTAATGTTTATTTAAACATTAAATCCCTACTCTATAATACCGTTATATTTTATAAGTATTCAAATATTTTAACATAATTTATATGTTATAACAAAATTAATAATAAATTAACCAGTTTCGACTTCTACGCGAAGTCGAGGGCTAAAATATTACGCCGTATTAAAATATTCTATTATTACTAATATATACACACAGGTGTAGGTGATAAAAAATATAAATTTATATTTTTTGAAATTTTAGTTAAATACCCGTGCGAAGCCGGGGCGGGCCGCTAGTATAAATATATAATATATATTACACGAAATTTTTTACATATAACGTTTATAAGTTTTATCGGCTTACCTCAAACTAACCTCAAACTGAATCATCGATGCCAGGATTGCCAGGGCCATAGAGGATGCAGAAGCGAGATAAATAAGACAAATCAGCCTTTGAGCGCGAAGTTAACTGTCACCTGTAGTTGACACGGGCAGTTCGCGTACTAAAACGCGTGTCAACTAGTAGTTGAAATGAGCAATTTAGCTTTCAAGGCAATTTCAAGCTGTATATGAAGAAAACTCATGTCAACTAGTACTTGACTTGGGCAGTTCAGCGGCTAAAATAGACAGTTCAGTTATACGTCCGTTTGTATTTGGGTTCAAATTTCTATAGGGAAAGAGGATTTCATAGAGTGTGAAACAGCGGCCGCCACGTAACAACAGCCTGCCGCTCGGGCCGGTCAGGGATCATCACGGTGCGCGGAGTCGTTACAACGCGCGGTCACTCAAATTGCTGTAACTTGCCTAATAATTTATCTTCGATTCTTCTAAAAATTTGACACAATATTTTTCAAGGATTCTTGATTCAGAAACAAATAAAAATAAAATGCCAAATGTTTTTTTTAAATACGTTTACCCTCCCATTAATAGCCGCGTCCAGACCGACCGAGCACGGCCGGCATTGGCTCGCGAGGCAGCCTCGCGAGCCAATGGCTCGGCCGGTGTGGACGGGGCTCGGGCTGCCTCGGGCACACGTTGCCTCGGCCGAGCGGCGCTCGACCGCGAGTCATAATTTGTCGGTTTTTGGCGATGCTCAAAGGCGCCTCAGTCTGATCTGCTCGGGCGGTGTGGACGGATATAACGACGCTCGCGAGCCAGTGAATTAAAAATGAATAAATAATACTTTATTATTAACTTTGACATAATGTAATTTAATTATTATTAATTTTGACTGATTGACATTACCTATATTGAATTACATGATTTTATTTAATTCAATGTTAAATTATATGTTTTTTTTTATTTATCTTTGCTTTCTTCTGCTATAATGTTGTTGTATTTTATTTTCTGTTTTCTGTGTTCTACTTGTGACTCCTACTGTAAAATAATGTTGATTTTTATGGACTTCTTGTCCGAAATAAACGTTTCATTTATTTATTATTATTTATTTATTCGTTTAATACCAATTTACGGAAGTTTCAAAATGTTGTGGGTTTCAAAAGACCCACATAATTTAGCAGCTGAAAACACGTGATTTATCATCGTATGCCGGAAAGAAAGTAAATGCTCAAAATGGCTCACCTTGGCTCGCGAGCCACGCTCACAACCTTTCAAATTTGGATTCTGGACGCGGCTAATTAGCCGCGTCCAGAACGACTGAGCACGGCTCGCGAGCCACGCTCGGACTTCTGCCTCGCGAGCCGTGGCACCCGAGGATGATAAATCACGTGTTTTCAGCTGCTAAATTATGTGGGTCTTTTGAAACCCACAACATTTTGAAACTTCCGTAAATTGGTATTAAACGAATAAATAAATAATAATAAATAAATAAAACGTTTATTTCGGACTTCTTGTCCATAAAAATCAACATTATTTTACAGTAGGAGTCACAAGTAGAACACAGAAAGCAGAAAATAAAATACAACAACATTATAGCAGAAGTAAGCAAAGATAAATAAAAAAAACCATATAATTTAACATTGAATTAAATAAAATCATGTAATTCAATATAGGTAATGTCAGTCAATTTAAATTAATAATAATTAAATTACATTATGTCAAAGTTAATAATAAAGTATTATTTATTCATTTTTAATTCACTGGCCCGCGAGCGTCGTTATATCCGTCCACGCCGCCCGAGCAGCTCAGACTGAGGCGCCTTTGAGCATCGCCAAAAACCGACAAATTATGGCTCGTGGTCGAGCGCCGCTCGGCCGAGCCAACGTGTGCCCTAGGCAGCCCGAGGTAGCCCGAGCCCCGTCCACACCGGCTGAGCCATTGGCTCGCGAGGCTGCCTCGCGAGCCAATTGCCGGCCGTGCTCGGTCGGTTTGGACGCGGCTATTGACAAATGCTAAAACCGAAACAAAAAGTCTTCAAACTTAAAAGTATTGTGTTAAAAGTTTGTGTTATTAATATTTTAGTGAAAAATAACTTGTGCCAAATATAAAACTATTTTAAAATCTCTGATTTTTTTGCTTAAATGCTACGAAATGGGTCAATATTTTAAACACACATTACATTTCTAGTTAAAATATAAGCAAAATGACCAACATCCAATACACTTTTTTATGAGGTATATTAATTTTTACCCGACTGCGACAGAAGGAGGGTTATGTTTTTCGAGTGTATGTATGTATGTATGTATGTATGTATGTATGTATGTATGCCCATTTCTTTGGCACGCCCTACAGCCCAAACGGCTGGACGGTTTTTGACATATGAGGTGTCGTTGGATTTGTCTAAATTGTAGTAGTGACATAGGCTATATAAATTTTCGAAATGGCGCCCGAAAATGGCAGAATGAGGGGGGGGGGGGGGGAGTTGAATTTTTTTTCTTCCTGTAGCAACATGGGTATCAAATGAATGCTAGTAAATTGTTTTATTATTTTTAGTTTATAATAAGAGTATTTTACGCGGTCGGGTTTTTTGATTTTTTTAATTAAGCATACTTGTTTAGTGTGTCTTATTAATTTTATTATAAATTACCAAAGAGTATTTCATTATATTACTAACTTCTAATTATTTTTATAGGTTGTTACATAAATACCTAATTATTTACTTATAATGTAACGAAATATACCGACGTGAAAATTATTCAATTTATAATATTTAAAAGTATATTTAGAATCCTATGCAAATAGTTAAACCTGTTATTCAACTGCGATTAGTAGTTCGTGACAACACCACCCGCAATGTTTTCAATTATCTAAAACTAGCTGTGCCCCGCGGTTTCATCCACGTTTATTTGAGGAAAAACATGTACTTAAATATTTTTAAACTATTGTTCTAAGAGTGCCCGCCTCGTTGGTCGAGTGGTCGCAAGCGCTACTGCCAAGCAAAGGGTCTCAGGTTCAATTCCTGGGTCGCACAAAGTATTATTGCGTTTTATTTTATTTTTCGAAAATTCTCAGTAAATAGCACGGAGTCTGGTGCCGATGTATGGCAACAGGCTCGTCCTCTATTACATGGGACTCATAACTGGCGAAAAGTGGGTGTTACATTTAATATGTGCATCTTTGCCTACCCCTTAGCTTCATGTTTTTATATACAAAAATGTATTGTTTTGTTCTTCTCAAAATATAATCACTTAAAACTATAAAGGTTGTAGACTTTAGTAGATTTAAATATTTTCAAAGAACTTACTTTACACATAAAATTTGTTTCTTACCTTAATTGTATAATTTGTTTAATTGTACATAAAAGCTATGCAGTAAATTTAAAAAATGCGGTAAAGTATTTTCGTAGTTTCGTTACATATTTTGTAGGTAGGAAGAAGAAGACAAATTATGTTTAACTAGCGGCCCGCCCCGGCTTCGCACGGGTATTTAACTAAAATTTTAAAAATTATAAATTTATATTTTTTATCACCTACATGCGCCATCTATCGTATAATGGTAGAATATCGTTTTTATATTTAGTGACATTTAACATAATAGTACCTATATTAATTGAAAATGATGTTTAATCTAAAATATTAAAACGATTTCTATTCCTATCCGACATATTTAGTAAACTTTTAAGTTTAACAAAATAATAACTCAAAAATAAGTTTTGTGAGTTTTTAAGATTCGTTAGACCAGATGGCGTGGCGTGGCGATGGCGATCGCGTAGGCGTATTTCTATTTTCTTAAATATTTATTTTTAAATTTAATTACAATGAAACAAAAACTAAATTATACTGTGAGTTATGTATAATTTTTATGTATTAAAGTTATTTACATTGGTTTTGTACTTTTTACGTGATACGTGCACACATAAAAAAAACGCGCTATTAAAATTTATTCTTGATGATAATAGTGTATTAATAAAACGAAGGTTTTAACAGATTTATTATTTGTAGTATCTATATATAGATATAGATTAGTTTAAGAGTACTTAATTTATAATTATTTTGATTTAGGTGTGTAGTATGTGATGAAAATGTATGGATAATAATATGTACATTATTTTTAAATTGAAGTCAGTTAAATAAAAAACAAACAATACATGCAATAATACGAAAGCTATATCGTAGAAGTACTTTTAAGTTAGAATCATGATGATGCAGTACACTCCTTACAATAATTGTATTAAATTCAAATTTGAAGTATATTAAGGACACTTAATATTATTTCATTTACATTTAGACATTCAGACACATTTCAGACATACATTTCATCGAGATACGTATCGTATTTATATGTAACTAATTATATTTTAAGATAACTTGTAGGTATACAAAGGTTCATATAACCATTTACTTTTTTACTTTGTGTATAATTTTACCTATCTTTTAAATAATCAATGGGTACGTTCGCGCGCCCTCTTCTAATTGATAATTCATCACTTTTATAGGATTTTTTAATCTATGCATTCCACAGACCACATGCGCGGAAACGGAAATGGGACATGCGCAATAGTTTTTTATTTATCAGTTTTTTATTAAAATAATAAGTAGTGAATAAATGTAAGAAGATAATTTTGTTTATCTTTTATGAACAATAGCAAACAATTATTTACTAAAGTTTGACAGTTAAATTCAGTTTTTGATTAAAGAAGTATTATTTCCGCGCATGTGGTTTTTTTTTTTTTTGGGATTTTATGACCTGGTATCTACAACCTTTAGGTCAACTCTTATTATTCATATATACGTAATAATACGCCTCTGAGCATATTTCATTAAATTGTTTTAATTGTATTCTTTATGTATTTGTAGATGTGCTTGTAATTATGTTCGTCTTGTAATAATTGTTTTAATGGCGGCGGGCGGGACAATAAATCACACTTATTTTCAACATCACTAAGTTCACTGGCCAACACTAGTCTGTCAATCAAAAATTTTTGACAATCGAAAATAATGTGCTCCACAGTTCCATCACTTGAATTACAATGTGAACAGGTTTTATTCGCAATAATGCCGAGTCGAGCAAGGTGTGACGGTGCAGAATTATGACCAAAACGCAGTCTATTTATGATAGTAATAAAGTCTCGAGTAGCATCTTGTATACGATGATACCAAGGTCTTGCAGGTAAGCTTTCTTGTATGCTTCCATACCATTTTCCTTTCGTATCTTGATCTTTCTTCCACATTTCTAACCACAACTTTTGAGTATTCTGGTCAATACATTGCAAGTAATCAGACATAGGAACATACATTGTATTTCTAACATCAGCAGCATTAACTCCTTCATATGCAGTTTTATCAGCCATTTCATTGCCAGAGATACCTTTGTGGGAAGGCACCCATAGAAAGAAAATTTGAATATTTTTACTGTGGTATTGGTAAATTATTTGTTTAATGAAATAAAGGATATAATTAGACTTGTATTTAACTGTGAGGGTAGATAAAGCTGTTATCAAACTCAAGGAATCAGAAATTATTAAAAAATATTTGATGTTATTGATTTCGCGAATACGCATTAATGCCTGATACACCGCATATGCCTCTGCCGTAAATATAGAGCAGGGTTCATGCAGAATAAAACTTGAAGAAAATTTTGCTTGTGGATCATATAGAGCAGCATGTACATAATCACTTGCTTTGCTCCCGTCAGTGTAGATAACATAGTACATTGAATTTTCCTCCAAAAATTGAAGCATTTCCGAATTATTGTTTATTGTCTGTTGGACTACATTAATTGGATGTGAAATACACTGATAAGAGAAAGAGTAACATGGCCATGGAAACTGTTTTCTAATTTTAAAAAAGCTATTTTCTATTTCCAGAAGTATATCGGACAGTGTTGGAGAATTACCGCATAATAGACCTTGTGCTGTTGTTAATGATCTTCTTGGTGTTCTATCTATATAAGGTACAATTTTACTTATTATTTGAGTGTTGTTTGATGCTATTAGTTTGAGACAGTATCTTTCAGCAAGTAAGATTCGCCTCAAAATCAAAGGCATCACTTTTGTCTCAACTTCCATGGCCCTTATGGGAGTTGAGCACATAGCACCAGATATTATTCTTAAAGCCTTATTCTGCAATATGTCTAATTTATTTACATGAGAACTATTCATATAAGCGAGTGAGCTATAATCTAAATGACTTCTAACAATACTTTTATACAATATTGACAATATTTTAGGGTCTGCACCCCATGTTACGCCACAAAGTGATCTGATAACATTTAGTCCTGTGTGAGCATTTTTGGATATGTATTTAATATGTTCTTCAAAAGTTAGTTTTGGGTCCAATATTATTCCTAAAAACTTCTTTGAAGTGACTCTATTTATAATTTCATTGTTGTAAATAATATTTGAATTTGAGGTTTCATTGCCAAAAAACATAACACTACTTTTAGAGGGGTTAATTTTTAAATGTAAACGATCATTATAATATTGTAATAGTTGAAATAAGGATTTGTTCATATTATCTATTGCAATCTCTAAGTTGTAATTACTGCTGTAAAAAACAATGTCATCAGCAAATTGTAAAATATTTACATTCCTATTATTTACATATTTACAAATTTCACTTGTGTATATATTGTATAGTAATGGAGATAGTGTGGCACCCTGCATTGTGCCTTTTGAGGCACATTTGGGTCCATATAAAATGTTGTTATGCCTAGCATAGATTGTTCTTTTGTTCAAAAAATTAAAAATCCACTTACATAAGTGCCCGGGCACACCCAACCTAGACATGATTTGAACTAGTATACCAGGATCAACACTGTCAAAAGCACTTTGAACGTCTAGAAATACGCAAACAGTGTTTAATTTTCTATGTTTTGCATTTTTCAGGTCAGAGATTAAAGAGGTGAAACTGTCTGCACTACTACGCCCTCTACGGAAGCCATATTGTATATGTGGAATGAGACACTTGGATTCAACATACCAGTCAAGACGGACTTTTACCATATTTTCGAATATTTTACCAAGACAGGATGACAAGGAAATTGGTCTATAAGAACTAGCAAGCTCAGGAGATTTGTCGGGCTTAAGTATTGGGACAACACACTGTGTTTTCCATGACTGTGGAATAGATTTATTACGCCAAAGCAAATTGAGGATGCTAAGAAACAACTTTTGGGCAGATACATCTAAGTTTTTAATTACGATGTAAGGATAATCATCTAAGCCAGGAGTTGTATTTCGTCTAGAGTGCAAACTTGTTAAAAATTCAGACCATGAAAATGGATCCAGTAAAAATTTAGAATTTGGGTTATGATTGTTGATTTCAAAAAGAATGTTCAGTGGATCTACTTCAATTAAGTTGCTATTATCTGATAATTTATCTAAGAGTGGAGATATAAACTCATTTGTATATGATTTATTCTTAGGTCTTATGCCTTTAAACATTTTTAATAAATTCCAAATTTTACTTATGTGAGTATTTCTATTAAAAGTGTTACATAAATTATTCCATCCAATTTTTTTCTGTTCTAAAATTGTTCTCTTTTTCTGGGCATCTTTTCTTTTGTAATTAATATAATTTTCAATAGTAGGCTCTTTTCTATATAGTTTTAGTGCATTATATGAAGCAATAACACTTTGTTCACATATACTATTCCACCAGGGAGATGGTGGCCTGCTTATGAAAGTGTTTGTTTTAGTGAGCTTTGGAATTGACATTTCTTTAAGAGTATCTAAATGAAAACAGAAATTATGATAGGTTGAAATAGGATCATGTGATTGAAGTATGAAATCATTAAACATTGTTTTTGAAAGAGCTGTGTATGTTGCCCAGTCAGCTTTTTTATATATAAACCTATCTACAGGGGAATTAAGATGATATTTATCTATACGTAATGAAATCTCTGTTATTGTTGGATAATGGTAACTTCCCATTGTATCATCATGTACAGACCAATCACATAGTGGTGCGAGGCTGCCACTGATGAAGCTTACATCAATGGCAGAAGCAGTTTGTTTAGGGCGATTTATAGTTGTAGGTCTACCATCATTTAAAATACACAAATCTAAGTCATCAATTAAATTAAATAACTCCTGACCTCTACCTTTCGTTGACTGACAACCAAATGCAATATGATGAGCATTAAAGTCACCACTCATAAATATGGGTTTTGGTAGATCATTAATAATGTAGCGGAGTCTATTAATTCTAATACGCCCACTTGAAGGTGGACAGTATACACAGAGAATTGTTAAACTACTATGTCCTGTTGATACAGATACAGCAACTGTTTGAATGTCTTCATAAAATATGGTATTTAATGTATTATACTTAAGGTATGGTTTTATCAGTATTGCAACTCCATTATGTGCATTATTTGAATTTTTGTTGTAAATATTATATCCTGGTATTTTAAAATTATTATCTTTGAACCATGTCTCATTAAGAAGGCAAATATCAATATTTTTTTGTTTTAAAAATTGGATTAATAAAGGTTTTTTACTATTTGCACTTTGAATGTTATACTGCGCAATACGTAACTTGGATTGTGTAGAACTAGGCCCTACACAATCCATTATGTTAAGTTTTTTATTAATGCATCTTTAATAGTTTTTAGATTAGTGGGTGTACTGTCATCTTTATTGGCTAATTCCACCAACGTCTGTACTAGGGCCATAAGTACATCGTTGTCGGAAATTATTTGACTTTTAAGGTCTTTAGAATGGACTATTTTAACTTTATTTACATCTTGTACAGACTTATTTGCAGAGATATTTACAGACTTATTTACACTAACATTACTATTTACAGGTTGTGATTTTGGTGATGGGAGTGGAGGGAAATCTTTTTCATTGTTGGTGACTTGTTTTGTAAAGGCGACACTTGCATAAGATATGTTGTTTTTCTTTTCAATAATCTTCTTTGCTTTAATAGGACATAATCTAGATATCGCAAGATGAGGTCCACTGCAATTTATGCAGCTGATTTCTGTTGGTTTATCACATTCCTTATACAAGTGCTCACCTCCGCAAATACTACATCTTTGTTTACCATTACAAACTTTTGCTGAATGATTAAATTTAAAACACCTATAACACTGTAGTAATGGTGGAATGTATTCGAAAACTCTGTACGAGAATAGATCATATTGTACATTATTAGGCAGTACATTAGATAAAAAGGTGATGCTTACAGTCTGCAATGGAATGCGCTCTTGTCCTACTTTCTTTGAAAACCTTCTTATTGCCACTATTTCATAAATTGAAGAAAGTCTTGTGTAAAGTTCTTTGTTAGATATATTCGCTGGAACAAATCTAATGATGCCAGTTTTTTCAATTTGCGCTGCCGGTATGAACGCCTTCATATTATATTTTGTGAGGAAAGTGGTGTTATTAATAAAGTTATTGGCCGTATTATATTGCTTGAAAATAACTGCTATTTTATTTGCATTCACCCTCTGAATACCCGTCACACCTTTTACATCCATTGCGAAAATATGGTTTAAGTATATAGGGCTCTTGTTGCCCAGTCTATCGTTGTTTGTGGATTCCACATACACTTTAAAGTCTGTGTTGGTTGAGTTTTCCGGATATAGTCTTTTATAGTTTGGTTTGTAATAAGGCAGATAAGCATCTCGCTCATCGCCGCAGCCCGATGGTCCAGAGCCTACGCCTACACCTCCTTCATCCGTAGGCCGTGACCGTTTTTTTGAGGCGGGCGGGTGAGACCCGCCCCCCTCGTTTACCTCCATTGCTATTGTGCTTTTCAGCAGCTAATAGCAATATTTAAATTCACTTTAATTATTAAAAAAAAACACTTTTTATAAGAAAAATTTAAAATTAAGTTTAAAGTCAACCGCGCTTTTTCAAGGTTCCCGCCAGAATCGCGCATGTGGTCTGTGGAATGCATAGATTAAAAAATCCTATAAAAGTGATGAATTATCAAATAGAAGAGGGCCCGCGAACGTACCCACTGTCGCAATATGCATAGTAAAAATATGAATATAGTTTAAAGTTAGTAACATTGCCTTTGGCTGAGCTCATTTGCCAACAAAGCGCTTTCCTACGTTACATTGAGTTAACATCCGCCGGCGAGTCGCCGTCGCGCCGTCAGGTTTGCCGCGTCGACACGAGCAGACGTGCTCCGTTTTGGCGCCAAAATGGTTCCATACGATTTTAAGATCGTAGCGTACTAAAATTTACGAAATATAACTGTTGATATTTTAACATTTATAAAAATCTAACAGCTTTAACAAGGTGATTTTAAGTGTGAAAACTAAGTGTTGTGCTAATTTTATTTACTGTTACAGTGTTTTTACACAATCGACCGCACAATGCAAATCGTTCAGAATTTTTATATTTCTATGTTTGGAGTGGACTATTTAGTATTTTTGGAAACATGTTAACGGGTTTTGTTGTATTTTTACTTGTTTTACTTCACACATTCCACAGTAGTAAGTATTAATGATTTTCTTTATTACTAAAGTAATAAAAATTTACAACTACCTGCTAGGCTGTTTATTTGGTCCGTTGTAACTAATGTTCGTAGACATTATGTTTTATGTTAAAAATATAATGTTTTCTACATATTTTGAAGTATATTTTTAAGTAGAAATAGTATAAAATATAAAATTAACATTTGCGATGTCACAATAACTTATATAAAGGATATACCTACCATCCTGTTTTGTACGCAGTTTTTAGGGCTACAGCTTACATGTAGAATATCTATAATGTTAAAATTAATAATAAATTTAATATTTACGTCAATATTATTCCGATTAAACGTACAATAAGTTTGTTTTCGGAATTAGCACCAGTCGATACTTGGTAATAAGGAATTTTTACATAAGTGTTAATTTATAATAATACATTTTACATGAGGTAAATTTTATATTTATGATTTATTTCAGATGTTTAGGAAAAGACTATAGAAATATTTTATAATTAAATGTAGTGAAGAATGAATCAATAAAAAATAACAATACAATTTATTCTTGGAAATAATTGAATTAAAATAAAAAAAAAGTTATTGTCTGCATAGTTATGGTGTCAAGTTTGCTTGAGCATCTATACATATAATAAAATGGTAGGAAAGTAAACTGTACATTGAATATTTTTTTAAAAGAATACTTGAAGTGTGATCTACAATCGATACCGAAGCCAAAAATACAGTTTGTAGAATTTTTGTCTGTTTGTCTGTATGTATGTCCGGGATAAACTCAAAAAGTACTGCATGGATTTACTTCAAATTTGGCACAAATATTATTAAGAAGTCGGGTCAACATATAGGCTACATATTATCACGCTATCACCTACGGGGAACGAGCAGTGAACCTTTACGTCTTCTTCAACGCTATGTGTTACAACGTGTAATCTAATAGCGTTCACGCAGACGACGTCGCGGGCAGCAACTAGTCTATAATATAAATGTATACAAGACTTTTATATTGCTTTGAGAACAATTATAACGTATTTAATATTTTTTTATTAAAAAATAATGTTGTTTTTTTCACAAACATATATATAATATATATTATAATAATTTGTTTCCTTTTTTCTATGTTGAATTTGTCAAAAATTACATTCGGTTTGTGCTACCTACAAGCAATATAGGATAAATTTCCGAAAAGTGGATAACGAATTTCATCATGAAATTTGTTACGGACATTCCATTTGACTATCTAAGAGTCCCCTTAAAAGGATTTTTGGCGGTTCGCAATATTTTTCGAAATATTGAATTTTTTGAGTACGCTGCTTAGTACGCTCTATATAAGAAAGCGAAAAGTGGATACCGATTTTCGTCATTAACAAACATTCAATTTGACTATCTAAGAGTCCCCTTACAGGGATTTTTGGCGACGCGCATAAAAAAAACCTAACCTAACCTATCCTCGAATGCGTAAATGCTTTTCTCAGCGACAAATATAAAGAAAAAAACCTAACCTAACCTAACCTAATCTAAACATGCAAAAAAAGAAACAAAAAAAAAATTTACAACATAACCTAACCTAAACATGCAAAAAAAAAAAACCTAACAACCTTATCTAAACATGCACCTTGAAGCTTTCTTTGAAGACACTCCAACTTCCTCCTTTAGATTAGCTCGCTTTCTTAAGGGGGCTCTAAGATAGTCAAATGGAATATCCGTGCCAAATTTCATGAGAAAATTCGGTATCCACTTTTCGGAAGTACACCCGCAATATATTTTGGCGTTTTTGCATTTGATGTATTCACTTCATTTAATTTAATTATATATATAGAAAAATATAAGGTTGTTATTCAATTTTAGGTACTGCTGATCGTAAGATTATCGATTCGTGAAGGTGACCGGAACTTGATTGACACTTAAAAAAAAGTGAGAGTTAGGCGTCCGTAATAGGTATACTATATTCCATCTCAAGTGACTTTCAATACTTAATACATTATCTATGAAAGATATAAGAATAAACAGACAGACATTAGAATCATAGTAATACGGTTTTGTTAGAACGATTTGGGCACAGAACCATAAAAATAAAACGTCCAAAAACCGGATTTTTAGCTTGACGCACATGTTAATTTAGTTACGGTTTAGAGATTTGTTTTAATGAAAATTGGCCTAGCGACGATATTACAGTTTTTAATATAATTAATGAATGTGGTTAATATTATTCTTGTAATTTTTTTTTAAATTGTAAAACAATAACATCAGATAGAATAAGATAACATACTTAAAAATACACAGATATGGATATTCAAAAATAAGCTGACATTATTATATTTAGAAGGACATACATTTTATGTAATTTATATGTGGCTTTGAATTGAATCAAAAAACGAAAAAAAGGGTAGTATGTATTATTATTACTTCATAATTTCTTAAAAAGAACTACTATTTAAATATATGTTTTAATATTTGATAAAATAAATTACTTATTTTTCTTTTTTTTTCCCTATTAATTTACATATAGTTTTATGAAATTAACTTATTAAGCAACTTGATAAAAGCTTTGTTGCAACAGTCTGTATTAATGTACCGTAGGTAAGAAAATACATATTTTTCTAGTACGATTAATGATTGGAGCATTCGCCACTCAGATTCGCTGCGAATGGGTTACATGAGTGACTTCCAAGATAAGCGGGTTTCTACACGATGCTTTATTTTATCAACGATACCGAATAATATAAAATAATTTGAATATACCGAGGTGCTATTCTGGTCATTTTAAACCCGTTAAATCTAATCAAGTTCATGATTTGGTTTTAATTATTATTATTATTATTATATATTCTTTATTGTACACCACACATAAAATAAAATAGTACAAAAAAAATGTATGAGAGTATCAAAAATGCACAAAAAGGCGGCCTTATCGCTCAATAGCGATTTCTTCCAGGCAACCTTAGGGTAGGAATTTGAGAAGAAGAAATAGGTAGGTGGTGTATAATAAATATACAATAAAAAAATATACAGTAAACCCTAGATATATATATATATATATACATAAATAATAAAAATACATACAATAAGTAATGTATTGTATGTACAAATCTTGAGTATTTTCTTTCCGTTAAGAACAGTTTTTCTTAAAGTTATGTAAATATTTCTTAACTGAAATGATAAAAACATCATATAAGTATGATATATAAAGAATTAAATTGACATATTTAACCATGCGTAATTAAATGTAATTAAAACCAAAACAATTTTCAGCTTAATTTTCATTTGCATTGTTTAGAGAAAGTTTAGACATAGATGTATAGAAAAGCCAAAAATATTACGTCAAACCGGGTAATGCTTAATATATAATAATCATTTAGGTAAACATCTAACTCATTAATCCATATCATACCGTTTCATTTCGCGAGAAACAAAATTTTACCTATTGGTCCAGTCAAACCGGATTTTTCTCTTATTGTAAAATTAGATACGAGTTGTATGTCTAAATAATACTATCAAATAATTTGATTATAATAGTAAATCTCGTATCATTTTATTTATTAAGTACTATTATTAAGATTATGTTTTACTAGCTTCCGCCCGCGGCTTCGCCCGCGATTTATAAAAAGTACACTATGTCCTATCAAATTTCATCACAAACGGCGCAAAAGATTAGCCACGAAACATACATTTACATAAATACAAAATAAATAACTAATACTACAATCCTATAATCAAAATTTAGAAAAAAGCATTTCTAATACGACTGAAATAAAAATAAAAATTAATCTATATTTCTTGTTAAAATTTACCAACTAAAAATAATTATTATGCCTGCTGTACTAATCGTAAGTAACAAAACGCTCCAAGAATCGAATTAACTATAAGAAAAAAACTCAAAATGAACACAAGTGCCTATGACGTCTGTCCTTACGTGTCTGCCCGCGTTCGTGTCGCACACTCGGCAATGGCGCGTCATTACATGGACCGCCCCTCTACCCCCTTGCGCACCGCGCTGACTGACGCTCCATTCTGGTCAGTCGAATTCGCGCGAAGAGTCGTAAGCGCCATGGAATAGGTGGCACTTACGCGTTTTCGCGTGATATTTTTTAAACTATCTTATATTATGGCCAGATTACACAAAATGTTAATAAATTGTAGCCTATATGTTATTCTAATGTATAAGCTATATTACTGTAAAGTTTCATCTAAATCCGTTCAGTAGTTTTTGCGTGAAAGAGTAACAAACATCTAGACAAACTTTCGTATTTACAATATTAAATAATAGGATTAACATTATATTTACCATGTTTCTCGTTAATCATTCCCGATATTTCGATATTAATGCAAGCGCCATCGTCACAGTGTACAGGTACACGAGTGTACTAATAGAGTAACAGTGCCGAAATATCTTAAAATCATAACAATTAATAATAAAAATATTAAATATCCTGTCTTACGTCTTAATAATTGTGTTAGTGACCATAAAAGTTTAAAAAGTTTACCAATTTCGAATCAGTGTTAATTAGTAAAGGTCGTACAGTATGTATCAATCTGCACAAGTGAAAATTTTTTGCTCAAGCAAACGAACAGCGCGTACCAATCGTATTTCATAACAGTGTACTCGACCAATAAAAACCCACGTAATGGACGATCGTTTAATTTTTATTAAGAGCTAAAGTTGTTTACCGTCTGTCTATACACGTTATAAGCCATTTTTATAAAACTTATTACAACATTTGTTGGTTATTTCATTTAGCAGGTGCGTCTAGCTCTTTATTCCGGTTTAGAAAAATATATCCCAATAGACTTAAGGTGAAGGTCAGTCTACAAATAATAATTAAACAAACGCGTAAATTTTGCGTATTTTCCTCGTTAGTTAAAAATGTATAAAAATGTTTGAATTTAAAATTTCAACAACGAAACTTTCGTATAAAATTAAAAAAAGTTAAAGTAACGTTTAAACTGCAAAATATTTTTGTCTTTAAATCATTTATTTTGAATTAAAATTTATCAAATACATATATTACTAAACTACATAAATATATTTCACTAAAAATAGACCCGGGCGTACATACATTGTGCAGCACGTTGCCAAATTTTAAATGGATAGCGATCTCAGTTACTGATAACAGAATAAAAGATGCAGACAGAATTAACATATAGCAATCTTTTTTGTACATGTATAGTTGTAGGTACATCCTAACACACATATATTTATTATTATTAAAGCTTACGATTTTTAGTTGTAATATAATATTGAAATTAAAACTCATTTTTAGAAACAATATTTTTATAAAATGGTTATTTTAGATAAAAACCAACGTATGCAAAATAAAAATTCCTATAATAAATAACCCCTATATAACAATGAGCCAATATGGTCTTTAGTCAGGGCCGGCCTACGGGATGTGCGAAGTATGCAGCCGCACACTCGAGCTTTTTGGGGGGCATAGAATTGGGGCATAAAAAGAGGCATAATTTTATCCTAGGGGCATTTTTCATGTACTAGTGATGACCTTTTTTAGGAATACGTATAGCCTGGTTGCTTTTTTCTCGTGTGCCCTTCCGACACAGAATAATTATGGATAATAAAACTCGGTAATGTTTTCCATGAACATTCTTAATATAAGTCTTGCACACTCACCATTTTCGCCTTTGGCCGGCCCTGTTAACAATAAAGGTATTCCCAGAAGAATATAACAACTCATAAGAAATTATAAGTTAAAATAATTATTTTAACACACATATTATATTTTGACAACTCTAAACTATTGAAAATAAAGTTATTACAAAATAAATATTGTCGTGGTTATTTTTGTGCAAATAAAATTATATAGTATTATTATGTAAATATTATAGCCTTGATCGAGGCAATGCATTACTTCTGTTTGTTGGTACATGTTTGCAAATCTTTTATGTTTAAACTATGTGTTAAAATGCAACATTCAGGCGTCTTTCTTCACTTTTCATACCATTATTTTTTTTCAAATATGTTTAACATGTATGTACCTATGTATGTTCGTAAAAAAACGCAATTTAATTATACATTTCTTGTCTTGGAAATTGAATGTCTTACGTCTGAGTAAATATTAAATAAACCTCAAAAACATGTTTAAAATCTAAAAGTAAAACTTAAAACTATTAATTTTATATCTGAACTTAAATGGTTTCTTACCTTTACCTTATGTATTATTACGTGAAAATTTCAAATGTTTATTACGGTTCATAAAATAGTCGATCGGTGATAAGTGAATGGGAACGGAAGCGTAGTAACAGGCTTCCCTTTGAACACTCTGGGTACAGAACTTTAACTCATGCTGATGGATGAACATGATTTTAAATTTTAAAATTAGGAATTCAATTACCTAGATCAGGGATTCCCAAACTGGTCGATATCGCCCCTTGGGGTCGAAATCGGTTTTCCAGGGGCAACATAAACGACATACCGCAAAGTTTTTAAATTGGTAAGTATTTTGTATCAATAGGAAAGAAACTAAAGATAGGATTTTTAAAGTAATCTGGCTACTGGCTATGAGGGTTTGAGGTATCAGTTCATTTTGAAAAAGGGGCCTCTTACCCCAAAATAGTTTGGGGATTCTTGACCTATATAGATTGTACGAGTATCTATAAACCTCCTACGTATAAAAGGCGGTACTATATAATATTATAAATAACTACTACTTGACTGAAATCGCTTAATTATGTTTTCCAAAGTAAATTCAAATTACCCGATCGACAAATCAGTAGATTGAAAGGAAAACATAATGAAACTTGAGCCCGGTTCCTCAGATATATATAAAACGTATTTAAAATTTCAAGAGAGTAATTTTTGTAATGCTTTTATAAACTCTATATATGTATATAGGAGAACGCCAATTAATAATCATCAAAATTCATCTGGTTAAAATGGTAAACAAAACAATCTAAATGTAATTGTACTGTCTTGGAGATGTGTGACGTGTGATAAAAATGTGTCCATTTCAATGTAAAAAATAAGCATATCAATTGTTATTTGGTAAAATTTATATTTCGCGATTTTGTCTTAAAAATGTTTCACTTCGTATTCGTAGAATAAAAAAGTAAAATTTTATCTATCCGATCTATTTAACTCCTATATTAAGTTAACCTTTTAAAGAAAAAGAGACTTCTATTTCTATAATTTTTTTTATCTCAAGATGTACAAATATTTTTTACCAGGAGTAAATACATCGTTAAATAATTTTAGGCATTCACGTGGACATGCAGACACACTGTCTGTAACAACAATTACTTGAAACGAAATCAACTTTCTCTTGCCAACAGTTGTTTGGGCACCGTATGTTTATTATATTCGTATAACAATTTCGTTACTCATATCATTAATTTTACTACAAACCGTTTGTTTATCGGAAACAACTTGGTATATAAAGCTATTTCGGTGGCATTGCTCCGTCAGTTGCCAATTATTTATTGCAGTATGCTGGTATAATTTCTAGTATCCCGTATATTTTGTAATTGAGTTCATCAAAATTTTTATCTTTAAGTCTCTTATCTTAATGCGGATGGTTTCTAGATTTGTCAAAATTTGCTATTTTAATTTCAAACGTAACCGGAAGTTCAAACGTAATTTTGATAAAAATAATCTTAAAATTGAGATGAAAAGTTTTTTGTAAAAATAACCTTTTTAAAATAAGAACAATTAAAATACAACCTTGGCTTTTTCA
The DNA here is from genome assembly GCA_036937285.1 of Euphydryas editha. Lineage (NCBI taxonomy): Eukaryota > Metazoa > Arthropoda > Insecta > Lepidoptera > Nymphalidae > Euphydryas > Euphydryas editha. The sequence continues at coordinate 21,073,343 of JAUPFZ010000004.1, read as the reverse complement.
TTCATTTCAAACTAAAGCTACCATATTTACAGCTTCTGAGACTCCCAACAAGTTTTTCTGGCTGTCCTTATTGGCTCTCTGTCTGTCCATTGTTTGTTATTATCGTCTTGAGGCTCATTGCTGGGCCGCATTCTAAATAAATTGTCTGTTACGTAATTATATACAAATATTTTTACATGAAAAGTGAACAATAATAATAATATGTTTAACACACACACAAGGCCGTCTGTTCCTAAGGTAGGCAACTTAATGCCTGTGTTTTAGGTAACAGTCGACTGATATATTTTTTTAAAAATAAATATACTTATAAATAATACATATATAAATAAACATATATTACACCCAGACTCGGGGCAGGAATCGAACCCACAACCCTTGGAGCAGAAAACAGGTTCACTGCAAACTGCGTCAACGGTCAGTCAAAAAAAATATTATTATTATTTATTTACTGTCAAAAAGTGCAAGTAATTCTTTCAAATGAATTAAAATTTATTTAAGTTGTTGACGAAGATATTGTTTTTAATATCCATAAAAGATATGTATAGATAAGAACGTAAACGAAAATAAATCTATGTATTGACCCTAAGATTAATATGACGAAAGAATTTCGTATTGAATTATTTAAAGAAACCACGAAACGTGTTATAAATATCGCAATAGATTATGTTACCTCCAAGTAGAGTTAGAGATATCTAGGGCGGATTTGTTCCCATGTGAAGATTCTCAGGTCTTGCCATGGGACAGTTAGGTTGGCAAGCTAACCGTTTCTTGGCATACTTAAGACGGATGTGTTACAAGTAATTGCTGAAGAAATAGCTTAGCTAATTCTTTAAAATTTAGATTTATCTTGGACGATCTCATTTGGGATCGTAGTATAGTTCTTCAATTAGAAACTAAAGATTTAATGCGCGTAAGGTATGATAAGGTATGATGATCTATGTAAAAAAAGATTTGCATGTATGAAAGTCATTTTATAAAACGTTACAGCATTAGAATCTGTACCTACTTTTCGAGTATCATACGTCAGTACAGAATAAAGTAATTGGTAAAGCAATTAGCTTTCAAATGATATTTGTCTTTAGCATTGACACTATTGCTTATATACGAGTACACAAATGTTATTATTTTGGTCTGACATAAAAACTATTGAGCGGTGTCTGCGGTATTGTACTATGGTCTTAAGGGAATACAATGGTGTCAACGCAACGTTTCGGCATTTGATATTGCCAAGGTCACTAAACTTGCGTTCGATACCCGATAGATTCGATCTTGCACTGCTCGAAACCAATGATTTCCCGTGGCCCCTTTTAAATCGTCCATCAATCTAGAGGTGAGGTGGGGGTCTAATCTCGTTGTGCTTCCCGATGCAGGGTGCCAGTCCTGCATCTTAAGGGCACGATCGGCTAGATTTACTTAGAACGTATAAACTTAGTAATATTGGTATTTTTGACTTGTTTCATTAGAATTATTACCTATTTAAATTCAATATGTATTTCTTATACGAATGGGTATTTTCTCGTGATTGATACAAGAATTAATGATACTTGAATTCTTATCACGTGATTAGACCGTTGCATTGTATTTGTCTTGTCATAAAACAAGTCACAACAGATGCAAATGATTCAAACTAATGACCATCACGTGACAAACCTATTATTTATTTACTTAGTTATAAGTCTAATTTATTTAATGTCTCAACCCTTTCATCATTCGTTATTAAATCATCAGTAGTTTCACGTGTAATCTATAAAAATAATATAAAGAGAATAGTTTTTTGTTTTTTGATTGTAATCGACAAACTATGAATTAGAAAGCTACATTATCCAGAAGAAAAAGGCTTTAAAACATCACGTAGTAGGCAGAAATGTCGACTCGTGTGAAGATTTGACGAAGATGAAGATTTGAACGATGTAACAATTTTACGGCATCTTTGAATATACTTTGAAAGTATGTAGTGAAAGCTTAATGTTTACACCGATATAGATCATAGGTAAACATTTCGTTACATACGATGGCGCAAATGATAATAGTAATATTACTAGGTGCTATCGTCAGATGTATCACAAACAATGCAGGTTAATACTCCCATATTCAGCACACGTGCAAATGTAACACTGAACTACTGATATACGTTAATATAGGTACTAGACGACGAGGAAATGAACATATTTCATACCACTACTTTGAATGCGATTATTTCATTATTATTAAGAAATCTAGGACGATGACCAAATTTTTCGTTAGTTTCACTACTCTACATCTTACGTCTTTGACGAGGTTAATATATTAAAAATTAAAAAAGTTATAATAACTTTTATAATATTAAACATTAAATACGAAAATAGTATTTTTTTTAATTATTACTAAGACTTTATTATGAATACTTTATACCTATTAAAGATATCTTTCACATGTGCTAGTTTCTGTGCACCGCATTTCGTTTTGGCTATAAAAACAATAATCTGTTGTAAACCTATTATTGCCAATATAAGTATTTAGAATTTTTTATTAACCATCTATCAAAACAATCCGAAATACATATTTATTTATAATATTTAATTTTAATGCAATATATTGTATGTAAACCAATCGGGTGTTTACTGTGGCGTGTGTCGTGATTCATCTGATTTAACGTGGCATCCATTTTAATCGATTTGAGAGGTAGATTATGTGCAGATACGTGCAAGGTATGTGACATATTTACAAAATCACTCCACAGGTTGATTGGACTGCATAAACAGTAGGAAGAATGTGGCTTATATGGAATGAATTAAAAAAAAAGAATTAAAAATATTTTTTATTTTATTTCGATATCATTGTCACGATGATGAAGACGTCGTAATAATTTTAACGACAGTATAAAAAAGAAGTGATCATAAAGCATTAATTATAATATATGTATTAATAGCTGGTACATCATGTCGTAGAAGTAGTAAACAAAATTATAAGTAATAAAGGAGAAACAAGTATCACAAATGCCAGACATGGAAATGGCGTCACCACGACGCGTTCGAAGTTTCGAACCGAGCAACTTTCTGTTAAATAAGAAACAACATGTCGAGTGACTTACGTAAAGTTGCTCTAAAAATAGATTTATTGGTGTAATTCGGCTTAGATACAGGATTTTTTTATTTCTAGGTAAACTAAAATATAATAATGGAAATTAAATTCCTTGTCAGCGATGTTATTTAATTGTATAGATACAATAATATAAGTAAACTTTGTAACTGTTAATTGGTAGAACATTACGAAAATTCTATAATAACCGTCTATTTGTTGCTTAATTTTACAAAATAAATGGTTTCGAAACGATTTATTAAAATTTAACATATTATGTATTCATTAAAACCATTTGAATATTAGAGTAACTGCAGCATATTTGGAATACTAGTTTGTTTTTTGAGAATATATTTAATAAGAAACGGAATGGCTCAATAAAAAATACACAAAATTATTGTCAAATTATTCAACTTTAATAATAAAAAAAATCAAACAAAACAAAAACCAAAAACCTTATCAAAATGCCTATAAAACTAAAAAACTCCAAAAACGGGATTTGACTTTAGGTGCAGGTAATTTGGAATATAGTATTCCAAATTATATTCACATTTTTTTATTTGACAATTGCTAACACTTTTTCTTAGAAATCAATAGATTTCATATTTTTGTAACAGCTTTATATTCTTTATTTCTCTAGCTAATCAATCCTTTTTAAAAAATAGCCTTATTTTGTTTAAAAAACAATGTAACAATTAAAATTCGTCTATTTTTTGTTTAGTAAATCCATTAGCTCGTGCTTGAGAAGTTCCGGTTGGCTGTCTTATGGACAAATTTTCCTGATGTCGTTTTAAAAATGTTTTGAGCCAGTATCTCCCAGCAAACCCACCCTATAAAGATTTTTTATATTATTTTTTAAAGCTAGTCGATATCCAAATCCATTCTGGTCAGCCCATAAATGTTATTCTCCATAGTTAATATGTACTCCACCAGCAAGTTTTCATACCTTGACCAAAAACTGGCCTTTGACTAATAACTTTATTTGTTATCGATTCAATCGGAGAGTCTTTATAATTTACATATCGAAAAAGTATTGACCAGGGAACGTTGAACTGTTTAGCTGCCTTTAAGTGTCCCATTTCTCTTTTTTCTAATAGCGCCAAGAGCAGCGGCCACTTCTTCATTTTCTCACCTCTTTCTCTTTTTATATTTGTGAAATGTTGCCATTGTCAAAAAAAAAACAGAATGGAACTCACTCACTTTCGGTACCTATTCCAAATTAACAACATACCATCCTAACCTAAAATTCCATGTCACATTTTTAATTCTAGAAATATTTACAGAATCATAGTAACATCATAAACTAACAAGGTCACTTAACATTTTAAATAATTATAATGAAGATTTAAATTATTACAGTAAATGATTATCACTGATTGAATTCTTACCGAATAAGTTTTCGAATCAGGCGTCTCGTTCTCTTGGGGTTTGTAGCCGGAATTTCACGATTGCATCCTGCCTTTAACACTCAATAGCTTCATGTCTCGTATGACGTTATGTTTACGACAAAAATACATAAATGGTATTTATAATGATTTAGATATCGAAGTATTCCAAGTTACCTGCAGTATCCCAAATATGCTGCAGTTCCTCTAATAATAGTAATTTTTTTTATATTTTAAGACCATTATCCACGTCTTTGATCTCGTAGAAGTTGATCATACTTATTAAAAATAAGCAAAATTTTAAAAAATGTTATATTTTAATATATTTTCCCTTAGATGTAAAATTAAAAAAAAATTACACTCTAATCTTTCAATTAGGAAAGAAATACATACCTACTAAAAATTATTGATTATATCAATAAACTTGGTAATATACCTACCGTACAAAATTTAACGTTAATTTTACTCTTTTAAGGGTAAAATTTCCAAAAATAATAATAATATATAAAATAGACATAATTATAAAATACCCCTTTTGGGCGAATTTCATGTGTCTAATCTATAGGAGGTATCTAGGGATCGGAGATGAAGAATCATGTTAGTCAAATATTATTATACTATCCGTACGCAGAAACTTTGCCGATGACCATCCCTCCCACCGGAGTTGACTGCGTCCCTCGCTCGTCTGATCTGTACCGCTAGCAACGCATCCGATACGTATGTGTAATTTTTTGCTTTAGCTCCGAATGAATTAATTGTTGTTTTGTTAGGTTTAACTTGTTGTTTTTTTTTGTTAGTTATTGTTTTCGTTGTTTGGAACCATTAAACTATTATTTTACGGCGTCGTTTCATTCATTCACTAAATATAAATACATAAAAATATATAATCTACATAATAACAACAGCGTTTTTTATTTAGAATTTATAATTACATATTAAATTTATAATTCGACCGAGACTATTTTTTATTAGTTTGATGTAAAATATATACAACAATAATCTACCTTTATGTGACCTTTTTTTTTTGAACCCTACTGACTATCGAAGCGTGACGTCACAAGGCCATCGGCAAAGTTTCTGCGCACGGATAGTATGTATAGTATAGTGACATCAATATGTTAATTATTATTACGCTGAATTTGTTTAATTTTTCTAAGAAAAACCGAGTGAAAAAACTAAATGAGTAGTGTTATGTTTACATCGTAGTTTCTAGATATATCTATTAAATAAAACATTTTCGATGCTCTTGCTTCATAAAATATGTTTGACAATCAATTAGGTTTGTATAAATAAGCCACAAAAATATTGAGGGATACATAATAATCTACGGTTTTTTCGACGTTTAACCACTACTTTATATACGAGTTGAACTTTTCTAAGCGTTCAGTTTAAATATGATTTGGTCGTATTTTTATTTTGAATTCATTGTAAAGCGAAAAGGCAAATATAATAAATATTCTTTAACGCCATAATTTATGTAAAAAACCTTGTAATATGAAGGCAACGTAACAATTGTATACCTAATAATTTAGTACATTGTACATTGACTTGCTTAATTTAAAATGACATGTAATAATAGATCTATGTAAAATCATCTTCTTAAAGAGTAAAACGTGTAAGGTCATCTTATTGTATAAGAAAAATATAGGAAAACTGTTAACTTATCGGTAGTTTAATTTTAATTTAATTTAATTTTTTTAATTTAATTTAATTTTAGTTTAATTTTAATTTTGTTTTGCAGCAAACTCTTCGAGCCTGCTATGCGGGCGCACCAAAGAGGTGGAGGTGGGCGGGAACGTCGGCGCGGGCGCAGCGCTAGCGCTCACTCTACTACGCCCCCCATCCTCCACCTCAAATAGTCCTTGTCAGTTACGCCTGACCGCACCAGATGCTACAGCCTTCACTGTTCGTCTAATCGATGTTAAGGTAAGATATTCGTATGTTATTATCATTTTTAGAATTAGTTACATATAGCTTCTTAAACTTTAATTGTCGCTAATACAATTTTTGAGACGTACGATAGTGTACCTGTGACCATGACGCTCGTAACAGTGCTGAAATATCGGGAACTAAGAGTGACCAATGTTAAACATGGTAAATTTCCCGTTTAACGTCTCAACGTCTAATAATATATTCAAATGTCAATTGTTTTAGACATATGTACATACAAAATTTTTATTGATTCAACCTTTTTAGGCTTAGACGCCATTTTTTTTTTATAGATCAACGTTAGACACTCGCGGTTATCAAACATAGTTTATTTTTCAAAGATAAAAACGAGTAGGTACATAATTATCACGATATAGTTTTTTTTTTGACGATTTTTATCGATGTTTTGGACCAGTATACCTATATGATACTAAAATTGTCAAAAATATGTATATCGTGGTATGTAACCGTTTCATCTATTTAGTTTATTTAAGTTTTTATTTATCTATTATTTATTTATTAATTTATAAACTCTTTTGCAAAAAAACGGGCACTTAAGCAAAGAACTATTTTATAGTCACTATTAGTTTGTTTGACAATTTTAGGTATTGTTATCCTCAGAATTTTATAAATTAATTAGGAAGGAATCGTTTTCATCAGTTTTATCATAACATTTTAATTAAATTATTAAGAAATAATGTTTAAGCTCAAAACACTATGATTGTACCTGCTCGCTAAATAAAAATAAAACGCGTTAATTTCTTTGTTTTTCTCGAATACATTAAAAGCAGATAAAAGTTTAGTATTGAGTGTGACCCCCTCTTGCTGAAATCACAGCTTGCATTCGTCTGGGCATGCTAGTGAGTATATCTTTTATGGTTTCTTGGGGAATACGTTCCCACTCCGCGGTAATCACATTCTTTAGCTCTCTGATGTTCTGCGGAGCCGGCTGCACTGATCTCACTCGTCGCTTCAGAACGTCCCAGACATGCTCTATGAGATTGAGATCCGGACTTCTAGCTGGCCAGTCCAAACAACGAATTCCGACTTCTAGCATATACGCATCCACACCGCCAGACCGGTGGGCGCGAGCGTTGTCGTCCATAAAAATTGAGTTTTCGCCAAGAGCGGTTAAAGCGGGTTGTGCATAAGGAATTAGAACTTCCGTTATGTATCGGTGTCCAGTCAGTGTACCGTTTTCGATGAAGACTAACTCCGTACGATCCATAGAATTTATTCCTGCCCAAAACATAACAGAGCCCCCTCCATAAGGTGTGATTTCTTCAAAACATGCCTCTGCAAAGCGTTCTCCTCGTCTACGTAGCACTCGCTGACGTCGGTCTTCACTATGCAGAGATATCCTGGCTTCATCGGAGAACAATACCCTATCCCAGTCTTCATGAGTCCATGACACACAATTTCGAGCGAAGCTAAGCCTGGCAACTCGATGTCCACGGAGTAATTTAGGGCGGCGTGCCGGGCGATGACTGTGTATATTAGCAGCGAGAAGCCTCCTCCTGACCGTCCATAGACTAATTTGCACATTTCTTACTTCTTCGAGGGTGTTCTTGAGGTCCACATAAGAAGATTTGCGATTTCTCAACGCTTGACTAACTAGAAAACGATCATCCCGTGGTTCGGTACATGTCTTTCTGCCAGAACCAGGCCTTCTCTTGACGGAACCGGTCTCTTGATAGCGCTGCCAGGTCCTTTGAACTGTCGACCGACTCACATTTAGCCTCTGAGCCACGAAGCATTGACTGCAACCTTCTTCAAGCAGCGCAATAATTTTGCTCGCTTTTATCACTTTATCTACCATTTTCGAGATTGCTAAACAGCAATAACAATACTTTTAAATGTCAAGGACACCAGATAATTTAATAAAAATTGACAAAAAGTTAATTAGAGTCGATATTAACTATAGGGAATTCGCGCCACAAAATGTAGTTAAAAGTTATTTTCTTTGAAAACCAGGCTCAGTCAAAAATTTGAATTTGGAATGTACTCTTATAAACATTATGGCACTTTTATAACTGGCCAGTAACATGTTCAAATGATTAAAACCTTTTTGGTATTTTATTTTTTTCAGCCAGGAAGAAAATCGAAACCGCCCGTTTTTTTTGCAAACGAGTTTATTTTTATAGTATTTAAGTTCGTATTAAATAATTGTGTAGGTATTGTTGAGTAAATAATTTATGAGCAATAAAATAGAAAAAGATATTGTTGAATTGTAAAATTTCTTCTGATGGTTTATATTACAAAATATATTAGAAAACAATAAATATTAGTAATATTCTTAATCTGAACAACATGTAGTAATCGATATTGTTCGTTATTAGTACGTGCTGTGTAAATTACACAAGTAATTAGCTAAGATTCTGTAATAATAGTATTCTAGTAATTTCTAACGAACAAATTAATGTTTAATACTTGCACTAAGACAATTGAATGAATGGTTCATTATTGAGGTATTGTGCCAAGTAGGTGAAGGCGGGCAGGAACACGCACTACAACACAGTTTAACACTACTTTGTAATATAGGTACATACAAAATTAATTAATGATTTTAGCATTCCTAAAGATAGAATTACGAATAACAAAAATGTTAGTCAACTAGATAAACATATTATTGAGATATACTTAGCAAAAACTGGTTTATCAAAAAAATTTATGATTAAGGTGCGGTAGACAATTTTAATATTTAAACAGAACGAGCATGACATTTGTTTTAAGTAAATGACTTCTATTTATAAAAATAAAGCCTTAAAAACCAATTGAAAATAAAAAAGTAAAATATCGACAGATGTATTTCGATTATTCATATAAAAAAAAACGATAAAGTGTAAAACCATGAACCAAAACTAAAGATAGCACGATGATGAATCATATACCGAGAAAAATCGATTTCTTTTAATTAATAACGGTCGCATAACGGTTTTGAAGATTTAAAAGTATAAATCCACGCTGTTAAAACGTTTATGGAAATGCGATGGACTTAAGATAACATCTTATAACATACGTATTATATGTTATTATTTTAAAAAACTGTCTCATTAAATATTTTAATTTGTACCATCGTTATTAGTGTCGTTAGTATCCGTGAACTATAACAGTGTTTTTTTTTTTTTTGGATTTCAATATAGATTGATTTTGCATTATTTTCACTTGATCTAATTCTAGAAAGGTTATAGACTAAGTAGCATTACGATAATTCCATTAGAATTAAATTATAGTTAAATCCACGCAAAGCGAAGCCTCAAGAAACATCGAACACTGTTATAATGGAATTAGTCCCCAAGGATTTTTGCAATATCGTTATTATCCCTTCTTACCGTCTAAAATTAAGTATTGTGAGAAATACAAAAAGTCTACAAAAATAAACAACCTGGAAAATTATTAATCTTTTAAGTGGCGGTAAACATTTTGTTTCGTGAGATGCAAATAAAGTCGTATTTGCATAAACCATTTGTGGACAAAACTCGTTTGTCGCAACCAGGAAGTGTTATTAAAATCACATAGCACACACAATGAGAAAATAACTGGAGTCATAATACTTTGTACTGAGTATGTGATGCCCATCTTGATTTGTTGCGCTCGATTTAGATCCTCTTGTGTCTCCTACTTTATTACAACATTCAAGTATTTGCAATATAGGAAATATTATTTGTATTAGGGAATAACTTATTGCAAGCTTTGATGACTAATGACATCATTCATATTGATATATATCATAATTGATTTCGTTAATCGTTAATAAAATATTTTTATTTTCTGAATTGAAATGTCTAATTCAACATGCCACAACAAGACATGCCTTAATAATGAAATTAAACGTAAATATATCGATCGTATACGGTATATTTTAACTGAACTTGTAATAAATGTATTTTAACAATACGGCTATTATTTTAAAAAAAATTGTTTGTATGTTTTTGTAATGATATTTATCAAGTTGTATGTAATATTTATATTTAGCAAAAAAAATGCCCTACCAATAATTAGGTCATCATTATCATCACTCGAAATGTACCCGAATAAACATAATATGACAATAATTACGATGTTAAATAGTTTTGTTTTTATATCTCAAATGTTTGATAAATAATCTGTCTGAGTCCACAGTCACATGTTCGACCATGTTTAGTTTATATTCTATCAGGTGTGCTTGCGTACTATGTAAGTAATGTGATTAAATATTTATGTAATTGCGTCTGCTAAAGGTTTTGTTTTTTTTTTACATATAAGTCACAATATTATTTAATGCATATAAATACTAAATATTAAATAAATAAATGTAATGCCTATACGTTTTAAATTTTTTTGTTAAAATTTTTATATTTTCTTTTATATAAGAAAACACCTGTCAGTTTCGTAATTAAGCGACAGGTGCAAATATAACTGACAAAACCGTGTTCAATTTTAAGTAAAGTTTCTTGACAACTTAATATTTTAAATGTCCAAGCACGGAATTTATATTATAACTGGAACGCTCACTTAATAAAATTGTATATTCAAATATGCACCTTGAAATTACTGACAAAGCAACCTGTGAAAAAATCGTTCCGAGCATTTCATTGACTACTGGTATTTTGTCTCTTTCTTCCTAGTTGCTTTGAATCCATGGTAGAAAGAGATGCAATCCCTGTCTTAGGAACGTGTTTTGAGTACACGTGCGCATTCCAGTTTGTATATAAATTCTTTGTATCCAAGTCAGCTATACGTGCTTACGTCAAAACCCCGATCAATCGATTTTAAATTATAAATTGAATATGTATGGTAAAAATTAAAAAGTGACGAAAAATTACAAATTATTTTTTTGGAATTCGTATCATTTCTTCAGAAGGCTTGTGATGTTTTTGAAGAAATGTAATCTTCTTAGAGTATGATTAGATGTATTTCTAAACTTTTTTAGACAAATTGAAAACCATGTACCTACATAGTGGAAGATGCAGCAGACGTTAGTAATAAAATTTCGTCAGCAAAATGTTATCGCGCACTCCTAGACGTTGCCCTCCTTCGTGAATCTTACGTTCTTAATTACGATTTACGTTCGCAGTATTGCGCTGTTACCAATTAAACCACTGACTCCCCACAACTCTTTAAACGTCGTTTCGATTCCTGGTTGGGGTCTGCCTGTGACACTTACGGCGCGAGTTGGAATGGAGCATACTGCTTCATTTTTATTTTGCACATTGATATTTTTTTCTTTTTTAATTGTTATTAAATTTTTTATCTCTATTTCTCTCGTAAACATCTGAAATGTCGTAAAAGTTACGAAGACTATATGTTTCGCCTTTCGGTTTCCGTAAAAATCAAATATGTATAAAAAGTCGCTGATGAACTAGTATAGACGATGCGGGTCGATGTCTCACTGCCTAGGATTATGTGTCAATGCTCTTTCGTTATCAGTAGGGAGCGTTTTGTCTCGTAACTAACTATAAGGTTAAAATGTGAATTTATAATCAAATGTTTTCATTGATACGGCTATTAATACAACACATTAGATGTGACCCGCTATTAATAGCATTGAGGTTAAATATACGACTTATTTTACCATTAAAATGTGAAATAATTACCTCTATAAATATGTAGAAGTATATCTTATGTTTTATTGTAATACCCGGCTCGATCTCAAAATCGTACGAAATTGAGTACAAACAAAAATATTGTGTACTTTGTAAAGGACTTTTATAAAAATCGGTTTAAAAATCTTTTTTCTTAAACGAAAACTTCTAAAAAATTACCGATACCATACCAATAATAATTGATATTAATGTTGTTTCTTCAACATTAATATCAAATGTAACAGAGTGAGGAAATTGTGGTCAGTTTTTTTTTTAATTTATTTTTTATTCAAATAATACCTTTAAATTGTTTCAATCGATTAACGATCAGCGCAGAGGTATAAAAAAAAATAGAGCCTCTTATCTTTTTTTAACGGGAAAAAATAATATTAATCACTTCTTTTTTTTATTTGTTACATTTATATTAAACGCTTTACCTACCCACGAATTCCTTTGCGGTAACACGTTTTGCCTTTCATCCCTTCTTCCAAGGAAACTGTGTTATCACTAGTAACACTAGCTTAGCTCGTAGTATGGACTCAAATTATGCCAAGTTTCGTTCAAATCCAATCAGTAGACGTAGTAGTTCGGCGTAATGCGTGATCAAGATACAGAAAGACAGACATAATTACTGAAAAAAATTACATTGTCGGATTCAGTATCGATTATAATATCATAACCCAAATTTTTTTTCAACATATATACCTATGTATTCAATTTAGAACTTACAGAACTAGATCTACAGTTTTATTATAAGTATAGATAAAATTACAATATTAAACATATTTACAATGCAAAACTTAAAAAATAGTTATTTTTTAGGATTCTTATTGGTCGCGTTTTGCCGTTTTAGGATTACGAACGTTCCCGACGCCGTATTGGCATCACGAGCACCCTCGAACCGAGAGCCCTTGTAGGAGTCGGTTTAATACCACTTGTATTATGTTATTAATGTAACCATTCACGTTAGGATAGTCGACAGAAACATTTTTATGTGACAATTATGATTTTTTGTATTTCGTTCAATGCGTTTTTTTTGTACATAGCCATAATAAAAGAACCGTATCAATCTGCAGAAATTAAAGCCCAAGAATGCTAAACCAGTCGCAACCAATGCTCAACCAGAATATTATCTAAGCCCTGTTGAAAGCAACGTGGTAAACTATAACAAATAAGTACCCATTGTTAACAGAAAAAATAAAATTTTAAATGTTATTTTTATTTTAATTCAATAAACTTTCCAAAGTTCGTACCTATATCTAATCGTTTCATTTAACTTTGTTTATGTCTAATTTAGAATATCAGTATCATAGTCATATGATCCAGGAAGAAAAGTTATTAAAGTGCTTGTGAAAGTTCATTGACATTGATAAATATCTTGAAATATTATGTAGGTATCCAAAATATATTTTGTTTTTTTATTTACATAGAAATATTTATCTGATAAGACTTCCGTTTAGGGATTGCAAAGTCCGTTGTTAATGTCAGTTCAGGAAAACCAAAAATCTTTTAATAGTTAAAATATTGACATATTCTAAAAAAATACTACTAATAATAAACACATCTTCTATTTAATGACTTTAGAGAATGCATTCCACAATTTGTTTCTAGTCATTATCTACTTTTCTACGACATATGAAGTGAAGTTTTGAATTGAAAAGTAAATGCAAAAATTTTAGAGCTTAGATTAATTTACGCTGACATTGTTTGTTATTCTTTTGTAACTATGTAACTTTTATTAAAGCAATATAATATAAGGTAAGATTGCGGCATAAAGAAATTTTATTAGAACCATGTTGTAAAAATTTGTATCAATTCATAAAATATATATTACACGGTTACGTATGGAATAACATACAGATATAATGCAGCCTTCATAACTTTCCAATCCACATTAAACTATAGCATGGTGTGGATGCAGATGTTTTGGAAAAAAAATTCATGAATCGAAAATTTTTGGACCATTCAAATTAATATAACTGTACTGTATCAGCCTGTAAATAACCCACTGCTGAGCGAAGGCCTCTTCTCAAATATAGAAGAAGGGTTGGAGTTTAAATACCAGGTGTCCATGATAACAACCGGGACCGACGACTTTACGTGTTCTCCGAGGCACAGTGGGGAAAACCACAAGGACATACACCCAGACCGAAAACAAATATTTGCACAAATACAAATATCTGCCCCGAGCGGGAATCGAACCCACGACCGCCGGCGTTGAGGTGACTACTCGCACCACTATAACAGAACGGTCGTCAATTAATTTAAAGTACCTAAAGTAGTAGTAAAAATAAGCGCAATGTACCTATGTGTACTCGTACGTAGTTTTGACCTCTGCTCAATGTGGTAAATTTTATTACTGTGACTCATTTTATGTACCATTTATGGTCCTTCGTATTTTATAGAAGGTCTGGGATTAAAGTCCGTTCTTAGTTAATTAAGCTCGTGTATAAAAGTAATTGGTTTATTTTGCACACAAAACAATTAAATCAACAAAATGATTAAACTGAACTTAACAAAAAAAAATGACAAGATAAGAAAAACTCAGTTTTTAGAAAACATATGCTGCAGCATATATTTTTCTATGTCTACATATATATACTATGTGAATTGAGAATTTTGTCTTTGATCTGTCAATAATAGACATATCGCTGGTTTGCGAGAATATCGACGTAATTCAAAATTCTGTCAAATTGAATACTGTATGCCAAACGATCATAAATCTATGATATTTTATCGTGATCAAAGATGCAACGTCATTTCCGCGTCAACTTCCGTTAGAAAGAGGAAGAGTCATTATTCATTTGAAACAAAACAATCTAGCATAAATCACAAATAAAGGCTCATTTCAGTTGCGCCGAGTAAACGCACGGTCGATTCTCGTAAATACCGACGTATTTACAGTTCGGTTGCAATAGTTACTGAACATTTTTCAAGAATAGTGATATATTTAGTGATTAGTCATTGTTTTTGATAAAAGTAAGTATATTTTTATGTTTTATTTTTATTTACGCCTGTATTATTGAATAATTATGGTTCATTGCTTATATAATGTATAAAAGAAAAAGAGCTTTCAAGAATAGAGAAGGTCAAGGACAAGAACGAAGCAGAAGATAAAGAATCAACTATAGTAACAGTGTATGACTTACAGGCTGTGATGCCATATCGTAGGGGAGATGTATCAAATTTTTACTATGTTTTAAAAGTACATTTATACCTTAAACTTTACTATCTATGAGATGAATAATAAAAATGCGCTCTGCTAAGTATGGCATGAAGGAGAAGCAAACAGAGGAGCTATAGAAATAGGCACCTGTATTTTAGAATATTTAAAAAGTGTTGACAAAAATCTAACAACTGAAGCCAAACTAGATATAATTTTTTATTTTGATAACTGCTGCGGACAGCAGAAGAACAAATTCATTATTAGTATGTACATGTACGCTGTTTCTACTTTTGATTATATTAATAGTATTACGCATAAATTTCTGATAAAATACATTTCGGTGAGTGTGCGCAGGAATTGCATCAATTAATTCCCCCAGCACCATTCCACCATCGGACAACTCGACGTGGGCAGGGGTTCCATCCATACGTGGTCGACATCCCTCCGGTTCGTACCTCGCGGTTCGCATCATCTTTCATTATTAGAACTGCAAAGGAATGGAATTCTCTTCCTGCGTCACTGTTTCTCGATGCGTATAACCTAGGGATTTTTAAGGCAAGAGTGAACAGGCATTATTTGAGTTTGCGTGCTTCACCTTAGACTTCATCGTTGTTTACCATCAGACAAGATTGAGGTCAAACGCACTCAAATTTCCAATAAAAAAAAAAAATAAAAATAAAAAGGCATACGCAAAACAAAGGTGACAGTGTGCATTCGGTCATTGAAAGAAGCATCAATAAGACTTTGAAATCGGGTCCTATCTATACACCGGATCAGTACATTTCCATAATTCGCACTGCAAAAAAGAAAGGATCTTACAAAGCCATGGAAATGGATCATACAAGTTTTTACGAATTAAAGGTGCAAACCTCTGATGTGGGTAGAAATTTTAATAAAAATACTGATAATGAGAGTGTTAAAATGGCAGATATAAAGATTTTAAAAGTAGACGCTGACCACAAAGGATTTTTTTTTTTTATATAAAACTTCTTAGAGTGAAAATTAATTTAAATGTGTGAGTTACTAGCCGGGCATGAAAATCATTGGACGAAAATTACAGATTGCAATCTGCCATTAAAAAAAGGAACGGAATCTCGGAAAATAAGAAGAGAGGACTATTAGATTTAGTTAACAAAATTATAATTCCAAACTATTATCGACAATTTTACGAGGGATTGTAATACATGATTTATTTTACTGACCTTTTAAGAATTCATGTTTATTTTGAAGAACAGGGGATTTTAAGACCTAAATGTAAACTTACTATTATATAATATAAAACTATTTTTATTTGTTATAATTACAAAAGTTTTAAACACTGTTGTTTATTTTTAATTTGTATTTTTAAGAGGCTTTTAATTTAAATAAAAACGACATAAGTTGATTTTTATAGTTTGTAGTCTCGTGAATAAAGACTGATATCTGAAACCCACTTTGGATGACGATTTTTTTAATAATTTTAATAAAAGTTTTAAAAATATTTTTATGTGTTTTAATAATAAGATAAATTTTCCTTTGATCAGTAAAGTCAAACCCTTAATAAATCATTTACATTGAACGGTATGAACTAAACCATTTATAAAGAAATTTAAAAATGCCATTCTCTAAAATCAATAATTTTTAGTTCCGTCGCTATTCTCGCAAACCAGCGATATTATTTCTCTTTTATTTTTTTATATTCATTCTCTCAAACTCAAAATCTACAGAAAATAAAAATATAATAATTTATAATATTATTTAGTTTTGTGGTTAGAATTTGTTTGTATTAATTTGTAATTGCTTCATGGTATTAATCGAAATAAAATAGATTCAGTCATAGTTTTATATAAAATACTGTTTTATAAATTATTATTTATAAAACAGTATTTTATATTTATGTTGTAAAATCAACTTAACAAATTTTTAAATTGATGTATTTATCATTGAAAATTATCTGTAGCCTCAATATATTTTAGAATATCTTTAATGACTATGTTTATATATTAACCGAATCAATATAGTTTTTAAATAACTTTATTTATGTCTGGGTCATATAGTTCTAATTTCCATTTCGAACTGAAACATAACTTTATTCTCGTGAAGTAATTCGAAGGGGTCACTTGTTGACCTTGTCCTAATTCTTTCGTCCTTTCATTACATAATAAATTAAAACAATTGTTGTACGACAAAGTAGGAAATGATTTCTTGATCATGTAATTTTTAGTACATTTTTTTTTGTATTATTACTCACAAGTCCATAATACATGTAGTTCGAAAAAGGTAATAATCAAAGTTTTAACACTTATGATTATATTTCAATAACATAAATAGTTAAAATTAATAGAAAAGAAATATTTTTTCCAAAGTTATATTCGCCAAGATGTAGTTTACGGTATAAGTCATTCATCAACTTTTTTTAAATTGTGTTAGAATTTGAAAAAAAAAAAAGGTAATGTCTTGCTTATCAACACGTAATCAATTAATAGTATATTTGTAATATTAAGTGTGTGTTTTTAGTTAAGTATGTAACGTAGTCATACTATTTCTACAAAGACTCGGAAGTATAAATATAATTATTGTTGAGAGAGAGAATAAATAAAACGTAATGATCAGCATAGCGGCCAGTGCTATCGTTATCAAATACTGAATCCTTAAGAGTATGACGTACGGCTTCTTAGGGTTAATGAATAATGTGAATAATACTTACCTATTGGCTTTTTACAATATTTTGCTTTAAAAATATAAATGTATTTTTAATTAAATTTATTTAAACTTTCTAAAGTCGATTTAGTTCAGTTATATTTGGAAAATGATAAAATAATAATAAAAGAATTATTATTCATATTTAAATTTATATTTGTTCGGGTGCTTACCGCGTTTATAATTTTGTTGAGTTCCCTATATTTCGGCAATGTTTCAATCGCCATGATCACGGGGAGACTAAAACAAGAATTATTATTGGTAATCATTATTACTAGCAACGTCCTGCAAAAGTTTAGTGTTTTTTATTATAACATTGTTTATAGCAGGATCTTTTTGAGGGTAAACCGCTTCCTTACGTAACGCGTAACGGCGCAATTCTGTCTGGCTTCCCTTTCTCACCCATACGGCTCTCTCACTCTAACCCACAGCCCTAGCCGTATTTCGAACAGACAAGAAAATATATTTTACAATTAATAAAAGATTTTATAATAAATAACCTTTACTTGCCTTATCATATTAATAATGATAAAATTTAAGTAGTAACCTAAGCTTTTCTCAAGTTCAATATTAAATAGTTCAACTTAGATTAGATTAAGTTATCATTTTTGTCGGGCGTCCCGAGACGCACACGTGTTTTTTTTTTGTTTGTTTATTTGCATGTCTTGAAATTTTGTTGAATATCAAATCTTGTTGAAAAATATAACTCTTTTTGTTTCAACGTAACACTGTCGAAGATAATAACAATCTGGGACAAATCCTAGGACATAAATATTTTTAAGTCCTTAATAAATCATCATCATGCGCTTTCTGTTCCATAGCTTCCTGAGTCCTGACACAAATAATATACAAGTTAAGTCTTTTGTTTACGATAAATATTGTTTATATAGTGATATCATTCACTATTAGGGTTGCCAACTGTACTATAATATATAGTTTTGTACTGTTTTATATCAGATTTGCGTACTATATACTTTTGAAGAAATATATAGTACGCGAAAAAACTATATTTCAATCTGAAATTTTCAGTATAATAGACCAATGTTTATATTTTGCAACACTAAAAATTATACAATAAAAAACAGATGCCGCAATTTTCTTACACGCCTTTCATTCGACAAAAAAATTAGCAATTAAATGCAAAAAGTGCAAATAAATATAGTTTTTTATAAATAAATAAAAAATTAGTAAAAAAATAATGTTAATTAATAAAAAATTAATTAGAAAATTAAAAAATTACTAATTAATAATTAATTAATTATTAATTTACTAATTAATAATTAATTAAAAAATTAATTAATTATTAATTAGTAAAAAAATTCTGTAATAAATGTTTTAATTTGACTAATGACAAAAAAAAAGTAAAAAATATAACTTCATACATTTTTTATTCTTCTCATAAAATACTATATTTTTTGAAGCGTACCTAGTACCTACCTACTATATTTTTAGCTAAAATTAAATTTTAGTTTTTTATTTTTTTAATACTATATTCAGACAAAAAATGTTGGTAGCCCTATTCACTATTGCCATAAAATAATTAATTATGTTCTTGATGAGAGACATACGGCGAGTTGCACGAAACCGTCGCTAACTTTCCGTTAGTTAAGTTGCAATTAATCTTAAAATTAGTTGATATTATGATTAATTTAAAGCTGTTGGAATTAATCATCCGTTAGATAGGTCTTTAATTAAACTAAATTTTTTTGTTAACTTAATCAGATGTAGGTTTCGTGCAACAGAAAATCACGATTCTTGTGATTAAATTAGTTTAATAAACACTTAAATTTAAAATTTGTTTCGTGCAACTCGGCGTTATTGTGGCAAAAAAAAATGGTCAAAGATTCGCAAAGACGTCGTCAATTATAAATTTTATTTTGAAACAACAACAAAATTTTAGATTTGAATTTGTTCATTAAAAAAAATGTGATGCAATACTGTATAATTATTTCAAGCGCTTGTGAGTATTACCCGTAAAAATATTAACCAATTGTAAACATTTTAACTTAAAACAATTGTAAAAAAAACCACTGCTTATTCGAATTTGAATCACGAATGAGTTCGAAATATGCAGAAAGTATAGTGCGTGAATACTACACATAATGAGATACATTATAATATAATATAATACAAAATTACAAGGTTTCAATCAACAAGAAGTTACCCTTTCCAATTACAATCACGCGTGATACATAATACCGTTATATGAAAGGAAACTGACGGAAAATTCTTTGCAGCGCGATGTCACGTTCTGCTATAAGATTATCTTATGTAATTAATATGCAATTGTATTGTATAAATTACGTTGACTTCATGACGTTACAAGTACTACAGATACATAATAATTTAAAAGGTTTTTTGATAAAATTCTTCATTCTATAACACACTCTTTCGTTAAAAATTCTTATAAAGTATTTTACTGTTATCAGACTGGGAATTAAATACTAAGTATTATGTATGTCACAAGTTCTTAAATTCTTATTTCTAGCTCAATGTCTAGTTTTATTTTTAATTTCATGCATTAATGAAACAAATTAAAAAAATAATGAAACGTGATCAAACATGCAATGAAATAGTGGAACGATGTCAAAATTATATTTTGTTCGTTTTATTCTATTGTCTATTAAAAATACATACATACTATTTTCTGTTCTCAAACGATCAAACATCGTATAATTTATTATAATGTTATGTTATTTTTTTTAAATACGTAAATATTTTTTCCTTATATAATGTTTCCTAATTTGCCTAGCATCGGTTGTCATAGATACCATAGTAGTCATCATAGTCAAACAAAGCGAATTACGGAGCGGAACGGCGACTGTCTATCTCTATCAGTCATATCGTCAGGTGTTGGAGGCTATTCGTTATTTAGTATCTTAATCAAGGTCGTTTCAATAATAAATTGAGGTACGGTAAAAGTACTTAATCTGAAGTGTACCTACTCCCGAGTCCCGAGACATTACACGTTTGATATCATGACTTGATTTTTCAAGTTAAATCATCGATATGCTTTTCTCTTATATTTACGCGAATTTTACTCATTTAATTAAAAGTCTATACCGGATTTTATCGCGTTTATTTAAAAAACTTTTCCGCTTAACGATTTTTAAATTATTTCCCGACGTTTCGGATCCTTTACAGCGTCCATGGTCTCGGAGGAAAATATTTTAAAAATTAAATAATTTAAAAGCGGAAATAATTTAAAAATCGTTAAACTGTAATTTTTTTTAATAAACGCGACATAATCCGGTATACATAGACTTTTAATTAAATAAATCATTGATATTTTAATAACTCGGAAAATGAAATAAATTTCAAGGAATAATCAGTGGATATAAAATAAAAAAGCAAGAAGTAAAGCGAAACAAAAAAAAAATCCCTGATAATAATAATAAGGTTAATTAATGAAACTTGGAATTTTTTCTATACTCTAGGAAGGCTTTTTCCTTCCTAGTAATTTCAGCTATTTTATTTACAACAGTTTTCTATATTAATTGGAAGAGATTGTTATCAGATATCATAAAAACTGCCGACATATTCACATTATTATGATATTGACTGACATAATAATGTTTTCTTTTTTATAGTCTGTGTGCAAGAGAAACTCATCGTTTTATTGTTTAAGATAACATTATTGAAATAACTATATTATGATCGTAATTTGATACTTATTAATCAAGTTTCCTAGGTCATAACGTCGAACGAACCGATCAATCTTCTTCGTGTATTGTCCAGTCTACGCGACATTGGCGATATTCTCTATACTCTTTCGACACCATAGAAACCACAAGAAGAAGAATCGAGTTCCTTTCAGCCAGCTTTTCCTACTCTTCTTTCTTGCTTTTTACAATATATGAATACAATTGACAGTGGCAAACAGTGGCTTGTATATCCTAGATTGATGGATAACTTTATTAATAATGCATTCGATTCTGAATCATATGTTAGCCAATTGGCAATATATCGAGTAGAAGTGGGCTTGATTAGATCATCCTTCAAAAAGGGGATAAGGCAGAAGTACTTCTGTTTTGTAAGGTGACTGGATAAACCAATAGCATAATATTATATTTTATATATAGGTATTATGAATTCTTCCTTAACATTATTTGGTGCACTTTTTATTATTTCTAAGTAAGATACATCTTAAAGTTTAGAGACAACCGTTTCTTTCTCTGTATTAATTGTAACTACAATTATGTACCTAAGGCAGTGATGAAGATAATCTCTTCATCACTACGAATGAAGAGAATCTCATCTTCATAGCCTGTTCGTTAGCTTGATATTAAAAACAAATCAGACCATAAATAAACTATTATAGATTTTTTTCTGAAATTTAATAGAAATTCAGTATCGTTATAATTACGATTTATATTATGAAAACATGACTGTGGTTCCCAGTATCTTATTAAATTATTAAATTCTTCTCATTTTCTTATTCTTGGTGTGACTGTTATAAATAAACAACTTATGTCTTTATAAAGAAGAATTCGAAGACGTATTGAAAAAAAAAACTTCTTAGAAACTCCTGAGTATTGAATTAATTATTTTACTAAGAAACGTAAGAATTTTATGTATATATGCCATTTGTAAATACAGGAAAACTGGTAGATTATACTATAGCAATGGGAATAAGGTTAGAATAATTGTATTGGACATAATTATTATCTATACAAATAATAAATCTGTTAAAACCTCCGTTTTATTAATACACTATATATCATCAAGAATAAATTTCAATAGCGCGTTTTTTTTCGTATCAGCGCCATCTCTTATCGTGTTTTTCTTTGTTCACGTATCACGTAAAAAGTACAAAACCAATGTAAATAACTTTAATACATAAAAATTAGACATAACTCACAGTATAATTTAGTTTTTGTTTCATTGTAATTAAATTTAAAAATAAATATTTAAGAAAATAGAAATAGGTACCTAAGCCGCCAACGCCATCTGGTCTAAGGAATCTTTAAAACTCACAAAACTTATATTTGAGTTATTATTTTGTTAAACTTAAAAGTTTACTAAATATGTCGGATAGGAATAGAAATCGTTTTAATATTTTAGATAAACATCATTTTCTATTAATATAGGTACTATTATGTTAAATGTCACTAAATATAAAAACGATATTCTACTATTATACGATAGATGGCGCATGTAGGTGATAAAAAATATAAATTTATAATTTTAAAAATTTTAGTTAAATACCCGTGCGAAGCCGGGGCGGGCCGCTAGTAGTCATTATATCTACGATCTATATAATAATATATTTTTTGGTATTTAACGATTATGTAATCTTTTTTATGCCTACAACTACTCACGTTACTTGGAAGCAAAAATTCTTAATAAATATATAATTTCATCATCTTTCTCTATTACGGTAATAGCTAGACGATGCACATTCTTGGTCATTATTTTACTTAGAATAATATTTAATTATATTCTACTAATTCAGTTTACGGTTTTTCCTATTTGCACAAATTAAAAATATTATTAAATGAGTACGTATGTAACCTACATGTTAATATTACCGTTAAAAATGATTATATTAAGGATTTATCTATAGTACACATAATACATATTACACAAAAACTGACTCGGATCACGTAATTAAAGGAAATGAAATATTCTTGGAACTGATGGTAGAAAAACTAACATCAATGTTAAGCTAAAAACGTATTAGATCTAAAATTGGATATTAACGCCGTTGAGGCTAAGGAGGCTGCATAACTCGAAGGAGACTCGCCACACTAGTTGTTGGGTCCAAAAATAGCTTGCGATGCCAAGTTAACGGTGCGACGCTCAGAAATACACGTACACATTTCTCCGCACACGACCAACATAATTTGCACCTTAAAGACATCAAGTTAAAAGAATATCAGAATGCCAAAATCCTAAAGGTTGTAAAAAGTTGATTGATTGATTAAATCGTGGAACTGTAACCGATTCGACAGGTAAATGAATCGGGATTCTAAATTGATAAAAATAAAAATATAAAATTATATTGATATATATTTTTATTAAAATATTTCTTTCTGGCTTAATAAAAATATGTAACAATGAGAAAATGTTGCAATCGACAATATAAATGCTAAAATACCTAAAGTAAAGTTATGTAAGATTTACATAACGGTGGTTAGTAGAAAAGTAATTACTTAATACATCTATAAATAATTAATATTTCAGAAATGTCATTAATTAATATATTATTTATTGTCAATAATGTTGAAAATTTTGAATCAAATTAAAATTAAGGTGATGTAAGAATATATTATGTGAAGGATAAATTTTTATTTTATCGACTCATCCGTTTTCGATCTCATTGGAAAATTTATGACGTATTCGTTATACACGATGAAATCTTGATAACTGCCCTTTAGTTTACCTTTCTCTTTGATTTATAAAAAAAAAAAAAAAAAAAAATTACCTGATTAATATTGAAAACGAAAGGTGGACGACAGGATACTATGAATAAAATGATAATTTCAAGAAGCCAAATTCAATAAATAGGTACATGTGGAGAGGAGCAAGGACAAAAGCGTTTGCGCAAGTTGTTTCGACAAAGTAATTTGCAAAGTTTTCGCTTTCGAGAAATA
The DNA here is from genome assembly GCA_036937285.1 of Euphydryas editha. Lineage (NCBI taxonomy): Eukaryota > Metazoa > Arthropoda > Insecta > Lepidoptera > Nymphalidae > Euphydryas > Euphydryas editha. The sequence continues at coordinate 21,048,967 of JAUPFZ010000004.1, read as the reverse complement.
CTGATGCGTCGTGGGAATCGCGACGACCTTAAAATTTATCTCAATGATGATATTTTCATGTGAAATCCTTTGTGTTAATTCCGCGATTTCGTGACAAAATCTTGCACTTTAACAATTTATTTCAAGATTTAATGTCATTGAGGAAACAATAAAATCAAAAAATAAAATAAAAAAATACTCGTTGGTAATGCATTGTTTATGATATGAATGTCTTGAAGTTTAATCTGTTCGGTGTCTTAATTTTAAATACATATTTGTAGTAAATGTATATAGATTTGCTTAGTTCTAATTATCTATTTTAAAATGATATATATATTTTAATATTGTTTTTTAAATTTCGACTTGCGTCGATAAATCACTTTACGAGTCTTCTTCATAATACGTGACATTGGCGATGTCGTCTATGTTCTTCAACTTTGACTTCGCAGGTGGATTTTTAATTACGAATGTAGCAAATAAAAATCATTGAAATTGTTCGAGTCATTATCGATAATTTTTCACAAATGCTGCTATTATATTTTATATAAAAATGTAACTTTGTATACGATCTTAAGTCAGTAGCAAAGTTCAATGGATAATAAAATTGCATATAAGTTTGTACTGAATAAATTATAAATTTCCTCAAACATGTCTCTTACGTGTTGATGGAGAATTACAATAGGTTACGCAAGGATTATAAAACCGATCTGATAGTGATTGTTATGATTCTGGTCATGTTTCCAGATCAGATATATATTCAGGACGCGTCCATTACATGTTACATAATGATGGCGCTATTATTAAAAAAACCTTCATCTAGTTTAAGATCACGCAAGTTTATTGGGTAAGGTACCTAATACATATCAATGTATAGAGCATATATAAATAAATAAATAAATAAATAAATATACGTCTCACACTCAACGGCCCCCAGTAGGATGTGAATCCTGTGTCGGGGGTCCGGAAACACAATACACAAGTACAAACGCCCAGACCACGACAAACATCTGTATGGCCTATACAAACATTTGTCATGTGCGGGGATCGAACCCGCGACCGCTAGCGCATCAGTCAGTTGCTGTGACCACTGCGCCAACTCGTCGTCAATGAACTCATGATAATAAAATTCTTCTAGTCTAGTCTAAGAAGGCTTCTTCTAGTAAGCAGAAGCTTACTAAAAGAAATCTTCTTCTCTTCATCAGTTGGATATGGATGTTTTAGTGTACAAGTAAAATATATAGCGTATAACAAACGTGTGTTTTGGTTTAACCTTTAAAAACGTATTTTATATCTTTAAAACAACAAAAGTAAAAAAATAAATAGTGGTCGTAAATTTAATATCCTAAGCATTGGAGTTTTGATATTTATGCGAGCAAAAACGGAAAGCATGAAACTTTTTTTATAGGCAACACGTCTTGTTTATTTTTTTCTATCAAATTACGGAATTGAAATAAAAAATGAAAGTTTCGACACAGAAAAATCCGCAGGCGATAGCTAGTTAAACATATATTCGAATTCTTTGACTCGGTGTTTAAATTACCGAAATTAATTATAATCAAATTATAAATAATTTATAAATAACGACATAATAAAGTCGATCGTCGTCCTCGTTGAACGTTGATCTCATGACTTATGTTATTACAGTATTTTATAGAATAGAAGGTAATCACATAAGCTCCTTGACGATAATGGTTTTAACCTAGAGGTAACGCTAATTCATATTACTGTCAGGCTTCATTATCTTCAACAATCTTTTTTAAATATGTATATCATGATTTTTTATTTATAATATTAATGCTAATTAAATAAGTTAATTTATAACGAATACTATTCAAAGATTCATCATTGTATTTTTCATAATTATGCTATCTAAAAATTAATAAATATTTTTAAATCGTTTTAATCGTACCTTAAGTACCATAACATATTGGTTTGTGTGTTGTTTTCCTACGTACATGATGTTCTTCGTATTTTCAGTATTAGGCCCGGACTCCACTTGAGCCGAAATGTAAGGAGATGTGTTTAAACAACCAATAGAATTTCGTTATTCACACACCTCGTCTCCCCTCCGCTTCAGTGGATACCACTTATTGTCCATAATGGTACCTATTTGTACTAATAAAATTTTGTCAGAATGTTCGTGATATGGGTATAAAGAAGATATTTTTAAGATAATCTAATAATACTAATTTGCAAATACATATGTAATATTGGAGTGTCAATTTCAGCAGACATGGAGATGTACCTTTTTTCTGGGGAATCAATTATTATTGAAGTTAATATGCTAGTGATGTATCATACTTAATATATCAGTAGCAATCAGATATGTCATACTTTAATAAAAAGGTTGGCATATATTATATATTGGAAATAAATAAAACGATTCAATTAATATAATTCCCTTTAAAACAATAATGTGCTTAAAAGAGCGAAATGTATACCCAATATGTTATTTTTAGTAGGACGTTTAGAGGCTATTTCATGATCTGCATGATGATGTTCTTTTATCGAATGAAATGCTTTAAGTTAAATACTTTTCTCTGTTCTTAAATAAATAAAACCCTAAAAGCTTTTAATTGTAAATAATATAATAAAAGAATAAGCAAGTTAGATATGGAAAGCGTATTGTATCCGCTCTGAACGAACGCGACCTTATTGCATACATTTCGATATTGTCGTTTCACGTGAACAAATATTAAAAGAACATACAGAAAAGGCAGCATTTGCAATAATTGTACTGACATGTTGTAATTGTGTTACAGAAAACTTTTGTTTAACCGTCTTTGTTTCAACGGATAAGGCGTCTGCGTATATATTTCACCTGATCTAACAGAAGACATTAATGACTTTATTGTTTTATAAAATCCTTAATTACGAATTTATTAATTACTAACATGTCTGCGGCTTCGCCCGTGTGGATCTATGGACAAAAAGTAGCCTATGTCCTTCCCCAGGTTTCCATTTATCTGTATCAAATTCTTACAACAACTCGGTAACAAAGACTTATACAAAAAACGTTCCTCCATGCTCGCAAAGTGCATAGTAATATTGTCTAGTCAACACTTTAGTGAATTCTCGCGAAAAAAGGTCGTAAGTGCCATGGTATAGGCGTCTCCTATGTTCGGGGTCATAATTTTTAAAATATGTTATATTATGGCCAAATTAAACTATTTTTTTAATAAATTGTAACCTATGTGTTATTCTGATGTATAAGTTGTATTACTGTAAAGTTTAATCGAAATCTGTTCAGTAGTTTTTGCGTGATAGAGTAACAAACATCCAAATAAAATTTCGCATTAGAATATTAATAATAGGATTTGATAAAAGCAGAAGAAAGACACTTTAAGTCAAAGATAGGCTTATATTATAAGATTAAAAAGTAACAGAAAGAAAACGAAACTCCTTAAGTAATCACGTTCATCGAAAGCTTTAAATAATTCTATTTACGGCGCGAGAAAGTGGCGCCAATAGTGAATATAATTTGTGAAATTCTTGTTTTCGTTGCTGGTAAGATATGTATGTTTTTATTTCCTTAACATCTGTATTGTATTTGTAAATACAAAAATTCTAATTTTATTTCAATATTTTATTTTTAATGCAATAAAGATTCTTTTAATTTAGGTGTTTTTAATTGATATAAAAAATTAAGGGTACATTTTTTGTGTTTTTTTTTAAATATTTAGGGCCTGTTTCACCAGGTGCTGATTAAGCTATCTGACGTATAGCGGTATCCGACTGTTAAAAGTTTATGACATACTAGCTTCTGACCGCGGCTTCGCTCGCGTGGATGTCGGTTATCGCGACATTAAAAAGTATTCTATGTTACCTCTAATACCTCCAAGAATATGTGTATAAAATTTCATAATGATCGGTTAAGTAGTTTTCGCGTGAAAGCATAACAAACAAACTTTCGGTATTATAATATATTAGTATGATTTTTTTTTCACTATTAAACTTCCCTTTATCTGTAAAATATTTCTATTCGCAACTTATGAATCTATAAGTTGTAGTTTATGAAGTTGAGGTAACAAAAGTCGTAAGGCACAGTTTTTCCTCCTAGTGATAATGCTTATCAGTAACATATGTATCAGATAAACTTTATCAGCAACTGGTAAAACAGGCCCCTTAATATTCAAGTAACTAAACAGATTAACAGTGGTTTTTAATTTTTATGTAAATAGATGTTTTTGGATTTTCCTAAAAAGGAAATTATTAATTTTAAATTCAGTCTTAATATCTTGAAATATGCTTATTTTATTATATAAAAATTTATCCAATATGGCAAAATTACGTTTCTTCACAACTTTAGTGCAAATCCTGTTAGTCATATTTGCAACGAGGACTACAAAAATATGGTCTTCTATATTTTAAGACGTCATAATAAAAAAACTGAATGGTCACAAGTTTGAGAAGTTATCGTATTTGTATTCTTAATACTGTATTATAAGAATTCTGTTTAAATTTATATTTAAATCGATTTTTTATAATAAGTAATTGTAAACTTAACTTATTATCGAACTTTAAGTTGAAAATATAACCATGACAATATTAAAGTTACGACCTCATATATTTGCTCTAGATTATTTTCTTATAATATATAATGGCTTAGGTAAATATAAATCACGTAAACAACACGGACTGACGTTAGACGATTGCTTAACGTCATTCTATAATTCGAGATATGAATGATTGTATCGATCAATCGTTAAAAAACTGTTAATTATAAACAATATATTATAGAAGCAAAAAAGTCAGTCAGAGAAACTGTTTTCATTAGTTCACTTTCACCCACTCTTTTATCATGTGTCATACCTGACACGGTTAACGTTTTTGTAAAGCAGTATCGATATTTAACTTTATTGATTTATAAACTTTCCAACTGTATGACGATTGTTTGTCTTAGTAAGGTTGTTAAACCCCATGATAAGGCTTAAATTTCTTAAGGAATATTAACATTACGAAAAGTGCGATTCATACATGTACAAACATACAGCCATTTTGTTTTACGAAATGCACAATGCTTTACATGTCTTATCAAAGAAGACGTTTAGATAATATTAGTAATCTACGAATTAATTGAAGCTTTGAATAGAGAGGAAAAACATTTTTCTTTGTGTTTCATTCGTGTAAATTAATTATCTTATATTTTACCTAATTTAGAATGACACGTAATTACCTACAAATTATCAAGGTTAAACTAAAGTAAGGTAAAATTTCTTATCTAACTCATAATATATAGCGTAATAGCGTTTACGCTCATAAAACAACACAGCCTAATTTAAATTGTGCTATGAAATAAAACTAATGTGTATTTATTAGGTAACTGTAAATTTGAAAGCGATGGACTTAGATCATAAAATGACGTCTTAATTTAGGTAAAATATGCAATAGGTGAATTGTTATCATTCCCTTGAAAAACTGTCGAAATTCCAAAAAATAAATAGAAATTGTGAATATTTATTTAAGTTTACAAGATTTTTACGCAAAAACTCCTGTAAAGGAAATCATACTTAATTTTGATGGAATTTATAGAATGATTTACGATGACTAAATGAATCAAGTAAAAATTTATTTATAAGCTTTTATTTTATAGCCGATTGATTTCTATTCTAGTATTTTTCTATTCTATATTTCTATTATAGGAGGTTAAACTAAACATTGTCTACAACTACACTGCTGCTGATCCAACTAAAAAAATAAAATAAAATTATATAGGTTTTTTTTAATTCATTCGTTACAAAGTAATTTGCATTTTTAAGTTGTAATTTATGTAAAAGACGAAGGTGGCACGATCGCATTCCTTTCATAAGCCAAAACAACTTAATATCAGGATACATTGAAAAGGACGAAGGATCGGTAATAAAGTGAAGATAAAATTGTCTTTACAATATGGTCGGTTATTCGAATATTAACCGTACCTATAGTGGATGTGTTGGCAGGCATATTACGTGCGACCACAAACCAGTTATAGCTGTTGACTCAATAGTACAAAAGGAACTTTAAACCTTCGTCGGTTTTTGTCTACAAGTATATGAAATAAAATAATCGAATATGTTTCGATTTAAAATTTTGCTCAGTATAGCTTGCTAGTATCTTGTCGTTATAACGTAATTTTTCTAAGTGCTAACTCCTCTATTAAATATCGAATAGCATTTCAATTGATCAAGGTTGTTTTGATAAGTAAATAATGTCTATAAACAAGGAAGTACGATTCGATCCAACCTACACGGATTTCGAGTAAACAATTTAAATTATCGGATCAGTTAGATGTCTTATAATATTTTTAGTACCAATTCGATCGGTATCCGACTTATTATTTTAGTCGTTTCTTGTGGCTTTTATTTCTTCTTAAGATAAGTAATTATTGTTTCTACTTGGTACGTGTCTGGCGGACATTTATATAGCAAATTCATTATGCAAGCTTATTCAACTTCAAGCAGTGGGTGTGTCTGCCCGTCACGGATTATGCGTAGTTTAACATTTATTAAAATATTCTGTTGTTCTACCAAATATAATAGTATAATGATATGACGCAAAGTACAATTACGTTATTAATAATGGATTATAAAAAATCTTATACTTCTATTTACATGTCAATTACGATGATGTGGTTTTCTCGTTTCTTGGCCATCTCTACCTATACTTATTGCTACGCATAATAAATATCATAGAATATATAAATCAATAATTATCCACTCGCAGGTGTGATTCAAGACACGTACTTTGCTTCCTGCAGGTAGTTAAGTGGTATCAATATCTGCTTACAATGTGTATGTTCTATATTTAGCAAATGATTAGAATCGTCTGGAAATTATGTATAAGTATAATTATTACGCGTCACAGTTGGAAAGTAGCTTGTTTATCATCGTAGCCTTTATTAATATTAAGCTGTATCCTTGACTTCTTTCAATACTTATTACATCTTTTGACATTCCTTTCTTTCATCCCCACTCCCAAGCGAACTATACAGAAATTCGGAAAAGTTATCAGTGTCTTATTGTTAGTTCGTTGTGTTCGTGAAAACAAATCATACTAAGGCTAATTCTAATTAATTCAGTAGGTACTTTTGGCATTCGTGCATCAAGCACAGTCAAGATATAGACTAAATTGAAAAAAAAAAAATTTTGACTTTAGTATTATTGATTATAAATGCCCCAAAAATTTGTTCAAAAATCTTCAATGTTAGTTGTTAGTTATAGTTGTTACTTAGACCTGTTACTAGACTGTTTTATTTTAATTCTATAAGATCGTTATACGTACACTAGGTCTTAGTGGCTATAAAGTTATAAACTATAATTTTTTTGCAGTTATTGTGATGTTGCATATCATCACATTGCGTCTTCTCTATTCATAAATATACCGTGTTTATAATACTATATGTTTTTTTTAAATTATAAATACGTTTCAATTGAAAACAAGGCGTATGCTCTTATGAATCATAATTTTTTGTTAAGCTTCGGTAATTTAAAGATAAAAACAATGTTCATTAACGCGCAATCAATTATAGACATTCAACTTCAAATTAATGCTATTGTTACTACTTCTGTAGCATATGTTTTCATATTTAGAAATTAAACAATTGTCTTCAACTATTTTTTTTTTTAAATTGGTTGTTTTTATCACATTTCCTTGCTTGTCGACACCATTTCAAACGGCTGTCACGTGATCCGTCAGTGTTGACGTGGCGAGGCTATTTTTAGCCTCAGGCTGTACTATAACCTGTCAGAGAAAACATACCGGTTCCCAAGGTAGGTTTTTTAACCGTCAGCAAAAACCTAAGACGTTTTTCTACATTAAAATTAGTAAAATATATTACTAAACTATAGGTATTTTGTGAATAATTTTGGTAGTTATGAACTTGCGTTTTGAATACTATCCTCTATCAAACAATTTATTTTATGTCAGTTACCTACGTTAAAAATGTTAATCAGCATATTAATGGATTAATTTTCTGATATGAAAATTTTTACTTTAGATGCGTCAGCAGTACAGTTAAGTTTCTTCAAAATTTTAATAACATTTTACAAAATAACTTACGAGTAATATGTGAAATTAATTTGTTACGTATTTTATGGATTTATTTAATTGTATTAATGTGCTGACATGCTTGTTTTTTGTTGCTAGGTAGTTATAGAACTATATATAACTGTATATATTATGTCTATAAATCGTGGAAATTTTTCTTGTTCACAACCTCGTTTTCCGCTCACAATCCACTTGGAAGTGAATTGCTTGTTTACGTCATAATGCACTTTTTGTTCATTAGTTTAAAATACTACATAAGACATCTAAAATGTTTTTGTTCGAAATATTACATTGTGGTATGCATTACGAATCTTTGGAACAAGATTCTCAGTATATTTAAAAGGTAAAGTAATTATAACCATTTCGTTTATTTTTAGTTCGAAAAAAAAATTACATTAAACGTAAAATTTGATGTTGTACTTTTTTAGTCCTCTGAATTAATTAAATTGAATGTTTGGTGATATGAAGTAAAATGAATTTTCGATTCTTTATTATTAATATTCGATTCATCGCAGTATTATTAAAAATCGTAAGTACAGAATGTATAAAAATAAAATTTTACGTAAAACGAGATTTACTGTTTCTTAAAATTTGCATTTTATAAATGTATCCTTTCGATATCCGTGTGGCGTAGTCACAGTTGAATGGATATACGAACTAATACATATTATTATATAACAAAAATAAATTAAATTCGTATTCAAATACTTAAATTAAGCTTTCGCCCAATCGAGAATCGAAGATAAAAATAATCTTGTTTTGTAAGTGTTAAAAAATGTTAAAAAATTATAAATACTTGATCTGGAACTATTAAGACGACTTGGGCAGGCTCATCAATATACCGAAGACTCCGAGGTTGATAGATGTTCCTAAAATATAGGATTTATTTCGGCATAATCATTTTAGACTTTTTTTTGTGGCACTGGAAAACAGATGAGATTAATTATAGACACTGCTCAGTCTTTTTAATATTATTTTATCACTAAATATACATATAAACACTGATGTTTAGATTGAAGTCTGTGATTCATTATGATATTTATTGTGAAGATTTGAATTGATAACTAGTATAATTTAGCTTCATAAAACTCCAGTATTAACTTGCACTTTCCAAAAGTACATTATTTCAGACGTAGGAAATAAAAAAATAAAAAATCGGAATCACCTTCAAATAAAGCAGCGAAATTATGTGATTTTTATTTTTTAAATCATTCGTTTCAACCGTCACAAAATTCGATTGCGAGTGTCGTTGATTTATTCATTCGTTTGGTTTTAATCAAGGAATTTATATCATAACTGGAGCGCTCACTTTATAAAATTGTATATTCAAATATGTACCTTGAAATAACTGAAATAAGATTGACATTTGTTTCCAAGATGTAAAGTGAAAAAATCGTTCCGAGCATTTCGTTGACTACTCGTATTTTGTCTCTTTCTTTCGAGTTGCCTTGAATCCATGGTAGAAAAAGATGCAATCCTTCTTTTAGGAACGCTTTTTCAGTGCACGTGCGCATTCCAGTTTGTATATATATAAATATAAATTCCTTGGTTTTAATAGCTTATTTCCATGGCGCCAAAAGAGAACAGATGATTTCGTCAATATCACGTTGATTGAAGTATACACGAAGGAGTTTGACCGTCACGGTCGAGATTAGTGTGGTTGATGCTCTCTGTGATGATATGTTAGTATATCCAGTAAGCAGAGATGTCATAACAATAGCGAATAATTAGTCTTAGAGTGTTATTATATTATAACAGTAATTTTATTATCACTGAAATTTAATTGAACTGCTGTTTGCTATTGCATGGCTTACCTACTATTAAATGATGTAGATCAGTGTTTCCCAACGTGGGGCCTACGCCCCACTGGGGGGCAATTTGATAGTTAAGGGGGGCAATTTAAAAATGGACTCTACACGACTTTAACCCTTTCGCTTTGGGTTATTTAAATGCAATGCTATAACTTGTCCAATTGTTTATTATCTTTTTGACAGCTTACGTCTATAAATTTTAGTTTTTTTTTTTTTATTATATGTTTTGAAATTTTACTTACGAAGTTTTGATAAGAATTTCATAGTGATTTCTTCCTAAAACTTATCATTTATATTTCTTTAGGGTACAAAACAATTTTGAAGGTTAAAAATTATGCATGAGGGCATAAAAAATTTAATGTTAAGGTTAGGGGGGGCATGGCCTAAGGTTAGGGGGGGCATGGCCTAAAAAAGGTTGGGAAACACTGATGTAGATGCTTAAATATAAAAATTTAATCTGAATGAAGGACAATTTTTGTCTTGTGTTTAGCGGTGTGAGTTTAGATTTCCTTACGATAGCACTTATTTGGTAATTTTTTAGTGATTTTTATAAAATAAGCAATTTAATTGCAAATGGTTTTTCACATCCTTATATTAATTGATTCACTCCACCCTTTTAATATATACATACATTTATTATAATGTAATAAAAAACTTAACATATACAATTATACATCCTATTTTTTTTTATCAAACAATTGTTTCTATAGTTTCGCTGTTCACGAAATAGAAAACGACGCTAACATAATAAAAGTCTAGAAAATTCGTCTGATGTCTGATGTCTAGAAAATTCGTGTGATTGTCAGTAATACCGTGAAACCTTCAATAATATGATAACTTAAACATTGTTAACACAATAATTTAAGTATTTTTATAAAAAAAAGTTCGGCAATGTGATCTCATCGCACTTATAATAATTAAATACATACTTTTAGATTTTATACTATGTATAGTTTTTCTTACGGAATTACCATAAAGAATAGGTATGGTGGTATTGTAGACCACAATCAGAATATATCAGATTAGCGTAGACTTCGGCATATATTTTATTACTTAAATGTGACAATTATTTTATAATACATTCAACTATAAAGCAAAATTGTCTGTAATTTTTTTTTGTTTTCTTAATTAAATTTAAAGTTTTAAAAAAATAATATACCAGAATTGTTCAATACTGAACTGTGCCAAGGGAGCCTTTCACAATGATTTCCCACATGCGAAGTTGACTAAGGTTACCCAATAGACCTCGTGACCAGCTATACATACAATCCTTCCCCAAACTTCACTTAACGTTGCAGAACTAGTTTTGATCACGACTAAGATACGGATTAATATTGAATCGGTTTTAATTGTTGCTATTTCTAACCGACTTCAAAAAATGAACACATTCTTAATTTAGTGGAAGTACACATCTCACACTCAACTACACATTTCAATTATTTCTACTGTCTGGGTCTATTTATTTATTTATTGCTGTCTAATAAGTGTAAAAAATTTTCGTTATATTTATTACTTTATAATATAAAGTAATAAATATAACGAAAATTTTGAAATATAAATAATAAATAATAGAATGAAATATAAATATGAAATCAAAACATTTAACAAAATAATTGATGTCGATTCAGGTGTTTTACATGACATGTAGGTACTAATAATAAAATTATCAATTTTGAAATAAAAGTATTATAATGAATTAAACTATGCTTGTTTACACGAATGTCTTTCGAGAAAATTAAATACTGAGGAAATGTTGTTTGAGCTTGTTCTCTAGGAATTTTCTAGGTAGTTGCGTTCCGGTTCGATGTATTTATAGTATTTATACCTATTAATAATAAGGAGCTTAAGAGTTCGTTTGTGTATATACCTGTGTCATGAAAATATAGACGAACGATTCGAAAAAGTAATTTTTTATTAGATAGTGTTTATCGAGAAAGGTTAGAGGTTATAGATGAAAAATCTCGCTACGACTTATAGGAACAGGGCAGTGACTCACACCGACACACACACGCAAATCAACTCGTCAACCGATCGGACAAGGGCTTTGATCTGAATGACATTTACTCGTAAAATCACGACATAACACACATATTACGATACAGATACGTCAATATGCATAGTGACACGTCTATAGGATATAAACTACGTAGACTAAGCTTGTATTTATTATTAAGTTGTATTTCTTTTTTTAATCTTATTTAAATATTGTATCGAATAAGGATTAAAAAAAAAAACATAAGTAAAACCGGGTGCAACCTTAATACATATATGCGTAAATGTGTATGTTTTTATCGATCTATTAATCAGATATAAGTAGACGATCATTTTAGCGTAGTGGGGCGATATGTTCCTTTAGCGACAGTCGAGGGTTCGATACCCGCTCGAAGAAAATGTTTGTTTTTATCTGGTCTGGAAATCTATCTTTGTGGATCTCTCTATCGTAAGTCGGAAACCTCGCAAACTAGTCTGGTCCTTGTTCTTATCATAAACACCCAATAATAATCTTTACTCTTGTTGAACTGTTTTGGCTATATTCATACAATTTATTGTATCATACTATTGCATCTTAACGCTGTTGGATTGCCTAGTAAAATAAATAAATAAATAAATAAAAATAAATGCGGTTATACTGTAACTGAGCCTTTATCTGGCAAAAGAATTTCAGTGGTTTCAAAACTTTATAAAACGTAGGTAAACAAAACTCGTTCAAAAAACTGTGTCAACTTTGTCAAGGTCTGGAGAAATATTTTAAACACAACTCTATGATGCATTTAAGTAAAAATGCAAACATTAAAGCGAGTGATATAAAACAATACATATAATTTTTTTTTTTTTTGGTAAAATAGGTCCTTTTTATACTAGGTAAAGAAAAATAAAACCGATGCTTTACTATCCACAGTTTGTGAAATTAAATACTAAACTGTATTTAAATAAGTAAATAAAAATCTTCTCCTGAAATTTTTCTGTAGTATGTGTACGTTGTTGTTGATAATCCTATCTTGATTTTTCTAGATTTTCAATATAGATACCTATGTTTTGTTATAACTGAAGTAATTTCCTTTTGTTCGTCTGTCTTCTGTTCTTTTATCTGTCTTGTCTTCATACGTATTAGAATATCTATTATTTTTATTCTAATTTAAATAATTTCTTGTTCTTCGAAAATGACACTTCTTAACGAATCATAATGACAATATTCTTTAGCATTACGGCAATAAGGAAAATTATTTTGCAATTTATTTAAGCAATCCCAAAAACAATTACTTGAAATACCAGTAAGCATCACGAGCTTACGTATTGTTAGAACTTCGAACGAGTCAGGTAAATAGTCTTGACGCATTTCCAAGTCCGAGAACTTGAATGACACGAGTTAGTTGACCTACTGTATTAATTTCTCAATATATTTCTTGATACCTCAATGCATAAAATAGTCAAAGTAAAACATTTTAAAGCATACTTAAATCAGTAGTTACGAAGAAATATTTATGTATGTACTAGCTGTGTCTTGCGGTAGCTTCAATTAAAAAAAAAAAAACCAAGTCCCGTTTTTAAACACTTTAAAAAGTCAATGTTTGTATACAAACTTTATCCCATTTTCACCTCCCCCCCCCAAGCATTTAATTCCAAAAATATTTAAACACGACAATTTTGATTATTTCCAACAGTCTAAATATTAATTTACTAGCTTTCCGCCCGCGGCTTCGCCCCCGTGGAATTCGGCTATATCGCGCGACATGGTAAGCCTACTGCCCGATACGCCCCCCCCCCCTTTCCCCGTGCACGCTTTTTTGTCTTTGTCTTAAACAATTGAACAATCTTACATGATTTATTTTTATGTTTGACAATTAGGAACTTCTATACAAATTTTCGTCCCCTATTTCAACCCCTTCTCCCCTTATTTTCGCGATAAAAAGTATCCTATGCCCTTCCCGCACGCGTACCCCAGCCTTGGTGACGCGCCCGCTCTTCGCAACGGCCCGTGCAGCAGAAATCGTAATATTTTAATTTCGCCATAACTTCAAAACCAAACGTCCAATTTTAATCATTCAAAGACCAAATATTATCTACATAAACTGTACTTAGTGATGAAATGAATTTATTTTGATAAGGATTAATAGCATGAGTAAAATAAACGCGTTTAAATGTAGTCCAAAAAATTCAAGATTTTTAAATAAAAAAATGGTTGTTGTGCCTCACTCGACATAGATAGGTATAGTGTGTCGCGGACTTTATTGTAGATATTTATAAGATCTACAATTAATTGGAACATTTTATGGATCTATCTTTTATAGTTTAGGCAGCGTACGCAAAATAAGTAACTTTTCTGGTTAATTTCTTACACCTTGTGTCCGAAAAACCCAAATATCTTACGGAACCCTATTTTTTCCAAAATAAAATATATCCTATGTTACTCGTGGATAATGTAGCTTTCAAATGGTGAAAGAATTTTTAAAATCGGTCCAGTAGTTTTTGAGCCTATTCATTACAACCAAACAAACAAACAAAGTTTTCCTCTTTATAATATTAGTATAGATATACACCTTAGTCAATAAAAACGTTCCATACTAACTTTAACTCCCCATTCAAGGAGTTAATTTCCTTAAATCGTTTTTTAATTGACGTTTTCTAATCACAATCTAACTCCATGCCAAAGACCTAGTAATTTTCGAGATTGCGTAATTGGTCATTAATTAAAATTTACATTTAGTTTTTAATATACATACCTATAGACATTGGTCAAGTCATGAGCGCTTAAGTATTGGATTAAAACTAAGTAGAAATTAAATATTTGTACATATAAATAACATACAATAATTATAAAGATAATATGTCAGGTATTTACAGAACAAGCATATGCAGGTATAAATAATCATACGTAGGTGTTATAATTTTTGGTCTATCAAAAGTAATAATAATTAATATTAATATTCGCCTTAATATTTCGTTCATAATTAATGATACAATTTAAGTTAAATGTTAAACGACGAATGATTGTGTAAAGTCGAGTGTTGTGCGTTTAAGCTAAGCCTTGTACTCACCTTGCTTGCTTGATAATTATTATATATTATTATGTACATCTTAATAAAGACTAAAAGGTCCCCTTCCTACTTTATATAGAAAGTTACTTTTGCCGTCAACGTATATAAACTTTAACGTTTTTACATTAATATTTCACTTCGACTTCTCAAAGTAAAGCGTGAAAATTACGAAGGAGTTAAAATACACAAAAAAAAAAAAAAATTAGTTCATATAAGCAAAGTTTCGTTCATTACAAACCTGCTATTTTATTTTATTTGTACTACGTGCGTATTGTGCAAGTCGCACAGGTGGTTTTTTTTTTTTACGTCTATTCTGTTTCGTCTGTAGAACCTACGCGAGAATGAAGTCAATGTTTATTTTTTGTGTAAATAATAATTTAATTATTCTTAAATTTGATTTTTTTTGTTTACTTTTTTATGTAATACAATATACTCGAAACTTAAATATTTAAATTTGTTTTTAATTAATACAGAAGAAAATTAATTTAAAGCAAAAAAGCGTGAACGTAACTTTAAAATTAAACAAGTGCGAGTCGGACTCGCCCATGAAGGGTTCCGTAGCAGCAAGTATAAAAGTTCTTGTAGTTCGTTGTAACTTTAATCGATGTTTTAATAATAGTGTATACATATTAAAAAAAAAAAAAAACTACTCACTAAATCTCGTTCGAACCAATTTTCGGTGGAAGTTTGCATAGAAATGTACATCATATATTTTTTTTAGTTTTATCATTCTCTTATTTTATAAGTTACAGGAGGGGCACATTTTACCACTTTGGAAGTGTCTCTCGCGCAAACTATTCAGTTTAGAAAAAAATGATATTAGAAACCTCAATATCATTTTTGAAGACCTATCCATAGACGTATGGGTTTGTTAAAAAAAAAATTTTGAGTTTCAGTTTTAAGTGTGGGGTAGGTACCTACCCACAAAAATTAAAATTTTCTATTTTTTGTGTGAAAATCTTAATGCGGTTCACAGAATACATCTACTTACAAAGTTTTAACAGTATAGTTCTTATAGTTTCGGAAAAAAGTGGCTGTGACATACGGACGGACAGACAGACAGACATGACGAATCCATAAGGGTTCCGTTTTTGCCATTTGGCTACGGAACCCTAAAAATGTATTAAATATATTCTCTCCTGAGACCATTGATCTATTTTAGACCAATGCCTGAGACTGAATAGACAGTTCAGGTATACGTCCTTTTATATTTGGATTCAAATTACTATAGGGAAAGGTAGGGGGATTTCATAGAGTGTAAAACAGCTCACCACCAGGCAACAACAGCCAGGGCCAGCCTAAGGCGAGGCTGTGCAGTGCTGCGAAAGTGCGCAGGTGCTGTGTCGGAAGTGTACACAAAAACAAAAACCACCTGGCTATACATATTACCTAAAAAAAAAGGTCCGAGATCCACAATCGATGTTTACTTTTGAAGGATTCTTGATTCAGAAAAATAAAAATTAAAAATTAAATTCCCGAATTTTTTTTTAAATATGTTACAACCTTACTTGCTTTCGGACAGAATTTTTTCGAATTCTTTCCCTTTGACTACTGCTAAACCTACTTGCCTAAACCTAAATGCAATCACAGCCATTCGGTACTGTTTATCACCCCACTCCATTTTAATATGTATCACAAAATGTTTTACAATGCAAGGCGCGAAAATAAGAAAACACAATGAATAATCATATAAAAATGACAGATTCCCGACTATGTATATTTTATTTTTTATTACAATTTAGAAATAGTTACAAAAAATGTTATATAAAGACGGTATTACCACTATAATATAATATAACTAATATAGGTCATGCTGCATGCATCAGGAATCTAGCCCCTGTTGGTGCACTGTTGCAATTTCTCACAGCATTGTTACTTAGTTTAGCAATTAAATTCGCATTGTTCTGTTTTCCATCGCTACCATTGTTTTAAGATTTCCAATTTTCTTATTAGCATTTATGAAGTAAGCGTTTATGTAATGGTGTGTGTTTGCAATCTTCAATAGGTGTTTAATAATGATTTTATAACGAAATTTTTGCTCACGGTTCCCTTCACGATTCAGGGTTCTTCACAAATGCATAGAGTTGCCAAAAATTAAAGTATATCTTTTCAATGTAGGTAAACTACATTCCGAAATGACCGTCTAAAATTATTTTGTACACTGTTTTATGATGTAATTTTTTTTAAAACGATTGCACATATTAAATCAAACATAGTGAAGGAGTGTAGCGATAATACCTATTATGATAAGACTTCATAGTTAATCTGAAGGTAAAATTGAGTTCGTATATGGCTGGGTAGATATATATACAATATACTTATTATGTATATATAACGACCGTTTTGGTGTAGTGGTGCGAGTAGTCGCCTCAACGCAGGCGGTCACGGGTTGGATTCTCGCTCGAGGTCGATATTTATATTTGTACAAATATTTGTTTCCGGTCTGGGTGTATGTCCTTGTACCCACAAGTACCCCTTCGTGCCTCAGAGAGGTTATCATAAAAACCTGATAGCGATCGTTACTCATGATAGGAGAAATTATGTGCCAACTAGCAGTGGAGTAGCGCGGCAGATTATGCTCCAAGTCTTCTCCTAAATGGAGAAGAGAGAGGCATTTGCCCAGCAGTGGGTCGTTTACAGGCTGATTCAATTCAGTTCATATATGTATATATTTTATTTTATTAATTTTTATGCTTATTATATATTATGCTTATTGTAATATTTAATGTAAAGAGTCTGAAGACAACATCTACCCAAACATTTCTCCCTTTCTTGTCTTTAACCTTTCGGACTCTTCTGTGGTAGTAATTACTTTACTGTATTTGTTTATATAAATAAAGCTCGATTGAAATTAGTTCATACGATTAGGAGCTGCAATGTCTAAATAAATTTCCAGACTTTCTATTATAGCATATGAATGTTCCATTGGCCATATAACTAGGGTTAGCTTGATCGTTCCAAGTGAACGCGTAAAATGCGCTTTTAGCATTCGTCGTCACAATACAAATTACAAAATATATTCACAATCACAATAGGTACAGATTCGAAGGTCTCTTGTGCGTGTATAGAATGTCGATTAGTAAACACACATAAACACACATATTTAGGTGTGCGTATATATTACAGTAAGATTTTAAGATAATGTTGTTTATAAGATTTTTTTTTTTCATTAAAAACTAGACGGTTCCATTCGCGTTTTTATATCCGTCGAATTGGTTGATATTTATGGATTGACTACCTACTCCATACACTATGAGTCACAGCAATATTTTATAAGACCTTTAATGTGTCTGTACATTAACTTTTGTATTTTTATCTGATGTATTATTAGAATTCAAAATATGAACTCTATGAACACTATATTAAAAAAAAAAAATTGGTTGACTCTACCTAAAGTCGGTTTACGGACGAAAATTTTACGTGATAACGTCATAAGAAAACATTGATGAAAAATTGCATTATTTTATGAATTGAATTGAATTATTATCACTGAATCATTATTTTGTATAATACAAAGGAGTTAATTAAAAGAGAAATTTTTTTCGATGAATTAACATTTATTTGTACTCGTTAATTCAAATATTTCGATTTCGATGGAGTGAAAGAAAGATAGATGCCTCATCCCTCTCAGGCGGATCGTGCCTCTCTTTCGCTTGTTTCGCGCTCTCGCTCGAAGAACGTGACAATGAGTCATGCTTTTTCGGGCGTGCAGCCGGCGTTCATCGATTTATAAGACGTTATCATGTCAAAAAAAACTAATCTTTCATGTTTATAAATGATTAAAAAAATGGAAAATTTTGTATATCCAGACCCAGATCGATTAAGAAATAACATAAATTAAATTAACGAATTAAATTAAATGCAATATATATTTCATTTTGAAGTTCTAACAATTAGACAGTGGTTTCTTTTTTTAGTAGAAGTTGCGTTATGCGTCCTTTTAGGTAAGACCCTTCACGCCGTGCTTGTTACTATCTTAAACGCCAAATAAAGATTGTTACTGTTAACTCGAAAATTCGCAAATGATACGGTATTTCCGAACCGATATGAATACTACAAGAAAAGAGCATATTCATACTTGAAAGGCCGGCAACGCATCTGCTAACCTGAGCAGATGCATCTGATGAGTCAGAGCTGTCGCACCCTCTGATGCAGTCATGCAGCGGGTGTCAATGGATGTCGCTTTGACTTACCACCAGGCGAACCGACTGTCCGTTTGCCCCCTTTTGCATAAAAAAAAGCAGCCGATTAAACTTCAACACTTCTCCTATATGGAGAGGATACTTTTGCCCAGCAGTGGGATGTTTACATGTGGTTTCAGTTCAGTTGAGTTTATTGTTAAGTTTCAAGACAATTGTTTCTATATACATTTTGCGTCATAATCCAATTTGAACGCGGAATCTCGAAACGTGAGTATTTTATTATTCAACTAACGTATTAATAATATAAATATTCAATATTGACTTTAGTTTGACGATCTTCGTAAAACTTTATTATCATAATATTAATATAAAATAAATAACGCCTACAAGTTAACTTAGATAGACACCCGTATTCGCAAAATACTTTTGCTGGTGTCATTTCATTGGTCTACATCATTTTTTATTTTATAAAGCATATTTTATGACAGTAAAAATATTTAAAAAAATTAAACTATGTACACTATTATAATTTCTATAAAAATATTATTTTCGTGTTGAGTTGACATAAGATTTTCTTAAAGGAGAATAAATAATTTTTAAGTAGGTCCTAACCTCTGTCGAGAAAAACGATATTTTTACGAATAAAAAGGCTTGAATTATATGCTTTCATATTAATAAAATATTGTCATATAACCTACATATACTTTAACAAAACTTTAATTTAAGAAGTTAATAATCGATAACGAGCAAACGTTCTGTTTCAATTGAACTTAAATTCTTCAAACGGTCAGTAATTAAGCAATTATTAAATGAAAATCGAAATACGATACGCTTCATCGCTTTGTAATTCAAGGCGCAGACGTAGGAAGTATTTTTTCGCTTCATAATCCTTATATTTTATTTATTATGTCATCATTGATAGTTAGTAATTTTATAAAAAAAAATGTTTATTATCAACTTTGAATATTATTATTAACTAGCTAACATCGCGATTTCGTCTGCGTTGGTTATTACAAACCTTGTTGTACTCAAGGTTAAGGGAGCAAAAGGGTATCATCATACGTCATACTGAAATTTTGTGTAAGATGTTTCTTTTTATTGTTTGTCAACATATTTTCCGATTTGTGAATTTACAAAGTTACATTAATATTTTCAGAATTTCTCATTAAATATGGATTAAAATGTGTACTATGTTTTCTTTGTATCACGGATTAATAAATACATAAACTCTAATATTATTCAATGAACTATAATTAAATTAGCATTTTTTTTTTCAAAACTACTTTGTCAACATAAATAGGAACCAATGCGAGTGTATATGTGTGCACGAAACGACTTGGTTACGATTTAAATATAATTGTTTATAGAATAATTACTCAAATTCTAGACAATGTATCAAGATTAAACCTGCACCAGATTTTAAGTTAGACCTCCAGAATTGTGAAGTATGTCCTGTAAAGGATGAATGCGGAAGCGGAAGGAATGAATGCGGGAACAAACATTATTTATGTGCCAGACAGATAGACAGACAAGCATTTTAAAAATAATTGTTTTGTCTTATATTAATATATATTGAGGTTGATATATTATATGATTAGTTTTTCTTAAAAATGTCTCATGTACAGACATTGGCTAAATACAATCACAAGATTATAAATGCGAAAGTAAGTTTGTTTGTTCATGAAACTTTGTACACATATTCTTGGAGGAAATCCAAATTTTTTATGCGAATAGGTACAGTTGTATCTATCACTCAATAAATATAGCTTTAGACATAGTTCGATGTATTAATGTCGATTGTAGGTACAGTTTTCGAACGATACGAATAAAAAATCAGTATCATACATAACTTGGCCAGACCAATGATATTACGTCTAAAGCCCACATGAGGGTAGATACAGATAAATTAAACAATTAAAAATATTTTGCATAAAAATAAATAATTATTTTTAATTATTAAATATAATGCTACTTCATGGGGATTTTAAGTACAGCTTACGTATAATTTATACTTAAAAAAAAAACTTTAAAAAGTAAGCAAAAACAATAAAAAAGTAATCTAGTAACTTATAATAAAACTAGCTTCCGCTCGCGGCTTCGCCCGCGTAGTAGTCAGTTATCGCGGCCAAAAAAAAAAGTATCCTATGTTACTTCTAATACCTCCAAGAATATGTGTACAAAGTTTCATGAACAAACAAACTTACTTTCGCATTTATAATCTTGTGATTGTATTTAGCCAATGTCTGTACATGAGACATTTTTAAGAAAAACTAATCATATAATATAAGTTACATACGTATCACAACTACCTAATATGAACATACATGTATGTAATATATAAGTACTAAAACTTACAATTTTAATACAGTAAATATTTTGATAAGGGTTAGAATACATAATAATTAAATATACTTTGATAAAAACAAAACAATGTATTGATTATATCATTAAGAAAGACGTTTGGTATTTATATTATAAAAGAGTAAATTGGGAATATGTTACGGACCAAAAGATACTAAGTGGCTGTAGATAAGCCTTTGTGTCACACATATTGTGCTAGGTTTGCTGAAATAATCACAAGTTAAGCTTCGAGTTAAATCTAGTGCTTAAAGTTTTCTATTCGGTTCGTTTCTAGAAGCTTAACCTGTATTTATTGAAATAAAATCACTTATATAAATCATATATACCTACATATTTCTTATGATATTTCATTTTAATAAATAAAGCCTTGACCTTATTATAAAAGCCATTTTTGTGTATATTATGTTTTAATTAAATTTAATTGTTTTATTTATTATAACTCAAATACCAGTTTTTAAATAATTTAACTAAAGATTATAATTTTCATTTAATTATTATTTAAATTTATATTTTTTTATATATTTAACCACATAATTAAAGCACAGCGAAATTGCCGTGATAAGTCGGTTTGTTGTGTAAAATAACTATACAATATTTTACGCTCAAAGCTGGGAAGTCTCTTACTATAATAAACAGAGATCACATAACTTGTATTGTTTGAAATACCTATTTCTATTGGCCCTACTAGCCATATCATCGTCACCGGGTAGGATGGTTGAGTACTGATAGTAAGGCTTCAAAAAGGGATCCACGAAAAGACAGGAGAAAGGGAGAACTTAACAGACTCTCTTAGTAAGAAAAAATCTTAGCTTAGAATGTCGGGAAAGGGTGGTAGGTACTAAGGTGAATGCAAAATATAACAAACAATTTACGCTCCTATCGACCGAGAAGAGTGCGAGCCGTCCGCAATTGGGAATCTCGTCTCTTGGTTGTTGTACTCGAGTTTAATTATCAATGTGTTACTGTACAGTAACACACTGGTGGAAAATGATCCATCAACTTAAAGGCTGTGCGTCACTCTCATATCACGCTACCGTACCACATAACGTGTCGGTACCGCGCTCTGGTGATATGGTCAAACTCTTAGATATATTAGGTAAACAAATTATTTCCTGTTTTCAGGAATCTCTAGCAGATTGGGAGCGCGGTTTTGGCGACATCCAAGAGTCTGGGCCGGTAGCGGGCGCGCAAGGGCGCAAGTGGAGCATGCAGAGTGCGCATGCGCAGGACACAGACCCAGACGAGACCTCGCACGTCACCAACTCGACTGATTCTTGTAAACTTCTTGTGGTTAGTATTAAATAAAGATATTTTTTTTTACGTGCAATAGAAACATTTACTAATTGACATTGGTTTTGCTAATGAGATCTGACCTTTCGACATGTACAAGTTTGATAAGGTTTTAAGTGCGTTTAAATTTTGTCTCTTTTATTTTGCTACGAGTACATTTGTATATAATCACCAGGATATAATTTTTGTATTTGGAATAATAAAACTGCTACGATATAGTATAATTATAAATAAATATGTATGAAAATAGTGCCACGGGAATAAAACCCATATCCAATGTTGATATGACCACAGCCATAAATATTACAATAAATAAAAAAGCAAATTGTTATAGAAAAATAAAATACAATAACTGGTTATCATTCTGTTTCACTGAAACTGGTCACGTTATTTCACACTATTTTTTCACATGTTCATATGAAATACGAATACAAATAATGGACAATTAATTTTTTTTTCACATCGAATTTATTCGCATAGACTTGGGACATAATATTATGATTTCTGAGCGCTACTTTTAGGTTGTCTCGTGGGAATATAGGTAAATAATTACTATAGAAAAAATATTGATGTCGCAATGATGATCTTATATATATGAGAAACCAGAAAAGCGACTTCGTGCAATTTATAAACAACGCCATCTTGCACAATAATGCGTCAAATTGAGAGAAATATATGAGAAAATAAGACGTTATCACTTATCACGTCAAAAATAATAAATCGACTTAATTAAATTCTATTTTATGATATTTAATATATTTGCGGTTAATATTAGGATATTGAATTAAATGAGTTCATTATTTGAATGAATAACCCATATTAGGAAGAATATGCACAGTAACACAGGAGTGCGCTTTAAAGTTTAACGAAAAATAATTAAAATTAATGCAAAACAAGTATGTAGTCGAGTGACTTAGTACTCAATAGATGATATAAAATTTTGTTTTAATCTCAATCTCCACAGCTATAAATTTGTTTACGGATGGAAAATTTGCCTATCGAATTAAAGCGATCCTTATCGACGTAGCAATAACGATACATTGATACAGGCAACTGCTTCGTGACTAATTGAGTTTCATGAACACAGGGGTTAATTGGTGTTAACACGGCACATTCGAGGCGTCTAGATCCTTCGGACAAATTATATGATATATATTACGAAACGTGTAAGAAATAATAAGTACAAACAATTATATGTATCTCGTCATAAACCGTCTCAATGTTTCCATTAGTATTTTTATATTCCGATACAAAATGACATTTAGGGCCAGTTTCACCACTTGCTATTAAGGTCCGGATAGCCTAACTGGCACTTATTTTGACAGATAGCCCATACAATTACCTGTCAAAAATGTGCCAGTTTGGTTAGCCGGAATTTAACAGTAAGTGGTGAAACTGGGTCTTAGTATTAAAAGAAAAAGAAACAATAAAATTATTGATCATCTAGCAAAAGCTAGAATACTTTTAAATATGTCAAATTTTTAGTACACGTTTCTGTATAATAAAATATACTTAATCGAAATAAAAATAAACGAAATGTATTACTTAAGAGAATATATTATCTAATAATATAATAATTCAAGAGTTATGTTTCTAAAAATGTAAGCAAAATTCATACACACACATCAAGTTGATCTACAACATTGTTGCTATGCGCTACGTCGTTACTAACGTATGTAATATAATATATTATGTTGTCCTATTATTGTACTCGACCCTTTTAGCATTTATCAATAAAAGTGAAGCAAAAACTCAGATAGAGTAGGGATAAATTGAACTGGTTGCGAAATAAGTATTTAAGATTGACCATTGATCTATAATTTTATAGATCAATGAGATTGACTTAATTTTTTATTCGGTTAATAATATAACAATTCTTAAATAGCTAAAACATAAAATTGTAGTGCATCATAAAATACCGACGTCCCCGCCGAATTTTACGATTGGATTGAAAATCAAACCATATATATTTTCAAATGAAACGTTATATTTTACTTGTCGAAATTTAATCTCAGTTAAAACTTTGATGTAACTTCTTATGACGTCTTCAACGATCATAAATTAGTTTTTATTAACCAGAACAAATTATGCAAATTGGTTATATAAGTGGACGAAATAAACAACTTCATAATCTCACGATTGATTGTTTTAAAAACATAAAAGTTAGTTATTTTAACTTAAAAAAAAGCAACTTTGCTTAATTTTCATCGTTTTGAAATGTTCTAAAAAATTCGAATGTCGTAAGTAACTATAATTAAATATATTTAGCTAGGGTCAGCTAGTGATAATACAGCGTTATCAAAACAAAATTCTTATTTGCAAATTACAGTTCATTGGTGAATCGAGGACACCGATATGGAAACTGTCGTTGTGTGGAGGGAACGCGGCTACGGTGGCGGCGAGGGCCGGTACCAAGCTGTTGCCACCAAAGATACGAATCGCGTGGAACCCTCCCTCAGCGCAGTACCACTATACTGAGAAGCTCCGACTAGTGGTTACTGCTGTTTATAGTGGTGAGTGTGATGGTGTGCTGTATATAATTTTAGTTTCTTTTTAAGTATTCTCTTAAATATCTTAAATCCATGCATAATGAGTAAAAATAGTACATTCTTTGCAAGTAATATTTTCAAAGAATCACGCAACTAAAATTATTATAGTTGCAGACTCTAATTCGGATGCTTTTACTTATATTATTGTCAGAATTAGTAATTATCAAAAATAAGAAATAGTATACCTATATCAATCTTCATATCCAGACAGATAGTAATTTAAGGAAAAGTGAGCGTTAGTAGATTTTCATGTTTCATCTTAACTCATCGTTAAATTGACAAACCAAAGCACTTTTCGAACTTGCTCACAAAATATGATTGGGGAAAACGATACGATATTTACCGATTTACTGCTAAATTTTAAGGAAATTAAAATGGCCACGAAATTGACTATCACTTTATTAAAACTAAATTACTATAAAAATTTGATGGATTTAAAAGGTTTTGGGTCTATTTTGGAAAAGACAGTTCATCAACGATAAGTACTAGTTAGTTCCATACTGCCGTCACTATCGTCACTGTGAAGCGGGACAAAAGTGACACTTTTTTCCCCGCTTCACATGGCCAAAACCCCTAACTTTCGGCCTGGGTAGGAAAAAAAAGTATGTCCAATATGGGACAAAAGTACTACATCCTTTACCGCATGTTTGCCACCCTCCCCTTCGGCTCGGGCGGCAATTTCACATGCGAGACAGAAAGTATAGTACTTTCATCCCTTGTGACACAATATACAATTTGTTGCTTTTCTTTAATTACTTTTGTCCCTTACCAGGTTCAATCTGCAACAATGAATCTCAATTCACATGCGGTGGGACAAGCTTGTGCGTATCGTCCTACCTGGTCTGCGACGGTGTCCGCCACTGTCCGGGAGGTGAGGACGAGGACTCCAGCGCCTGCTCCCATCGCCGCGACTCCCCACTCCTGGAGATGCTGAGGAGGTTCGCGGCTAGGAACCAGGAGCTGCTGGGTCTGGACCAGCCGGACGGTGTCACGAAACCTTCTGTTATAAGTAACTATCACTTAACATTCCTCTTGCTTTTGATTGTTAATCACACTTATCACATAGATATTGCCATAAAAAATATTTCTCATGATAATATGAACAATTACGCCCGAATATTACTAAAATAATACCTATAATACTCGTATTGGAATATTATGCCACTTTTTGTTAAAGAACTTGGTATTCAGACTTCAGATTGGTTATTTTTTTAAATGGATGTGTTATCAATCGTTTATAATTTTTATACGTTAAGTCAAACTTAACAGGTTTTTGATTATTACTTATTGATTGTATTTTAAAATTTATTAATTTTATATAACTGTTAGTTTTCATTTAAACTATATCGAAGGATTCACGTTATGTGAAAAATCGTATATATTAAATAACTTTAAATATCTAATTTTAATTGCAGTGAAGATAACTGAAGGCGAACAGAAACAGAACGCGTTTATGGAGTTCGCAGCAGCTCTGAAGCCCTACGGTCCTTGGAGTTATCTCGTGGTCGGGATGCTGGTCTGCGCTACTATACTCATGTTCTGTCTGGCTTGGGGTGAGGATATATAAATCATTATTTATTTATTTTAATATTAATAGTGATCGCGTTAGTTTAAAACAATACATTATTTATTTATTTTATTAGCGCTAGTACATACATTGACTAAATTCAATTCTATTATTTTATAGGAAATCTGTACAAATCTATTTTCATAGTAATATAATAAAAAAGATTGTCTGTAATTCGGAAATTATTAGAAGGATTTAGAAGGAATTAGACGAAAGTAACATTTAAAAGTAATAGCTAATTTGAAAGTAACGTAGGCCATAAAACATCACGTTACGACTATAGTTACTGTATCTCTATAGTTAATGTTAATACGAATGAAACAGCGGACTTTGAACAGTATTAAATCCAAAACACGGCTATGGGTGTTTGTGCACTACAAGGAATTTTACTGTCCGGCAGCTCGTTTTTTTACAGTCCGATGTGGCATGAAAAAAAAAATGAATGAGGAAAATTAAAATGACGGTAAAATTACGTATAGTGCACAAACTAGTATATATATATATTTATTCGGCGTGCCATATCAGACCGTAAAAAATCAGATTGCCGGACAGTAGAATTCCTTGTAGTGCACAAACGCCCTAAATATGTATATACGTTAATATTCTGTTAATAATTTAGTATCGTATTACAAAGTCGGTACGCAATCCGAGCTTGGCCGTCTAAGTTGTTTCCGATTTTTCTAAATATTTTTGAGATTGTAACGTTCTTACAAATTATATTATAATTCAACATCAGATTAAAAAACCGCAGATAATGATATATTAAATCTGAACATAAACTGCGGAAGTTATTGTAACTTTTCCTGGTGTTGTGGTTTCTGTGTGAATGTAAAAAAGTAATGAACCACAGACAAATTATCAATTAGTCTTATTTATTATAAATATATATTGTTGTCACTAATAATAATTAATTGATTCAAATATATCGACGCAGTAATTTTACAGTAATGATTTTTGCTATTAAAATATAAAGTGGGTCAGGGGTGTCAAATATACTTAATTTTATTCATAAACGATAGTAATATCTAAATAATGTAAACATCACTAACTATTTCATCAATAGAATCTGGACTATAATAATAAGTATTTAAAAAACTATATAAATTATAATTAATATTAAATCTTCTCTTTTCCAGAATGTTGTTGCAAACGCTCCAAGCCATCCGACACACCAGTCATACCAGCATCGTGTATGGATCTCTCTCCTACCGTTACAGTTACCGCTGCTTCTCAGCAACTATTCGACACTATTCCCCCCTCCCCTCCAGAATATGAGCCTCCTCCCTCCTACTCCTCCCTATTCCCCAGAGCCTACAAGTCTTCCCCCTCCCCAGTCCCCCACTGCTCCCATCAGGAGCCTCCAGACTGATAGATGAATGTTACATAATGGGTGTTGCGAACTATAGCCAAATCATGCTGTAAATTTAGTATAAGTTTAATGATCTGTGAAAATGAAGATAATAAGGGACTGTTTCATAGTAGCTGATAAAGATATCTGACGTATCCAACAGATAAAAATGTTTGATATATTTTTATTTTTCACCATCAAACTTCATTTTATCTATCAGAAATTTCTAGTTGTAACCTGTGAAACCAAAAGTTGTAGATATTATTAGTTGAGATGTACCTTCTGCCGACAACGCTTATCAGTATGCTTATGTACAAGATAAACTTTATTAGCAACCGATGAAACAGTTAAAGTAAATAATATAACGAGCTAAGCTTGATTTTGTTTGAGATACAGCCTTTTGTCTATTATTTAAAAATCATAATTATCTATAGAATAGTGACGAAACTACAATGTGTATAGAACACTCTCATGTACATTTTAACCATGGTCTGTTTTATTTGACCGTGTTGACTATGGTTATGTCCATTGTACTAGCTGCTGATATGATTCTTCAAATATAACCTAAATTTAAATAAAATAATTTAGAATACATTTCTAAGCCTTTGTTAATTGATTAATTTTGTTTCTGAAATAAAATTAATTTTACTATAAACTCAATCCGAGTTTAATTATAATCGATTTTTTTTAAAACTTTTAGCATAAAAAATTAAAACAGCTCTTAATCTGTTATTATATTAATAATATTACGCTTTAAAAAGTCGCTAAAAGTACACTAATAAAATACAAGAAAGATTTTTTTTAGAATAAGAACCTTTTTAACAAACTTTCGGTATTTTTTTATTCAAAAACTAAACCGAAATATATATATTATATAGCAAAGACAAAAATGACGGTTTTTAATTTGACATTAATTTCATAATTTGTAATAGACAGGCTGTACTTTGTAAATATTTTCTGATATAACATTCAAACTATAAATTACTAGAAAATATCATAAAAAATATGATTAAGTATTTTCTGTTGTATATATTGTATGAACGCCATAGTTTAAGTACAATGTTTGCTTAGATTTGGGACCAATTTATTTTTGATTTAACATTTTCTACTCAGTATCACCTGTCAGTGTCTTACGATTATATTTTGGTAGTTGCTTATTATACTAAAGTTTGTTAATTTAGTATGTATCGACTAAATTATTGTACTGTTTATATGTGCAAGAGTTGAGATCATCCTTACTTACCATGCATTTTTTTCTTTAAATTCAAATTTGTGTTCAGAAGCAAAAATAAATATGACTCCATAAAATAGTTGTTCCAATTTTTTACTAAAAATCGTTGAAAATATAAGAATATTTGTAAAAGCTAGTAAATATGGATTTTATTTTAAAAATGACGTCTTTTTATAACCTTTTTTTTATTAACTTATATTTTTTTTTATCGTATATAAGTCTATATGATGGCCTTAACTTTAGTGCTAAAATCTACATAGTGGGACTTGACATTGATGTTACCTCTTAAGAAATTTTTAGACTATTTCACTACAATTCGACGGTGAATAATCTGATTAGTTATATATTAATATATATTTTTAGGTCTTGGTATATTTATTTTTAAAAGACGAAATTGATAAAATAAAAATATATGTATATTATAAGCGAGTTCATTATTAGAAAAAAAAACAAGTCATTTTTGAATTCAAGTTTATTATAATAAATAAAGCTTTGTCTTCAAATAATGTATGGTTTAACTAGTCTTATTAGAATCTGTTTTTAATTACATAGGTTATGTTTGATATTCCAGCACTAGGATATTGGGTAACAATTATTATTATTACTTGTAAGGTCATTTGTAAAAATATTCAGATTATAATGAACGTACCTAAGCATTGTAAAGTGAAAGTGATATATATTATAAGTTAAATACGACAAATATATATTTATTTTAAAAAAATCTGCGTTTTATTTGTACCTATATTTTAAACATACGTATACATATCTAAATATGTAAAAGACAAATGGGGATCGAGAGTGAATAAAAAATTCAAATGAAGGGTAAACTATATCGTTCCAAAAATACTATTTTTAACATTATAGTAAAGCCAGATTATTTGTCTAATTATATAGGATACGTTCGCGCGCCCTCTTCTAATTGATAATTCATCACTTTTATAGGATTTTTTAATCTATGCATTCCACAGACCACATGCGCGGAAACGGAAATGGAACATGCGCAATAGTTTTTTATTTATCAGTTTTTAATTAAAATAATTAGTGAATAAATGTAAGAAGATAATTTTTGTTTATTATCTTTTATGAACAATAGCAAACAATTATTTACTAAAGTTTGACAATTAAATTCAGTTTTTGATTAAAGAAGTATCATTTCCGCGCATGTGGTCTGTGGAATGCATAGATTAAAAAATCCTATAAAAGTGATGAATTATCAATTAGAAGAGGGCCCGCGAACGTACCCCTTATATAACTGTTTTTGGGTATTTATCTGATGGACTCAAGAGTTATCGGTTGAAGGATGACAAGTATGGATAATTTTTGTGTATCGCAAGCGACGACGAACAAAAAAAAGGTCGTCCAAGATCATCCTTATTCACCCCTGCAGCCTATCCGAATATTAAAAAAAAAAATGGCTAAGTGCGACTCGGACTCGCCCATGAAGGGTTCCGTAGCAGTAAGTAACATCATATAAAAGTTCTTGTAGTTCGTTGTTTTATATTTGAGTAATTGAATGAAAGGTAAATTGCGGTTTACAATTTATAACGTCTTAAAAAAAAATCTTTTTACTAGATCTCATTCAAACCAATTTTCTGAGGAAGTTTGCATGGTAATGTACATCATATATATATTTTTTAGTTTTATTATGTTCTTATTTTAGAAGTTACAGGGGGGACATACATTTTACCAATTTCTAAATGTTTCTCGCGCAAACTATTCAGTTTAGAAAAAAAATATATTAGAAACCTCAATATCATTTTTGAAGATCTATCCATAGATATGGATTCGGATTCTACCCCACACATATGGGTTCGATGAAAATTATTTTTTTTTTGAGTTTCATTTCTAAGTATGGGGAACCCCCAAAATTTATTGTTTTTTTTTTCTTCTATTTTTGTGTGAAAATCTTAATGCGGTTCACAGAATACATCCACTTACCAAGTTTCAACAGTATATTTCTGATAATTTCGGAAAAAAGTGGCTGGGACATACGGACGGACAGACAGAAAGACATGACGAATCCATAAGGGTTTCGTTTTTTGCCATTGGCTACGGAACCCTAAAAACGTCATTACTTCTCCCGGTCAAACTTATTACTCGCTAATTATCGGCTGAGAATATACTCATAATTATCGAATCCCAATTATCGATAATTATCGGATCAAAAAAAATATATCGATAATTATCGGATCAAAAAAAAATATATAAATAATTATCGAATGAAAAAATATCGATAGTTATCGATAATTATCGAATGAAAAATTATCGATATTATCCGATCAAATTGGCGAATCACACTTATCTATAATAAATTATAGAATGAAAATTATCGAGTAGTTACGAATTATCGATAATTATCTCACACCCATAACCACGGCCGATAGAGATACCTCGACCGTGCCCATAACTCCTAGCCAAAAGATTATAATATACTCTTTGGCTCGTGGCAAGTGACAAATGACAATATCACAATAGGGGTGTTCATGGGAAAAAATATCGATAATTTTATTATCGATAATTATCGTATTGTGCTATCGATAGTTATCGATAATTATCGAATGAACACTTATCAATAATTATCGGATAAAAAGTTATCGATACTTGGGGACAGTTATCGATAATTATCGGATAAAAATTATCGATAGTTGACGATAATTATCGGTTCAATTTTCGGACGACGAAAAAACAAAAAAAAGATCATCCGGCATTTAGTATGGACGTTATCCTCCGTACCCTATCCGAATACTTAAAAAAAAATTGTGTGTGTCAGCTCCGACGCACGACTGGAGTTTACTCCTTAAGTACGATTGTCTAAACATACGCAAAAACAGTTTATCAACTGAAAATAAGATTAATACCATATGAAAGGGTAAATTAACAAATTAATGAAAATAATATACATATATAAATATATATTTATTCATTTTATATACATTTATTATAACTAATCGGCGAAATATTTTACATTAAACTTTTCACAATAGTCAATTTCAGATGTGCACAAATATTTCATTAGGAATGTTGATAAATTATGTAATTATTATTATCTGACAATTATCATTTATATTTTAAATATTATTTTTCAATATTAATTAGATCAACATTACTTTCATTTTTAATTACAGCTGACATGAACATTGCTCATATAAAAAGCTCTAAAGAAATGATAAAACAAATGTTTAAAAAAATGTATACATTTCAAGAATAATCAAAAATAAAAATGTATGAAAGTCGACCTATGCATGTCCACCTTAATACACTGACAACCAAATTAGAAAGTTGCGCACCATAGGTGCGCGCGCACCGAAAAAGTAACGAGGTCATTCATCAGTAGATTTTACCTCTCATATTTTTCTCATACCGGGCGCCTTATATATGAAAATCGATTCTTAAGGAGTAAACTCCAAAAACAAAAGGTCATCCGCCGACCAGTATCGACATTATCCTCCGTACCCTATAGGAATACCTAAAAAAAAGGTCATCCGCCGTCCAATATCGACATTATCCTCCGTACCCTATAGGAATACCTAAAAAAAATTGTGTGTGTCAGCTCCGACGCACGACTGGAGTTTACTCCTTAAGTACGATTGTCTAAACATACGCAAAAAGAGTTTATCCAACTGAAAATAAGATTAATACCATATGAAAGGGTAAATTAACAAATTAATGAAAATAATATACATATATAAATATATATTTATTCATTTTATATACATTTATTATAACTAATCGGCGAAATATTTTACATTAAACTTTTCACAGTAGTCAATTTCAGATGTGCACAAATATTTCATTAGGAATGTTGATAAATTATGTCATTATTATTATCTGACAATTATCATTTATTTTTTAAATATTAATTTTCAATATTAATTAGAGCAACATTACTTTCGCACCGCACCATAGGTGCGCGCGCACCGAAAAAGTAACGAGGTCATTCAATAGTAGATTTTACCTCTCATATTTTTCTCATACCGGGCGCCTTATATATGAAAATCGATTCTTAAGGAGTAAACTCCAAAAATGGTCATCCGCCGTACCATAATTATCGATACTTATCGGATCCAAAAACAATTATCGATAATTATCGAATACCACAATATTATCGATAATTATCGTATCGCACAAAATTATCGATAATTATCCGATCGCAAAAAATTATCGATAATTATCGAATGAAAAATTATCGATAATTATCGAATCAAAATTATCGAAAAACACTTATCGATAATTATCGAATGAAAAACTATCGAGTAGTTACGAATTATCGATAATTATCGCACACCCCTATATCAATATCAAAGACTATACAATTTGTAATAATCACAATAATTTTACGTTTTACAATCAGTCGGACATATTATAAGTAATATTTAAATGCAGTCGAATTACAAATACACGATATTAATAATTATTGAGTGAAGGAGTAAACTTATATAAAATATAAACTTTCTATTCTACTATTTAATTTACTATGAAACTATGAATAACAAGAAAACAATTTGTCGTGTTTGTTTACAGTCTGACGAAAATAAATACATATCTCTGTACGAAAAATACAAACATTACTTGTTATTTGAATATATCAATTCAATTACTTGTGTTGAAATCAAACATTATGATGGTTTTCCTGATAAAATATGCGAGCCTTGCTACGAACAACTACAAGTGGCAATTAGTTTCAAAGAAAAATGTGAAAAATCTAATCTAACGTTACAGGAATCTCATTTGAAAGTCGAGCCATGTTCAGATGAGGATGATAATCTTATTTTTAAAAAGGAAGAGTGCATTGAAAATGATGTTAAATTAGAACACGAAAATTGCGAAGAATATATAACTTTTGATAATTTAAGTGAAGACAGTGTAGAGAAACCACTTACAATTGTAGTCGAATCTGTTGTATCTAACAGTAAAGCTGTTGATCACAAGCTTGAATGTCATGACTGTGGAGGCATATTTAAATCCAAATGTAAGCTACGAGTTCACTGGAAAAAAGTACATATGCTTAAAAACCTAATATGTGAACATTGTAAAAGAGCATTTAAAAGTTACAAAGCATTTCACATGCACAGGAAAAGAAAGACAAAAAGCTGCAAAGCAGCTACCGATAGTAATGTCTCTATAGAAGGAGTAGGTAAAGCTCGAGTATTTATTTGCAAAGAATGCGGTTACAAAACTTTCAAAATCAAAGATATGTCGACACATCTAGTAACACACAGCGGAGAGAGACCGTTCAAATGTAACCTATGTCCGAATACATATACCCAATACAGTTCTCTCCAAGGTCATAAAGAAGGTGCACACAAGAACTATGTAGTAGAAATTACATGTTATTTTTGTGGTAAATTTATAAAGGGTCGTAAAAATGTATACCGACATCTGAAAGGACATACAGAACAAAAGATTACATGTACAATATGTAAAAAGGCTATGAATAAAAGCAGTTACCACACTCATATGAAGCGTCACAGTGGTGTTAAGTCATACACATGTGAAAAATGTGCTTCTACGTTTTACACTAGTGCAGAGTTGTGCAATCATAAACGCTGGGTTCATAATAAACAAGAAAAACTTTTCAAGTGTGATTTATGTGACTATAAGTGTGCAAAAGCGTATAACATTAAGGTACATAAGAAAAAACATACTGGCAAAAATTTTCCCTGTACGTTTTGTGGTAGATTCTACCTCAGTGCTGATAAATTGTCCTCTCATGAAAGGACACATTATGATGAAAAAAAATTTGCATGCCCACAGTGCAATGCCAAATTTTTCAATCGAGATTCTGTTAGAAAGCATTTAAAATTAAAACATTCCTTAGCAATTATCAACGAACAAAAAAAATTATCAGTTGAAGTTAAGAGAGAGAATGGAACTGTATTACAAAATGAAGATATAATAATTGAGAATGACCTACACCCTTAGACTAATATTGTAAATGTAAATCATTATCATATCAACTATTCGATGGCCACTGCTGAACGTAGGCCTCTCCCATCGACCTCCAGAGCAACGGGTTCGAAGTAGCTTTCATCCAACGGCTTCTGGCGACTCTCTTCAAGTCATCTGTCTATTTCGCTAATATTGTAAATAATAATATATGATTTTTATTATTCTAGTCATGAAAAAGCAGCTGAAGCTTAACAAAAATTTATTTTGTTATCTTACAAGCACAAAATTCCAATTATTTTGTATTCCTTGATGCAAATATATTATTATACTATAAACATTTCCAATGATATTAGTTCCCAGTGAACTGTTTTATATGAATTATTTATAATCAAATAACAGTATTAAAAAAAATATGCTTTTAAGTTATTTAAAATTTAAATATAATTTAAAATAGTTTTTTTATGAGATTCTAATATTTTTTTATATGTATATAATAATTAGTAATTTTGAGTTTCCATGTGGGTTACATTTTATTTTTTATTTTATTTATTCAGAAAAACTTACAGCTATACATAACAAATTAGAAATACAATTAAGAAACAAAATGCCATTTAGAAGTTTTTACAATTAAATGGTGTGGTGCCAATTGGACTATGTTATGGTGACTATGATCTTATCGTCTTAATGTTATAAGGCTGTTACTGTATTTATTTATGAATATACACTTTCTGCACACTAATACAAAAAAAAAAAAACTAAGTTGCACCAGTTGCAGCAATAATTTATTCCAGGCAACCTTTGAGCAGAGGACTAACATAAAAAGTGTGGTGTGGGGTGAAAAATGGAGAAAAAAGATACATATTTAAATAAATACATATATATACACATATCAATATGCATATATACAAATACTTACAACTATACTATACCCACAATTAACATGATAAATTAAAATGAATGCATATGACATGGTAATGACATAACAACATTAAAAAATTAATAATACCATATACTCTTTGAATAATACTGTAATAAGTAGATTCTTGTAATTTTAACAGAATATGGATTACTAGGGCCGTTATAATAATAAATATTAAGTATTCTTAATATTTACTGTCATAGCTATTGGTTATTTAAATAAATAAAAAATTTAAGTTAGTCTCATCTCTTTCTCATTTTGAAAAATATCTAGTAAATGTTTTAGGTTGGTTTGGAACCCAATGTCTTTAATACAACTGCCACACATAATTATGTTGAATCAGAAGTGGTGCCAATAATATAATTAGGTAGGTAAACAAAAAAAAAAGCGCAATCATAGTCATCTATGGAAACAAAATTTGATCAAAAACTCAGCTAAGTGAAATTGAACCTGTCTTCCTGATCTCCATGGTCTTTATGATATCAAAATTCAAAGACAGAAAAAATTAAATTTTTTAAACTTTGTAGTTTAGTTACTCCAACCTAGATGGCGTTACTTGAAAAAGCCTACTTTGAATACTAAGGGCTAAGGGTTTGATTCACCGGTCGCCAACAAATAAAAACTTATGATAATTTTTTTTTTAATTATTAAACTCCACTTTATCTGACAGATATTTTTATCCACAACCTGCGAATCTTAAAGTTGTATATAGTTGAAATGAAACCTCCTGTTTTACCTGCTCCTGCTCCAGCCTATCAATAACTTATGTTCAAGATAAACCGTATGATAGATCTTTAAGTATTTTATAATCTCGAAATAGGCCAACGAAAAGACCTGTCGTTAGTTAACATTTTTAGTGGACCAGATCTACCCTCATTAAGCCATATACACACACCGGCATATTTAGCGGAACACAAAAAAAAAAGGTTTGATATCAGTATCATATAAGGTTGCTGGCTGGTTTATACGTCATTTAATTTAAAAAGAAATAATTTCAAATTAAGAAAACAACTGAACATCACATTTTATGCAATTGTTTTAATTTTATTCAAATACACCTTATCTGGAGCGAACTTCGAGTATTTCTTCCTTCTGAGTTTGATTTAACATTTCATTGAAATAGTTTTTTTGTTAGTTATTTTTTTAATCGAGTACCTTTTTGGAGTTGAGGACTGAATTATGCCTGACTTAGCCCCAACGGAGATTGCCAGGGCACTCGAAATGCGAAGAAATGGTCCAACCTACAGAGTAATATCCAGAGAACTTCGTCGACTAGTTTCAACGATCCATCGCAGTATCCAACGGTTCAGGGAGACCGGTACTTATGTGAGAAGAGCAGGACAAGGCAGAAAAAGAAATTCCTTCCCACTCTACTAATTTCTTTACAAAATCATTTACTGTTCAAGCTGCCCGACTTTGGAACTCCCTACCCTTGTCCATTAGACGTGCTCAATCCCTAAATTTTTTAAAGAAATCTGTAAAAAACCATTTCCTTCAATTTTAATCCTTTACTTTTATGTATTCAGTCACGGTCGTATAATCCTATATATCCAATAGAGCACGTTTGGGATTTGCTGAAAAGAAAAGTTAAGTCCAGAATTCCAGCTCCTGCCAACGTGGGTGAACTGCGAATCGCCGTAGTTGAGGAATGGCGGAGACTATCCCAGGAGACCATCGATAACATTATTCTCAGTATGCCTAGATGGGTAGAAACTTTAATAAGAGCACGTGGAGGAAATACGCGATATTAATCACCATTTTTCTAACTTAATTAATTGTTATTTTAATATTAATTTTCACTTTTCCCGGTTACATGAAAAGTTCAAAAATGTACCATTTTTCACAAATAGCCTTTACTCGCAAAATCTGTTCTTAATGTGATCTCATTTTAAGTAAAACAAATGAAACTTTAAATAACAAAAAAAGTGTAGGTATTGGTATTGGTATTGGTTGTGGGCTCAATTTTCCGCATTTAGACTCGCTTCTGGTCCATTATGCGTGAAAGAAGACTGGCTAATTCAGCCAGCCAAGCTCCTTCCAGAAGCTCAGAAGCCTCCTGGGGCGTTCGCAGGCTTCTCGGAGCGTCCTTATTTCTTTAAGGATATTTGCCCGGTGTGTGGCCACTCCCTCGCATTCCAGGATCACGTGGGCGGCTGTTTCTTCAGCAGCTAGACATCCCCGGCAAAGAGGACTGTCCGTTGCATTTATAATGAAAAGTTGGTGGTTGAGTGCCATATGGCCGGTAATCGTACCAACAACTATTCTGATGTCCATACGGTTCAGATTGAGTAGTCGACTCGACAGGTGTGGTGATACTTCCGCGAGTACCATTTTGGACTGTCTGCAGCCGGTTTGGTCTGCCCAACGGGCATTGTGAGTTTCACGCGTACGTTGCCTTACCCACGAGCACAGTTGTCTAAATGGTAGCGGCAGTAAAATAGTTGGGCCAGCTACCTCTGTATTAGACCCTTGTCTCGCTAGTACATCGGCGGCGTCGTTACCGTGTGATTCGCTATGTCCTTTAATCCATTGGAGGATTACCCCATTAAATGAGGCTAATCTTTCCAATGTTTGGTGACATTCGTAAATAAGACTAGAGTTAGTCGAAGAACTCTCTAGTGCTTTAAGTACGGCCATGCTGTCCGACAGAATACGGATATTATAATCCTTAATGTCTTTCGACAGGACGGCGGTAGCTGCATAAGTGATAGCAACACACTCACATTGAAATATGGAGCTGTGTTGACCTAGCGTTATTGACAGTTTGATGTTGAGATCTTGTGAGTACACACCGGCACCGGTGCCAGACCCCATTTTGGAGCCATCCGTATAAATGCGGACTTCCCGTGTGCCGGACTGATCTCTTTCGGTCTCACATAGTTGTATTTGGTATTTCCTTTCGAAAATATGTTGTTTGGGAATCCTGTCACACGGAGCCGCAATTAGCGGCTCATAGCTCGTAAGGCTATTCCATAGTTTATTGTGTGGACCTTCCTGGTTGCGCCACAGGCCCAAGTGTTTCAGCCTGATAGCTGACATGGCTGCTTCCTGCTGTATAAACAGATCGAGCGGTGCCAGATCAAGCATAACCTCAAGGGCTGCTGTGGGGGTAGTACGCATACAGCCAGTGATCGCAGAGCATGCTATTCTCTGGAACCGCTGTAGCTTGTTTTTAACGGTGGTGAGTTCCGTTTTCTGCCACCAGATTACCGCACCGTAAGTGATTATAGGCCTGACGATGGTTTTATAGAGCCATAAGGTAATTTTAGGTGATATGCCCCAGCTTTTGCCGAGCAGCCGTTTGCACTGGCAGAGAATTATGCTGGCTTTGTTGATTTTTGAGTCTAAGTGCCTGTTCCAAAGAAGTTTGCTATCCAGTATAACACCGAGATATTTAACTTCCCTGGTAAGGGCAAGACTAGTGCCGAATAATTTAGGGAGTTTTAGGTTCCCTAAATTCCGTTTGTTAGTGAACATCACAAGTTCTGTCTTTGCAGGGTTCACTGTTAGGTCATGGTCCGTGCACCACTGTTCGACAACTGTCAAAGCGGCCCTCATTCGGTCGCAGACTACGCTCTCAGAGGGTCCGCTAATAAGTATCGTTAGGTCATCTGCATAGCCCACTGTGAGAAATTTCCGGTCGTTGAGCAAGGTGATCAGCTCATCGATCACTATGTTCCATAAGAGTGGGGATAAGACCCCTCCCTGTGGACATCCTCTCGCTACGACCCCTCTTGTCGTTTCATTCACAGTGAATTGGATGGCCCTGCACCTTAGCATGTTGTCAATCCACCCAGCAATTGTGTTATTGACTCCATGCTTAGACAGGGCCCGGCTTATGCTGGTAAACTTAGTTTTGTCAAAGGCCCCTTCTATATCGATAAAGGCGCCTAAGGTTGATATTTTGTGGTGGAGATTGCCCTCTATGTAGGATGTAACCTTGTGCAGGGCAGAATCTGTTGATTTGCCTGGCGAGTAGGCGTGCTGGTTGGGATTCAGAGGTTGTTCAACTAAGGTTGTACTCCTCAGTTCCCTATCTATAATCCTTTCCAAAACTTTCAATAAAAAGGAGGTAAGGCTTATAGGTCTGAATGATTTAGGTTGCGAGTAGTCTCCTTTGCCTGGTTTGGGTATGAAGACTACTTTGACTTCCCTCCATACTTTGGGAGTGTAGCGGAATGCTAAGCAACTCCTGTATATGGAGACAAGGTGGTCTATTAGTTTCCTATCACTCCATCTAAGCAGGCCTGGAAAAACCCCATCCAGTCCTGCAGATTTATATGGGAGGAAACTGTTGATGGCCCATATTACTTTCTCATGGGTGATGATTTCCTTGGCGGTGTTCAAGTCCACCGTTTCCGGCGGCTCCCTTTGCTCTTCTTCCCACGTCGCTCTTTCTTTTATTTGGCATCCTGGGAAGTGCGTTGTTATTAACAGTTCTGAGGTTTCCAGATCTGTTTTGGTGTATGTTCCATCTGGTTTCTTCAGGCACCCCAGAGTGTGCATCGGTTCGCTACACAGTACATTTTTAACTCTGTTAGCCTGGTTGTTCGTTTCAATGTTGGTACAGAAGCGCCTCCAGCACTCTCTCTTTCTGAATCTGATGCGCTTCTTGTAGTGATATTGGGCTTGTTTATAGGCATCCCAATGATGTTCTGCACGAGTGTTCCTTGCTTTGTTGAACAACTTCCTCACCTTGCGTCGTAGCTTTTCGAGCTCCGGTCCCCACCAGTGCTTTTTATAGAGCTGTCGCGTTTTTGGTGTGGAAAGTGGGCATGTTTGTTCGAAGCTAGTGATTAGGCAATTGGTTACCTGGTTTATGTGGTTGTCAATGTCGGTCGTGTGTTCATGGTTGTCTGGTAGTACGACACCTTTAAGCTTTTGCGCTGTCTGAATCCCGTACCTGCCACGGTCCATTTTCCGTGGGTTGCGTCGAGGTTCAGGTGGCGTAAGCGTAACTACCAGGTTAAACTTGATCCACCGGTGATCCGAGCACGACACGTCATCAGACACATGCCAATCTGAAATATAACTGGAGACATGCTCGGTCGCGAGGGTTAGATCTATGATTGTTTGGGATCTCGAAGTTACGAAAGTCGGTTCAGATCCCTTGTTTATAACATTTAGGTTCGTTGCGAGAAGAAATGAAACAAAGTCCTCACCTCGCTGGTTGTTGTCCTTGCTGCCCCACAGCGCATGGTGCGCGTTGGAGTCCACGGAGATGATGAGCTCCAGACCCTGACGCTCGCAGTGCTCCACAAGCGCGGCCAGTTCGGGAGTGGGGATATCTGCATCGCCTGGCAGATAGGCGGATGCTAACACCACGTCGGACAAGCCTGAAGAGGGTTCTTTTCGGAGTTTAACGGTAGTAAGATCTCTGTTACAGAACTCGGTTATTAATGTAATGTTCACGTCCCTGTGTGCATAGATACAGGTGCGTGGGTATTGTATATTGTGAAAAAAGTGTAGTAAGTAGATTTTAAAATAAAACCACATTTTTTTAATTATGGACCTTTTTTGTGTTCCGCTAAATATGCCGGTGTGCATATTTTAACAACAATATTTCGTAGTACCTGCACTAAACACTATATTGAGGAATTAAAAAGGCTTAATTATAATTATTATAGATTAGATATGTACATGAATTAGGTAATTATAATCGTAAAACATCAAACTAGCATTTGACCAAATTATAACCACAATTTAAGCGAGTTTTTCAGCAATACTTGCTGCTAGTCGTAGTTGTGTTATGAAATTAATGTTTATTTATTTCTGAATTTATTTATTAGATCTACAGTATATATATATTCGATTTAAAATGAGGTAACTATAGCAAAAACTATTGTTTGCTGCACTATATTTTGACAAAGATTTGATGGTCGTTCCGGTTTTTGGGGGATCTGGGTTTGTTAAATATTCTTTTTAGCGATCTGGCGAAAATCGATATAAAAAAAACATAATCGAACTTTTTAATTTCACAAATTCAACACAAATTTACTTCATTCGGTTCTGGTTGTCAGTTATTGATGCACCTATAAATATGAACTTGTCGTCGGCTGTTATATTGATCTGTCGTTACTCGTTACACAGCCCGTAGCATTCGGTTTCATTTATTAGTGGAAATGGGAATTTCCAAATTTAGACCTAGAATTCAATACAGTGTAGGCTTCAACACAATATTGTAAAG
Organism: Euphydryas editha; assembly: GCA_036937285.1. NCBI lineage: Eukaryota > Metazoa > Arthropoda > Insecta > Lepidoptera > Nymphalidae > Euphydryas > Euphydryas editha. The sequence continues at coordinate 21,006,633 of JAUPFZ010000004.1, read as the reverse complement.
TGATTATTAAGCAGATGAACACACGTGTGGAATATTTATGAATTTTGAAACTGTTTAGAGTGCAGTTATTGATTTTGCACATCAGAAATTAATTAGTTAGATTGAATTAGCTTTTTAGGTCTTTGCAGACCTCGCTGAATAAAGATACCAAAATATTGTGTTATAATTTGTTCCATAAATACTTTAGTGTTTACATTTTATTCAACTGGTATCCTCATATCCTGCACAGAGAAAATATACAGTTTTGACAGAAATTTAGGGTTGTTTCATACAGGTGGAATGATTAAAAAAAAGGAGATTAGAACATTCAGAGTATTTTTTTTTTTCTAAAATTCTCTTCTTTATATTTTTATTCATTTTTTTTAAATTTATTTTCGCAGATAAATGTGCGGACATCTAATATTAAAAAATCACTTTTTTATAGCAATACACTGATTTTAGCTACTCTGTATACTATACATAAAATGACGGTATTAATACGTTTCAGTATGAGTCAGTTTAATTGTCCGCAGGCTACACTGATCCCACGGTATACCGATAGCAACATCACCCATATCAATATAAACGGACACCACCTATTATAACGGCGCATTTCAAATTAATAAACCAGTTTATTATGTTATAAATAACAGTATCGAAATGGTTAAATATAGTAAAGGACTAAATATTATACTATAGTAGCAATTTATTTTTAAATTGATGAACTTATCCGTTAAAAAACGTAAGTTATAAATGCTCTTGTTAATTTTTTGCTGTTATTACATTATTAAAATATTTTTTAACTTAATAAAAATATACATATGAACTGAAGAAACAGAGACGCAATCATATTTATAATAATAATATTATCATTGATGCGGACGAGGCGGCGGAGCGGAGAAACGGAGAAATATTAACTAATAGGATTTAAAAAAATCTCCCCTCTCTGCAATCCTATTCGTTAATATTTCTCCGTTTCTCCGCTCCCCTGCCTCGGTCCGCATTAATGGACAGGCACCCTAATATTGAAGAGCAAAGAGATACATGGTCGATTTCATTTTCACGTTGGTGCTGTTGCCAGTGACACTGCTTTCTATTCAAGGGGTGTGGTTTCTATTCCCGTATCGAGTCTGGGTGTAATATACATTTATTTAAATATGTATTATTTATATGTTCATTAATTTTAAAAAATTGTATCAGTCGATTGTTACCTAGAACACAGGCATTAAGATGCTACTATATCTATAGCTTACCTACCTACTTTAGGATACCTTAGGAACAGACGATCTTGTGTGTATGTTAAAGATATATGTAATTTTAAATAAATAAATATAAATAAATATATTTAACACACACACACGGTCGTCTGTTCCTAAGGTAGGCAACTTAATGCCTGTGTTTTAGGTAACAGCCGACTGATATACATTTTTTTTAAAATAAATATACATATAAATAATACATATAAATAAACATATATTACACCCAGACTCGGGGCGGGAATCGAACCCACAACCCTTTGAGCAGAAAACAGGGTCACTGCAAATTGCGCCAACGGGTCAGTCAATTATGTGTATAATACGAGAACCTTTTTGAGGAGACGAAGTTATTATGCCGAATAACTATTGGAAACTATCATGACGGAACTCCCGACATATACCAAGCGTGTTATCGCCCAGTATAATCAATAATTCACGTTAGTTCCGTTTGTAGTCGTCTTGTTAATGGCGAGTATTTCCACAGACATAACCAAGTAGCCAGGATTACACACCAACAATTTGCTCTTCGATTCGGCTTTATAGAATCTTACTTAGGTTAAATAGGTACAACACAAAGCCATTTCTTGATACCATTTCTTGATGCTTCTTTCTCATGCTTTGCTGTACTGAGATCAGTCTTTTATTATTATTAGTGTTAGTAGACCAATCAGCACACCAAACAATTATTGACGATATTACAGTTTCATCATCTTAAATGCGGGAAAAGAAAAATTAAGTAAATATTTAGACCTTGCCCACAGGATTATCGGCATGTGGAATGTGGATTCAACAATAATTAATTGTTCCTATTATTGTGTCGGTCAATGGATTATTATTAACGAAGAGTTTCGACTAACACCTTAAGAAACTATCGCTAGACTGTATGATGTAAGGTCAGATATGAAAGGTAGTGTTGCTTGCGACAGGCTTCAACCTGTTGCCGGAGGGTAGCTATTTTTTGTATATTTATTATTTTCTATAAATTAAAGCTCAAAAACTGAAATGTATTTATTTTTATTTTACAATATTATACATATTTACAATGCCGAACTTAAACTAATTATTTACAGACAGTTTTGATATAAATCATGTTCACGTGGAATGGTGCCAAGAATACTACTGGCAGCATTTCCCCGATGAATCGTAATTCTGATTCTCTGGGCAAAAAAATGCACCAGCCCTCCTGTCACCAGTGGAGGCAATGAGACGTGGGGTCAATTCTTTTAGATTTTATTGCACTGCTACTCCAAGGTCCAAGTATTTTGACAGCAAAAGACACAAAGACATAACTTGGGATAAGTGACGAATATTTGTGCCGTTTAAAACACGTCTTTTTGTATATTTTTATTAATATAGGTATTTAAAAAACTATGACAAATTAAATAAAGAAATAATAATATAATGTAATAATAGCAACTCAAAATAAAAGAAATATATTTTTTATATAGATAAATTCATTGTATTGAATTAAACTTCCGAGTAATTATTTTATGAGTAGACTAGATAAAAAATATAATATAAAATCGAATACTTTGATTTGAATAAACAATATAATTGCGCCATACAATAGAGTCACTAACAAGGAAACTTGAAAGTAATGTTATCGAAAGGGCCCAGTTTTGATAAAATTAAATTTATTCAACTTTCTTACTACGACATAAATCTTATTTATATAGAAAACGTGGACTGAAACCGGTGGTCTCGAGTTTAAATAGCATAGCATAGACAAATTCCCTAATGTCAAAATTTGTTGTAAATTGCTCATTTTATAACAAACTAGCAAACCCGGCGAACTCCGTTTCGCCACCAGATGGCTTCGTTTTTTGTAACATTTCGTTTGGCGATTAAAAGATGAAGTAGTACATGCTATGTATCAGAGATGGCGCTGTATGTGAAAAATGATTTTCCCTGTTTTCCTGCTTTTCTGATGAAATTTTTCTTAAATTTTGTTTGATATAAACTTCACGGAGCCCGAGACCTTTCCAACGAATGCAAAGCCGTGGAAATCGGTTCGGGCGTTCTGGAATTATAGCGTCAGGAAGGAAAACCCGACTTATTTTTATATTATAGATTAGCCAGAAGTGAATAAAAACCTAAAGAAAGAATTCCTTCACGGAATTTCGTACATGTATAAGTCCCTAGTGGAGTATCGTGGTGAGCTAACGATAAGTTAAAATTGTTCTTTTATTGGAGAATAGGCCTTAGCCCTTCTGTAGGACATTTACAGGCTGTTACAACTATACTTTTTGGCGTGGTGTATCTAATTTCATTTTATAACAAGGTTTCCGTTTTCACTCCCATTAACTACTTTGTCAGTAAGGATTTAGGTTAACTAGACCTAAACATACCTGAACTGAATTGAATTGAATCAGCCTGTAAACAATCCATTGCTGGGCGAAGGCCTCTACCCCATTATAGAAGAAGGTTTAGTGCTTAACTCACCACGCTGCTTCAATTTAGGTTGATTACGATGAGTAACTGTCGCTATCAGATGTCTATGATAACAGCCGGGACAGACGGCTTTACGTGCTCTGCGGGGCACGGTGGAGCGACCCAAAAGGAAATGCACCCAGACCAGAAACAAATATTTGTAAAAATATCTGCCCCGAGCGGGAAACGAACTGCAACCGCTGGCGTTAATGCGACAGTACGCACTACTACAACAGAACGGTTGTTAACATTACGTACCTACCACTATTCAATAGTGGTAGGTACGTAATGTTATTAATATAGTTATTAATATAGTTATTAGTTATAGTTAGTTGTTAATATAGTTATTTTATTACCATAGAGGTGTTATAATTTTCCTAAAATCTATAAACAAAGAGCAGTAAATATATAAATTAGTTAAACATGAACATGGACGCCTATAGTAACTATAAAGTAGAACGAAATTTAAAATATATTATAAATAATTAATATAATTTACCTTTTGTATAAATATTTTTTTACTACTTTAATATTAATTTTATAAGACAGCGGTAAGACTAACGTTTGGCTAACATCTATTATTCAATACTAAAAGCCTTTATTTGTTTAACCCATTAATATAAGGGTAACAATACCAGTCCCATTAGAAAAGTTATTTTTGCCTTGAAAGCCTGTTCCGTTGTGAATACACTGTCTACTTAATTATGAACGAGTTGACGACCCGCGCGGTTTTACCCGTCTTTATGTATATCTGCTTTTTCTATACGTTGAAACTTCACGTTTTATCGATAACCATTCCCGATGAACTTCCCCGACTTCGTACGTACGTACGTTAGTACTCGTAAAAATAATGTTCAAAATCGTACCCATTGATTCTGAGTTTAGCGCATTTTATATATATACATACACATTTCAATGATATAGTTAGTGTGAAGAACAATTTTAAGCTTCATTAAATAGCCAAGGTAATTAATATATATAAGTATTTAAGCTTTCACTATAGTGACCACTATTAATACTTTAATTTAAACGAGACTAACTGCGATTATTGTTTTTAGATTCCCGATATTTCGGCGACTCCACAGACGCCATGGTCACGGGACGAACTCAACTTCGTCCCGTAGACGTAAGCGTAAAATGAATTTAGTAGAAGAAAGTGTATACGAAGAAAGGAAAATACTAAGTTTAAGGATATTTGAACCTTACACAATACGTTAATGACTGTAGGTACATCCAGTACCACTTATCTATTATGTTAGCCCACTGTAAAAGAGTTCAACGCTGTATCAGCGAATGATAAGATTTAATTTGAGACATTATCTTTTATTGTTTAGATTCAATGAAAATATTTTTTATAAGACATCCTCGCCTGTTTCACTCGACTAAATATTTATGGCTACTGTTCTACTATTGACAGGTGTAGCGCGATGTTTCAAAGTCTACTACATATTATGCCATACTTTTGATTCATGTTCACTGTTGGATTCTTAAGTGGTTTTATAGATTGTTCTGGTGTGCCTAGTGGTGCGACGCTTGGAGCACTGGGCCGGTGGTGGTGTGTTCGGCACGGTGGTGCGGACGGTTTGGGTGTTGCGCAAAGAAGGCGCGGAGAAATTATTGGGAGATTTTTCCCCTATTCGGTGGCAGGAGCAGGCGGGTTCGCTCGTCCGCTCTGTGCGGGGGGCGCGTGATGTGCAGGCTGCCTGGGTTGAGCCTGGCTCCTTGCAGTTCTTGTGGGGCTGCCTGGGTGCGATCTGGAGGCGAGGGTTGGGTCACTCAATGCTGGCAATCTTCTGCTTTGCGGAGGAAAGCCAGCGGCGAGGCTTCGGTAGTTGGGCCACTCCTGGTATTTCTCTGCCTTGCGCAGAGGGGATCGGTCGAGTGGCTACAACTACATAGAGGGGCCGACAGGCCTGCGCCGGGGCGTCATGGTTGAATTCGAAAGCGACCTTATGGCGTCCCATTACGGCGCGCGACGTAATCGATGGGTGCCTAGTGGTGCGTTTAGTCGCTTTAACCCAGCTGTCGCGAATTCGATTTCCGCTCGGGGCAGATATTTGTACCTGTGCAAACATTTGTTTCTGGTTTAGGTGTATGTCCTTGTGGGTCTCCCCACTGTGCCTCGGTGATTACGTAAAGCCGTCGGTCCCGGTTGCTATCACAGACATCCGATAGCGACTGTTATAATCATGGTAGCGAAATTATCCGCAAACCCGTAGTGGAGCAGCGTGGTGGATTAAGCTCCAACCCTTCTTCTATATGGAGAATATGCCATTGCCCAGGAGTAGGTTGCTTACAGGCTGATTCAGTTCAGTTCAGTTATAGATTATCAATTTGACTATTATTGGCAAAAAATAATCTTTTGTAAACATACTGTTCTCTTATATTTTCGCTTCTTATATTTACTCATTTAATTAAAAGTCTAAAACGGAATTTATCGCGTTTATTTAAAACTACAGTTTAACTATAATTTATTATTTAACTATTTCCCGACGTCACGACAAAGTCTTATTGTTAGTTAAAGTTAGACAAAGTCTGCTGTGTATCAACTTACTCAACAAGGTACCAACCACTATATCAAAATCAAAATCAAAATCAAAATCAACTTTATTCAAATAGGCCCTACGAGCACTTTCGAATCGTCATTTTACAAAATTAATATTGTAGTGATTATTATTATTTTTTGTAAAAGTAAAGCTACCACCGATTCGGAATGTAGATTCTGCAGAGAAGAATCGGCAAGAAACTCCGCAGTTACTCTTTTGAAAATAATATATAAACTGTGTTTTAGTACAAAATTAGTAACAGCTTGCATGAAATACAGCGCCACTAAGTCCACACGTCTTTATCAGCTAAATAATCCTGGACCGAATAATAAGCTTTATCTATTAACTTTTTCTTAATAAATTCTTTAAATTTATTATGAGACAATTCCAGAATTGTTTGTGGGATTTTATTATACATGCGAATACCATAACCCAGAAAGGAGACGTTTACTTTGCGCAGTCGGAAGCTTGGAGTTACAATTTTGTTATTCCTTCTAGTGTTTACAGCGCAATTAATACTATTTATTTCAAAACAACGAATATTCTGGTGAATATATATAATATTGTTATAAATATACATATTTGATACACACACACAGATACATACATACAGATTTGATAAGCCACAAATTCTTGCTAAAAAACACCGATTCCTACCGAGGATGATTCGCGAGGCTATTGAAATCAAAAAACATCCTAATTTCAAATGAGAGATGGTTGGAACGTACCACCAGCTTGGGAGCCAGTTCTGAAATTAATTGAACCCAAGGAAAATAAGAACACAGCACGATTTCCAGACACAATAAGTTCATTCTGCGTGAATAGGAACGGTTAATAGTATATAATAATTTAAAATTGTTTAAAAAGTGGGGTATGTAACAATTAATTCATTATTCGGTCACCCACCACCTCAGTCACCCAGACCATAGACGCTGTAAAGGGTCCGAAACGTCGGGAACTAATTTAAAATAAAATATTGTTAAACTGTAGTTTTAAATAAAAGCAATAAAATCCGTTTTAGACTTTTAATTAAACTTTTGTAAACATTTTACTTTTGTTACCAAATATTCTCTTTAATTAAATATATTAATATTCTATTACTCTCATAGTATTTTTCGGTTCCTTAAACATCCCTTGAAAACCGAGTTGTGCTTTTATAATATTTAGCTCCTATAGTACCTAGCTGTTTAGTGTTAAAAAAAGGTATTAGTATAGAATTATATTTTATATATTTAAAAATACTCACTTATTTTCGTTTTCCTCATTTATGGATACACCTTCAGACAATATAATACAAAAAAAAAATGTTTATAATGTACGTACGATTCGTTTTGATTTTATTATTTTTCTAACGCAGTTATAATCAGTTTGATAAATAATTTTAAAATGTCCATTGCTTCCTATTTTTTATATTTTTTACTAATACTACTTAATAATGACGATTATGACGGCATAAATAACTATTAATTGCTCTTAAAACAAGGGCGTGTTGGGCACCAAAATATTCCCCATCATCACTTAATATTTAAGAATATGTCATGTTTGTATGATCTACCGCTGAACGACGGAAACCTTTTTTTTTTACAAGTTTTGATTTTTTTTAATTATTGGTCATTATAGCAGCCATATTAATGAATTGCTTTATATATAATGGCGACGAGTTGGCGCACCACCCAATGTTGCGTTGGCTCATGATGTATTGTGTTTTTGAACCGTAATCAGGTAATCGGTGGATCAATTAGAATTTACTTCAGGAACAGGCTTTCAAGGCAAAAATAGATTTTCAGTTTTAAGTGGTGCAAGGAAACCCTTTTGCGGGTGATATCCAGGACGCCTGGGTAGACAGTCCTAGACCGTATGTGTTGGACTCAGCACTTGGGGTTGCAATACCGTACTAAGCCCCTGCGGGAGCCTTCAGTCGCTTTAATTGGAGGATCCCGGATCTGTAGGCAACAGGATCCTTCCAGCGACAGGCTGGCCTCAGTGAAAGGGCCAGACTTCTCCTCAATGGGGACTGTCGTTTATTTATTATTAATAATAATAATCATTACTCATTGTAAAATTGTAAATAGGAAATAAGTACAAAATGCGGCCCTACCGCTAAAGAGCAATCTTTTTCAGGCAATCTTAGGGCAGAAGAAATGGTATATAGAATTATAGATATATTATACGTAGATAGATATTATATTGGTACAAGATACACTGCCCTGGGAAATAGGATGCTATTGGTATCCTTCGGATAGCTAAACTCAGAATCGGATCTCTAGAATCTAGGAATTGAACTGAAATGAAAAAATTGTGAGTTAACTCAATTTTAATACTATAAAATGCATAATATTAACTGTGCAATTATGATTATATTTTTATTTATTTAAAAACAAAAAATATAAACTCAAAATTAAAAAGTTATTTCACAAATTTTATTTAACAAAAAAACCCGTTCCTAAAGAGTTACACTTATAAGTTAGATAACGAATAAAAAAAATGCCTTTAATTAGTTTGTAGTAATACTTAACGTACTTATAATTTTTGTAACAATTTCTTTTTCGCAAATTTTACTTAAAACGAGTTATTTATTCGCGCCGCGATACCGCAGCGCTGTTTACATCAAAGATTAAACAGTAAACCTATAAAACTAAGGTAATTTTTTTTCCGTAATATAAAACGAATTCAATAATTAGTTTTTATTGTTCCATAATATCGAAAGTAACAATCTTCACAAATATGAAACTTAGCTGTCCATCAGTTACAGGAAAATATTTGAAACTATAATAGGATTCCTAGTACGAGTAGACACCTGAATATCCATTCAATATATGTATACCCATAATTATGATCGAAGTAACGACAATAGTTTATAAAAAATAATATTGGTTGCTCTAGTAAAATACGTACTATTCTTGGTCTGGTCTTACAAAATATTGAGTGCAAAATCATGCGCCCGACTCGACAATGTATTACTTAAAATCAGTTAAGAAGAACACAATTTACAATATAATTATAATATAATTATATTATACAATATTATTATAATATAATTATTTTGTAAATTGTGGTCCTATAAACCTTTTACTTTGACGTTGGTTAAAAGAGTATAAATACAATATATGATTAATTTAATTAAAAAGTAATATTAGTAAAATAATAATTAATTAAAAAAGTAATAATTAAAGTAAAGTAATAATTTAATAAAAAAAATAAAGTTAAAATGTTAACTCCTTCCTATCTGAAGTTGAAGTTGACCCTCACAATAAGTCCTTTTATTGGGTATGAAACAGTGTAGTTTATTTTTTATTTTATTTCAATGTTCTTGAATATTTTAACAAAATTCAAAATTAATTAATTTATGTTATACACATACAAGTCATAGGTACTAAAGATTCCCGTATTTCATTCAGATGTATGGAATCCTAAAACCAGAAAATTTTGCATTTACTCTTGTTTGGCTTCCTACCTTCATAATCGCATTATGAACAATTTCAAATAAATATTATAATAACTGCAATAAACTAAAAGTAAGCAACTTGGTTTTAAAGCTATTTTTATTATTCTTTATAATTTTCTAATATACTAAGATAACCCAAGTTTAGTTTATTTTGATAGTAATATTTACAATTTAACTTTGTCTTATGTTTAATATTTTGTGTTGTAATTAATTAATGTAAAATAATTATAAGTTTTAACATAAATATAAAAAGTAATAAATTACTTCCCTGTTCTTACCATTAGAATTTAAATATATTACATTGTTTGCGATCCTTTTCATTAACTTTGAAATATTTTTTATACGAAGTACTGCTTTTATTGACAGTCGTAGTAAGAATATGCATTAAATCTGTGTTTAGATACTGTAAAAGTAAGTTTAATCTTTTGAATAGTAAAATTTTATAACAAATTATTTAAAAAACAAATAAATAACAAAACCTATATTGTTTAATTGAAAATTCAATAATAATAAAAAAACTACGTAAAAATATAAAACGATATTGTCCACGGAAACTACAAAATTATTTTTACGTGGTCGGTGTCAAGTAAGATTGAAACATGAACACTGACAATGAGTACTAACAAGTCAAAGTAATTTGAACATCATGGAGAATAAGCCCGACTGCGTTTCTGTCTAATTTGGAAATGAAATTAATTTCTTTATATTTTGATATACCTAATGTCACTCTCACTGTAAATACTAATCTAATGACACCTCTTAAGCTAAAATCCGTCGTTCAGGCTGCAGAGCGACACAAACAATTATACATACATACATACTCTCAAAAAACATAACCCTCTTTCTAGCGCAGTCGGGTAAAAATGCATCTTAAAGGTAAAGAGTCTATAAGAAAGTACGTACAAAAGTACCTAATCCAGTAACAAGAGCTCTCACCTGTGAATTCACGCATGATCTTTGACTGCTCGGTCGCAAGCCAACCGGCGTCGGCTGCGGCGCCATATTCCTCACTCCTCAGTCCAGTTAGAATCGGCTCGCGTGTTGAACGTATCGAAATGGCCGCTTATCCTATCACGATCGGAAAGACATTTTTCGAACAGTGCTTTTAATTTGTTCAGAGAAGAAACTTTGTAGTGCAGTTTAATTTCTAAAATCGTTCTTTTAAAGTACTTTAAAATAGTCGAGTTAGGTTTTGAGTTTGTGCAAAAGTTGAATTGGTATTTTTATTGTGTTTTGTATTTCCAACTGGAGTCTGATTGGACAATTTGGAGGTAATGTTATAAATTTTTTATGGAGTTCTAACTTAAGTTATCTTGTAATTATTATATGGCGGCTTACCGTTATGTTCGTTAATTATTACGGGCAATGTTAGTAATTTATTTTCAATATTTTTATTTTATATAAACTTTTTCGTTATCAATTATTATGTAATATTAAAATTTTATATTATTATGTACATATAATAATTTGACCGAAAAATGTAAAATATAAAAAAAATAAATATGTTATAAAACAATTTTAAAAGAAGAACACAACGAGAAATCAAAAAGAATTTTTATTCGATGTTTCCGTTTCAATACAATTATTATTCAAATTAGATAGAAGTTATTAGCAGTACACATTTTTTTTAAAAATATTATATCAACAATAAGCGAATACTTTAGAAAAGAAATCAGTAATCCATATTTTAATCATTCCATGTTTGAAAAACCAGCGCTGAGAAATACTCAAAAATATAACGAAATACTACCTACAATAACGCAAAACTGAGTTAATATGGTATGTAATAATAGTTATGTTAAGATAAACTAGTGAATAAATTGAGGAACATACACGTAACAGAGTAATGATAATAGAGGATTGTGTCAGCGACAGAGATGACAAAAAGAGATGCTGTGCATCCGGTGCGGCAACAATGTGACATTACGATACTTATTGCAATCAAGGTAACGCACAATAGCGGTCTGTATAATTTCGCATTGAAAAAAAAAAGAAAAATTAAATGAATTATTTTACAGAATTTAAAAATAAATATTAACATGTGTAGTATTACAAAAAAAGGAACCATAAAAAGTCCTACTTTAAGTTAAAAATATTTTCAACAAAGGACAATTTTCATAACATTAGGAGTTTTGGCATTAGAAAAAGCTGCTTTTGTTCTTAGCAACAAAAGTCAACTAATATATATAGTTAATGAGAATAATAATCTCTTTTCTAGATTATTTTTAAGTGTATTTCACAAATAAAATGAAATTAAATATTTAGAATTTTTTTTATATTAATTTTATGAATCAAATAAGTAGTAATCATTTAAGATAATTAAAAAATAATAAAATGTTATACACTTCATGTATATAAGAAAACGAGAACAAAAATATTAATTTCTGAAATTTTTACGTACTTAATAATATAATATAATATAAGTACTTATTGTTAATAATATGTAATGTATGTAATTTCGTTTTCGTTGATTACGCATTCAACAGTTGGTATCTCTGAACGAATAAAAAAATTATATGTTTTGTGAATTTTATGTTATATGCTATCTATATTTAATAGATTATTTATTAAATTACACAGATATAAAAATTAATTCAGTAATCTATAAATAATATTTAAACTACAAATATTGTAAAACAAAAAAACAATGAAATGTAAATAAAATTCAAAAAAATATTTAGAAGAGGAGAGAAATACGTAGATAAGAAATATAATTTACATTTTAATACTTTAATGTCCACGTGTTTACCTTCAACGTAATCGGTTAAGAGAGTCTTTAAACGTTCGCGAAATTTAATAATAAAAATGTAAAATATTTAAATTCTAGTCTACAAAATAATCTCTTGCCAAAGAGATTATCCGTCACTGAAAATAGCGCGTGCAGAAAGAGTGCTTGGTTAAGCCGTTTATCTATGTATTAATACGTGAAGCAAAAACTTTGTACCCCATTTTATGAAAATTACGCAGACCGAGAAGTATGAAAGGCACAGTTAAAATTTATATGGAGAAGAAGCGCAGAATGCTAATATTTTTTTATAATAATGCTCAAAAAATATATTAAATTAATTTGAGAAAACACTACACACACAACGACACACACACACAAATTTTGTTTATTGTCAAAGTCTGTTTTAAATACAGGTCTTGCAACGAATTTTTTAATCACATATTAGGTCCAATGACTGCTGCATAATATGCTCACCATGTTATGCGCAATCATATTTTTATGATCAAAATCGAAATCAAAAACAACTTTATTCAAATAGGCCCCACGAGCACCTTCGAATCGTCATTTTACAAACTAAAACTTGTTGAAGTTGTGTTGATGTCGACAATGCTGTCAATTATAGAGTAGGTCGAATTTATACCATGACCACTAGTATATGTTGATATGCATCCCCAAATGGCTATGGGCTTCTTTATTTTTAAGGTGACCAACTATTTTTTGTTCAAAAAGAGTACACTTTGCAAGTATTATTGGATGAAAGTTATTGGACGACGAAAAAAAAAAAAAAAAAAAAGGTCATCCACCATACCACCATTACCAATTCCAATACAAATGCGTATAACATTATACAAATGAGTACTTTCAGAGTACAGGATTTGAAAAGAGTACGGTTTGCGAAAAAAGAGTACAAAACTCAGTAAATGAGTACAGTTGGTCACCTTATTATTTTACAAGCTGTGCGCGCGGCGTCGCTCACACAAATATTTTTACTTTACCGACACATCAGCTATAACTACGGTAAGGTATTAACTAACCGCGATTCAGAAAGCGTAAAAATAAATCGCAATCCGATATTTTGATGTTTTTTTTTCATCTTTTTTCCGTTATCTGAGTGTTGTATATTTATATTAATTATTATTAATGAAATGCTATTAAACATTACCTACTTTACGTACTTACGATCGCATTTAAATGTATTAACGTAACTCCGTCTCTAACGCCGTCATTTACACATAAAATTCAAATAACAATAAATTTTGACACAGTGAAGAAATAAAGATTGAATAGTATGGATTAGCATATGCTTTATGATTTTCAAAAAAAAATTTAACCAAAACTTTTTATTTTGGCAGTAATGCGTGTGACATACGGACGGACAGACAGACACACATGACGAATCCATAAGGGTTCCGTTTTTGCCATTTGGCTACGGAACCCTAAAAATGATAGAAATGTGTATAGTTAGTGTTTTTAGATCCTTAGATTTTTACGAATACAAATATTCGTTGAATAATTCTAAAAAAAAAACACGTGTCATTTACAATTTTATTAAAATAATTGTAGATTATACGTGGGTAACAGATCATTGACTTCATAGTTAATTTGTGTGTCACTGTTTTGGTTTTGTACAAATTAAATCGCTTACCGCTGACATTTTTCAAATTCTGTTTAAATTTAAATAAATAAAAATAAGTTAAATACCTACTAATAAAAATATTTTAAAAAGTATTTAAGCAAAATACGTATTTTACTCATTCGGTCGAATATATTAATTATAGTAAATTTGTTTCAATTTTAAAATAAAATTGGTGAATATATTTACTAGGTTTGGTGAAGTAGTGATAAATGATATTATCGTATGTACTTCTAATTTTTACAAGTTCTGAATGATGCCGAGTATTTTCACGTTTTTAACCAACTTCGAAAAAAGAGATTCGTCTATCTTCTGTAAATGTTACACGATCTCTTCACCGGTTAGGTTTATTTAAAAAAAAAAATCAATTTACAGACTAGTCTGACTTTTCTACAAAAATTTCACCCACAAGGTTGTAGTTTTTATTAAAATCGGTTTTAATGGGGAAACAACTATACTAAGTTAAATAAGTTATATAATAATATATATCTAAATATTTACAAATTAAAAACATTTTAAAATTTAATCGATAGATGTATTAAATTAATGTTTTGGTTGAATGTTTAGTTACTTTAGATGTGCTTAACAAATAGATCTTATTGTTAGTGTTTACACAATAGCTTTTAATTAAGAATTTCGTCTCGAAAATAATCCTTTGTAATACTAGACACTAATATAGTAGGGTCTAATAATATTACAATAAAAATGTAATGCCAAACGTAAAATCAAATCGATATTTTTTGTTGTACGACATTTACAACATGTAAACATAATAAATATTTTATTACACATAAAATAAGTAAGCGCTATTTTAGAAATACTTGTATAAAATAGTAATCTTATTGCTAAAAAGCAATTTCTACTGGATAACCGTATTATGAAACGTGCTGGGTTTTTTATAACGTCCAGTCTAAAATGTGTAGTTTTTATAAGTTTTTTATGCGTCTGCGTTTTTTTTAAATTATTGTTATTCGTATTCTATTTCCCATATTTGTAAGTTGCAACTCTAGCTTTTACAATAATAAAAACCTTATAGGTTTTTACAATAATAAAAACCTTATAGGTTTTTATTATTGTAATTGTTGTCGATATTGTGCTTGTTGAATAAATATAATAACATAGAATGACTAATAGTAGATAAATAAAAAAATAATTAATAAAAATTACGTTTTTAAATCACCCGTGAAAAATGTATATTACATTAACTATTAACGTCTGGAATTGGAAGAGTAGAGAGAAAGAGTAGAGAGAAAGAGTAGAGTAGAACGTAAAGCTTGAACTTGTAAAACTGCAAAAAATAAAATTAAATGTATTTTATGTAGCTAAGAATAGTTCAAAATATCTAAAATTTGTAGGATTTTTAGAACTTTGAAATAGTTAAACATAATCTCAAAGTCCTTAAACTTATTTCACTGGGTCATGCCAGTCTAACATGATCTTTAAAACATGTCAATATATACCTTACTGTTTTAGAAGTTACTTCAAAGGGATGTGTACTTTGTTAAAAAATATTTGGGTCTTCGAAATTTGAACAGCCAGAGTGGAAGAGTCTGAACTTTTTCGGAGTTTGAGTCTGTAAAGGTTCTGTTGAGAAGAAAAATTGAAACGTAATTCGCTACGCAACTTCTCTCTGAACTGAAAGAATATCTAGTTAGTTGGCTATAATTTCTTTTCGCTTACTTAATCAGGCGACCCTGTAAGCGCTTTGCTCGTTGGCTCGTTATTATAATATGTACAGTACATTACAATACAAGTACTCTGTATTAAAGACCATAGAAATCAACTACACAGTAAAAATATTTACAAATATATATATATATATATATATATATATATATATATATACTTATAATATATATATATATATATATATATATATATATATATATATATATACTTATAATATATATATATATACTACTAGTACCACAGAATAAATAATAGTACAAGACACCACTACCACTAGTACTAGTAATTTTAAGACGAAAACCTGTCGTTATCATAATTAGTTGTCAAATAATGACTGAATCGATTCGATGTCATTAATGCTTAAATAATACTTTATAACTCTTTAAAGTTATAAACATATTTTTACTTATTTGCTAACAATAAATTATTTGTAATTGTTTGACTATCTGTGTTTTTTGGATAAAAGTTTTTTTAAACCAGACAAAGCTGATAGGAAATGCTTGTATGAAATTTATAACGGAATTCGAGGCTTTAATTAAACAGCAATAGATTTATAATACGCGCGGTCAGTATTTAAAAACATTAATATTTTTTGTTTAAGTGTAATAAAAAAAAATTGTTTATTCCAATTTTTTTCTTTCGTTAAAATAACGGCAAAACAAGAGTTAAATCAAATAAAGGGTTTTTACCTTTATTTACATATTTTATTATTCCAAGAATTCAATTTTATAAAAATACTTATTATAGTTGTTGATCCATGTGACCGAGACTTCGTCTAATCGACAGTAGGTATTATAAATACTTCCTTTTAATTTGTTGTCCCGTTATAAAGTAATACTTAAAATATGAACTGGACTCTTACTAAGACATAAAAACAGCGCATCTATGAATCTTTTAACGTTTGTGTTTGTGTGTAATCTTTTGTGACATGGACACATGCGAAGCAAGATACGACTATCTAGTATCTTGTATAAAATGTACAAGTTAAATTTATTGTATTTGAAAAAACATATTGAATATAATTAATCTAACAGTCTATATTATTATTTTTTTTAATTATAAAAACAGCGAAAAATTACTTGGGTTTGAATTATTACTATAACTAATTCCGACAAGTGCAGTGATCTCGTGGACGGCCGTCGGATGTTGACTTGAGGAGGGTCGCCGGAAGTCGTTGGATAGAAGCTGCTTCGAACCGGTCGCTCTGGAGGTCGATACGGAAGGCCTTTTTTGACACTGGGAAATGCATTTACGCATCCCATCGTGAAGCGGTGGGTATGTGGGACAAGCTGGCTGCAGAAAGTGCCAGAATCCCCACAAAAAACACAGCAGTGCCGCCTCGTCGTGGTAGTGGAGCGCCACGGGACCGCTTGCGCATACAACCGTGACGGATGGGGAAGCCTACGTTCATCAGCGGACATCCAATAATGATAATGATGTGATGAACTATATATAATACAATCAGTAATATAACTAGTTTATAAGTGTATGTGTATGCGTGTTTACAGTGTAAAAAATCGAACGATAGTAAATTCTGCCATCCTTCTCTAAATTCTTCTGCCTCAAAACAAAAATAAAACAATTTTATAGTATAATTATTACGAGTATGTAAGTTGTTTGTTGTCAAAATGTTTTACGTTTACCCGATGTTTATTATATTACGATTTACATACCTATAAAGTATAGAGCTTTTTTTATATCAAAAGCCTATCGAAGCTGCATACATCGCTGCACAGTAAATCTTAATAATTCATATTGTTTTCTTATATTTACGCGAATTTTACTTATTTAATTAAAGTCTATATCGGATTTTATCGCGTTTATTTATAAGTTTTCAGTTTTAACAATATTTTAAATTATTTCCCGACGTTTCGGTCCCTTTACAGGACCATGGACGCTGTGAAGGGTCCGAAACATCGGGAAATAATTTAAAATATTGTTAAAACTGTAAAGTTTTAAATAAACGCGATAAAATCCTTTATAGACTTTTAATTGAATCTTAATATTTCGTTTTAAAATTCATCATTAAGATTTTCACGTTAACCAACCGTCTTATGTGCAACTCTGAAAGATTATTATTTATAAAATTAATTTAATAACATATTGGGTTTTACAGTATCATATTTACTCACGAACGTTGAATCAAGTGGCTGTGTTTTCAGTGTACAGGTGCTAGTAGTCTCCTCGACTCCGGCAGTCGCGGGTTCGATTCCCGTTCGGCAGATGTTTGTATTTGTGCAAATTTTTGTTTCTGTTCTGGTTGTGTGTCCTCGTGGGTCTCCCCGCTGTGCTTCAGAAAGCACGTAATGCCTTCGGTCCTGGTTATTATCACGGATACCTGATAATGATCCACAGTGGATCAGCGTGGTGGATTAAGCTCCAATCCTTATCCTATAAGGAGAAGAGACTCAGCAGTAGGAAGTTTACAGTGTAATTCAGTCAGGAACTTTCAAGCTTAAATTATTTTTTCAAGTTGGTCAATAGAAGTATATCCTTAAATATTGACAAATTTGTCGTAAAACTATATCTATCGTGGTATGTACTGGTTTTTATCTTTAAAAATAAACTATGTTTGAAAACTGCGAATTTCTAAGCCTAAAAAGGTTAATTTATAAACCATTTAACTTTTTAAATAGGTCAGAATCGAATCTATAATCTCGCAAGTCACGATCCGAGCCTACTCCCGTTAAGGTACCGAGACTTTAAACTAGTAATTTATTAGAGTGAAATGCTTTTTACTCTGTTATTTATTAGTTAAGTTGCATTTAACTTAAACTGCTTTCTAGATTAAGTTTTTAACTTTAAAAAATTGCATTAGATCGTTGTTATTTTAAAAGTTGTTAGTTGCATTGAAAATAGCAGAAAAAAATATTTTAGTACTATATTTGTTTAATTTTTATTCATTAATTTGGTTTAATAGTTTTATATGGTGTTAAAAGAATATAGATGATATCGCTAATGTCACGTAGAATAGAGAATACGCTAAGAAGATTGATGGGTACTGTCAAGATTATTGGGCATAAAATTTGCATCAGGAGAACTAAAGCTTAGAATGTGTATTTTTTTATATTTAGTACACAAATGCAAATCTGCTTTGAACAAATAAGAAAAGTACATATGTATTTAAGCTTACATATGTTTTATATGAGATTTAAATAGT
The DNA here is from genome assembly GCA_036937285.1 of Euphydryas editha. Classification (NCBI taxonomy): domain Eukaryota; kingdom Metazoa; phylum Arthropoda; class Insecta; order Lepidoptera; family Nymphalidae; genus Euphydryas; species Euphydryas editha. The sequence goes on along the minus strand of JAUPFZ010000004.1, from coordinate 20,987,767 downwards.
ATATGTATCTACCAGTGGGAGGGATGCGCTGTGCCGCGCTCCCGGCTGCATGGGTACCACCATCTTGCTTGTTTCTTCCGTGAAACAGCTTTGCTGTGTTTCGGAAAGAAGGGCAAGACAGTGTAATTACTGGCACCGAGACTTAACATCATATGTCTCAGGATAGGCAACACATAAATGAGTTGGCTGGGCTAGTTCCAGGTAATCTAGTTTATGTTCATGGGCGACATCGACCACTTACCATCAGGTGGCACGTCTGCCAGTTTTTCTATCCAACTAACATAAAAAAAAAATATATATATATATATATATAATATGTATGTATGTTTGTGTTTATGTATGTATCTATGTAGGTGTACATGTGTGTATGTATGTATGTATTTACGCATTTATATAAATCACAAATCGAAAACCTCGAAAAATAGATTTTGTGCACCGTTTCCACCTTTCCAATTTGTCATTTAATCCATTCATAAGGTTGCCTGTAAGAGATCACTTTTAGTGATAAGGCCGCCCTTGCACCATTTTCTTTTTTATTACTGTGTATTTCATTATTTTCTGTATACTTTGATGTGAGTGCAATAGAGTGTTTATCTATCTATCTATCTATCTGCTTTTGCATTTGTCACACAGTTATTGATTTGATAATTTTGGTAATATTATAGCTTATTATGGTTTCATTATCTTATATCGGTCAACTATTTTAACAATATTGCACTATACAGACTTTGTGCCCTGAAGTTTTGGTGACAATTCTTGTGTAACATTGTCTAATTTAAACTGTTTTTTTAAATATTAGTTTACGCATTCTAAATGTTTTTATTTTTTGGGTTTCAAAGTATTCTGATTATTAATAAATACAAATTAAATATAATTTATTTGTAGTATTATTAAATTTAGCTTGATTTTATACAAATATCGGCTCATTTGCCTCATACCATATCTTACACATCAATTCGGGTGTTACTTGACTAACACAGTACGAGTATATAACCTACCCGCATCAGTGTTATCAACTATTATTTATTCTGTGACAGTGCTGGACATAATTATATTTATATACTAAGATATACTTTTGTTTATCCAAGTAGCAGTGTATGTTTGTTCTTGTTTACTAGATCTAGATCAATGGTCAAAACACTACAAACTGACCCTATAATTAAATACTAATATAAATAGAAATTGTCGGTTTGAAAACAAATTAATATAGCTCTTATAATAACATAATATTTTTTTGTGTAATTTAGTTTGTAGAATAGTAATTTTGGATTGTATTTTTATAATTTTGTTCTACTTTTGCTTGCTTTATGATCAAATGCAGCCATATTTGATAGTTTTATTTTTAATTTTGCTATTTTGTATATGATATGTAGTAGTCCACACATATACATATATAATATGTATATATGTTTTAATTATAGCTACCGTTATACAATATTATTTGCGTGTCTCGTTCACGGGCACATTTTTCACAGAACAGATTTCAAAAATTTAATGCGAAGTTATCACGAAACAGTCACACCATTAGCGAGGACAATACCTGACTCCATTGTGAATAAAATTGTATGAAAACCATCTCGGGGTTTTATTTAATATTTATTTTCACTTGAAACGTCATGTTTACGATTTCATAGTGGCGAAATTAATGTTATTCACAAATGGTAGGATAAAATATTAATGTTATTATAAATATATATGTTTATTTATACTTTATTTCATACCACAAATACATTTTATATCATCGTTAAAAGTTGGTTAAAGATTGTGTAGTATACAACAGGCGGTCTAATGGATAATTATTAACCATGCATTTCTTTCAGACAACTCCAATGCAAAAAGAGTTGAGTTCAACAATGATAATATGTTACGCAATAACGTAGCTAGGTAACCAAAGGTAAGGGGTATAGGTTAGGTATCATTTTCTACTTGGCTATGAACATACCAAATTTCATGGCTATCGATCAAGCGGCTGAGCCATGAAAGTGGAACAAACAAACAAACAAAGATACAGACAAACTCACTTTCACATTTATTTTTTATTTTTTTTCATTTATTATCGGTTATTATAATTCACAATACGTAACTAATAATAGCATCAAAAAAACCTTTAAGGTTTCGACCTGAGCTATCATAGTCTACTTATACATAATATAATTTATGATTGGTCACACATAATGTTCTTATCACAGTACTTAAAATAAATAACAAAGAAACAAAAAATATTTACGTCATGCTAATTTTTAATCCAAAATGTCTAAATAATGTTGTTTCAATTTAGTTTTAATATTTTCATTTGAAATATTTTTAATTAAATTATTATTTTATTTATTTTAGTATATTAGTATGGACTAGTATGGGTCAGCTGACGGCTGCCGGTCTCTCACACGATGACACTACATACACAAGTACAGATATTTAAAAAACTTAAAAAGTCAAGTCATTTAATTTTTGACTTTTTACAGATATTTTGTGTCAGGGCTTTTTTTAAATTAATTATATATTTTTTAAATATCATTATATAAAGTTTTCCAGTAAATTAAACATGTAAACATAAAAAACCAGATCGATACCCGAAGGTCATGGGTTTAAATTTGAGTTGAGGCTAGTATTTTGGTAGATATTTTTTCGTAAAATATCTTACGTATCCACATACATAACTGATGTCAAAAACATTATCACTACATTATTTTTGTTAAAAAATTACTTAACAATCGAATACATGTGTTTTTCGTTAAAGACACTTGACACAACGTACATAACCATTTACATAATATTCTATAATATATACATAATCTACAATAAAACAAGTTGCAAATGAGATCGTTTACCCATGCGCCCGCGTCTACTTTTACATGTGTTTATACATATACCGTTATTTTACTCAAACAGGTGCACACACGACACGTCCGCGTCGATGTGGAGTTGTGAACGAATCATTACATTCACCTTTTAATCGAAGGGTTTGTTTATTTCAAACATTGACTATAGGATCGAAGAGATCATTTATTAATGTAAAGACGCCCTTGGATAACTCCTTTTATGTAAATAAACTTCAATTTCGTTTAGCAAATAACCTTAAAATTTTGGTGTTAAAATGTATGTAGCAAAAGGTCGAGTTGGTTAGCATAATAGAAAAGAAGATAATTCTCTATTGGGGTTATCTAATACTATGAAAAATTAGGGGTTAAAACAAATACAAAAACAAAAAAGTTCTTTTATAATTTTATTGTTAAGATTAAGATTTCTAAGATTAATATATTTCAAAATATAGTCTAAATGTACATACTTTATTTAATTTCTGTATATTTATTGGGCACATACATTTAAACACAGTAAATGAAAGTAAAACATATTTTAGGTAGGGAAAAAAAGATACTTCGTATTTTATATACAAATTCAAGACTTTTTTTAAAAAAGTTTATTTACATTTAATTATAAGGGGGCGTCCATAAATTATGTGCGACAATTTTGGTGATTTTTGACCCTCCTCCTTCTTTCGTGAAATTTCGTGAGATTTTGCGCGACCCCCTCCTCTTACCCTAATCTCACGTGAGATTTTTTATTATGAATTTTTATAAAGTGCACACGAAAAAAAAGGTCATCACGACCCCCGTACCGATGTTTCCAGCAACAGCCTAAACACATTCCTAAAAAAAAAAAAACGTCATCGCGGATACATGAAAACTATTTCACATTTTTAATGACGGAAAAAAAATTACGAGATATTTGTCGACACTAAGTTCTATATTTATTGCTATTTAAACATGATTCTTCTTAAATTTTATAAATACAATATACGAAAGGAAGAATATAACAATAAGTCTAGAGTTCTAGACTTTAACATTTTATAATGCGTGCACAGACAGCGTAAGTATATATTATTGTACTATAGGGTTAGTTTGACAATATTACTATATTTGAAACTAATAGGTAATAAAAAAATATATTTTTGTGTAACAAATAATTGGAACAAGAAAAACAATCAAATCACTTTTAGTTTTCTTCTGTATCAAAATTATTATGAATTTGAGGCTATTTCGAAGTCGTTCTTGTTTTTACACAGCGCTAAACGGTTCAATTTTTTTTTGTTTGTTTAAAAAACATCTCATGAAGTTCCTAATTAAATGAACACACCTGTCAAAAGTCGTTATCCCATAGTTAAGAATAAAATAAACTTTTAAAGTATTATCGTCTTTAGTTCTATTGTATTAAGGTCTAGTGTATACGAATTTGCATATATGATGATACAAGGCGAATCTAATCGAATTACGACCGAGCTGCCGTCTGTCTGTCACGACTCACGTCAATACAATAATCTCCATTAATAGTCTGCACATTGAGACATAAATCATCAAACAAAATTGAGCTTTGTGACTTTCATTATAAAGCTGAAAACAGCATACAAATGAGAGATATATCAGTATCAATTTTCGTGCTACATAAAGTGTATGCAACTATATGCTTTAAAGACTATGTATTAAAATTGATAATGGATTGAAGTTCAATTTAGTATGGTGTCGAAAATCTTTTACCATTTAAATGTAACTGTTCATGATGGTTATGATTTTACGAGGTGCAATATCGACCTACTTGCTGGTATTCTTTAATCGGTAACTGCACGAAGCAAAGGGTAACTGATACAAAAGTTGGCTCTGCTTTTCCAGTATATCGCCTACTGTCATTCTAATACGTCGTATACGTATTTGGGAACTTTTTCAGGAGATGATAAAAACGTGTCACGGTCGCAAATGAAAGAAAACTAGTAACTTGTTACTGACTTTTGTTTTGATGCATAAGTAGTATCTAGTAATAGAATCTGACCTAAAAATTGTTTTTTTGATAATTTTTTAATTATTATGCGGGTTACGACATATTGACTGCTGCTACCTGTGTTATAAAAATGCGCGAGTCTGCGTGTAGGATACTACATATTAGAATATTTATTTAAAAATACTAAATCAATAATTTGACCTCTAATATTGTTATATAAGCTGCACATTGCTACAATGATTCCATTAAAAAAAAGTGAGTATGACAAATTTTGTAGGATACGACGTATTAGAATGGCAGTAGGTATCGATATAATATATTTGTTTATGCTTGACTATTTGGCATTTGAGCTGTTTTTTACCATTTATTGCTTGTACTTAATAGTTAATTGTAACTTGATAACAGTCATTTTTATTAAGTAGGTTTTTGTATTTTGATATAATAATATTTCCTTTTTTTTCTTTGTACTTTATTCAATATCGTAATACAATATGTTCCTCCTGGTTGCACCTATGTTGACATAAATGACAACTGTTCCGTTACTATACCGTATGTAGTAGTGAGTTCGTGGGGTTATGTTTCATAGTATATATGTCTTACTTTCGGTAATATACCTTACTAGAAAACAATAAATTCTGTAGTTTTTAGTGTGGCTCGTTAACGGGTTTGGTTGGCTGTGAGCCTGCTTTCTGCTCCAGTGTCGTGGGTTAAATTTTCATTCCGAGTCTGGATGTAATATTAATTATATGTATGTATTTATTTTTTTCTACGGTAAAAGGTAACTAAGGCCTTAATTGTGTGAAAAACTTTGCACTAAACAAGATGGTGGCAGCCAACCCGCCTACAAAGTGAAGCGAGTATTGGCAAAAATCCTTAAAAATGATCAGTGATACAGAGCACAGGCGGTCGCTCTGGAGGTCGATGGGGGAGGCCTACGTTCAGCAGTGGACATCCAATGGCGGCTATGATGAAGATGTATTTATAAAAAAAATATACATGTATATATTCGTGTATTAGTCACCTGTTACCTAAAATACATGCGTTAAGTTGCCTAACTTAGGAACAAACGACAATGTGTGTATGTAAAAATATTTATTCATTTATAAATAAACAATCTCATCAAATTCAAACAAATGTTACCTCTTCACATAATTGTTATAGATAAGTAGATCTTTAACTATTAAATGTTCATTATTAGGCATTGGGTATTTGACAAGGTACCTTACGATATTAAATTAATGAATATAATAATTAAACCTATCGGTATATTTTGTTTACTTCTAAACTAAGGAAACAGTAATAATAATGCAAAAATATCATTACATACATCTCCTATTGTATTTGCCGTTCTTAGGATACTCTTAAATATAAATCACAATATGTGAACCGACTTTTAAGAATAACAAACGAGGTATTGTCTTTTTAACGTACTGTAACTTTACTGGGAACTGTCTTGAGTTGTAGGACGCTGTTATACAACCGAGAACCGAAAGGTGTCTTTGTCTTAACGACGCATGTGATAGACGACATCGGTTGAACTAGAATCGCTACACATTTCGTTTCTTCACAAGGATAGGTTTAATTATTGGTAGAAACTACAATCTTAGTTAATATAGGTGGTAGAGTTAGTTAATACTCCCCTCTCTTTCTCTCTGTTTACTCTTTATCTCTGACCTATTTGTCCAATTGTATAACTTTTCCTTTTTTGTAGATGAAGACCTATTTGATAGAGGCTATACGCTATAAATGATAATAAATAAATAAATAAATAAATAAATAAATATGCTTAACATACACACACGGTCGTTTTTTCCTAAGGTAACTTTATACCTGTGTTTTAGGTAATAGTCAACTGATACACTATTTTTAAATAAATATACTTATAAATAATACGTACTTGTGTAAATACATATATATGACACCCAGACTCATAACCCAAGAGCACTGCAAACTGCGCTAACGGGCCAGTCCAGATGAATTCCAAGTACGAAGTAGTCTTCAATAATTTTCTATTCGTCTAAATTTAAAAAATATAAATTTATACAAGCATTAAATAATAAAAATATTTAATAAATAAATAGAGGAATATTTCAATATCAACAATATCATGTTACCATATAATCAAATATAATGGTCTTTGCAGGCTTTGTGCTTCGCTTTCTTCACTAATTGTAAGATCCAATAAATTTTGATTTTATACTAGTTTCCCGTTTCGACTGCAGCGCTAGCTATGGTCTCTTTGCCCACGCCTGACTTTATAATATGATTTTTAGATAATTATTTTTAAAATATTAATTATAATTTATAAAAAGTTTGCGAACTTTAAGAGAAATATTAATTTATTCATAGCTTAAACTAACGTTAACTATAAAACATTCAGACATTTAATAAATTACTTTGAGCCAATTTTGTCATTACTGTCGGAGATTTAAATTATTATTTAATAATTTAAAATTTATTGACAAAATAATAATTTTATTGTAACAATTAACAAGTAAATAATAGCAGAAAGTAAACTAAATACTAACGTCATTAAAATAGCTTGGTGTTGGGTATCACAATAAAGTACTGAACATGAACTGCAGGTGCAAATAATGTTCGTTGTTAAAATAATTAAATTATATTAAGATAGTGAAAATTTGTTCGTATATTGTCTATGAATAAATCAATTTAATATAAATAATAATAATAATATTGCTTGTATGTAATATTCGGTCTTTAGATTGACATTATTATAGGTATACACACATCGACAACCGTTCTGGTGTAGTGGTGCGAATAGTCACCTCAACACCGGCGGTCGTGGGTTCGATTTCCGCTCGGGGCAAATATTTGTATTTGTCCAAATATTTGTTTCTGGTCTGGATTCTTATTGGTTTTCCTCCCTTGGTCTCGGTAGTTATCACAGACATAGCGATCGTTACTCATAGTAGGGATAAATATCCGCCAACCCGAAGCAGTGTGGAGGATAAGGCTCCAACCCATCTCCAATATGGAGGAGAGGCCTTTGCCCAGTAGTGGGACTTTTATAGGCTGATTCAGTTCAGTAGTCTTTAGATAATATTTGTTAAATATAGTTTAAGAAAACTTTAATTTTAGCGCCTTTCTGTTGAATATTTACTTTTGCGTAAGCGCAGATTGTGTAGATGTTTTTTAACACATTTTCACAAATGCTTAGGAATATAATACGGAAGTAAAACAATAATATCAAGTAAACTTTCAAAGGTATTACGTTATTTTAAACGTCCGAAAACATAACAAATAAATATCAAGTACCTATTAATGAAAAATTTGTCACGCTGATTTTCATACAGGAATATATCGCTCATTTGGAGCGACAGTGACACATTTGCAAAAATACGCGAAAATGACTCATGAATGTCAAAATACTATGCATAAACATCTGCGTTGACAGTGAAAATGCCACAATATCCAGCTATAATAAAACAATTTAAAAATAATAATTAGCCGTAATAATGCTTCAGAATCTTCTTTTGAACTATGAAATAACCTTTATTCTGATCTGGTGTAAAGTTAACTAATTTGCATTTGTGTCACTGTCGCTCTAAATGAGCGATATATGGCTGAGTAATGGTTTGACAGTTTTTAAGTAAAGTTTTGAGTTTCATTAACTATAATTAATTAAATAATTTTATATTAAATATACTTTTAAAAATGAAGAATAAAATGAAGTTTCAAAAGTACTTTTGAAGCTACTTTAATAATGAAATATTTGATTTTGAAAAATAAGTTTGCTATAAATTCAATATATTAAATTCATTTATAGTAAGAAAACTTTAATCGAGATTGTCACAAAACAAATAGTTTAATCTTCACTTCCCTTCACAAACATAAAAAAAAAACAATAAAATATTTTGACAAACTCAATTGTGAAAAAGTAAAACACAAAAATCTTCTAAATTTCCGCAATAATTAAAGAAAAATATTTAAAATATTTTTTGTCGTTGTTTTAAATTTCATGCGTAATATAAACTTGAGTAAAATACTACAAAGCAAGATAACTATTTCTTTGTTACAATTTGTGTATGGTTGAAATTTTCTTCAAGACTTTTTAGAATGTAATCAGGTTTTAAATTTTTACCTGACTTCAGCGAGACAAAACCATGATTGCTTGCTTGCTTTTTAATTTATTTAAATAAATGCTTAAATTTAGATACATATTTTTAACTTTTTTTTTTCGCAGTCGATTTTTTAAAGTTATTTCTAGTAATTATAACAGGGTAGTAAGGGTAAGATAACGTTAGATAAAATTCTTGTTTGTAAGATTTATTATAAATATTTTACACATATTAAAACGATATAAATCAAAGCAAAGTGTAAACGAAAAGAAAAGTTGATTAATAATATTCATAATAAATAATTACTCAAAACATCATTTTTTTTTGTTACGTCTTAGTAGTACTGCTTTGTATGTCATTGTAATAAAACATGCCAAGAGCATGTTTCCTTGTAAAGCAACGCCAATTGTGACCATTATGGCGCGAAACCGAATACAAAACAATCCTTCATATTATACAAACATATACTACTCGTATATATGTAAGTACGTTATTACTTACAAATTGCGTCGAAATATTTTTGTTCAACCTACTAATTGTATTATAAATGCATCTGTATTTACAATTGAATAAGTATAATGTGCTAATTCTAAATAGAAGATAAATGAAAATGTATGGATTTGTGTATATTAAGGTCGGGCAAAAAGTTTCTTTCTATTTAATATACAAATCCAAGACGTTTTTTTTAAAAGTTTAATTACATTTAATTATAATATATATGTGCCATTTTGTTCGATATTGCCATCTTGTAGGTTACTATAGGTAGTCATATATAGTAATAATAGGTATAGGTACCTATGGGATTATGCCACTACATAATCCCGTTCTTGTATATATCTTGGAATTTTTTAATAAAAAAAAATGCGAAAAGTAGTTATGGACTGTCATCGTCTCTTGATGTTAACCTAACAATACCCGAAGAATTCTGAAGAGACCGAAACAGTTGAAAATCTGAGTCTGCAAGGTCAGGACTATACAGTGGGTGCATTAACACTTCCGACTAAGCTTTCTCAATTTTTGATTTGTGGCCAAAGATGTATGTGGTCTGGCGTTATTATGATGAAAGATCACTCCTTTTCTGCTGATCAATTTCAGCCGTTTTTCTCAATATATTGTTTGAGTCTAATTACTTGTTGGCAGCAGTGATCCGAATCGATGGCTTTGCCCTACGGTAAAAGCTCGTAGTGAACGATGCCCTACTAATTCCACCATACACACAGCATAACCTTATTACGTGTTAATCCGGGTTTCGCTACAGTTTGTGGAGCTTAAATATCCTTTGACCATGACCTTTTTCGCACGTTCTTGTCGTGAGGTGATCAACTTTTCATCACCAGTGATAGATCTTTTCAAAAATGTTGCAGTTTCATGACTTTTCAACAGAGAATCGCTAATGAGTACACGATTCATTAGGTTTCTTTCAGTGAGCTCGTGTGGCACTTAAATATCGAGCTTTTTTGCATAGCCAGACTTTTTAAAACAGGTCAAAACTGTTTTGTCGACAATCCTAAGTTCCTCGGCTATGTCGTAACTTCTACTATGCCGATCTTGCTCCACCTTTTCAAAAATTGCATCAACTCTATCCGTGTATGAGCGAGCTGCGTCTTTAACATCAAAATTCCCATACTGAAAACGCTTGAACCAGCTTTGTGCTACTCTTACGGACACTGCATTGGGTCCATAAATGTCACAATGTCACGTTTTTTCACAGCTGGCGTCGCATTTTCCTTTTTTTTGTAATGAAACTTTTGAATGTATCGAATTTCTTCGTTAGACGGGTAAAAAATCAATTGAGAAATGGTGGGCAAGTGTTTTTCACTTTTAATTTTTCTTTTTCTTAATGACGTATATTTATTGATATTATTCTGGTTTAAAAATATTTAGTACCTACTCATAAGAATTAAATTTACTTACCAGCTTACAACAAACTAGCCAGGTACAAACAGTTAAATAAAGAAATTTTTCTTCAATTTTATACATACAAAATACGTAATCACTTTTCCCCGACCTATTATAAATAAGACGATAATTGTTGTAAAAAACATTTAAATTAATTCCATAATAATATCGGAACTTATGTTATTAACAAGAAACTCGAATAGGACCCTCGGATCATGGACAAAGTTTCGTCATAAAGACGAGACGGTATTGGATATTTAAATTATTCATATTTTAATAGTTGTTCAAGAATTTAATTGTTTCTAAAACCTGCTGAGTCCGAATTTTGCTTTGAACTACTTAGACTTACTTAAAGTAGAAGTTTACTTAAGGAAAAATCAATGTAAGGATTAGACCATTCATCGAAAAATTATTGTAAATTATCAAAATATATATTTACACAATTAATTATTATTATCAATTAAATTATTTAAAAATATCAGTTTGTTTTTGTTTTTTATTACCGTAAATCGATACATAATTTTTATGATTTGATTAAAAGTCTATACCGGATTTTATCGCGTTTATTCAAAACTTTACAGTTTAACAATATTTTCGGGGGAGTCCCCCGAGATCATGGACGCTGTAAAGGGTCCGAAACGTCGGGAAATAATTTAAAATATTGTTAAACTGTAAAGTTTTGAATAAACGCGATAAAAGCTGGTATAGACTTTTAATCAAATGAGTAAAATTCGCGTAAATATAAGAGAACAGTAATTTTTATGAGTTTAAAACTGGGACAGCACCGATGAGTTTTCAACTGTCTTGATTTTAAATTCGTCTGGATGTAGCAAACAAAAATGTCGTTAGGAAATCTTTCGGAAAAACATTATGAGGTGTAATATTCGCCGTCATAGAAGAACAACGTTGTGGATTAAGTTGGATTCTGTTTACTTTTTTCTAAGGCTTATAACGTCTAAGCGTTTAAATTTTCGATTATAATAATATTGTGTCGTATGTTAACTTAAATTGACCTATCCATGGAAGTCCGATAGCCGATTGTATTATCTAAATTCTTCTTAAAGAAAAATAAATTTAAACTAAATTGGTTCATTTACGTAAATAACATAAATTGACAAATAATTTCTAAAACCAGTTTAAGCAAGTTCGAACCGAATTTTGTCATTAACAATTCTCAGAGGAATACCGAGTGAATGCCAATAAATTACCGATGATCACAGACATTCTTGTACTGTAAAAATTTGGTAAATTATAAAAATTACTTAGAATGTTGGAGATTTACATTAAGAGGTACAAGAATTATATGAAAAAATAAATAATCCGAGTAAATATTTACACCGAAATAATTTTTAATACATTTCGAATATAACACGATTTTCCATTCAAAATTGAATCCTTCGCTGTAATATGGCTTATATTTCAAATATCGCTCGGAGTTCTTTTAAGAAACAAGACCTTTGAAATCTCATACACTTTGATTCGTAACAGGCTTCAAACGATTCAGTATCAAATTATTAAAAATGGTTAAGTACACAATTGACTTAAACATGAAAAGGTTATATACGTCGCGGCTGTATAAGTATTATATATCACAAATTTTAAAAATCGAGCTAAAAACGGCGAAAAATATTTCTTGTATGGGTCTTACTGACTGAATCAGTGTGTAAACGTCCCATTGTTGGGCATAGGCCACTTCTCCATGTAGAGGTTGAGTATGAGTTGAGTAAGGGTTTGAGATTAATTCACATGAGTAAGGATCGTTACCAGGTGTCTATGATTACAACCGGGACTGATGGCTTTACGTGCTCTCCGAGGCACGGCGAGGAAATCCATAAGGACAAACCGGGACCGACGGCTTTACGTGCTCTCCGAGGCACGGCGAGGAAATCCATAAGGACAAACCGGGACCGACGGCTTTACGTGCTCTCCGAGGCACGGCGAGGAAATCCATAAGGACATACACCCAGACCGGATACACATATTTGCACAAATACTAATATCTACCCATACTAAGTTTTCCCAGAATGTGTATGACTACGGCACCTTTTAACACGTAATATAAAAAATTGTTAAAAATTAAAGAGGAGTTCCCATACAAGTTCTGATCTAGTATTGCGAGTAGTACCTCAATGCCGACGGTAGCGGATTCGATTCCAGCTCGGGACAGATATTTGTATTTAAGTAAGATAAGTGTTTTTTTTTTGTTTTCAAAAAACTCCTCACTTGTTTGCTGAGATTCAATGTGTTGACATATCCAAGTTCTGTAATGTCTTTTCTGTATACCTATCATAATAACTCAGTATTAATCTTCTTTTCCTATGTGTAGTATTCATGATCGGCACGTCCGTCAACTTAAGTGTCACAACACTGACTGAGCTTTAGCTTAGTTTTTCGTATACACGGGACATATTTCCAGTTTAGCTTAGCTTAGCTGACTTAGTTTTAATATAGCTTAGTTTTCGGTCTGCAAGTGGCTTAAGGGTACTACTCATAATACTACACTAGAACGGTTGTCACATTGTTGAATAATATTAGTATGCATCTAATCATAAAAATAATTGACTTTTTAATAATTTAATTGATTGGGGTTTTGTGTCTGAGAAGGATTAGCAATTTAGTATCAAAGCAATGAAAGTAACGTGAGCGTGAAATCGTACTTGGTGGTCCATTTACCGAAGCTTTAATTAAACGCCGTCTTTGTGTGGTGTAGATGTTAATTAGAGATTTTTTAACGGGAAACATTGCCTTCTTTTTAAACTCGGACAGCTACGGATAGCAACTTCCTTAATCTCCTTTAGAAACCACTTCCTTGAATAAATATAAAAAAAATATTGTCTTGCCGTGTAACTGGAACTCATGTTATTATTATTCTAAAGTATTCGTAAAAAAGCAAAGTGCACAAATAAGTACAAAGATTTTAAATTTTCCATCTTTTTGTGTCTCGCTATTGTTAAAATGGAGCTAAATGGAAATCATATGACCAATCCCTATATCTAAATTCTTATTACAGTAATTGACAAATAGTGACTGAAAAAATATTTAAATAGATTTTTACCAGCTATTTTCATTTTTGAAATAAAACAAGATAAAAAGGCATTGAAAACATTTTTTTAAAGAAAACTAAAAAAAAAATCGTAACGAAAATAAATGCACTTACCAAATACAGGTTGAGAGTTGTACTTTAAACAAATTCCGTGTTTGGCCTATTCGCTGTGAGTGAAGCCATGGTAGGGGAAATTAAATCGACTGAAGCGTTCGCAGTGGTCACTTTCGGTACTACGGGGGGCTATTATTCCTAAAATTGTAAGCAAGTACACGTGAGAGTATTTATTTTGTTTTAATTTAAATAAATTAAAGAAAAATGAGACACCAAAGTTGTTGTGTTGTAAATTGTAAGAATACCAGCAGAAAAAGTGAGTGCAAGTTTTATAAATTTCCGACTGCTCAATGGAAAAGAAATAAACGGAATCAGTGGATAGCTGCAGTTAAAAGGCTGAAGTAAGTACTACCATAACCTTAACTTTATCAATAACAATAATTCGGAAAATTTAAATGAAAATTAAGTTAGCCGACATCCAAAAATTTTAATAATTATTTTTATCGAAAAAATCATTACGAAAAAATTAAAAAAATAATTAATTTGTAAAAAACTTGATAAATTCAAAGTGAAATTAAAAAATTTTTTGGAGTTTACTCCTTAAGAATCGATTTTCATATATAAGGCGCCCGGTATGAGAAAAATATGAGAGGTAAAATGTACTGATGAATGACCTCGTTACTTTTTCGGTGCACGCGCACCTATGGTGCGGTGCGAAAGTAATGTTGCTCTAATTAATATTGAAAAATAATATTTAAAAAATAAATGATAATTGTCAGATAATAATAATTACATAATTTATCAACATTCCTAATGAAATATTTGTGCACATCTGAAATTGACTATTGTTGTTATTGTAAAAGTTTAATGTAAAATATTTCGCCGATTAGTTATAATAAATGTATATAAAATGAATAAATATATATTTATATATGTATATTATTTTCATTAATTTGTTAATTTACCCTTTCATATGGTATTAATCTTATTTCCAGTTGGATAAACTCTTTTTGCGTATGTTTAGACAATCGTACTTAAGGAGTAAACTCCAGTCGTGCGTCGGAGCTGACACACACATTTTTTTTTTTTAGTTCTAATTTAATAAAAACAAAAAAAAAAAAAAAAAAAAAATTAACGTCAGCTAACTTTAGTATTATAGAATTGAAAACTTTTTCAAAATTTTTAAGTTTAGTAAAAGTTAATAATTTTGTTATGATTCTGTGATAAAATAAATCTAATTTATAATAAATGCTTAAATTTAAATTAACAAAAAAAAAATTAACATACAGTTCTAACATTTTGTAAACACGTGATTTTTTAGCGCTGATGGATCACAGTGGGTTCCCAAGCCATGGGATTGTATTTGTAGTGATCATTTTATTGGAGGTAAGAAATCAGAAGAGGAGCTAAGTCCTAGCTACATTCCAACTATATTTTCTTAGTATCACTTTTTGACTTTGATATAAATATCAAATAACTTAACCTGAATGTTTACTGCATTCTTTATTATTTTTTATCATTATACTTACTTGTTGTTGATTCGTTTAATTAAAAAACAAAACGGCAATCACTACAAAAATCTCACATATTTTTTATAACTTTTTCTTTTTACTATTATTTATAATATTTATTTATTTTTATTTTCCTTGCTATTGCCATACGTATAAAAACATTTAATGACAGCCTCCTGTAGTTCATATTTTGTCTGGCGCTGCAGTCGCACTCATAGCGAATAGAAATATGAAAAATAGAAATCAAGTTGAGAATATTTGATTTCCTGGCATAGACGTCTATAAATATGCTCAATATAAAAAGCTTTGTATTCAACGTATTGATCTTTTTTCCCTAGACATATATTTTTGACCAAAAATTTTCGATGTAGGTATTCAGTTGTAATCCATTTTGCCACGCGTTACGATGTGTGCGTGAAGACCATTGAACATATTATATTATAAATAAAGTATGTTCTATATTTTCTTCGACTATTATTTTGTTTGTCATATTATATGATTATTGATTGTTTTTTTTCTTTTTATAAGGCCGAGACTCCACCAGAGCGGAGATGTGCGGAGATGTGTTTAAACAACCAATAGAATTTCGTTATTCACACACCTCGTCTTCCATCAGCTTCAGTGGATACCACTGAACGAAATTCTATTGGTTGTTAAAATACATCTCCGCACATCGCCGCTCTGGTGGAGTCCCGGCCTAACTGTACGTCTACTTCCTTTAATATTTGTCCGTTATTGTTACTTTTCGGATGTGCTGGAATATATCTCTTCCAAGATAAGCACATTTTATACTTGTATCTCTAGCATATCTGCCAACCCGCAGTGGAGCAGCGTGGTGGATTAAGCTCTAACCCTTCTCCTACACGGAGAAGAGGCCTTTGCGTGAGACGTTTTCAGGCTGATTCAGTTCAGTTGATCTCTAAGAAAGTGTTAAATAAGATATAGAAACTGCGTGTACATGTAAAGAGATCGAGTCATGTAGGATTTTTATATTCATTGAATAAATATTTGGAATAATAAGAATAAATTTTATTCTTATTATTCCAAATTTAAAAGAAATATGTGCTTTGACCGTATTTTCGACGTGAGTTTGGAATTACTATTGTATATATATATAATACAGGTAATCAAAGATAATTTTTTAGACTGTGTAACAAAGTAAAACGTATACTATATCAGATTCTCCTGGACAACTCCTGGGATATTTAAATGTTCATACGGGGATTAACACGAAATTAACTTTACGGTAAAATATACTACCTTGAGGCCTGACGTTTCGGCTAGGTTACACTAGCCGTGGTCACAGGCAGACTGATCCAGCGATGTCACGACTCCGCCGTCGGGGTAAATGTTTCTTCATCCACCCTCAACTCGTGATTATTGTTATTTGTACCGCGACACACAACACTTATTACGTCCCTATTCTGAAAGTCAACCGGAAGGTGCCTATTCTGATATTTAACCGACTGCGAACTAAAACGAGGTTGTGTAATTTTGATCACTGGGTTCCATGTCGGGGATAGTTTGAATCCGTCTTCGCGATTGAATGTTTTATGTTTTTTAATTTCTATTGCTTCTCGCACTACTCTTGAAAAAAAGTGGCGGTCTGTGGAGAGGATTTCCGTGCGATGAAATTCGATCCAATGATTAGTGCCCGGTTGTAATATATGTTTGGCTGTCGCTGATTTATTCGTTTGTCGGTTTTTTACAGCGGCGATATGTTCTTTGACCCTTTCAGCTATCGTCCGCTTAGTCTGGCCTATGTAGGAACTGCCGCAGCTGCAATCTATCTTATAGACACCTGGTGTTTGTAACGGCAAAACATCCTTCGGTGTGCCCACTATGTTGGTAACCTTTGCCCCCGGCGTAAAGACAGTGGGTATTGAATATTTCTTCAATACACCGCTGATCTTGTCTGTCACTCCTCTCACAATTCTCACATAGGGCATGTAGGCTGGTTGTCGTTTAACTTCCGGATGTCTGCGTCTTTTTGTCGGTTGCCTGGTATGTCTATTCACTCGATATCCGTTGTTCGCAACTACCTCCTGAACATGGTTCAGCTCCTGCTCCAAATGTTCAGGGTCACAGAGATCCTGAGCTCTGTTCTTTAATGAGGTTACAACGGACTGTAAGTGACGAGGATGGTGGTGTGACGACGCGTGCAGGTACCTATCGGTGTGTGTCGGTTTGCGGTATACACAGTGAGACAAGGATCCATTAGATTTCACTGTTACACATTACTGATAAGATAGATTGCAGCTGCGGCAGTTCCTACATAGGCCAGACTAAGCGGACGATAGCTGAAAGGGTCAAAGAACATATCGCCGCTGTAAAAAACCGACAAACGAATAAATCAGCGATAGCCGAACATATATTACAACCGGGCACTAATCATTGGATCGAATTTCATCGCACGGAAATCCTCTCCACAGACCGCCACTTTTATTCAAGAGTAGTGCGAGAAGCAATAGAAATTAAAAAACATAAAAAATTCAATCGCGAAGACGGATTCAAACTATCCCCGACATGGAACCCAGTGATCAAAATTACACAACCTCGTTTTAGTTCGCAGTCGGTTAAATATCAGAATAGGCACCTTCCGGTTGACTTTCAGAATAGGGACGTAATAAGTGTTGTGTGTCGCGGTACAAATAACAATAATCACGAGTTGAGGGTGGATGAAGAAACATTTACCCCGACGGCGGAGTCGTGACATCGCTGGATCAGTCTGCCTGTGACCACGGCTAGTGTAACCTAGCCGAAACGTCAGGCCTCAAGGTAATATATTTTACCGTAAAGTTAATTTCGTGTTAATCCCCGTATGAACATTTAAATATAATAATGCAACGCGAAAGTTTAAAAGTTGTTATAACTCCTGGGATACAACTGTAAAAAAAAGTGTAAATTTTTTCTACCAAACTACATATGTATTCACAAATAAAATGTATCATAATGTATAAAGGTGGCAATTAAATACTACTAACTACTTTTGACAGTACTGAAAAAGTGAAAAACAAAATTTTATCTTGCCAACACGCGATGGCAATAGGTCTTCTAAAATAGAGAAGAATACAAAAAAAAAAAAAAAAACAAGGAACTCTGACATCCGAAAGAAAACTAATATAACAGACGCACTCCATCATAGTTTGAAATAAAAATGGAAAGTGGCAGGACACATAGCAAGACATCAAGACAAAAGATGGATCCACGAAATAACTAAATGGAAAGGCGCCTATAAGAGGAGCATTGGTCGACAAAGAAAAAGATGACACAAAAATATAGTAGGAAATGACTGGGTGAGAGTTGCTAAAAACATCTAAAAATGGCTCAGATTGGAGGAAGCTTTTACCCTATAATGACTAGGTACCAACCAACAACAAGAAAATAGAATTAATTAAGTTCTTTTTTTGTTAATTTTTTTTATTTAATTGTGTAGACAAATAAAGCTTATTATTATAAAAACTTCTGAAGTAGATGAAATAATTTCAATGGATCCACGGAGAGAAGAGGGATGGCTGTAATTGAATCCAGTATCCACAAGCAGTTATGTGCACTTATAAGATACTTTAATAAGCATTTTATATAAAAAAATACACTTCGATATAATTAATCTATTAAAACTATTCAATTACTTTTAATTTATAAAACCTGGAAAAAGTTCCAATTACAATATTTTGCTTGGAACATTACTCTTCCATTCAAAATATTAGATTGTATTTTATCTAGCGTATGGTATACAGTCAATCTGTAAAATAACGAATGGAATCGTATTAGCTTATACCCTTATTTATTTCTTCAAACCTGGAGTCACGGAAATATATTTAAAAATTCAATAAGCGACGTGAAAGGGTTGAAATTAATATTGTACGAAAGCTCGCAATTCAATTAGATTCCTGTTACTTTGAATTCAACGAAATGAGAACAAAGAAATTAATTGAATTCGTCTGTTCTCCAGTATTTCATAAAAATAAGATTGTTCAAAGTGACGCGGTGACGATATTACTTAAAATTATTCACAATTAATCCATAACAACATCTAAATAATTAAGACGAAACGTAGTTTTTATTCTACTTTCTACAACAAAAGAAAAGAATGGGACTTTCGTTGTTATTAAATAAATTAATATTCATTTTCATATCTTAAAGATCTTTAAACTTACCTACTTTGTACATTTAAATAATACCCAAAAGTAGCAGTTACCATGAATGTGTAACGAGAAAACTTTCCCCGGGGTGATTAAATTAAGTTCAGTGAATTGGAAAACTTGTATTTTAGTAGTTCAAATCTGGGTAACCTCCTTCCTAATTTTATAATCATCTAACTACATCTGTCTGTCAATTATATTACCTTCGTTAAACCGCCACAAGATCAACACTAATTCGACCTTTCAAAGAAAGCTTATTTAATAAATGCCAAGTATGCCTGGTCACATCCCCCGTCAAGGGTTTACGAGTAAAGGCACCCAAATATTTGCAATGACAGTTGGGATCGGAGCTATTTAACATAATCGAAAATTCTATCAGATTTTATATACATATAATATCTAAGAGTGGCATTACTGTTTACTATTATATTCATCCTTCAAATCTGTTTCAGATTTTTTGTGTAAATTTTCAAATGTATGTTAGGTGTATAGGTATATTCGGTGTATATATTTTTTTTATATATGTGTAAATAAAGTACATTAACTACTATTTTTTGCGAGTTAAGATAGCTGGACGCTTTTGTAACGTGAAGATCAGATTCTATACTAATAATAAAGTAGAAACGTTTTTGTTTCCTTAAATTAAATTCAAGAACTAAAAAATTCGAACTGAGGGATTTAAATCTTTGACAGTTCCAAAAGCGGCAAAACTCGTATATAAATCGCTATTTTGGCACTATTGGAAGCCATTGATCCAAAGGAATGAATGAATAAAATAAATATATAAATCACATAAAATTACACAGAATAAAAATAATAATAATGATTAAGCGACTTTACTTACAATATTAGTAGAACTTCAAACATCTAGTTTTTTATCAATTTACAAGCAGGAATGTTTCTTTTTAGTCGCAAAAGTTTTAACTAGCTGTGTGCTTAGTGTCTCGTTAGAGTTATAGAATAAATTTTGTGAAATCTTGAGATAAGTGTACTTTTATTTTGCGCAAAGTTTTGATACCGGAATTTGCTCATTTGTGTCACTACGAGTAGTAACTCTTTTTGGGAGCTGATATATATATATATATATTTATAAAATGACACATTGCTATTTTATTCTTTTATTACATTCTTAATACCTATTTATATTAATATTTTAATTAATATCTTAGAGGTTACCAGACCGATTTGAAATATTATTTTTGAGATATTTTTTTCAACAAATACGTCTTAAAAATTTAGTGAACCCACGCTCGAACCCTTGACATTTCGGTCGAGATCTATCAACAATCTATTCAACTACTAATTAAAAATACTATTGCCGGGTTACGATATGAACAAAAACGATATAAACAAACCGTCCATCAGCTATAGTAACGCCTACAGTCGCTTTGTACAAAAACCTATTAATTTTAGCTAATAACAGACACACACTATGGTGCAATAAATGAGTAGGTTGGAATGTTACCGAAATAATTAATTTGCCTTTTCTAGTCGAGAATTAACGACACTATGTGTTAAAAGGTTTTTTATTGATAGAAAAAACTCGGTATTTATCTTTTATAAATAACTGATGTGATAAATAAAATGATGAGCCAATCAATTACCAAAATTTTTTAAGGTATTCCCATGGTGCCAGTAAAGAACGATACCTAAATTCGTGTTGATATCAGAACAGAAATAGCCAGTACGACGAAACGACAATTTCATAGGTAAAGACCTATTATATGCCAATCCAATTTGCCATTATTGCTTAATGAGTGGCATATATATACTGGTTAATGTAGTAATATGTTGTTTCTTTCTTTTTTTTAAAGAAAATATATGTATGATAGAGACAGATGTAGAAAAATTGTTTCGTAAATAATTTGTTAATATGTAGTTATCACCAATAAAATAGTTTAAGGAAATAATGTTAAGATTCTTACAATTAAAACTTCTTTTAACCTTGTATAAAAAGTATTGTATAAAAATCCCCCGAGACCATGGACGCTGTAAAGGGTCCGAAACGTCGGGAAATAATTTTATAATTATATAAAAAATCGTTAAACTCTAAAGTTTTTTTTAATACGATAAAATCCGTTTTAGACTTTTAATTAAATGAGTAAAATTCGCGTAAATATAAGAGAACAGTTCTTTTAACCTGTTGTTTTATATTTGATAAACTACAGTTCATGTACGGTTTTCTTATCACATCACACTTTCATAGTAGATTGGTATGAAGTAGGTACGTTTCGCACGGTAGGTAGAAAGTGTAATCGAAAAACTTCCAACTTCCTAACTTCCTACTCTGTTCTCATTCTTAGCTCCATTCTTTTTCGTCATGTTGAAAAGCAACACCATTATAATTACATCAGCCGTTGGATGTCAACTTCTGAACTTAGGCCTTAGCCATCATCTCTGAGAAGTTTGGCCAACAATTGCCACGCTTGGCAGGCGGGCTGGTAAGCGCAGTATTTATTAGTATAGTAGTTACAACTACTATACTTGTAACAATACTCTTGATTTTTAATTCAGATAATAAGTAAAGCAACATATCTAACATCTGACATTAATAAGGGCGTAATGGGTTTGTTGCGAGGATTCACTACTGCTGCGTGATAGGGCTATTACATTAGTGTTAACTATGATGTACCAATCCTTAAAAAAAACTAAAATAGCAAGATGATTTAATCTTTTTCAAAAATATTACTACCGTTTTTTAAATAGAAAAATTATATTCTAAACAATCCGTCTTTTGATTCATTATCATGTTTTGAAATGTCTTTCTAAAATATACAAAAGATCACAAATAAAGGATTTAGACATGTTTAATTTCAACTAATTATTTTAAGAATTCAATTCATAAAACACTTGCAGCGGATCCATTCCCAAATTACAAAATATTATGTACAATTATTTAACTAAATACTTCACTCAAAACCCTTTTTCGAACAAGTCACACAAATTGTCTAAAGTGGAGAATCTGTCTTAATAACATTTTATTATTTAATAAATTTCCAATTGAAGAAATACTTGGTTCGAGAATGATTTCACAAGTCCTTTTGAGCTCACTTAAAATTTGCCAAGTTAGCACTACGTGAAGCTACTACAGGAAAGGTTATTACAATTTAAAAGGGTCACGCCCAAACTTAGTACCGAGTTTTCTCACACGTCCAGACATTACGTTCATTCTTTACGCATTTTTTTATTTTTATTTTGATACTGACGTAAGTCAGAGATTTGGTTTTTAAATTTTACTCTAAAATTATTTTCATAATTCACTAACGTGCATATTTACATTTTTATTTTATTAGATTGAGAATTAGAATTTTATTATTATTATTTAAGCATAGTAGTTTTTTTTTGTGATTTCCGGGATTGATGAGTAATTAAGTGTTATTTTTGTGTTTAGGGAATTAATAATTACGACAAAATAAATTATATTTATTACGAGTGAACGCTCTTTTTGGCTTACAGCATAGGCGGGTCAATCACGAGGGCGTTATGGTAGCATGTGTAGGCGATCCTGTGGTGCTCCACGCATGATTGTTACTTCACGTGGAACAGGGATCCATACATCCATTAGCATTGCGTTTAGAATTTTCGATTTTTTTTTACGATTTCGGTAAAAATTAAATTATAACTGATGATTTGAAACTCTAAATATTATTTTATTATAAAAAAGTGTATTGTAGACTATATAGTAGTGTAGACTTTTTTATAATTATATACCGGTGGGAGGGATGCGCTGTGCGGCGCTCCCGGCTGCATGGGTACCACCATCTTGCTTGTTTCTCCCGTGAAACAGCTTTGCTGTGTTTCAGAGAGAAGGGCAAGACAGGCAGTGTAATTACTGGCACCGAGACTTTAACACCTTATGTCTCTGGATAGGCAACACATAAATGAGTTGCCTGGGCTAGTTCCAGGTAAACTAGTTTATGTTCATGGGCGACGTTAACCACTTACCATCAGGTGGAACGTCTGCCTGTTTGCCTATTCACTAAACAAAAAAAAAATATTACGTAGTATTAAATTATTTTCGTACAATTTTTTTGTCTGCTTATGGATCCTTATAACTGTAGAAACCATATGTTTCCATGGGCCAGTTGCTTAAATTTATATATTTTATAGACAAATCACAGAAATAAGATCTTACATTTTTATTTGACTAGCGATTGAGGGTTTTGTTTTTTGGGCGTATGTATGTAATGAATGTATGAATGCACGAATGTATACGAAAATAAAGCATCCAACTGCATGTGTCATAGATTTAAAAGAATATTTTTTAAAGCCTTCTTAACTGACGATCATGGATATGGATATGTTTTTAAGTATTCATATTTAGAACTTAAGTTCAAAGAGTGCTTTGTGTGAGATGTAAAAAATATCGTCATGTAGGAAATATCGTCATTATTGATTCGATCGATCGACAAATTGACGATGATATACCGTTTTCCTTTTACGTGAATCTTTTTTTTTTGTGTTGTTTAAAAAGTTCAAATAAATTTGAATTACATTTTTCGGTATAAGGTTATAATGATTCACAAGACGCCCCAGGCGTTCTGACAATATTTGGTTTTGACTCGCTATAAAAGTGATAATCTGATGCCTTTAAAAATACAGACTGTCGCGTAAAGAACTGATTCCCAAAGAACCGATTCCCAAGTCGACCACTTACACCTATCCACTTAACCAACTACAAAGTTTTAAAATGGGTAAATATTTGTATAAATAGGGAAATAACTAGAGATAGTATTTTTAAAGTAATTTGTCTGTTGCTCTGAGGTATCAATTCATTTTGGACAAAGGGTCTCTTGCCCAAAATAGTTTGGGAATCCCTGGCATAAAGTATTTGGACGGAGTAAGTAATTGAACTGATATTATACGGATTACGGACTACTGATATTTACGCTTTTAAACTAACATACATATATTGCATATAACCAGTGTAACATAATAATCAATAAATGTTTTCTCTTAATTTCCATTACAGCGCTTTTAAAAATATACAGGTTTAAATTAAACGAATTATAGCATCTGCCAGTTACGAATTATTTAAAGTGAATAAAAATTCGTAAATGTATTTGCATTAACACAACTTAATGTAGGTACATATACTTTATATATAAGTACGTTTTTTTTATTGATATTTAATATACACACGATTGGGTTTTCCTAAGGTAGCAAATTTAATGCTTGAGTTTTTTGTAAAAGGCGACTGATGACCGGGGCTGTAATCGAACTCACAATCCTGGAGCAGAACACAGGTTACTGTCCACTGCTGGTATATTCCTATAGTTGTAATGTAATCATTTATAGCCTAACAATAAACGCACATCCTCACACAAAAATCTCTAGTCTTCTACTAGCTGATACTTGTGACTTTGTTTGCGTTACGTATTATTGTAACAAAACTCCACGGCAAGAAAAGACACATAACACGTAGTGCTTATAAAAATCTTTGTTTTTTTAAACTTTTATATCTTAATTTTAAATCAAGATATCGTAATATTTAAGATAAGGCCCAACTATCTAACAAATAAAACTTACGATTAGTAAATTTTAATCTATCAAATAATATTTTCTTGATGTGCACACAACGGCAGATCACTATCATTTAATTTATATAGTTAACCTAGCATAAGTTTTGTGTCAATATCAATCATTGTGACGCAAATGCAATAAAAATCTTGGGTCCAGGGGAAGTCACACAATTTGATCAGTATCGACTTAACGCGGTTGAAAAAAACGACCGTTCAGGTGTATTACTGACGAAAATTCCATTAACGTGGACGATCGCGGGTTCTATACTCTCTACATCGTGCCTCGGAGAACACTTAAAACCGTTGGTCCGGTTGTTAACACGCCCTGGCATTGCGAGGCGGGTAAAGCACCAACCCTTCTACTATTTGATATAGATAGGGCTTAGTATCAAAGTCAAAATTTCTATTTCAAATTTCATATTTTAAGTTATCCACAGAGATATTTAATTGAAATGGATGTAAAAATAGATGTGAAATATGTTTGTTTAATCTTATTAATCATACTTTGTATACGATTTTGAGTCTAGAAAATATTATTTTAGGTTTAAAATTGCGTCGATGTATCGCTTTTAATAAAATATTACATGGATAACATTTTGTGGTATTCTCTTTGTTAGAACTACATAATTTTGTTGATGACTTTTCCGCTTTGGTCAAATAGGATGTGTATTTTTATGGTTCTCAAAAAAGCATATTTATCACATACTGATGCTGTGTTAAAATAAGATTGCTGTCAAATATAACTTCTGTGTTAGAAGTAGATCTCGTAGATACGTAACCTCTTGTTATTTTCGAGCAATTAATACGCATTCAGTTTGAAGTTTAAGTCAATACAGCAGTATTAATTACCGCCTATTCAAATGCTGTTCTCAGAATCGTTGATGACAATTGTTCTGTTGTGTCTGGCGTTGGGGTCCATTTAATTAACGCCAACGATTGTGTTCCATTCCCATTCGGAGTAAATATTTGAATGTAGGTATGGGCGTTTGTCGCTGGTCTTTCGTCGGTGGCAGTTGATATGATAAACGCCTGATTATGATCGTTACTCCTGGTAAGGAAATTATCGGCCTAGCCGCATTGGAGAAGCGTGGCAAATTAAGTTCTCTTACATGGAAATGAGGCCTTTTACCAGTAGTAAAGTCAGTTTCAGAAATGTAGATTTAAGGCGTTGGTTTAAGATATCATTAACTCAGTATGCTGCATTATAAGTACATTTATATAATGATAATACATAACATAAATCGGAAGTTTTTTTCAATCACTTATCTCAGGACCTACCAATCAAATTTTAATCTTTGTTTGTAGTAGAAAACCTGTATATTTTAAATGGTATGTATTTAATTTTGAAAGATTTAACGATATTCAATTCATAGGAAGAAGCAAAAAAAGGCATTGATTCACGATGACAAAACCGCGGGGTTGTCAAGTAAATATTTAATCTACTAAACCCATTAAAGATATAAAGACTACATAAATTCTCGATACTCTACAGATATATTGTTCGATTAATATTAACTAGACACCCTGAACGAGTTTTAGCGGTTTATCTTAGATTTCAATCAGAGATTATATAAGTTTTACACGTTGCTTACCTCCGTCACCTTGAAGCTTACGTTTTTAGGGTTCCGTAGCCAAATGGCAAAAACGGAATCCTTATGGATTCGTCATGTCTGTCTGTTTGTCCGTTCGTATGTCACAGCCACTTTTTTCCGAAACTATAAGAACTATACTGTTGAAAATTGGTAAGTAGATGTATTCTGTGAACAGAATTAAGATTTTCACACAAAAATAGAAAAAATCAATAAATTTTGGGGATTCGCCATAGTTAGAACTGAAACTCAAAAATTTTTTTTTCATAAAACCCATACGTACGGGTATCTATGGATAGGTCTTCAAAAATGATATTGAGGTTTCTAATATAATTTTTTTCTAAGCTGAATAGTTTGCGCGAGAGACACTTCCAAAGTGGTAAAATGTGTCCCCCCCTGTAACTTCTAAAATGAGAGAATGATAAAACTAAAAAAAAATATATGATGTACATTTCTATGCAAACTTCCACCGAAAATTTGGTATGAACGAGATCTAGTTAGTAGTTTTTTTTTTAAATAAAAAAATACACTATTATTGAAACATCGATTAAAGTTACAACGAACTACAAGAACTTTTATATGATGTTACTTGCTGCTACGGAACCCTTCATGGGCGAGTCCGACTCGCACTTGTTTAATTTTTTCGTATGTGCATTTACACCGTAGCTGGCACTTTCTGAAGAAAAAAAAAACACGAAAACTGAGAAATGTCATCATTGCATTGCAGTTAGGACACTTTTTGACGTTAAAATTTTTATAGTCAAGTATCTATCGTAAATGTGAATATTGTAATTTTCCATGCTGTTTTTTTCGCGATGCCGTACCCAAGCGTGCCAACGTAACCCTATTACGAAGAAATTGATCTCCCTCTGTCACTGGATTATACATTTTTGAAACCGTAATAGGTAGAATTTTGAAATATTTGCAGAATATGTATTATAATTATTGAGGCGTATATAAAAATTACAATACTAAAATTAATTGAGGAAATTAAAGGGAATATCCTGTTTTTTTTTCTTTTATTGAATGTAAAAGAATCCTATGACATCTACATTTTAGCTTGTTGTTAGCAAATAAACTGTACAGAAAATAGAAATCTTCTTGTTCTTGTGGGACACCGCTCTCACTTGGCCGGTTTTTTTAATTTTGTGCAGTATTTACCGTAAGTTAGCACGCACTGATAAACATATTATCATAAATAAAATAAGTAGAAAAATTATAAAGTGAAAGAAAATCCCTTAGATCAGCTTAGGTTTGTTTTAAGCAAATGACTATAGTCATGAATTACTTTCAATACTCAAGTATTAATTTTCACTTGTGAGAACTTGGCAGTAAGTAAAGGAAAGTACCATACTACGTGATTCGTGATCAGGGTAGAGGGGAGGAGGTGGGTTTGCAAAAATACCACGCTTGGTCACTGTGGGCGGGGAGTGGTCTTAGGTTTTCGTCACGTAGCCAATATCCTCTAAGGAAATCTTGCACTTTATCGAGGCTGTGTGAACTTCGCACCCGACTTGGAAAAATTAACTTTTATTTTTTTGTTCATTTGAAAGGTTTCGATAAGTAGATTGATAATAGTGATGCTAACTTTGTTTGTAGTAGTACTTACCAAAAAAAAATTACAAAAAATTAACACTTCAAAAATACGCGTTACAAAAACACATTAAAAAAATTTTTTTTCTTCGATTCTTGTAGGACAACGTTTGTAGTGGATTGTTATGGGTTATTTTTTTTCGTTTGTAGTAAAGTAAAAAAAATAATAAAGAAGTCGTTTTCAACAAAATAAAATTCCCCCCTAAAATCAATTTAAAAGCCTATGCATTTAATATTATAGCTAGCAATGTAAAAAAACCTTGATAGAGGTTGGTTATTATTAATTTTTTTAGGTTAAATATTTTCAATTGTAGTAGAAAAATGTGACCGAAAATCGGATCAGAAACCATCAAAGTTTGTAAACGTCGATTTCTACATGTTTTGGATGAATTATTTCCGATTGGTGGTCTTCACGATTACTACGAACGCTTAAAAAGACAGAGGAACGTCCGGAGAGGTTTGTAGTGAAAATATTTTTGGTTGTAGTAGGATAAATTTGACAGAAAATCGGATGAGAAGCTATCAAAGTTCGTAAAAGTCGATTTCGACTGATTTATGAATAATAATCTTTTGACTGGCCCGTGGCGCAGTTGGCAGTGGCCCTGTTTTCTGCTCCAGAGTTGTGGGTTCGATTCCCGCACCGAGTCTGGGTGTATTATGTATTTATTTTATATATGTATTATTTATATGTATATTTATTTAAAAAAAATGTACATCAGTCGGCTGTTACGTAAAACACAGGCATTAAGTTGCCTACCTTAGGGACAGACGACCGTGTGTGTATGTTAAACATATATTTAAAAAAAATCTTTTCCGGTTGATTATCTTCACGATCATCTTATCTTATTATTTATCATTATCACATTATCTTCCTCTATCATTTCAAGCGTTTGTAGTAATCGTTCAATCAAGATTTTTCTTACAATGTTAGCTATAATAAGTAAAAGCTTGATCAAAAAAATTAAAAAAAAAAGATCACGTAGTATGGGTACTTTACCTAAGCGTGTAATTCACAATTTGTTTCTTAAATCGTTTGTATCCTTAAGAGAGAGAAGAAAATCTCGTCTCGTTTTTTATTAATTATTTTGCTTTCTTTTTTTACCATTACGTTTTAAATTCGCAGTAGTAATTTTAACATTGAAATAAAACCAAAACACAAACGGCACAAATGTCAGGAGCAGTAGGAAGCAGTAGAAACCGACTGAGCATTGTTTTTAGTAGTACAAATTATAGATAACTATATTTACCGGAATAAACTAAAACGAACATTAAGTACAAGCAAAGTGGTATAAATCTAAAGGAACATTGTACAAAGTTAAAAATTAAATTAATATTACTATAATATAAAACGATTTTTTTTTAATTTATTTATATTATCGACTTGACGAATAAGGAATACAAGAAATTACAAAAAAGTTACAGTTACATTTATAATTTTTTAATTTTTTTTTCTGTATAATCATCAAGTTTTATTTTATTTCTTTTACTAGTTACTATTTTTATAGAAAATGGTAGGTTAACTACTCTTAAAAGAAGGCTCCAAATTTTGTTACCGAAGTAAACTATTAAAAAAAAAAACTTTTCAATGAGTCCATATTGATATTATCATCTGTTATATGCTGAAAGGTCGTGTATTTTGCATCAAGGTTGTTTACTTTGCAGTCTTAGCACAATTCATTCGGTTGCATTATGCTAATTTCGTTCTCTCTTTGCCTTTGCACTTTGCTTTTTACGTCATTAGCGTCCCGCAATGAAAGGTGTAATCAGCGACTGTAACATTTCATAGCTAAAGCTAAACTATTAAAAATATTTCAGTTCTTTTTAATTTCTATTTTTTTACCTAATACAACACCATAGTAAATTCTCTCTTTTCGGACTTGATTTCTCTGACATGATGATGACATGATCTGACACACATTTTTCTTTTATATATTATTTTTGAAAATTATACTCGGATTAACTAACATCTTAATATAACAATAATAAATATAACATTTTACAATTGCTCGCTTTGATAATTTTGACTTTTTTTTTTTGTTACAGGTAATGCAAAATTGATTGTAAAAAAAATCCGATTAAAGTTGAACTGGTATTCGACAACATTATTAAACATTTTTAATTTACGTGGGGAATACAACTTGTTTCTTTGTCATTTTTATCTAGACGATCTTATATTCTTAAAGATGGTGAAAATCAATACTACATATAAATATTATATATATGCTATTTAAATATGTATAAGAATTGAAAAATAAACAAAGGGATTCGGTAGGCAATCCGCAGTGCCAATAGAAACATTTAAAGTAATCGCAGGTTATATTTCGTTTAATAGAAATTTGTATCACTCTGTATTCAGTACGCATCATCTGTACGGTCGACTGTACAACCATTATGTATTCAAATATAAGCCTTATCTCTATTAAAATAAGGTCCTAAATTATCCAAATATCCCTTAACCACAGTAAGTTGCATAATGACACCAATTTGCCGGTAAGAGTTCACAATGATGGTTAATTGTATGAGAAGGCGGAACAGTATAAATGGTTACTGCTTTTATAATTGTAAAAGTTTTTGTACGAATTAGCGTCGGTCTATAATTTTCATTCGAACTGATATGCGAATTATTGTATGGTATGTGAATGGTTCATTAAACTTGGGATGTATGGGAATTGCCTTACAAGTTTCGCTTGAGGTTCCTCGAACGTCAATGTTCAAGTATACTTATGTATACTTAACAAGTACTCTGAGACTTTCTTTTTACTTACTTTGATTCTGAGTTCGTTTTTGAGGCTTTAGAATTATTGAAGAAAATTTGGTTTTCTTAAAATATAATTTATAGACTTCAATTTTAACTGTTAGGTACTTCAGGTTCTTTTTTAAAGATTTCTTAAACTTGAAAAAAATCGGATCAAAAATTTAAACAAACAAACTGAAAAACTGCTTATTATAACTAAACATGTACAAGCTAAATAAACGTAACAAATTAACAAAAAAAACGTACAAAAATTGACCACCATAAAACAGTTTTCAATTAACCAGAGGTTTAAACACAATAAACGCTTCGAGGTATGATTTTTTTAATAATCATATGGTACCATTAAAAATTTAATTTAAAACAATATATAAAGACAAAATTTAACATTTTCCTGCGTCCCCTTGCTTGTTTATCGAAGCGCTATCTGGCGAGTTGAGGTCATAAAACCTCTAGTAAAAAATCACAAGCCTCTTTATTTTAAAATATATTCTATGCTGGTCAAATTTTTTAAGATAACTTGAATTTGCTTACACAAAAATACTTATTGTAGTAGTCTCTAGCAAATGAACTGTGACCAAATCGGTAAAACCGTTTCGGAGATAAATGGCTAAATTCGTTTACATCTAAACAACCTGACAAACACGCCTGTAACTACTTTGATCCGTCGTGGATAAAAACCAACTCAAGTGGCGAAGGTGTCGCGTAACATACACAAAAAAACACATGCATTTAAAATGAGAACCTTTCTCCTTTTAATAAAATTCAATAAAAACGGATGTTGTTTATATTTTTAAATGAAACGTTACTTAAGCGAGTAGAAAAAAGGTTTTGTGTTTAGGAAACATTAAATCATTTCAATACAGTTACACGTAAGATTGATTGCCTATAAATTATATTATGAAGAAAC
This sequence comes from Euphydryas editha, assembly GCA_036937285.1. NCBI lineage: Eukaryota > Metazoa > Arthropoda > Insecta > Lepidoptera > Nymphalidae > Euphydryas > Euphydryas editha. The sequence goes on along the minus strand of JAUPFZ010000004.1, from coordinate 20,955,900 downwards.
GTGGTAGAATTTTTATTTACATTAAATAACTGCTTTTTTACTGCTTTTAAATTAATTTAGAATGACAAATCGCAATATTTATAATTATATTAAGGTTTTTTGATAACTGTATATTAAACTCGAATGAACGGGACAATTTGTAAATTTCATCATCACACATCATCACTGGTAAATTTTATCATCAAGGTATTCGTTCCGACGACCGTTATGGTGTAGCCGTGTGAGTAGTCGCCTCAACGCCGGCGGTCGCGGGTTCGATTCCCGCTCGGAGCAGATATTTGTCATATCATAATATTAATAATAATCATAGAAGCAGCGTGGTGGATTAAGCTACAACCCTTCTCCTACATAGCGAAGAGGCCTTTTCCCAGCAGTGGGTTGTTTACAGGCTGATTCAATTCAGTTCAAGGCAACGTTTCTTTTCTCCTGTGAATGAATTCATGTATGTCATGCATGAAGTGAATTTAATATGTAAATTAATGCATATACGAGTGTGTAGTAAGCGTGTGCTTTTACGTACGCGTGTCTATGTATTTGTGCATGCGTGTTTATAATAAAAAGCGGATAAAAATATATTACTTAGTGTCTGCAGGGGCTCTTAGAGCGGCTATGATCATTAAATTCTCCGACGCTTGTTTTGAGGCACGAAAATTATTTTACCTTCAGCGGGATAGCAACAGGTCCTTATGATCGGTCTTAAGATTTCGTACCAAGATCATTTTGGTCGTGACTGTAAATGGGTGTATTAAGAGGTTGTTGACACATTTTTTTTAGATATAAGATGCGTGGTCCATTTTAATATAATGTAAACATATGTATTAGGGTTCGAGGATATATATCAATGGATATATATCATGATATATATCATGATATATATCCGATATATATCAAATGACTTTTTATGATATATATCAATATAAAATTGGTTTAAATTTTTTATATTATTAAGTAATTTTTGGCATTTGTTACTGTATTTCTACTTCCCAAATGTAAAAGGCGTTGGAGTAGAGTTAAAACAAACTCCCTAATACGGCATTATTTTATTTGAAACTTAACAGTGTATTACAAATGACTGATAACTGATTTGATAACTAAAAGACTTATTTGATTATATTCTAGAGTTATTATTTGTAATGTTTATTGTTTTATAATAATAACCTTTAATTCAGGACTTTTTTTGTCGTAGGGGAATCCATTTACGGATGATATCCAGGATGGCCGGGTCGGCAGTCCTAGACCTATGTCGGACTCGGCACTTTGGGGGTGCAATACCAGAGACTACAATATAATAATAGGAGGATCCCCCCAGCGACAGGCTGGCCTCGGCGAAAAGGCCAGACTTCTCCTCCACGGGGACTGTCCGGCTCACCTCTGAACAGTCCCGACGACGCCGTGTCTAGCAGGACCGGGTTTCCATCCCGGCCCGACACGGCTACAGGGGCGTTACTGGAGGCGCGTTAAGTAGCGCCTCCTACGCACCCCCATTCGTCGCCCGCGGATGGAGGCCACGTCGGCGGCCACCTCTCACCCGCTCGTCGGCCTCCTTCTGGGACATTACTGTCTCGCAGAAGGAGACCATCGCCTTACAGGACTCGTCGTCGCCGAGCATCGCGATGATAATGCTCGGGAGCGACAAGTTCCTTCCGAGGACCGACGTCAGACTTTGACGCAGCGCCGCCCTTCTCGGGCACACCACGAGGGTGTGCTGGGCGGAGTCCATCGCCGCGCCACAATCGTGACATTCAGTTTTCGGCTCCCTCTGGGCCATCCGGCACAGGTAGTCACCAAAGCAACCATGCCCGGTGAGAACCTGCGTCAGAGGCTTGCGTTTTCGACTCATAAACCGCTCAAGGACCGGGCGAATGGCAGCCGTTACGCGTGTGCCGTACTGCTGCCCCGCCAGGTCCTCTCCCCACCTCCGCATAAGCGCTTCCTGCCCTATCCGACGCACCCGTAGGATCCCGTCCAACGTAGGGTTCTTACTAATACCCCTTCTACCCGAGACGTATGCCTTATTTTTCGCGGTGAGGCGATCTGCCCAAACCGGGGCACCATACTTCGCCATACTCCGGCAGACTCCGGAGTACAGCTGCCTGCAGGCGGCGCTGGGTCCTCCGAGGTTCGGAAGGAGTCTGCCCAGTGCACTCGTCACCTTCACTACCTTCGGTCCCACCATCGCGAAATGTGGGCCGAAGGTCCACCCTCCGTCAAGGATGAGCCCGAGATATTTCATTTGGGGGCTCATCCTGACTCTCCCCTCTCCAATCTGTAGGGTAGCCCCCGGTGGAGGTCCCTTACGGCCGGTCCCGTGGAAGAGCAGGGCTTTGGTCTTGTCAACCCTGACACGAAGCCCTAAACTCTCTATGCGGCTGATCACGAGGTCGAGTCTGACCTCGGCCAACCACGCCGCCTCCTTGTAATTTCGTCCCCGGAAATAAATGAGGGTATCATCCGCATAGCAGATAACACCCATCCCGGGGAGAAGACGGCCTCGCAGGACCCAGTCGTACCCCATGTCCCACAGGATCGGACCCAGAATTGATCCCTGCGGGACACCGTAGCCTACTCGCCGCCACTCCACGGACCCCGACCGGTTCTCGAGGCCTACCCTCCGATCGGAGAGGTACGCCTCCAACAGCCATACGGGGACACTCCGAAGTATCTAAGTGCCTCCCGTATCACCACGTGCGGGAGACTGTTGAAGGCGTTCGCGATATCTAACGATAACGCGACCACCACCTCTCTCCCATTTTCCGCCTCATCTGTCACCGCCCGTAGGCGTTTGAGGGCGTCGACAGTCGACCGGCGTGCTTGGAATCCGGACTGGAATTCAGACAGTCCAGGTCCCGAGCCCTCCTCCAGGTGCTGAACGAGCCGGGAGGCCACTATCTTCTACAAGGCCTTCCCAGCTTCGTTCAGCAGCACCACCGGTCGCACTGCCGAAACCGAGTCCGGGGTCCGCGCTGCCTTAGGAAGTAGGCAGAGCCGACCCTCCTTCCAGGCCCCCGGGAACTAGCCAGAGCGCATGTAGCGATCAAACAACTCTCGGAGACTGTCGCCGAGGTTCCTGAAAGCAATCGCGAGGACTCTCCTGTGCACCCCGTCTGGACCCGGCGCCCTCTTCTTACCCTGGAGACGGGTAATCACCACCTCCATTTCAGTCTCTGTGACGGGTGGCGGAACACCATCCTCCTCGTCCGGCATCTGCCGAGCCATTCTGGGGGGAACGAAACCGTCGGGTTCGTCGGGAAAGAGTTCCCCGACGATCCTCACCAGTTGCTCCGGCTGGAGCGTTTCGCTGATGGGGGCCGACTGGGCGCGGAGCTTATTCCGCGCCCAATTATACAGTAGCCCCAGGGGTCTCTCTCCAGACCCCCAAATAACTCCAACCAGGCCTCCTCCTTGGCTCGGCATATGGCCTGCCGCAGGATCTTCGTTTTCTCCACGTAGATCCTGCGCAGCCTGTCGTTCCTGTCCACGTCCTGGGGGCGTCTCCGCCTGCTCCGGGTATATTGTCTCCTGGCCCCGTTGCAGGCAGCCCGGAGACCGGTTATCTCAGCCGACCACCAGTAGAGTGCCCGCTGCGGGGATGGCCGCTCTGCAGGCAGCAGTGAATGCGTTGCAGAGCCGGCTGGCCGCCTCGTCCACCCCAAACTCCGACAGCAGCGGGAGGCTCCAGCGGCCGACGATTGCGGCCTCCTCTGCCAGTTCCCGGTCGAAATTGGAGAGTGCCCAACGCGGAAACTGGCTACGCCCCCTGGAGGATCCTCCCCCCACCTTCGCATAAGTGCTTCCTGCCCTATCTGACGCACCCGTAGAATCCCGTCCAACGTAGGGTTCTCAACAAGAGCCCTCCTACCCGAGACGTATGAGTAGGTCTCGGCAAGAACCTCCAACACGAGCTCCCACGTGGGGTCGCCGGCTAGAGCAGTAGCTGCAGCCCACGATACAGTACAGTATCCCCGAATCACCCTCACCGCGATTGTTCGCTGCGCAGCGCGTAGCGCAGCCTTATTTTTCGCGGTGAGGCGATCCGCCCAAACCGGTGCACCGTACGTCGCCATACTCCGGCAGACTCCGGAGTACAGCTGCTTGCAGGCGGCGCTGGGTCAAAATTCAGGACTAGCCCATATAGTGTTAGTTACAAAGTTTTTTTGTAACCGTTAATAAAAACAAATTTAAATCGAAATTAAATCAACGACAAAATTTAATCACCTAAAAATTAAAAATCATCATACTCAAAATCAATACCAAAATTCATTGAAAATTACAAATTAAAATTAAGAATTCAAAATTGATACAAAAATTCAGTCAAAAACTAGAATTACTAAAATTCAATTAAAGTCACAATTAAAATTAAAATCTAATTCCAATCAATACCTACTAACTTTAAATTACAATTCAATCAAAATCAAAATTAAAATTAAAAATTTGTTTTGTTACCTAAGTGTAGGTATGACCATTGACTGAATAGAATTTATAAAAAGGTTTTATGTTTTTAAGTTGATTTTTTAATAAATTAGATTTTATGTTTTTTAGTTGATTTTGCATGATCTAGAAAAAGATTTTATGTTTTGGTTTCATTTGTCAAATTTTAAGTACCTAAATAAATAAAACATTAAAAGCATTTTAGTTTTTTTTTTATAATTAATTATGTTTATGTAACATATATGCAAATAGTATACATAAATAATACAATAAATTAATAATATAGCTTTTATACAAAATGGATATATATCAAAATTTTTGATATATATCGGATATATATCATAAATATCCGATATTTTGATATTTATAATAAATATCGGATATTTTCGAACCCTGATATGTATTTAGTATATCGAATAATATTGCCACTGAACGGTTTTACAGCCTATGTATTTTATTTATGTACGAGTCAGCGTTCTAATAGTTGAAGAATTATTAAAATTGTAAACTGTAAACAAACTTCCAAACGCATATTTCTTTATAATGTTTGCACAGATAAATAATCATTCAGTTTTAAGAATATTATAACAAAGCCTCTTTTTTGACATCATCATCACTCATTCATTACAAAATGAATGAGTTTGCTTTGAACTTACCGTTTAGAGATTTAACCGTTTAAAAAACCTTGTTAATATTTTAATAACGTAATATAAATAACACATTATTTGTTCATTAGTCAAATTTAAATATTATACGTAAAAAGGGAGTAAATTAATACGGTTTCAAAATTATAATTTAAATGGAGTTCCTCAGTGGCGCATCGTGACAAATCAAGCGCCGTGTACTTTTTAACCAACTATAAAAGGAAGAGTTTTGATTTAACCCGTATATTTTTTAGTATGCATCATGTATTTATATAATATTCAAAATTATTTACTTACATTAATTATTGAAAGGTAACAATAATGTTATAAATTAATGGAGGGTCCGTAGTAGTCCTCCCTGCCTTCATCGGCTCACTTAGTAGTGAGCCGATGAAGGCAGGGAGCCGGTCTACTTCCCCGTCACCGAAAGCAATCATATATGCTAAACTGTCAAATATGTCAAGACAATTATGTTATAGATTTTAAAAAAAAGTTTTTCTATTTTCGTTCACGGTTTATTTTTATTTTTTTATTTTTTATTTTAAATAATAGAAGGTTTCACAGTAAAACTTTAAGTCATATCAGACTTATTAAATAATCTGATACCATACGTAGTGTTAGTCGAAATAGTTTGTTGTTATCGATAATAACACAAACACTGTAAACAAGTGCTAACTAATAATTTAATATCTAAAACCGTTTATTAAGATCAGTAGTGTAGGTTAGCTTTAGGTGGGTGCGAGTCGTGATTTCAATTCCGCTCGTATTTTAAAAATACTGTTTGATATTTCTGAACCATTACACGCTGATAGCGGTGTCGTGACTACGGTTAGCTCTAGGATACGTTACAGGCGGGTGCGGATTTCAAATTTAAATTTTTACAATTTTTTTAAGAATTACGAATTATTAATAATAATTTTCGATAATTTGTAATAGAATAAAGTTTTAATAATCTAAACCATACATTTATTAAAATACGGAGTTTGCGAAATTATCACTTCATTATTTTTCTTCTTGTGATAAGTGTACATACATAATTATATCAATGTTACTAGACAACCGTTTTGGTGTAGTGGGGCGATTAGTCGCCAGCGATTGCGTGTTCGATTTCCCCTCGGAGCAGATATTTGTAATTGTACTAATATTTGTTTCTGGTCTGGGTATGTGTCCATGTGAGACTCCCCACCATCGGTGAGCACGTAAAGTCGTTGGTGCCCGTTGTTATCACAAACATTTGTTACTTATAGTCGGGTAATTATCCGCCTACTAGCAGTGGAACAGCGTGGTAGATTGAGCTTTAACCCTTCCCCTATATGGAAAAGAGGCTGAACAGAGGTCCAGCAGCAGTGGACAGGACACATACCTCGTAGAACTGATGGCCGATGGAGCAGAAAGGTTCTCAAGTGGAGACCACGTACCGGCAAGCGCAGCGTCGGACGACCGTCCACGATATAGATAGACGACTTGAAGAGAGTCGCCGGGAGCCGTTGGATGGATGCTGCTTTGAACCGGTCGCTCTGGAGATCGATGGGGGAGGCCTATGTTCAACAGTGGACATCCAACGGCTGATATGTGATGAAGATGATGATGATGAATATCCTTAGTCCTTACCAGTCTTTTTTCCGAACATGTCTGTCTGTATAACTACTGCGATCATTAAAATGACGGTATTCGTTTAGCGTTTAACAATAAACTTACTATGCTTGTCAATTACACTTTAGCCAATGTATTTAGCAGTACTGACTTTGATGTTTTGCTAAGTCTTCTTAGTTCTATTAACATATCTTCTCCTGAGATTTTCTGGTTCAGTGGTAATCTGGATGCTATTATCGTATCGTTGATGACAGACTGCCGAGTGTGAAGTGAATGTCGTTGCGTTCCAAGGTGGTATGCTGTAACCTCTCCTCTTTTATATTTTATTTATTAATTTCTTGCAATTTAATTTCCCTTTAACACTTATATGGACACGTTTTCTAACTTGCTTATTTATCAAACCTTGATTACCTTTCCAATAAATAAATAAATTGATTACAAAAAATAAACACGAGTTAACATAATATCTTGATAAGGTGAAAAATTTAGAAGTTGATTTTGATCAAACATTATCTAATTAGACTAAATAAAATGAGACACACAACTAGGAAATATTAACATGAATTTAAAATCAATCAATCAATCAATTTTGAATCAATTGAATGTGAAATCAAGTTTAAAAAACTCATTTTAGTGCAAATACAAATTAAGTCTTGCAAAAAATTTAAATATCCTGCTCTTAATTGCATACTTGCACTTTCGATCTATACTTTGTAATACGTACTTGTATTGAACATGTATGTCTGTTACTTCGAGATATATATATATATATATATATATATATATATATATATATATATTTTAATTTTAATCTCCGGTTATGATTTGAGTTTTTATCGAGATCGTGTTACGGCACGTCAGCCGCCGATCAATAACTTAATAAAAAATTTGACAAGTTTGGATTTAAAGTATGTATTTGTGTCATAATAGCGTAATAATAACAATTTTTATATCGCGTATTTTAATTAATAAAACCTTTCGTTTATTCGGATAATTATACTGAATGAAGTTTAAAACAAGTTAAAAATGTAATTGATAAACGATTAAAAATAACTATCAATTAAAAAATTCTATCGGCTTTCCTATATATGTACATAGAAATATAACGTGTCAATATTCGGTATGTATAAAAAAAGGACCAAAAATTACAAACATATGTGAATTTATTTAGTAGGGATAAAATAAATATAAATATATAATAATAAATAAGTAAGCACAAACAAATTAAACAACTCATAAATATTAAAAATCAAAGCGCGTGAAGCCCCGCGGTACTTATAAACAAAATTAAAGTCGATAATGGCCGCAGGTGAACGTTATCTTTTTGTATAATCTTTAATAGAATAATATTAATGAATCTTTAATTTTCTTGTTAGTGGTCTTAATTAGAGGCTATTTGAATAATCGATATTTAATCCACGAATGTTGTACGTAAACCAATATAAATGGATATTTATTGGCAATTGGAGGTCACCTGGTGTAGGTAATTCAGCTTTTGTGGTAAAGCTTAATGTTTTTACCTCAAAATGTAATTTTATTCCAAAAACTCTATCTACTTCGGCGCGCCTACCTAATCTCTCAAATACTCAATCCTATATCGGGTTTTCTAGAGGAAATGGCTAACTAGCCATAAGACCGCTCCTTATGCTACACAATTTCTAATTGTCTTAAAAAATTGTATTATTATTACTTGTATGTTTTGGTGTTACAATAAAGCGTAAATAAATAAATAAATAAATTAATAAAATCACTTCACATCCGCGTAAATACCGTTGATTTCTACCCTTCTTTTTTAAGTATAGATAGATGTTCGTGAATGACCACATATGACACATTACGACGATGTGATAAATTTTCAATGAAAGTATTATACAATATTATTAATAACTTAGGAAAATTCCGACCCTGTGTACTACATGTTGGTCATACCCTTAAAGTGCTTTCTATTAGCTCGTAGGAGCGGAGATGAAACAGTCTTTAACCTGTTAAAAAAATCATGTAAACCTTAATAGGTTGCTCACCCTGCAGCGATAATGACCTTTAAAAAAATCTAAATGTATCAAGTACTTTGTATGCTGCTGTATGCTAACATTACCTGATCAAATTAATCAAAATTTATTTCATCTAAGTAAACTTTAAACGAATTTTATATGTGGCGTTTTACAAAAAATAATTAAAGTTATTATGAGGCCTCCATTTGATTCGGAATGTACATTCTGCTGAGAAGCACAAAGCAAAAAAACAGATATTGTTTTAAAAATGTTCAATACGTTATTTTAATAATTTTATATTTAGACATATGAATGGAAGCTGGCGACCGTTCTGGTGTAGTGGTGCAAGTAAGCCGTCGGTCCTGGTTGTTATCATAGACACCTGATAAAGATCGTTACTCATGGTAGGGAAATAATCCGCCAACCCGCAGTGGAGTAGCGTGGTGGATTAAGCTCCAACTCTTCTTCTATATCGAGAAGAGGCCTTCGCTCAGCAGTGGGCCGTTTACAGGCTGATACAGTATACAGTTACTAAACCTACACATTTTTATCATTTATATAAATAATAAGCTTTCTGTTGTCGTCTCAATTCTACCAAATGAGAGTACCTACAGCCGAAAAGATTTTGTGACCGGGTAGGCACATATTAAAGATACGAGTGTGATTTTTGTAGTTTTAATTTACACCCGAACTTAATAATAGATTTTTCGTCTTTTTTCTTAATAAACAATAAACTATTTTTTTTTAATTTCAACATGAAACAAACGATAACTACACAAGTAATATTACATTTTGTAAAACTTTTTTTTTTGTACTACTCGTACGTTTGCTGTGGATCATCCACGTATAATTATTTATTTAGTATAATTGGTATATTAGTAGTATAATTTATTTATTTACTATGTATATCCGTATGTGGGTCAAGGCATTTTTATATGTATCAAATTTAAAGTTAATTGGTCCCGTTGATTCCTTTGAATTAAATTTTATACTAATTTACAGGTTGGTCAAGGTTGCCAATATATAACGAGAAATGTTAGTTTTTAAGTTTTCCTTCATTTTTAATTTATTTAGATTAAATATCTGTTTATTTATTTGTAATGGAAAACAGGTGCATTAATATAAATTACAAAACTGCTTAATATAAACAATATTTATATTAAACGTTAGAATATATCATTCTGTCTGTTCTGTATCAGCCTGTAAGCAACCCACTGCTGAGCGAAGGCCTCTTCTCCATATAGAAGAGTTGGAGCTTTATCCCCCACGCTGTTCCACCGCAGGTTGGCGAATAATATTTCTATAATGGGTAACAATCGTTATTAGGTGTCTATGATAACAAACGGGACCGACGGTTTTACGTGCTCTCCAAGGCACGGTGGGAAGACCCACAAGGACATACACCCAGACCGGAATCAAATATTTGTGCAAATACAAATATCTGTCCCGAGCGGAAATCGAACCCGCGACCGCCGGTGCGTGGTGTTGAGGCAACTACTTGCACCACTACACCAGAACGGTCGTCATAATTGAATATAACATAATATCATTTATTAATAATGACATGTTACACCAATTGGTCTTGCTTACGTTATCGAATTGTGCACAATATAATACATAATGAGGAGGAACTTATCTTTATATATCTTTGTATATGTATAAATAATTAATAATCAATAAATAATATGATCAAAAGAGAGATTTAGTTGACAGAACGTTTGAATCGACATCAGATGATCGCGTATTTTTCAGGATGATGTGCTGAATTATCAAGCACAAAATTTGTATTTAAAATTCATATTGTCCACATCTGTGATGGAAAATATCATGGAAACATATTTTTGAAGACATCCCGGGTCATACACATCCACATAACCATACCTATATAACCTACAGTGGAAAAACGTAGATTAAGCTTCACCTTGCTTTCGAATAAAAAGAAGGTCAGCATTAGAATTTCTACAGGCTGTAATAATATATAATACTACTACATATAAATCATATGTTCAGATTTCAGTAGTCATTAGTAGCAATCATAAATAATGCACTAATTTGTCGCTTAGTCCACAGAATATATTCGGTCTCTTAGTACGATAATACTTTAAACTACGAGTATCCTTTTATCAAGATATTTAACGCACTCAACAAGATTCATGTCTAACTTGGTGGAAGAATTAAAAAGAAATTCCGTAACCATAGTGTTAAGAAAACAGTGTAGGCAATAGTGTTATTCAACATCTTAGAAACAATAATTTAATTACATTAATAAAGACCTATAACCTTAGAAGATAAAATAATATAACTAGAATTTTCTTTTTAAAAACCTTTTTAAATATTGTATTCGTCGTTTTTTTGCTGTAATCGCTAATGAATAAGTTAATAGTAAAAACGCTCTCGCTCACGCGTCCGCTTCCGCTCGCTCTACGGTTAAATCCTTACAATGCCTCTGGGCCTGCGAGAGAATACGCCGTACAAAAGCAGCATTGAAATGGCCACTGTTATAGTGCAACCTTTTGTGTTATTTTTCTCATTACGGTGCATAGTAAATAGAACAGATAAAAAGGAGCAAATTTTTTATAGATAGGAAGGCAAAGCAGCTCGATCGTTATCTCTGCCGTTAGCATAATAAGGCTTATTGGTAATCGGGACGGATTCAGGGTTATGTAAAGAGTAACAATTTTGCCATTGGTAATTTTTATGTGATTTTTCTGAGTTTGGACGATTTTTTATGACAGAATTTTTTCAAATAGGTATTAATTTTCTTAAAAATAACGTTAAAACTTCATTGTACCATTATTCTTGTATCCAAGATGTTGCCACCTTTAGTATATATAATATGCAATTGTGTAAAATATATTTATTATAACTTTAATATTACAGTAGCTATATTTTCTAAAGCAGGTTTCCAGCATTATATTAAGGAAATATTAAAAATGTTGTCCAGTGGCAAAATAATAACACAAATAAAAGTTAATTAGATTTTGCAACACACGTCATATATGATTTGGGTTAGTATAGTATCCTAAACTATTCTTATTTTCCTCTAAGAGCTTGAAAAGATAATGGCTATTAAAAAAAACAATTAAAAGAGGAGTCTCTATTAATGCGGATCTTTTTAATTAAATCCGAATGAACATCTAGAACTTTCAAATACATTTTACTTCTGTGACCTATTGTTCACCACTGTCCCGTTACTCGTATTTCAGCGCTAATGTTTCCTTATAAGGTTCATATTACGTTAACAATCACCAACCTTCACGGCTGATTCGATGAATCTCTAAACGTTATACTTCACTGACATTTTGTTACGGTTTAAATCCTTGACCGGTTTTAATGTTTATGTCTATTTTAATGCAATAAAGCTCAAAATAGTTTATCTTAATCTAATTTGCGTTGATATCACAATAGATAGCTATTTTCAAATAAATGACATCTTATATATTTATTTGATGCTTATTATTTGTATTGTAATTTCATTTTATTTTGTGTCATTTTACTCGAAATCACGAAAAATTTTGAAATATTGATCATTGTTTTTTGATGGATATGTTATAGACGAATAGTTAAAGCTCAATTTTATCTCACGGCTGGGTAGTTTTAAATACTAAATTTCAATATCTACATAACAAATGAACAAAATTTTTGACTACGAGTGATATAGCAATTTAGTCGCAAAATGACAAACGAATCTGTTATCACTTGTCGTTAAAAGAGCACAAACCAATTCAACCAAGTGGTTTAACTATTTCATTAAACAATCGCTTTCAACAATTTAGCTTAGTGTTCATTTAAGGTAAAACACAGAAAAGCCGTCTATTTCTACACAACCTAGCCATCTAATTACTTATTTAAACATCTGTCTGGTAATAGTTAAATTTTAAGTAATAAGTTAATTTTATTAAGATAGTATTAAACATTAATATGTTTAATATTACTACTACTAATCTGGAGGCACGGCAGTGCCTCCGCCAAGTCGAGCAAAAAAAAAAAAAAGTGGCACGGCCGTACTATCCTTTTCTCGAAGCAATTCAGGCCATTTTCGACACCTTATAACTTCGTTGCGGATAAAACTAGAAGTCTGAATTTTCAACACCAAAGCAGGCATTGTATAAACACGGTATATTTCAAATTTCATTCAATTTGAACCAGTAGTTTAAGAATTATAATTAGTCAAAGTTAACGATTTTGTCACTCACTGACTGACCGATCATCAAAACTCTAAGGCACTTCTAGCAGACATAGAAGCTTCAAATTCAGAATACCATTAGTGTTTAGTATATAAACCGAGGAAAAATTCAAATATTGTGCAATTTAGGTCCAGTTTTCTAGATACACCAACTGCATAAATAACTTTGTAATCTCATATAAATATATAGGATTACAAAGTTACATATGCAGTGGATAAATCAATGTAAATAAAAGTAAATAAATTTTAAAATGGTCAGCGGAATGAAAAAGCAAGAATGGAACATGTCTTATGAAATTGTACCAAAATCTCGAAAAGAATTAAAGTAGACAAAATTGAAAAAAAAAAGAAATAATAAGTACTAATAATAAGTACTACCTACTCAAAATAACTTATGTATTTTGAAGTTATACTTCTTGATGAGACTAATTTTTACGATACGCGCGCACACTGTGACAAAAATAATAAAACCGACAACATGAAGTTAACTAGTAGGCGCCGCGCAATTACACTAACTTACTTCATTGCGCTGATGTTGTCAGCTCAACAAGATTTTATTTAGTTTCACCTGTCCCGATGTTTGTCATCAAATCTTGAAAATTAAATTTGATTCAAAATAATAATAATAATAACCGTGTGATAATGCAATATTATGATGACATGTTGCTAATCTGATGGAGGAGCTAAAAGGTAGCCATAAGAACTTCGCAATGCAAGGACACAAACTCATCGAGTGGGCTCGTCTGAATCTTCTTGAAGAGTAGTTTGTCTTTCAATGGTAACCAAGATCTGATGATGGAGCTGGAAGGTGGTCATAGGAACTTTGTAATAAAACAACGCAACCTCAACGAGTTTAGGCTCGTTTGATTCGTCTTGACGACTACTTTATTTTTAAATGGTTACCGGGGTCTGATCGGATGATGGAGCTGGAAGGTGGCCATAGGAACTTCGCAATGAAACGACACAACCTCATCGAGTTCGGGTTCGTTTGAATCATCTTGACGAGTAGTTTGTCTTTCAATGTTAACTAGGGTCTGGTGATGGAGCTGGAATGTGGTCATAGGAGCTCTGTAATGAAACGACGCAACCCCATCTAGTTTCGGCTCGTTTGATTCGTCTTGACGAGTACTTTGTTCTTAAATGGTTACCAGGGTCTGATCTGATAATGGAGCTGGAAAGTGCGAAGTAATAATAAGAACTTCGCAATGAAACGACACAACCACACCGAGTTCGGGCTCGTATGAATCGTCTTGACGAGTAGTTTGTTTTTAGATGGTTACCAGGGTCTGACCTGATAATGGAGCTGGGAGGTGGCAATAGAAACTTCGCAATGAAACGACACAACCTCATCGAGTTCGGGTTCGTTTGAATCATCTTGACGAGTAGTTTGTCTTTCAATATTAACTAGGGTCTGGTGATGGAGCTGGAATATGGTCATAGATACTTCGCAATGAAACGACAAAACCTCACCGAGTTTGGGCTCGTTTGAATCGTCTTGAAGAGTAGTTTGCCTTTCAATGGAAACCAGGGTCCGATGATGGAGCTGGAAGATGGCCATAGGAACTCAGTAACTAAACGACATAATCACATCGAATATAGGCTCGTTTGATTCGTCTTGACGAGTACTTTGGTGCTATATGGTAACCAGGGTGTGATGATGGAGCTGGAAGATGGCCATAGAAACTCATTAATTAAATGACATAAACCCATCCAGTATGGGCTCGTTTGATTCATCTTGACGAGTACTTTGTTCTTAAATGGTTACCAGGGTCTGATCTGATAATGGAGCTGGAAAGTGACCATAAGAACTTCGCAATGAAACCACACAACCACATCGAGTTCGGGCTCGTTTGAATCGTCTTGACGAGTAGTTTGTCATTCAATGTAAACTAGGGTCTGGTGATGTAGCTGGAATATGGTCATAGGAACTCCGTAATGAAACGACGCAACCCCATTGAGTTTCAGCTCGTTTGATTTGTCTTGACGAGTAGTTTGTTTTTAGATGGTTACCAGGGTCTGACCTGATAATGGAGCTGGGAGGTGGCAATAGAAACTTCGCAATGAAAAGACTCAACCTCATCGAGTTCAGGTTCGTTTGAATCATCTTGACGAGTAGTTTGTCTTTCAATGTTAACTAGGGTCTGATGATGGAGCTGGAATGTGGTCATAGGAGCTCTGTAATGAAACGACGCAACCCCATCCAGTTTCGGCTCGTTTGATTCGTCTTGACGAGTACTTTGTTCTTAAATGGTTACCAAGGTCTGAACTGATAATGGAGCTGGAAAGTGACCATAATAACTTCGCAATGAAACGACACAACCACATCGACTTCGGGCTCGTTTGAATCGTCTTGACGAGCAATTTGTCTTTTAATGATAACCAGGGTCTGATGATGGAGCTGGAAGGTGGCCATAGATACTTCGCAATGAAACGACAAAACCTCACCGAGTT
Organism: Euphydryas editha; assembly: GCA_036937285.1. Classification (NCBI taxonomy): domain Eukaryota; kingdom Metazoa; phylum Arthropoda; class Insecta; order Lepidoptera; family Nymphalidae; genus Euphydryas; species Euphydryas editha. The sequence continues at coordinate 20,940,607 of JAUPFZ010000004.1, read as the reverse complement.
TGGGCTCGTTTGAATCGTCTTGAAGAGTAGTTTGCCTTTCAGTGGAAACCAGGGTCCGATGATGGAGCTGGAAGATGGCCATAGGAACTCCGTAACTAAACGACATAATCACATCGAATATAGGCTCGTTTGATTCGTCTTGACGAGTACTTTGGTGCTATATGGTAACCAGGGTGTGATGATGGAGCTGGAAGATGGCCATAGAAACTCATTAATTAAATGACATAAACCCATCCAGTATGGGCTCGTTTGATTCGTCTTGACGAGTACTTCAATGCAAGATGGTAACCAGGGTCTGATGATGGAGCTGGAAGGTGGCCATAGGAACTTCGCAATGAAACGACACAACCACATCGAGTTCAGGCTCTTTTGAATCGTCTTGACGAGGAGTTTATCTTTCAATGTTTACCAGGGTCTGGTGATGGAGCTGGAATGTGGTCATAGGGACTTTGTAATGAAACGACACAACCACATCGAGTTCGGGCTCGTTTGAATCGTCTTGACGAGTAATTTATTTTTAGATGGTTACCAGGGTCTGATCTGATGATGGAGCTGCAAGATGGCCATAAGAACTTTGCAATGAAATGAAACAACTTCATCGAAATCGGGCTCGTTTGAATCGCCTTGACGAGTAGTTTGTCTTTCTATGATAACTAGGATCTGATGATGGAGCTGGAAGGTGGTCATAGGAACTCTGTAATGAAACGACGCAACCCCATCGAGCTTCAGCTCGTTTGCTTCGTCTTGACGATTACTTTATTTTTAGTGGGTTATCAGGGTCTTATTATACATGGCGCGCACTAACCGTTAACTCGGAGCATCAATTTATTGTAAGTATAACTTCTTAAGTGCGTACACATACACTTTTTTAAATATTTTTTAAAGTTTATTTTCGTGGAGAATTAGGTGTAAAAAATCGACAGAAACCTGACAATATTGTTTCCGGCTAAACATACTTAATTTATCTCTCTTGTCAAGTATCTTAAGTTGTCAACTTGACATCACAATATGTATGACATGACGATCAAATAAAAGATTTTTTATTTTTAAATTTTACTAATCGTATTTATATCTGTTAATCGTATTCCTGTAAGAAACAAAAAAACTCTTGCGTACCAGTACTATCTATACCAGTAATAGCTGAAACTCAAGAAGTAGTACCGGAAAAGAAAAAGAGGAAGATTATATACAAAAATAAAAAAAGATCATAAGAGAGGGCGTAGGTTTTAAGAAAATGCATTGTTGGTATTTAAGAAGTAGAAGACACTGGAAAGGAAAACAAGTAGGAATATCTACAAAAAGAAATGAGATGCCATCAAAAACATAACTTGTAAAAAATCCAAGTCTCGCAACTCAGTTCTTCTACTCTACCGTAAAAAGTTGTGAGATCCATGTATTACCAAGTCGGCTAATTTATTCGATCCCTACTTAAGGGTCCTTCTGTCTTAAGCTATTACGTAATTAGCTAACCTAACAACATATTATAGTGACCATATCAATATTAAATTTTTTTAATGTTTTAAATAGATAGATTGACTTGGCAATCGCATGAAAACATAATGTATCTCACAAGTAATGCATACGAGTATTGTATTAAATTAGCTTGTTTAGTGCGATTGCCAAGTCAATCTATCTATTTAAAACATTAAAAAAATTTAATATTGATATGGTCACTATAATATGTTGTTAGGTTAGCTAATTAGGTAATAGCTTAAGACAGAAGGACCCTTAAGTAGGGATTGAATAAATTAGCCGACTTGGTAATACATGGATCTCACAACTTTTTACGGTAGAGTAGAAGAACTGAGTTGCGAGACTTGGATTTTTTACAAGTTATGTTTTTGATGGCATACTTTTTACATCTAGATCCCACGGTTCGAATCGTTCGTTCCGAATCAAGAATCGTTATCAGATTTGACTGATAAGTGTAATGTGTTTTATGAGGCGAAATGTCTAAATCGAGCTTTACGTCGAAGATTATTTTAATAATACGTAATTTTATGCTATCAAAAGGTGAATGACCTCGTAGAATTAGTTGCAGTAAATGTTAAACGGCGATTGTACAACAAGTTATGGGAATTGAAGACTTGTTTTTAGGGTTCTGTACCCGAAGGATGCAAACGAAATTAAATAGAGTCCGCAGTTCGTTGGTCTGTTACGGGGCTATATCTTTGACATATAAGATAGGGGTGAAGGTTGATGAAAAATTTTAAGAAACGTAATATTTTACTTGTATTCGTTTGATACTAATGTGTTTTCATTAATTTCTCGAGTATTTTATCAAATGTACGCAAAACCCATTAAGAATTAAAATTTCTAAGGGAGCATTCAATATCTGGCAAGTGTTTATATAATTGAAATGAATTTTACAGATACGTTTATTAAAATTATTCACTTTTGTTTTAAGTATGAACATCCCTAGTTTATAAATCTACTACTAACCGTAAAATTGTGAACGGTCTCTAATTGTTCAATAAATAACTATACATAAGATTAAGCTATTGTTAGATTTTAAAATGCAATTCGAAAGTAATTTAATACAACAAAGAATGTTTTGTTACAGTTTACAATTTTAATATTTATAAATAGATTACGAACCAATAATATTCGTAACAATACAGTATAACCATAACGTATAACAAGATCGGTAATTATAATCATAAGATTAATTAAATAATTCTTTTTTTTTCCAGGTATGTTTCCGCTATTACTATAACTTTTTGATATGTAAGTATTGAAATATATTATAATTATGTAAATGTATCTATGCTAAACATACACCGGTACAATTCTAATTTCAATTATTTCTCATTACTCATACTCAACATTGGGATAGAAATAAAATAAAAAAATTGGAAATTCACACACAAATTATTTCTTATAATTATAAAAATCCATATGACCTGTACAAATGTTTTTATGAGCGGAGACCGAACTCGTAACAGCAACAGTAGGATGCAGACTTGCAGTGCGTGTGCACCGTATGTCTTACAAAAATTTAATTAATATAACACATTTTAGCCAAATGCGGTGACCGGCATAGACGAATAGTCCCAACCTCCTTGTCGAGGATTCGTAAAAGGCGACTAAGGCCATACTGGTGCGAGCAACTACACCAACCAGGATGGTGATAGGTACCAGCATCACCACACTCTGCTTCAACACACTGCGCTCGCCAACCCACCTGATAAGTCGGGCGAGTATTGGCAACAATGACTAGCAATATAGAGCCCTAGGCGGTCGCACGGAAGGTCGATGGGGGAGGCCTACATTCGACTGCGGACATCCGATGGCTGATATGATGAGGAATATTTTTAGAAGATTTTAAGTAAGAGATATATATTATGTTTTCGGGTACATGAAACACTATATATCTGTACACAACATTCACGAGAACAAAGTTACGTGTACAGTGAATTGTCCTACATAAAGCTGTCAACCCACAGCAATACAGAACTATGCCAAGATATATTCAGATATGTTACGTACGCAACAAAAAAGAAACACGTATGTGTAAGCGTCTGTAAATTATAAGTCATTTAAAGACAATACATAATGTAAAAAGAAAACCCTTGCACTGGTTTTTCAGCCCGAAACTTCATTTCTTATAACAATAACATTTTAATATTTTATTGTGGAAAAAGAGATTGTTTTAATACTTTATTGTGCATGCAAATTCTCATGACATTGCAAACTAAAAGTGGTTAACCTTTCTGGTAAAAAGCTGAGCGTATGTTGAGGTATTTCAATGTAATATTATATATAATAATATATATGTATAATGTATATATGGGGCCATTAATTATATATATATATATATATATATATATATATATACACATATATAAGAATCATGTATCATCATAATGTTTACTTTTCAAAGTAACAATTTTCAGAAGTGTGTATTTGTACTTACAAAGGTATTAATAATTTTTAATTTTTGGTAGTAATAAACTTTGGTTTTAATTATTCACCTTTACCTACATAAGAGAAGTTTTGGTGCTCAAAACCCACTCGGAAAGTGGATCTGCCACTGGAACATTTCTAATATGTATAACCTATCCGAGCGAATCTCGTCACTCGTGCGGTTGCCCCCGCTTTTTCAAAGAATCAATTCAAGATTCAAAAGATTTCAACTTTCCTCATTTTTGTGATAGTAACGTAACGTAAGAACTATCGAGATTCCCTCCGAACCCATTGTAAGAGAAAATAAGATATGGTCGACTCCCCTCCCCCCCTAAATCGTCGTACGTAGTAAATGAATGACCCCTATAACCTCAGGTACAAACTTGATAGTCTGTCGAAATATAGATATCAATATAACATCAGCCGGCAGATCATGCATCATCATCAGATGGCCTTAGTCACCTTTTACGTCACCTCAGTCAGAAAAAGGAATTATTCTTCTCTGCCGGTCACTGCACGGCACCATATACATATATAATTTGATAATTATATATTCAGTTGTATTGAAGTATTCAGTGGTATCGAACGTCTTAGTGCGAAATCGGTATATTTGTACTCAAAATTGGTATATGAAAAAAAAAATACAATCAAATCCGATTATTTATTAAAAAATATACTCGGTAAGTCAAAAAATAACTTCGGTAGCACAGAGCCCATATCGTTAGAAATACCGAAAAATCCATAGATTCGAGTCCACTGACACTTATACATATAAATTACATTAAAAGATCTGTTTACAATGTCAAGCTTGAACTTGATGAACTTGTAATGTTGAGATATACTTTATCTACAGGATATCTACTAGCTAAGTTCGTTCATTTTCTTTTTTTATACATAAAAAAATTGCTTTCCGTTACATTAAGTACCGCATCATCATCCGGTCATCTTAAAGTTCGGCATAGTTTTTTTTATCATCATTTAAGCTGAGTATAATAACAGTTTTTGAGTTGTGAAAGCGAAACTGATACACCAGATATTTGCAAGTCAACGGTAATTGAGGTGTATTACGACATAATCATAATTCTTTAGTGGTGCGAACAGCGAAGATTTGTGAGATCATTATTCAATACGAGTCACGGTTATTATGTGATTATATCGTAGTGTCTGATGTTTTTTTTCTTTCATCCATCTAAACATAGGTGCTCAATTGTTACATGTTTTTTTTATATTGTTTTTGTTGCTTAAAAAGATATGCAATACTTTGAAGAACAGTTTTATTTCTCGGAACGCGCTAAACTAAGAAGTCCAAATATAATGTATATATTTTTAATCTTAAATTTATTATTCCAGTAAACTACAGTATTTTATAAAAGGAAAAATCTGTATGTATATGTGTATTTTAAAATAATTTTATAATTAGGACGAGTAAATTGAGTTCCCCGTTTGAATAATTTGTGGGTATACCTACTTGTGGTTATTTCTGTTGTACAACATAATTTCATATTTACTTTACATTGTAAATATTTTGTAATAGCGTTTCGTCTTGGTGTATCAATCAATGAATCAATCATAAGAAATCAAGATAAAATTTATAGTCTCACTCACGCAAGCTTAATCTTAGAATCGGGATGACTTCAAAAATATATTATTAGTATCCATAAATCACTGCTACACCTCTAAGTAGCTTACGCCGAGTTGCACGAAACAAATTTTAAATTTAAGTGTTTATTAAACTAATTTAATCACAAGAATCGTGATTATCTGTTGCACAAAACCTACATCTGATTAAGTTAACAAAAAAATTTAGTTTAATTAAAGACCTATCTAACGGATGATTAATTCCAACAGCTTTAAATTAATCATAAGATCAACTAATTTTAAGATTAATTGCAACTTAACTAACGGAAAGTTAGCGACGGTTTCGTGCAACTCGCCGTTAGTTTGATACTTTAACATTAATATTAAAAAAATATAAAACTTTTTTATTTGACTGAAAATTTTGATTTTTTTAAAAATATATTTATGTAATTTTATTTAGAGATAAATTTAAAAGTTTTGTGGGTTAAGTATCAAACTTCAATGAGCGCACTAGCTTATGACTGAATGACCTTTGAAATATTGTTTTAATGTTGCCATATAAAAGTATCGTAATTAACAAAAGTTCAGCTTTTGTGTGACATTATTTAATAAACACGCAAAGATAATGGTCGAGCTGCGCAATTCATGAAAAAGTATAATTCTTGCACGGTCGCTATTGATTTACACTGAACTAACCGCGATTAACGTTATAAATTCCCGATAGTTTAGACACGTTGCAGACGCCATGGTTCCGGGATGAACTGAAGAGCTGGAGTTATTATTATTGTTTAGATTTATAAACCATAACGGTCTACCCACTTTCTTCGTCGTTTTTTGTTGCTAACACACAACAATAACAGAGTCCGTACGGCAACGATTCGCCGGAACCGGTATGCCTCTTTTACATAACCCAATCATCGGATTTCATGATGCAGATAACATGAAGCCATCTTCACGATTGAAGTTGGGATAATTCCTTATCTCAATCGCCTCTCTAACGAGTCGTGGTGCGAATGGCGTTCATTTGCAAGTATTTTCGGTTCATGGAGCTCAATCCAGTGATTCGTCTCTGCTCTCAGACAGTCAAGGCAACGTAGAGGTCCAGTGTTATTACCCGGAACCGATACCGATAACGTCATTGACATACTTTTTCCAAATTAAGACTATAATCGGAACTGTGCGCAATGCTATCTCCTCCACATGTTCCATCCATAGGTTGGCCACAACCGGAGCAACAGGACTAGCCATGATAACTAATACATTAAAAATTAAAAGAAAAATGTTGTAAGCCTTTTATGTTTCAGCATCAGGATTCTGAATCCTTTCACATTATTATTATCGATATTTCCAACAATGTTTTGTTATAATATGTAAATACAAAAGATTTAACTAAACATTTTATTATGATTCCACTATTAAGGCAAAATTGTGAATATGACACCACAGTAACAATAGAAAATATGAACCTTTGACGCATAATAGGTGCGGTTTGTTACATACAAATTCCGTCAGTCACACTGTTGGTATATGAAATCGCAGGAAAAAGAAAAAGACGTTATTACTGTTCGATGTTCAGATTTATTATAGAATATAAATTAAAATAATCTTTAGGGATAAACAGTTACATTATTGAATAATTGACGTATATACAATCTACCTCTCTTGCGCACTACAAATTCTGGAATGATGTTCCTTCCTAGGTTCTTTCGGAGCGTTGCAATTGTCCACGAACAATACAGACACCATAAGATGGACCAGTAATTTGAATAGTAACTGCTTTAGAAACTCATTTATGGATCGTATTGATGTCCTCACATCTACATTCAGTGTACCTACTTGGCGCACTAATCATCAAAGGACATGCCGACCTTACACTACGCTGTAGGATGCAATTGATTAATTATATAAAGATCTATAGTACGATAAGTTCATTGTCCATACATAGTATGTAGCTATGCTTTGTAATGCTATAATCAAATTTGAATATCAATATTGAATTTTAAACTCTAACACTATACATTTGCTAATATTGTACTACGATTCTTACAGATAACTTAGAAGGAAGTGTATTATTGTACTTTACTTAAATGAAGTCAAACCCGTTTGGTTTTTAATGTTTGCTATTGTTCGATAAATCATTGGAAAATGTCAAATTTCATCAGTACTATCATAAAGACTCCAGCATGTTACAAAAATTTTAACATCACGACTTGGTTATTAAAAAATTTTAAAAGTTACAAATATCTTCGTAGCTAAAGATAATAAATACATGACATCAGCACTACGAATACATTTTCAATAGAACATTACACCGGCATTAAAAAAAAAAATTAGTAGTACCTTTGACCAGACCTACTTTTTTTATGTTTCTTGATGCCCTGAGTTTGAATCCCGTTTTGCTCCATCGGGCTTAAGTTTCGAGTAATTTGCGAAAAACGCTAAAAATCGTAAAAAATTGAAGTACTAGTGTGTTTTGAACTTATGTGAGCAGACTTTTTAATAATTTTAGATTGAATCTAAATATATGGTGCCTTTTCTGTCCATTAGAGTTCAAAATTCTAACTTTTTTGTGAAAAAACCTTGAAAATAGCTGAAAATAGTATTTTTTTAAAGGAATTCTCCGCTTGTTACGAACTGTTTTGTCTTCGAATGATCTGTGAGCGGATTTCTCTTTTGTTTTCTACTTTCTTTCGTTGTTTTCTTCTTTAGCATTCAACAAATCTGCAATCTTTGGATTACTTTACCAAGCTGCTTTTTCACAGTCGCTCATTGTGCCAGTAAAATTTTCGTTCTTAAGTAAAATTGTAATTTGTGGTTTTGCGTTGGACTTAGCTTAGCTTAGATGGACTTGACAACCCTAACTACCGGGAACTTTTTTCCTAAATACTAAAAACACGTGCCATTTTTATCGAGAGTTGTGACATACTGCGTTATAAAACCAAGCTTAATATGCAGTGGTGGTAGTCGATATTAAGAAAAATGTTGCAAGATTAAGAGTAACGTTGCGAGTTTTAGGTAACCAAAAACTTAGAATAAAAATAGATCACCAAAAATTTTAAAAAGTAGGTCTGGTCAAAAGTACTGACCACTATTTTTTATATGCCAGTCTTATTTATGCGTTATACACAAATTAATTAGCATAGTATTAATTAAAACCACCAAATCATTAGTATAGCTTTGCGTAGCGCTGCATATACAGTGGTTAGCAAGCGTTATTAGTGGCGTTAAGTGTGGGTAGTAGCGATTTATGGAAGCGTTATATCTCATTGCTGCCCATTGAAGCATGATCACTTCCTGGCCTATAGAAAATATGGGTTGGTTTAACGAGACTACATTAGGAATTATGTTCATTGAAATGCAGTGATTTGTCTCCGTTTGAATGGCTAGTCCATTGTTATTGTAATATCAATACGGTATTATTTTATTTTGGGTACATTCAATAGTGCTTGTTTCATATTATGTTATTGTAGTTTGTTTTGGCACGAGTTTTGATATTCGTGAAAACCGTTTTAAAAATGTAAAATTGATTTTTATTTATATAAATAAAAACAAATATCTATATTTTTCATACACATTTTTTTACGAATGTAGGCACTTACTAAACTAGTAATAGAGCTTTTTTTTGTCACCCTAATAATTAGTTTTCGCCTCTTTTATATAATATATGTAGGTTTAACAGTGCCCGTTAAAAGATTTAAATTTTTATAAAATTCTTTGATGATAAAAACGTTATATAAAATTATGTTTTATTACTAAAATATATTTATTTGTTAGTTGATGAGAATGTATTAAATTTACTTCTACAAATATATTGATCAAAGGTGTGCTGTTTTTGTGGTATTTTTTTTCAGCTGCGAAAAAGAGTTAAGATAAATGTATAGAAGCAAAAAATCTAAATAACCATCGCTAAAAATATTGTACGACCTAGGTATATGCAAATATATGAAACTTCCCCCTTTTTATTCGTTTAATTTTTTGTTTTAAATGAATCCAAAATTTTACTATGGTACGTCATACTCATTTTTCCATTACTGAATCAGCCTGTAAACGTCCCACTGCTGGGCAAAGGCCTCTCCTCCATATAGGAGAAAGGTTGGAGCTTAATCCACCACGCTGGTCCACTGCGGGTTGGCAGCAATTTTTCCATTAGATGATATATAATATAAAAAAAGTATTAACATCTTTATTACATTATAAAAAGTACCTAAATAATTATGTAACATATTATTTTATATAAATCCAGTTCTATAAATAAAAATAATTTTATATTTAATACACTAAAAACAGCAATGAAATACAATACGAAAATCACTTTATCAAAACATTTCATTCTAATTTGTTAGTTTTATTCTATTTTAAAGTACCGACCTACGAGTATAACAGTTCAATTTGTGTATTTTATATTTGAAAAATTTCCCTAATGCGATTCATTCGATAACTATCTCGGCTAACGTACAAAAACTTTACGACTTGTTAATTTCCGAGGAACGTGGATTTCTCAAGCGTTGTATGTTAACGACTTTAGTTTCGGAGTTACGCGCGAACGATGAATATTTACTTAGCAACATTATTCTCTATTAATGAGGCCTAACGTCCTTGTGGTTATAGATATGTCTTTAAGTGTTTAGTAGAGGGAGAAACCGTTTTTATTACTTGTACATTTATAGTATGTTAAGGTACAAAAGACTACCCAGACTATTAGACTACCCTACGACTTTAAAAACTAAACTTGGCAACAAAACGGGCTAATGTGTTATTGATAATTTTTAACAGATCCGAAGAGCGTTAAGTTTTCTTCCTTAAAAAATGTGGATAAAATGGTTGAATAGATTTGAAGTTATTGCACATTTGTAAAATGATAAATCTTCCATATCCCTTTCCTAAGGTAGGCAAATTAATACCTGCGTTTTAGCTTTTTAATTTTTAGCCGAATGATATACATACATGATTACAATTTTTTTTTTCCAAATAAATACATAATACATAATATGTAAATAATACACAGACACTCGGGGTGGTAATCGAACCCACAACCCTGGAGCAGAAAGCAGTGGGTCACTGCCAACTGCACCAACGGGCCAATCAAATGTTCGTACATAAGTCTAGTCTTATGAAGTAATAATAGCCGTTGTTTTCGCCATCATTACGCGTCTGATTCACCACCTGCGGAATTTAACTCGACGATGTTATCCAAGCTTAAAATGTCGTTAGGGTAACATTGTATCCTACTTTATATTCCCTAAAACACCTTAGCGGCAAAGTTGTAAACCTTAAAAACAAAAAAAAAACTTGCAGACGCAGTACAACATTTACAACGCATAATTAATGCAAATAAAAGTGGATGAGGTTGTTAAACCTTTATTTTCAAAGTACGGTTGAACCGCAGTGCGTCAGCTAACTTACTAAATTGTGTTACTTAGGGCTCGCTTTTATGTGCGGTAATATAAACCTACCGTCTATTTTGTCTGCGTTCCTTGACGCGGAGATATGGAAGTGCTGATTATGGAATGAGAAGAAACTGTCCTCTTTCCCCGGTATGAAATATCCTTTTTGTTTTTAAAATATTCTACTAAAATAATGCAATATCTGCCTGGTTTTAGTAAGAAATATAATTATAATTTATTTTTCCTGCTTGGTTTTTTGGTTGTGTGGAAGTAATGGTTGACTAGCTCTTAAACCATCAATTGTACTAAAAAGAATTTTATCCTGTAACATCCCCCGCGGTGTGAGCATTTTATGTAGGAGGAAAGTATGTTTTTTTTAAAAATATAAACTTCACGAATAAGTATAGTTTTTCTGTTTCAAAAGAAGTTTGAGATATATGAGAGTTTAGAGCATTCAAAAAATCTTAATACAAGTTAGAAAACTATTGAGCTTTATAATCCTATTAATATTATAAATGCAAAAGTTTGGTTGTATGGCTATTTGTTACTCTTTCACGCAAAAACATCTTAACGGATTTAGATAAAACTTTACAGTAATATAGCATATACATCAGAATAACACATAGGCTACAATTTATAAAGATTTTGTGTAATTGGGCCACAATGATGTAAATGCGTAAGCAAATCTTATTCTATGGCGCTTACGACCTTCTTTTCGCGAGAACTCAGCGCGGCGTGCAAGGTGGTGGTAGAGAGGCGGTCCACGTAATGACACGCCATCACCAAGTGTGCGACCCGAACACGGGCAGACGCGCGAGGGCAGACATCATTAACAGTTGTGTTCATTTTGAGTTTTTTCTTATAGCTAATTAGATTCTCGAAGCGATTTATTACTTAGTACAGTAGACAATAATTATTTTTATTTTTTATATTTTCATTACAAATATAGTTCAATAAATTCAATAATATGCATACGAATTCTTTCCCGACTGTCTGTCTGTCCGTTTGTTTATGTATGTTTATTATTTTAAATGTATTTTTCAATGACTAATCTGCATAGACGTTTGTGATGAAATTTGATACGGATAGTCTGAAGTCTGGCGAAGGACATAGGGTACTTTTTATCAATACACTCACGCGGGCGAAGCCGCAGGTGGAAGCTAGTATAGTAATATATATATGAACATCATAGTTTTTTTTTATAATTGAATAATAAAAAAACAGGATACAGTTTACAATTCATATAATATTTCGATATTTTTTGTAAATAATTGTGTTTTTGTAAACTAGCCGCTGCGTGCGATATTTCCCGCACAAAAGAAGCCTAATATGTATGTATATTTAAATCATCAAAGTTATGAAAAGAACCATAAGTTTTATTTCAGTCCCTCAAAGGTAAAATTATAGATCGTAATTTTATCTCGCATTTCATAAAATTACGTTATATCATTAGTTATTGCTTTAAAATCAAAAGCCCAAAAAAATTCCTTATTTTCTTTTAACCTAAAATAAACTTTTAAATGACAGAGTTTACATAAAAACTTTTATCCCCTATTACACCCCTGTTAAGATAAACTTTCCATAAAAGTCAAAACACATGTTTATTTAAGCAAAAGGTCTAATCGTAAGTTAAAGTTTGATACTTCTTTCGCTTTTACAAATAACAGAATTTTCAAAAAAAGTTTCACCCCTACAACAGCGAAATTTCCAAAATGCTTTTTCCCAAAACGTTATTATTTCGAATAAAAATCATAAATATGTACTTTTATATTTCCACATGCCGTGCCAGATTTAAACATCGAATTATTATGTAGTAGCTTCTGCTCGCGACTTTATCCGCGTGGATGTAGGTTATCGCGACCAAAAAAAAGTATCCTATAATATTTCTAGTACCTCCAAGAATATGTGAACAAAGTTTTATGATTATCGGTTAAGTAGTTTTCGCGTGAAAGCGTAACAATCAAACTTACATTTCACATTTATAATATCAGGGATTATTTCATTAAAAGACTAAAAGGAAATTTTATACTTCAAACTTCAAAAATAACGGTATTTTATACATCTTTCATACCATGTTTTACTGCATAGGCCAAAACCACTACAGAGATTAAATATACGTATACTATATACATAAATAGTCACCGGAGGGAATCGAATCCGAGATCTGTAGCGTCTGTTTGTGTTGTGTGTGTTTCCGGACCCTCGGAATTCCGGACAATCGTCCAACTGGGTTCCGTTACGTGTCAGGCGTTTTTATTAAAAAATAAATAAATAAAAAACAAATTTGAAAATTTGTGGGTAAACGCTTATATTACTTACGAGGACCTACTTATAACTTTATTATAAGTTTATTCAAAGAAAATATTGCTTATTTACGATACGAAGAAACAGTGAATATACACAATATTTCACTTAGTAACGTTCCGAATAATCGAATTTCGATAATAATAAATTTCTAATCACTTCATTCCGTATCGCTTAAATTCGTGAAACTTTGTCGAACTTCTGAAATTAATATTGACGTACCTAACATTAATTTGTAATAATTAAAAAAAAATACTGAACACATCATCCGGTTTCATTCGCATTAAAATACTTGGCTTGGTTGCTGTGACATTAAAATTTCGTATTAAAAATGTGGTTATCAAAATTAAATATTATTTGTAATCTTCTTTGGTAAATAGGTTATGTAACAATAGTAATTTTTAAAACTAACTCATAACTTCTAAGATTATCAACTTTCAACAGAAAGATTTTAACTTTGTAATATTAGCACATACACTTTACCAATTATTTGTTTCGATATTGTTCGAAAATTGATTAACAAAATAATAAAGTAACATCAATTGTTTCTCGAGTTTAATGAATAAAGTTTTGAAGGGAATTACGAAAAACGAAGCATATTTAATGGAGAGATTTTATTGAGATTTATATAGTGATTTCTGTGCTGAGTTTGATGTTAAATTAAATTAAACTAAATTTTATAATAATATGTAGTGATATTGTAGGGGAACTGGCGTATTATCCCTTACACGGATTTGCGTAATAAAAAATGGTATATTATCTTACTTTATACAATCTGATTGGTTAGTGAAATTAAATAAGAATTTAACCGTCTTGAATAGTGAGTAAAGCGCCACCGTCTTCTTCTTTAACTTGTCGGTAGATGGCACCGCGGATGCCCGAACAGATATATTTGACAAACTTTAAAAGATTAACCGTCAGTTTATTGTCAGTTGTTCTCTAATCTGCTGCTAGATGTTGTTCAGAATCTGTAGTTTAAACCGATGATAACTTTTATTTCTAAGGTACCTAAAATAAATTCAATGTGCTTCTAATGCCTTATTAACTTAGTTTATTCTCAAATATTTGTTTTGTTTTTTTTTTTGTTTTTTTTTTTTTTTGTTTGACGATTGAGATAAAATATAACGTGGTACGTAACCGTAATATCATTCCATAAATATAATTGCTTTAAGTTTTTAGTTATTTTTTAATGATTAAGTTTTGTATGTGAAATATTTTTTACTGAAATATTTGTATTATTAACATACAACACAAAGGAAATGACAATTTGCAATCGGTAAGCAATAACGAAAAAAATCAACAATAAATTAATCCTCCAGCACTATTAATATAACTTCATTAAAATATAATAATTTTAATTCGAAAGCTCCTAGTCTTTGGCACAGGAGTGTCAAGAAAAGTGAAAGTTGTGGTTTCAATATTTTGCCTCTTGGCTATTTTTACCAGCTTAGTTGTCGGAGAAATGGCTTTGAAAAGGGTTTAACGATATTCTTAGAAAATAATTAATTTATAGTTATAATTAATAATCGTAGTAATAATAATTTTCATCGAATTCTAGAAGTTTTAAAGCCTTTGTCTTCTAGATTCAGTTTTACAACTAGGTCTGTATTGGTAAAAAGGCCTTTAATCACTAATGTGCTGGCTAACTTTTCATGTTTAATTTGGTTTTAATTTAGTACTAGTAAGGTTAATTATAAGCTTGAAAGATAAACATAATTAAAGTATGTTTCGCTCTTTATTTAGCTTGCAGTATTCTAATACAGCGCCACCGATTAAGTGCTAAGCGCTAAGTATACTTCAGTCGTTTCGTATTGATACAGGAAAGTAGTGCACGCGTCGTCGGGACTGTTCAGAGGTAAGCCGGACAGTCCCCATGGAGGAGAAGTCTGGCCTTTTCGCCGAGGCCAGCCTGTTGCTGGAGAGATCCTGTTGCCTGCAGATCTGGGACCCTCCAATTAAAGCAGCTGAAGGCTCGAGCAGGGGTTTAGTACCGTTTTGTACTCCCAAAGTGCCGAGTCCGACATAGGTCTAGGACTGCCTACCCAGGTATCCTGGATATCATCCGTAAATGGATTGCGTCACAAAAAAAAAGGAAAATAGTACACTCTTAATGAAAAACGGACATTTACAAGTGATGTAAACGCTTATATTTCAAAAGATTAAATATTCAACTAACAGAAATAAGAATAAAGAGATTACTAAAATTAAATCTACTTAGAATTTGAACATTTGTGTTACAACTAATAACATAATACCCACGTGGGAAGAGTCTTAAGAGGAGACTCCTACCAAACAAAAGGATCTATTTTGTATTTGAGTTAGAGAAAAAAAAAAACGTTTTTATTTTATTTGGTATTGTGTCTATGTAGGTATAAATATTCATATACACCCGCACCGCTTTATAAAATCACCTGTTTTTAACCAAAGATTGAATGAGATCGCTCTCGTAGCGTTAAGAACGCCTTTTATACGTTCGTTTTAACGCCTTTGTTACTTGTTTGTTATTTGGCGTACAATAAAGCGTATTTTTATTAAACACTAGCTATACTCACGATTTCACCGTCGCATAAGTTTATATTTAACTCATCATTAAAATAACAGTATCTTGATACAGGCACCTCATTTTATATAGATAATGACCAAAAGTACTCCAGTTTATGATGTTTATACAAAAAACAGACATATAGACATTTCTAAAAATGTAAATTTGGTATAAATTATTTTTCTAAAATTGTAGAATATTCGGAGACGTTAAATTTTATGTTCATAGAAAAAAGTGACGATCCTTCTCTTACATAGAGAAAAGGCCTTTGTCCAGCTGTGGGACGTTTACAGGCTGATTCAGTACAGTTTAGTAGAAGAAAGTGAAACCACTGATAGAGCAGTGAATATTAAACTAAACATTACAACAGACGTCGCAATGTCAGCTTGTTTCAATTCCTGGCAGATGACATAATTCTTCCGCTTCACTGCGTTTTTCAATAGAGGATGCCACTGCGTCTTATCGTTAACGTTGCTGCCTGTTTCAGGTATACCTTTGTGTTTAACTTTTACCTATTATTCATACGTATTAATAATTTAATAATATAATTTTTAATGACGATTAAATAGTACTTTGCCTATTTAAATAAAGAAATATTTGATTTGATTTGATTACGACTCAAAACAATAAACAATCTGTTCACTCTTTTGAATAGAAAATATCAATGCATCGTATAGTTGTTAAGACTTAAGGGGAGTGAAATCCTGTAGGATGACTAGTTTTATCATGTACTTAGTTTTATTATGTTATGGATTTCAGCCGCCATACTGACGCCGCCATTTTGAATTTTTCGAAAATTTACCATAGAAGAGAGTTATTAAATTTACTTGTATGACTGAATACATAAGAAATAACCTTTGATACAGCACTTTTATTTCGCTGTTGATCAGTTTTTCGTCATTTTTACGGGTTTCATCCACCATATTGAAGCCGCCATTTTGAATTAAAAACAATCCAACTGGGGTTTAGAAAAGTGGTCTGAAACTTATTTTCTATCAAAAATCTAGATTCTAGAGTATTTGCATATCTTGGAAGATCTTTTTTTCCTACTTTTCTAAAATCATACGTATTATATACGTATATAATTATATATATATATTATATTTATAGATTAATAGATAAATTTAAAGTACATATCTGTACGAACATTTTAAGCCCAAAATGGATAATATATAAACATAGAATCACTTCCTTTTTTAAGTTCAAAACTGAATCGATTGCGAATTTTATGTATATACATATACTAGTAAGTATATTATATACTTATGTAAATAATGTAGATATCAGAAAGTCCAATAAGACGTTGAAAATCACTTATCCCGATATTCTAACGGAATCGGGAATCACGCGGGTGATAACGCGATATGAAATTTCTACTGAATCCAAAAAAATAACACATAAAAAAGTAAAGTGAAATTTTCCTAAGTTTCTCATAACGCGCCCGGATCAAGAGAGTGAAACGTGAACTTTTATTATCATGTCGTAACATGAACGTTATGGACTGTTATTGAGACATAGAAATTGCTCGGAAGTAAGTTTATGTTGAAAATGTCACTGTCAATACTTAAATACACTTATATTAGGCTAGTAAAGCTGCCTACCTTCAAGCAAAGAAGGCTCTGCAGCTCGCCATCAGCAGGGCGAAGGACGCTGGCCGGGAGGAATTGCTGGCGGGTCTCAACCGAGATCCATGGGGGCGTCCCTATCGCGCAGCTCGAAACAAGTTGCGCGGTCAGGGTGCCTCTGTGACGGAAACGACGCCGCCGGATCTCCTCCAACGGATAGTGTCGGAGCTTTTTCCGCACCGTCCGGGCCACATTCCGCCTGCGATGGCGCCGTCCTCCTCGAACGAGTCCGAGGTGTCCATCCCTCCTATTTCCAAAGGGGGAGATGGGCATGGCCCTATATCGTCTCAGGGCCAGGAGGGCGGCACCAGGGCCGGATGGTGTTCCAGGGCGAGTACTGAGCATCGCCCTGGAACAGCTGAGAGGGCGGCTTCGGGTCCTGTTCGATAAGTGCCTCAGCACCGGACAGTTCCCGAAGCCGTGGAAGACGGGCCGGTTGTGTCTGTTACGCAAGGAGGGTCGACCATCTGACTCCCCCTCTGCGTACAGGCCAATCGTGCTGCTGGACGAGACGGCCAAGATGCTTGAGAAGATTCTCGCTGACCGGCTCGTCCAGCACCTCGAAGAGTCGGAGCCGGACCTCTCAGAGGCGCAGTTCGGGTTCAGGGCGGGCCGTTCCACACTGGACGCCCTGAACGCCCTGAGGTCTCTCTCCTCGGAGGCGGTGGCCAGTGGAGACGTTCTCCTGGCCATCTCGCTAGACGTGGCGAACGCCTTCAACAGCATTCCTGTTGAGACGATTGTGGAGGCACTGAGGTTCCATGAAGTGCCCCACTATCTCCAGAGGCTGTTGGAGGCGTACCTCCCGGAGAGAGAGGTCCTCTGGGAGGGGGGCGATGGTCGACTCTATCGACGTCACGTCGGCTGCGGCGTTCCACAGGGCTCCGTCCTGGGACCGACCCTGTGGAACGTCGGTTTCGACTGGTTGTTGCGGGCACCTCTACCGCCCGGGCTGAGGGTCATCTGTTATGCTGATGACACCTTACTCACAGCTCGGGCGAGGAGCTTCGAAGAGGCGGCCCGCCTAGCTGAAGCCGGCACGTCGATAACGGTCGACCGTATCGAGATGCTGGGCCTGAGGGTCTCTGTATCCAAGACAGAGGCCCTCCTATTCCATGGCCCACGCAGAGGCCCTCCCCGAGGTGCGCGGATCGCCGTCCAGGGTATGGAGGTGGAGGTTCGGGCCCAGATGAGGTACCTGAGCCTGACCCTGGACGGCCGATGGAGCTTTGGTCCGCATTTCACGGAGCTCGCTCCGAGGCTCGAGAGAGCCGCCGCTGCGTTGGGTAGACTCCTGCCCAACGTAGGAGGACCGGACTCCCTTTGCCGGCGCTTGTACGTCGGCATAGTACGGAGTATGGCGCTGTACGGTGCACCCATTTGGTGTGACGCACTCACCGCTCGGAACAAAGCCCTCTTGAGGAGGCCTCAGAGGGTCATAGCGGTGAGGGCGATACGTGGATACCGTACGGTGTCATGGACGGCGGCAACACTTCTCGCGAGCGATCCGCCCTGGGAACTCCAGGCGGAGGTGCTTGCGGAAGTGTACCGTTTCCGGTCGAGCCTCAGAGCTAGAGGACAAGTCCCAAGTGCGGACCAGACGGCTCAGATCAGGACTCAGGCTCAGAGGGTCCTGATCCATTGGTGGAAGGAGGACCTGGAGTCCCCAGCGGCGGGCCTAGCGATGGTGGATGCTATACGTCCCCATCTTCGTCGCTGGGTCAGAAGGCAGCACGGGGTGCTGACCTTTCGGCTGACGCAGGTACTTACCGGGCACGGGTGCTTTGGTAAGTACCTGCATCAAATTGCGGGAAGGGAAGCCACCCCTGCCTGCCACGAGTGTGGCGCACCGATGGACACGGCGCGTCACACTCTCGAGGAGTGTGCCGCTTGGGGGCCCCAGCGCCATGCCCTGATGGCCGTGATAGGCGGAGACCTCTCGTTGTCGAGCGTGGTCCACTGCATGCTCGGCAGCGAGAGGTGCTGGTCGGCCGTGGCCTCCTTTTGCGAGGAGGTCATAGGTTTGAAGGAGGCCGCGGAGCGGGAACGTGAAGCAGACGTTAACGCTGACCCGCTCCGCAGGAGACGACCGGGGGGAAGGAGACGCCGCTATGCGCTCCTACACCCTCCGCACTAGAGTGGGAGGGGCACCTATAATCCTCCCACTCGCCACCAGGGCAATAGAGCGCTCCCGGTGCCCGCGAGCGCTCTATAGGCGAAGGCGGCCCGCATAGGCGGGCCAACCGTCGGGGCCCCCCGTGGGATCCCGTGTCGCCCCACTACGACGATGAGGGCACCGCTGGGTTTTAGTGCGGTATTCTGGCACGTTCTGCGTGCCAGCGAGTCCCACATACCCGTCGTCTTCGGGCGGCGGGATGCGTAAATGCATTTCCCAGCGAAAAAAAAAAAAAAAAAGGCTAGTAAAGCTGAGGAGAGTTTATTAATAACGCTAAGCACCGAATAAAACTGAACTGAAGCATCCTGTCGACATCCCACTCCTGGGCAAAGCCTATCCTGCATATAGAAGGGTTGGAGCTTATTTAAATCACTTACAGCTTAAGACATTCACAATGATAAACAGCCAAACCAGAAATAAATATTTGTATAAACACAAATAGAACGAGCGAGAATCGAACCCGCGACCGTCAGCGTAATCAAGGTTTTCGCATGACTACACGAGAACAGCTGTCGTTAAATGCTAAACTCATTAGCTATCATTTACTTCAGCAACGATAAAGGTATTATTGTAATATAACCTTCATTGTGAGGAAGATTGAATAATTCGGAAGAAATTATGGGACACGTTTAGATACTTGTCTGTCCCTTCTACTTATTAGATTTAAAGCTCTTTGTTCAACGCGAAATATTCATAGTATTTTATAGAAGATATTTTGTATTTAAAAATAAAACTTTGACGGCTAAATGACAGACAGCTTTCAGCCTGCAGCTTTTGACTTAAAAGGCTTTTGTGAAATATTGTAAAGGATAATATAGGTTAGCATGAAAAATAATTTAAAAACAAGGCTAGCGGTTACATCGTCTGAGGTTTCTATTAGTTTTTCATACAATACATCTGACCAACGACAGGCACGTTTTTACGTCTCTGTTAGAATTTTTTTAGAATTTCCTGTCTATATCTAGTACAAAATGTTTGTAATGGGTACCAAATGTATACATAAGAAGCAATTTAATATTTTTCAACTGGAAAACTAATGTTATCATTAGAATAAAGAGACGATAAAGTATTTAATTGAAGTCATTTTTGAATTGAATGACGACGCGTTGGCGCAGTGGTCACAGTAACTGACTGATGCGCTTGCGGTCGCGGGTTCGATCCCCGCACATGACAAATATTGGTATAGGCCATACAGATGTTTGTCGTGGTATGGGCGTTTGTGCTTGTGTATTGTGTCTGTTTCCGGACCCCCGACACAGGAGTCACATCCTACTGGGGGCCGTTGAGTGTGAGACGTTTATTTATAAAAAAAATTAAAAAAAATAAAAATAATTTAGAAGTAGCTTACCTTCTATGGAAGTGCTAGTCAGCAATGCTACGTGACGTGACGTGATGCGAATAATACTAATAAATAAAAATGAAAACACAAACGCCCAGATTACGACAAACAGCTACACAAAAATTTGTCATGAGCGGGAATCGAATCCGCGATCCTTTGCACAACTAGTTGCTGTGACCTCTGCGCTAACACGTCAATATCAAATACTAATTATACCAATCAGCTGCCCTACGTTGTTATGTGTCTTCTTTTAAATAAATAATAGTTGCAATATGTCGCATTGCTCTGCGTCGCTTCGAGTCGCTCCGCATCGTTTACCGAATACAACGCTTTATATTGAACTCGTCACAAATAGAGCATTAAAAGTATTCTCGTTACATCGACCATCTCGTCAAGTGAATTTAAATGAACCAGCCTGTAAACGTTCCAAAGCTGGACGAAGGTCTCTTCTTCATATATGAGAGGGGTTGGAGCTTAATCCACCACGCTACTCGACTGCGAGCTGGCGGATAATTTCCCTACTATGAGTAACGATAGTTATGAGATGCTTGTGAAAACAATCGGGACCGACGTCTTTACGGGCTCTCCGAGACACAATGGTCTGCCACCGACAAGGACATTCACCCATACCAGAAACATAAAGGAGATGGGGACTTTTGGGCCAAAATGTAATAAGTAGAGATATGGTTTAGAAAATTGGTCATATTTTTTTTTATCTTAAAATATAAAAAATCGACTTAATTCTTAATCTTCTGAATTTGGAAGCGGAGAAAAATGAGAAAGATTGTTTTCATCAAATTAATTGGGTATCGATTCAACTAAAATCGATTACAGAATTAAAAAAAGAAAGGTTTCCACTAGTTAATTAACTCAAAGTATTTAGATGCACAATATTGAAGTTGTAAACAATAAAGTTAATTTAAATAAAGTTACATTAATAGCGAAAATATCATTTAATATTTGATAATAATATCGATTTCGTATTGACTTAAAATAAATCATTTAGTGTCAGCTGTAACAACTGACTGACATTGATACTAGCCGTTTATTTTTTACCTACATTTCCTAGATGACATTTTAATAATAATAGAAGTACATATAAAGTATGAAATACATTCAAAGGTTTTTTGACGTGATAACGTCTAGTAAATTGATGAAAGCGATCGGGTATTTTTTTCAAAAATGACGCCAGTTTGTCACGTGTCGCGAGCGAGCGAGAGCGCAGAACAAGCGATAGAGAGGCACGATTAGCCAAGGCGTTCTGTCTTACACTCCATCGGACCGCGTTCGAGTAAGAGACAGTGGCGCCACGCAATCTACACGCGAACTGTGTTGTATGGAATCGTTTTATCGATAGTTATCCATAATTATCGAATGAACAGTTATCGATAATTATCGGCGGAAAAGTTATCGATAGTTGGCGACAGTTATCGATAATTATCAGATAAAAATTGTCGATAGTTGACGAAAGTTATCGATAATTATCGGTCGATAGTTATCGATAATTATCGAATGGAAAATTATCGAGTAGTTACGAATTATCGAATGGAAAATTATCGAGTAGTTACGAATTATCGATAATTATCGCACACCCCTACTGTTTTGTGATTTGTCAATTGTTTGGTAAAGAGTACCACTTGAAACACTCCCCTTGATTTCCTACTTTTCCTATCATCTTCCTACCTTAACAAAATACCTCAGATTGGAAAATCTTGAATATCACACTATCATTTTATATATATAAAAAAGTACTACACTATCATATATATATATATATATATATATATATATGGGACGTTCTTTGTCAACCGGAACACCTCTATACCCAAAATTCCTTTTGACCTAAAAATATTTAAAAATATGGAAAATTTAGGATTTTTTATGTACTTTCCATTAGAGCGTGGCCTTTTTTGAAATTTCGTTTACAGACAGAGCAGCACGTCCCCTAACTTTAAAAAAAAACCACTTTACGAAATGATCAGGCTGTCAAAAATCACAGGAGCTCAGAAAAATTCCAGGCAACGACCATTTTCATGTATTTTTTGCTGCTGAACATGAATCCGGCGGTATATTTTACCGATACCTCAAGCGTTCGCCCCTAACCTCAAAAAACACCCCCAAAATTGCAGTTTCGCGCATTTGAGAGCTTTGTCCTGTGATGGACGCGAGGAAAATTATTGACAGACAGTATTTTTATGTATTTTTTGCTGCTGAACACGAATCCGGCGGTATTTTTTACCGATACCTCAAGCGTTCGCCCCTAACCTCAAAAAACACCCCCAAAATTGCAGTTTCGCGCATTTGAGAGCTTTGTCCTGTGATGGACGCGAGGAAAATTATTGACAGACAGTATTTTTTTGTATTTTTTGCTGCCCAACAATAATATATAATCATTTAAAAGAATAGATTTTTTTTTCGTTTTTTTTTGTTTTTATTACCATTTTTTACCATTATTTAGCAGTAATCCGACAAAGAACGTCCCATATATATATATATATAAAGACGTAATACACACTATCATATATATGTGATAATAATTCAATTCGATTCATAAAAGTATACAATTCTACATCTATGCTTTCTTATGACGTTATCACGTAAAAATTATCGTCTGTAAACCGACTTTACAGACAACCATTATTTTTTTTAAATACGAACTATATTTATCAGTGTTTCAAGTTATTGATATTTGTAACGAGTTTTCAAACATTTTCACTAAATATAATAAACATTAGTGCTTTAAGAACTTATAGATCGGGATTTTTTAATAGACATTGTAACATAACCTCACTTTTACAAAACGTCTAATAACTCCGCTCTCAGATAGCCAAAATATAGAGAATTTTCAGCGAGGAATCCATAACCATAAATGCATTCATTGATACCATTTTCATTTTATTACATTTTGGTCCAAGAATGTATGGAATCGTATCCATCTCCTTTGTACAAATACAAAATATCTGCCCCAAGCGGCAATCAAATCCTCGACCGCCGGCGTTTAGGCGACTTCTCTCACCACTACACCGGACCGTTAAGTAAATTCGGTTTTTACGAGGGTAACGTAATTTTTTATTTTAATTCTAACGCTGTTAACAGATGTGATGAATGGTATAATGTAAAGAGTCGTAAAGAAACATTTTTATTTCTTTGGTTTTATTTATTAGAGTGGGCTCAGTAGATAGAACATGTAGAAGTTATTCGAAAAATCGGGGAATCAAATCTGGATTCAGACTGCTGAAATTTCAAGTGCGAAAATAGTTCAGAATTTCATAATGGTTACGTATGAATTAATAGTATGTCTTACATTTTTCTACTAAGCATTTTTCCCTACTCTTAGGGGACATGGGTCTTGTTCAAGAAATAGTACATTTACGGGCTGTTATTTTCTAGAAATTACATATAGATATTTTATTAGATATTTCTTTAATTCGACCGACAACAAGTGCCTTTAATGCATTATAAAATGCAATTTTATATATTTCCTGTACCTAATTGTAAGGTTTCTCATATATCCTATAATATATACCGATTGTTCCACTTTAGAATAGCACCTACATGTATTCAGAGGTGAGCCAGACAGTCCCCATGGAGGAGAAGTCTGGCCTTTTCGCCGAGGTCAGCCTGTCGTTGGAGGGATCCTGTTTCCTGCAGATCCGGGACCCTCCAATTAAAGCGGCTGAAGGCTCCCGCAGGGGTTTAGTACGGTATTGCACTCCCAAAGTGTCCAAAAAATTAATTAGTTATTGTTAATATGACAACCATTCTGGTGTAGTGGCGCGAATAGTAACCTAAATGCCGGCGGTCATGGTTCATCGATTCCCGCTCAAAGAAGATATTTATATTTGTAAAAATATTTGTTTCTGGTCTGGGTTCTTGTAGGCCGTGCCTCGGAGAGCACGTGAAAACTCGGTCAGTCTCGGTTGTTATCATAGTAATTTGATAGTGATAGTTACTCAAGGTAGTTAATAATATTCGCAAACCGCAGGGAAACCGCGTGATGGATGAAGGAGATAAGTTCCAACTATTCTCCAATATGGGAAAGAGGCTTTTGCTCGGTAGTGGGACGTTTCCAGGCTGATTTATTTAACTGAAAATATACTTACTTCTGGGCAAAAATGTTTGGATATATAATTATATATATGATGTACGTATGTATATAATAGAACGCAAGCATAATAAAACCATATACGATATATTTGATCTATTTACAAGAGACTCGTATGTTATAAAAGTCGTATCGAGCAGACAAGCAACAACTCCCTAACTTAATTCCGACACTGAAAGCTTCCTTTCATTATTCGCATCACGTGTGTCACAAATTGAACTTTCTTTTAGTCAGACGGCTAATGGACACGGATCCGTACAGTACTGTGGATGATGAAAAACTAAAAGGCTATTTTTAAATGGATTTATTTCGCAAATATTGATTGGTAACTGATTGCAATTCTCGTTGTCTTCTGAGTTTTTTAATAATGATTATTCAATTTTAATTTTAACATTTACCATGTTATCGAAATATTAGTTAAGTGCATTGTAAACATTATTTTATATATTCTGGTAGAATGTGTATGTGCAGATACGAGACATCAAATAACTGAAATGTCAATTTAAAAAATGGTAAAGATGTGATTGACATTTTCACCTTTGTCGAAAAAAGTCCCTAAATAAAATCAAAATGAAAACTAAGTAAATAAACATCAGTTGTCACTTTGTATTCGAAAGTTTATTGACGTCGTAATCTCATTTCAGGACGATCGATTTTATTTACTTTAATGTCAGCAAGTGTAAACAATTTTTTTCAATTTATCTTTTTAACTACACAACTAACGTGTTTATAACCTTACCTTAGTTTATGATTATTACTTCGCTTCCATAGGTCTTAGCATTATAAAATCAGACCCCATATATCTTCGACACAAAATAAACCTAAAAA
This sequence comes from Euphydryas editha, assembly GCA_036937285.1. Classification (NCBI taxonomy): domain Eukaryota; kingdom Metazoa; phylum Arthropoda; class Insecta; order Lepidoptera; family Nymphalidae; genus Euphydryas; species Euphydryas editha. The sequence goes on along the minus strand of JAUPFZ010000004.1, from coordinate 20,914,820 downwards.
ACATATTCTACTACACATCAGCTATTGGGTGTCGATTGCTGACCGTAGGCCTTCTCCATAATCTCTGGAGGTTTGGCTAATACTCACCACGCTTGGCAGGCGGATCGACGAGCGCAGTGTGCTGTGGGAGGATATGGTGACGCTGCTGCTCATCACTATCCTGGTAGGTTTAAGTTGCTTTGTGTCACTATGACCTTATTCGCCTGTTACGACACCTCTCTCATTTAAATCAAAAACTCTTTATATTTATAATATTAGTAGATATTATGTATACTAAAAGACCTACTGAGTGAGGTGGTCGGTTACCTCATCGATATCGTGATCGATAAAAGATGTGTCGATATACATGTAGTATTTTACCTAGCAGAACTTAAATAAAAATCTTTGATTTCATACAAAATAAATGTCGTAATCGATTTGAGAAATATCATTAACATCCTTTTAATAATTTGACGTACCAGTTTTAGGATCTATTACTTAATTGCTTATTTTCTAACAGTAGATACATCATCTCACTAATAGATATTAAATGTTCACAATGATGATTGGGCCTCTAGATTAACTCGAAATTCTGAATGTAGAATGAAGGTTTGATTGATGAGGACTTGATTTAAATTGTGGGAGTAAAATTATAATTCGATATAAAATTATTATTTAATAAATAATTGACCATTGACATCAAAATAGAATAATTACATATTCACTATTTACGTTAATTTTTTTTTAAATTAACAAATATCCAAAGATTTCAACTAAACTTTTGATAATGCTTCTAATCATCTTCGCGAGTGGTAGTGTATTCATTCATCTTAAGTATAATGTATGAATATGTGTGTAACAACGTATCATTTACGTTTTTAGGGTTCCGTAGCCAAATGGCAAAAACGGAATCCCTTACGGATTCGTCATGTCTGTCTGTCTGTCTGTCCGTCCATATGTCACACCCCTGTAACTTCTAAAATAAGAGAGTGATTAAAAAAAAAATGATGTACATTAACATGCAAACTTCCACCGAAAATTGGTTTGAACGAGATCTAGTAAGTAAAATTTTTTTTTAATAAAAAATATACACTATTATTAAAACATCGATCAAAGTTACAACGAATTACAAGAACTTTTATATGATGTTACTTGCTGCTACGGAACTCTTCATGGGCGAGTCCGACTCGCACTTGTTGTCTATGTTTGAGATGTATGATTAATAAATTCAGTTTAATTTTATTGACTGTACTCATACAAAAATGCGATAAGAACACGTGTTGAAGTGAAAATCACATCGGATGGCGACTGTCACGTCACTGTCACACAAATCTAAACCCAATCTTTAACACAGAGATCCGAGCGCCAAAACGAATTGAACTATCTTTACAGTAGAAGATAAGTTGCCCCAGATGTCCGTCAGTCAACCTTTTAAGTTTACTTTCTAAAGCACAAATCTACCTAACAAAGTAGCCGAGACAATTTAAACGGCAGGACCCGATTCAAAGTTAGTAATCTGTATTGATCGTTGACAGAATAAAGTCGGGAGTTTCTATTGCCATTCACGCGGCGATTCTTATCTTGTTTGTGTCGAGGCAGTGAATATTTCGATTTTCGTCGCGAATGGCATTTTGTAGGTTCGTTGTCTTAATACATATATACATTTAATATACATATGTTTTATTATTTATTTATAACAAAATCCGCTACCGAAATTATAATATTTCAATAGTTCCTCACCTATTTATTTAAGTCTATACCGGATTTTATCACGTTCCTTTAAAAAAGGAAACTTTACAGTTTAACATTTTTAAAATTATTTCCCGACGTTTCGGACCCTTTACAGCGTCCATGGTCTCGGGAGAAATTTGCGTAAATATAATAGAACAGTAGTTCCTCACCATTAGAAAGCTACTTTATCCAAAAGTAACATAGGCTATATAACATCACGCTATGACACATAAATACCAACGCGGGTGCAACCGCAAGGAATGTTTAGTAAAATTTACAAAGAAACAAAAAGAATTTCATGCGTTGCATAATTCAGATTGCAATTGAGAACTGGCTCCCAAAAGCATTAAAAAGCTTCAACTTTATCGTACACGAGTAAACGTTTACATATTATAAAAGTGAAATATTTCTTTCACAGTGCCGGGTCGGTAAAAATGAAATCATAATTACCGAGGTGAGGCCGTGGCATAATATTTTTTATTTATAAATACGAGGGTATATTTAAATAGGATTATGAAACAGTCTTATAAAAGAGTTTATTATTAATTTATGCTACCAGTGACTTTAAGGTTGTGTTTATTTAAACTTTCATCGGATAGCTTTTGCGCCGTTTCTATTTTGCTTTCTTGGATAAAGATGTTAATAGTATTATATGTATATATTTTTCATTTTTATATATTTTCATCCTTTTTAATCATAATTGTTTTTCCTTCCTGGAAATAGAATAACAAAGACAGGACGCGTTGGCCTAGCGGTCGTAGGTTCGAACCCCGGATTTGACAAGTATTTGTATAGCCCACAGAGGTGTTTGTCGTGGTCTGAGCGATTGTGCTTGTGGACGGACCTCGAAATAGGATTGACTAATTTGTACCGTAGGGTGGTAGTTAAATGTAAAAAAAAATTATTAATAATCACTAATAAAAATTTTATTTTTCACTGAAACGAATAGTTATAAATATACGTACAATGTTATCTTGAAATAAATCTAGCGGTGAGAATTTCAGATATACTTATAATCCGTGTTTCTGTCAACATCTGTAAGAGGCCTAAAAGATTCTCAACTTCAACATTGAGCCCTTCTAATCACTTTCATTCTACATTCTACTTAAAACATATTACAAAGAATGGATTTTAATACAATCTTTTTTAAAATTATTTTATTGAATTTTTTTCTACACACAAACAATTTAACGTATATTTTGATAAAAATAGACGTTAAATTTTTTTTATTAAATGATTATTTTCTGCTCAATATTTATTTATAATAAAAATAGACAAGATTTATTATTAAGAACAAAATATTGTATTTAAAATTTTAACAAGTCACAAAAATTATGCTAATAAATATTTTACATATAATGTCTCATGCCTCTTGAAGCTTCCCTTAAAGGCCAAATCGTAAAAAGAATAGACAGATTGTTTAAACTCAAATCATTACAAAAATTTATATTAAAATCTAACGAACATAACAAAAATATTAAAAATTTTACTTAAAAAATACTTAAAAAATTAAAACTGACAGTTACTTAACAAAAAACTTCACAATAAAAATAGCACAATCATATACTTTCTATGACTAATCAGAATCTATACTTCGTTGTACTCGTATATCCTATAGAAACAAGTAACTAACTGGTCTAGAAAGTGAAATGACAAAACAATGGACTATTCGGATCACTTTCACGACTGAAACAAAAGTGTTCAGTAGAATTATAACGTGTTTTGAAAGACAAAGGAATGTTTGTTGAGTAACGTATTGACGGTTTTTCAAAGAGTAACTGTTGCGTTTTTGCCGGTTCTCAGTAGAATCTACATTCGGAATCAGTGGTAGCTTCATATGAACCATTAATAATTGATTAAAGAAAAATAAATAACTATGTTTAATATACACATACGGTCTGTTCCTAATTTAGGCAACTAAATGCCTGTGTTTTAGCCTTTAGGTAACAGCCGACTGATAAACTTTTTTTTTAATTTATTTTAAAATTTTACAATATGATACATATTTACAATGCTAAACTTAAACTAATTATTTACAGACAGTTTTGATATAAATCATGTCCGCGTGGAATGGTGACAAGAATAATAGCAGCATTTCCCCGTTGAATCGTAATTCTGATTTTCTGGGCAAAAAATACACCAGTGGCATGAGACGTGGGGTTTATTTTAGATTTTTTTTGCATTTCTACTCCAAGCTCCAAGTGTTTCGACTGCAAACGGTACAAAAACATAACTTGGGATAAGTGACAAATATTTTTTGCTGTTTAGTCATTTCAGCTTTCTCCGCAGCGGCTCCTGCTCTTAAAGCTGTCTCCCTGACATGAGACAGAGCTAATATATCGACGCAGATTGCTTCCCTTTTCTAAGGAATCAGTGTTAAACCATCAAGTCTTTTGCCATCATCGCGACTAATTCCAATAGGTTCAATAAGAGCAGGTACGTCGACGGTGGCAAAAGCTCTTCTAATGGTTTCATACAGGGAACCGTGGCGGGAAAAGCTACCCGAACTCTTGTTGCAAGAAAGGCCGTGTAGTCCGAAAGAATCAACCTCCTCTCCGCACGTACATCTGTGTTCAAATCACAGTGGTGCTCCCAACTGGAGATCAAATAATACATCATTATATAAATAAATATACCCAAACCATATAACACACAGACCATATAACACACAGACCATATAACACCCAGATTAGAATAATATACCCCAGAGTCGTGGCGGGAATCGAACCCACAACCTTTGAGCAGAAAGCAGGGTCACTGCCATCTGCGCCAACGGGCCTTATTGAAGCCTACTTGAATAAATAAATCTTTGAGTTGGTTTATTGCATATGGCTAACCGAAATTCTCTTGTGGTTCTAATTTCTACAAAAGAATTCCTAATGAAAAAGTTCTGGCACTTAAAAAGTTACTTAAAGTTTACAACTTTTTATGTCAACACTTTTATTAAGAGCTTATTTATACTATTATACGCGCTGTTTTACTCTCGTAGACAGTTAATGTTCAATGCTTTGCTTGCCTTAAGACTTCCGTTCTGTGATGTGTTATATATAGCGTGTATATATATTATTATTATACTGTATGTATGTTATTCATCATCATTATCATATCAGCCGTTGGATGTCCACTGTTGAACGTAGGCCTCCCCCATGTATGTTATTATACTGTGTATTATTTATAACCGTGTGTATAAACTATACACATACAAACAGACACAAGTTTGAAAAATTATTACTTGGAACACAGCAACATAATAACATTACATGTATTAGTATTTATTTGCAGCACCTAGAAGCGTTCAGCGTTCCTAGAAGACTGCTAATGAAACGTTAATACGTTACGCTACAAGAACTTTCTAATAATGAAAAAATACAATAATTTCACGGTGCATTGACTACAAATAAACAAATATTACGTCAATATAATAGTACATATACAGGAAAAAATTATCGCCTAACTTCGAATAGCTGCGATAATTAAGTCACTATTAAATCACGTGTTATTCGCAGCTACATCAATGATAGTAATTAAATAAATTAGCGTTTTTATTATTGTTATATAAATTGTCTATACTAATAATGTTAACAGGAGAATTAGTATGTGTGTATATACCTAGATTTTGCAGTTCGATTAAAATAATGACAAACGTTTTGCTGGTGATGCTGTAGTACCTGAGTTTTATGGTCTTGTTCAATCGTTCTCGAAGCAGATATTTGTGTTTATAAAAATATTTGTTTCTTAGCTTGGTGATTGGTTTTATGGGTCGTGCCGTAACACGTAAAGGTTCCCCGAGGGAGATCACCCGGTTGTTATCATAAAAACAGGATAAAGGTCGGTACGCTTGGTTGGAAAATTATCAGCTATCATTATAATTAATGGAGTGGAGGTCCTTGCTTAGCAGTTTAGTCTGTTTAGTCGTACGTATACGAGATGGTTGATGATATGATAAAATATTGCTACATTAAGAAAAAAAATTCAACTCACCCGCCCCCCCCCCCCCATTCTGCCATTTGCGGGCGCCATTTTGAAAATTTATATAGCTGATATCACTACTACAATTTAGACAAATCCAACGACATCTCATATGTCAAAAACCGTCCAGCCGTTTGGGCTTTAGGGCGTGCCAAAGAAATTGATATACATACATACATACATACATACACACGAAAAACATAACCCTCCTTCTGTCGCAGTCAGGTAAAAATACATACTACACAATATGAAAAATAGATTAACACATAACATATAAGAAGTAAATGTTTAATTTAAAATTTAAAATTACCTGGTAGGCTAATTTCTTGCTTAAGTAGAGCGAAAATAACTATATGTATCTTACCTACATTAGGAAATGAAATTTATCGCGAAAGTTAAGTATTGTGAACTATAGTTGTATGAGAACTGATGCCATTGAAACACCAAAGATTTCACCGTATCTCGTGTTAATTAACTAAGGCTTAACCAACACGCTTTGATGTGACAAGGGCGCTTAAATTGACGCTTTTGTCTCAAGTATGAAGGAACCGATTATAAAATATGAATGGTATTAATATGTATTTATTTAACTTCGATAAATTTTAAAATTCAAACTAGATTTTTTTTATGTTTATTAATTTGGACATTTTTGTTGAATAATGATATATTTTTTAATTAAAAAGGCTGTATCTTTTGTCATCATCGTCATCCACTGCTGGACAGCTTGAAACATGATCTTCCGTCATGTGCTTTTAATATTCTCAGTCTTGGACCACCAGAAACGAACAGTCAATGCGACTCGCTTAAGGTCATCTATTCACAGGAGATCTACCGACACTGCGGTTCCCGATGCGGGGTTTCGCATTTCAGCACCTTCATTTAAATTCTGTAGTTAGATATAAAACAAAATAAATGTAAATTATAAAATTCTTAATATATAAATAATATAATATTTAAATAACAAAAACGATCTTGATATTATCATCATATCAGCCATTGGATATCCACTGTTGAACGTAGGCCTCTCCCATCAACCTCCAAAACGACAGATTCAAAGCAGCCTAAATCCAACGGCTTCCGGCGACCTTTCTCAAGTCGTCTGTCCATATTATTGACGGCCGTCCGACACGACGCTACGCTTGCCGGTACGTGTTCTCCATTCGAGAATCTTTATACTCCATCGGCCAGTTCTATTCTTGTTATTAACTTCACATTCATTTCTATTAAGAACGACTACATACTGTCGTACACATCGTCGTTATGTAGTCGACATCTAACCCTGTCGCGGAGAACGTTGCATATTCCATATTATAATATTAATAAACTACATTATATACGTTTTTTTAGGCAAGCGCGCCCCAACATATTTTTCATATTGGCATTCCATACAACGATATTGTAGTCAAGCGTAAGCCAATAAAGTGTATAAAAATAAGATCCTATATGAGTCGATGATATCACATTATAAATAGATTTACATAATTATAGTTTTCATAAAATGCCACACTACTACTCGGGGTCCAGTAGGATGACAATCAAACACACAATACTAATACAAACTTATCTATATACTGTATCAGCCTGTAAACAACCCACTCCTAAGCGAAGGCCTCTTCTCCATATAGAAGAAGGATTGGAGCTTAATGCACCACGCTGTTCCACTGTGGGTTGGCGGATACTTTCCCTATCATGAGTAACGATCGTTATCAGGTGTCTATGATAACAACCGTGACCGATGGCTTTATGTGCTTTCTGAGGCACGGTGGGGAGACCTACAAGGACATAAACCCAGACCGGAAACAAATATTTGCACAAACACAAATATATGTCCCGAGCGGGAATCAAACCTGCGACCACCGGCGCGCGGCGTTGAGGCGACTACTCGCATCACTACATCAGAACGGTCGTCACACGAGAACGGTCGTCTTGTGTGAAGATATACTCGTAGATACTTCGATCTACGAGTACATGGCCTATACAAATATTTGTCGTGGTCGAACCTGCGACCGTTAGAGCAAAGTTCAGTTGCTATGACCACTGCGCCAAAACGTCAAATCTTAGTATGTATATAGTAACACAAATGTTTATTTCAATAAATCATATAGTATCAAGCGCACCTGTTCAGTGAAGTGCAAGAAACTTCGCCGCGTAACTATGCATGGGTAAAGGAACTAGTATACACCTGAGCGACACACTTATGAAGTCATGGATTTATATTGTTTTTAATGTTGTATTTGTCAATTGTTTTTAACTAATACGATTTGAAGAATACTTGTCGCTTTTATAAACCTTTGAGGTTCATCCATTGTTGGCTTTAGGCTATCTGGATTTCTCACGCTCGATCTGATACTGCGAGCGAATAATTTTATTTTAAAAAAAATCCGGAATCATGAATTAAATACATTACTTAATACTTCGTTTATATTATTTAAACATAAAGAATTTCGTAATGTAGAAAAAAAGTATATTAACATTAAATGACATTCCATAAAAAAGATCAAACAGTTCAAACGGGAAGGAAACGAACTCATTAAAACACGATCTCCATCTCCTTTCCCGTTTAGAGTCTGTTACACCAGTTGTTGATAAAGTTATCTGACGTACAACGGTATTTATCAGATAATTATTCGTATGAATAATACCAAAAATGTTCACAATGGGAAATTCATAACTCAGGTCATAAATAACGTCAGCTCAAAATAGATTCTTGGTGATAATACTATCTAACGTATAATGCCGTCATACAGTCAAAAGTTGGTGAAATTTTATCTTTTTCAACATCAAATTCCACTTTGTCTGTCAGGTATTTCTAATCGTTGTGGATCCGAGTTGTAGTTTGTTAATTGAGGTGAAATAGGTCCTAAGGTCCAGTTTTACCTCCTGTTGATAAATCCTATCAATAACTTTTGTGTCAGATAAACAGGCGAAACAGGCCCTTAGTTGTGTAAAATTGAATTCAAGTTAATATCCGTACTAATAATAAAACTGTAACAGGTCCAATTCTATACATTAACGCTATAAAAAATACAGAATCTATACAGAATATACTGTACTCTATATTCTGTATCCCGAAGCAATAACTATAACTTTTCTTTGTCTGCGTATCTATCTGTCTGAATGTCTGTATCTTGGCTGCGCATCATACCGACACTATTGAATAAATTTGAATAAATCCTGGCACGATTTGAGTCCATACTACTCGTACGAGCTAGGACACTGGATATTGTTTATATCGAATTTTAGTACAGTTTTCTTGGGAGACACTATGAAAATTAATGTGTTTTCGCGAACGAAGTCACGGCTACAGCTTGTGAAGATTTAAAAATAAAAAAACACATTTGAAATTTGAATAAAATGTAGGTCTTAATGTCATCCGTAGTACGTTACTGATATAATAATTTTTTACAACGTAAAAGGTATTTAAAGCATCATTTTAGCAATCTCCGTCTGTATAATGACGGTGCGATGTTATGCGGTTAAAGCTGGCCTTCACTTACCTAAATTACGATGCACTTCACAAAACGCTCGTAAACATACTATATTAATTAGATTTTAAAACATTTTACAAATTGTATCCGATACCTCCCATATCTTCTATAACATTATGAGCAGTACATATTTTTGTGTTTCTATGTATTTAGCTATTACAGCTTCCACCCGCGGCTTCGCCCGCGTGGTTGTATTGACAAAAAGTAGCCTATGTCCTTCCCCAGGTTTCAGACTATCCGTATCAAATTCTTACAATAGCTTGGTAACAAATACTCTCATACAAAAAACGTCCCTCCACGCTTGCAGAGTGCACAATAATATTGCCCAGTCGACACTAGTGAATTCTCGCGAAAAGAAGGTCGTATGCGCTCCGATGTAGGCGTAGCTTACGCGTTTTCACCTGATAATTTATTAATAATAAAAAAAAACATTATATTCTTTAATTTACATTAATTACACAGGAAATAGTATGAAGAAATAAGTAGGCAGTGTATAAAAAACATACAGAAAATACATCTAATTTAAATATACAGTATCATCATCATCATCATCATAATCATCATCATATCAGCCGTTGGATGTCCACTGTTAAACGTAGGCCTCCCCCTATCGACCTTCAAAGCGACCGGTTCAAAGCAGCTTCCATCCAACGGCTTCCGGCGACTTTCCTCAAGTCGTCCGTCCATCTCGCGGACGGCGGTCCGACGCTGCGCTTGCCGGTACGTGGTTTCCACTCGAGAACCTTTCTGTTTCAACGGCCGTCAGTTCTACGAGCTATGTGCTATTTCTTAAATAATCTTTATTAACAAAATAACATTTATTCCTTAGCAAATAAAATTATCACTATAGAACCGAATTAATCTAATAATATTAAAATAAAATAAAAAGTTAGATTTGTTGCATATTGTATAATGAATGTGTAAAATATACTAATAACTTTTATATTAGTCGATTTTAATAGATGATCGAAATTGAAATAATAGGAAAAACTAAGTTAAAGGCAACGAAGAATTTATCACTTAAACTTTGAGTAATTATTTGACGAAACAATCTGAAAATTTAGAACAAGTTATTGATATTTAATGAAGAATTTACTTGTTTCATTGTTGTAGGACAAGAGAGTTTTGGGGAATTTTCTAATCGATTTACATGAATGGTTAATAAAATATTTCAGATGAACGGTGGACGTATTTATTCGTTATTGTTAAACCGATTATCGTTTTAGAATTTCTTAGGCGTTATCTAATCTTAGTAGATTTTAGTGTTCGTTTGTCAAGGCTATCTATATCTTTGTAAACTTGACTTGAAGTAAGTAGATCTTTAAAGATTTTCCAGTTCGAAATGTACTTTAAACGCAGGCATCGAATTTTTTAAATTTGAAATTAATACAACGATTATGTATTTCGATGCACATCTTATATCCATTGGACCGTATCAGTTTTTAAAATAAATAATGAAAATGTTATAACTATAATATTCATACTTTTCCATGTATGCACATGAGTAAAGGTAGGTATACTTGTTATAGTATACCGTGTTAAAAATGTGCATTCCAATTTAGCGTAGAAAGTGCAGTTTATGCATAAACACGCGCTACATTCGCTAACGTCTTTATTACGTGCATAATTAATTCATTACATAACACTTATTAAAGTTTAAAAACTAAGCTATTTTATTTATATATAAAAAAAGTTTAATTTCATATAAATTAAAGTTTTGTGTCTGATTATTTTGATAACGGAAAGAAGTTTCTCATTAGGTCACTGATCTGTTGGTAATTTTTGTGATTCTTTTTTATACAGTACCTGGATGACCGAGCTTTGCTCGGTTAAACTATATTTAGAAACAAATTACATAGTGATAAAATATAAATAATATTTTCAATCTTACCGATATAATAATAAAACAATAGTCACTGGTTATTTAAATAAAAAAATAAAAAGAGATCCTAATAATATTTTTTCTCACCAAAAAAGGAACTTGAAAAAAAAAGGAAAAATCTTCCGTTTTCGAGACCGCCCGATTTCCTACCTGAGCTATTATAATTTATAGATGGTGGCGAAATTTACTTTCTTATTCTAATTATATTCTAGCAGTTTTTAATTGCTCTCGTGATTTTTATTTAAATAACCATTTTATATTTTTTTTCCTACCTCTGCACAAAAGTGACACTTTCTGTCCCCGCTTCACAGGGAGAAAATCTGAACTTTCGTCCTAGGTCCGAAGGTAAAAAAGTATGTGCAACATGGGAGGAAAGTACTATCCATATACGTATCCATTCCCGTATGTTTGCTACCCTCGCCTTCGGCTCGGCAATTTCATATGAGGGTCACAAAAATAGTACTATCATCCCCTTGTGACACAAAATACTATATTATTATATAGGTAAGATCGAAAAATATTATTCATATTTCATCAGTTCTATCGTATCTAAATATAATTTCCAAAAAAAAGAACGATTAACAAAAAAAAAAAAAAAAATACCGAGAACGGAAATGAACTCGGAAATCCAGGTAGTACAGGGCTCTCAATAATATTTCTTTTGTTAATTTTACAAAAGAGGGAACCTGAAAAAAAAAGCAAAAAAAAAGTGGGACTTGAGGCATCGGGATTCGAACCCAGGTATACTGATTTCCCACCTAAGTTATTATAACTTTGTAGATTATGCCGAAATTTACCTTCGTATTCTAATAATATTCTAACAGTTTTTAATTGTACTCGTGATTTTTTATTTAAATAACCAGTTCATATTTTTTTATTATTATTTCGGTAAGATCGGAAAATATATAGTTTTCAAAAAACACGTATTACAAAAAATAAAATAATAAAATACCGAGCAAAGCTCGATCATCCAGTTAGTGAAGGGCTCCCAATATTAGTTTTTCTCACAAAAGAAGGAACTTAAAAAAATAAAAGAAAAAAATTGTTCTGGAGACATCTGGATTCGAACCTGGGGATCTTCTTATTTCGAAACCGCCCGGTTCACATCGGAGCTATTATAAACTTATCAATAACAGCGAAATTTACCTTCGTATTCTAACGATATTTTTTAATTGCCTGAAAAAAGGGATAAAACGACATTTTCTAAAAATAAATCCTAGCTAGATCGATTTATCGCCCCCGAAACCTCCTGTATACTAAATTTCATGAAAATCGTTGGAGCCGTTTCCGAGATTCAGGTTATATATATATATATATACAAGAATTGCTCGTTTAAAGATATAAGATAAGATATAATAAAAACTTAGTACTCGGTTTTAAAATTGGACATGAAATTAAGTAATATTCATATAGAAACGTTATTGATTAAATTTATAAATTATATTTTAATAACATAACAATTTTTTTTTAATTTTTTTTTATTAAAAATTTTAGACGAGCTTAGCGAGTCATAAATCTATACTTAGTAATTTAATATTATAAAGCTGAAGATTTTGTTTGAACACGCTAATCTCAGAAACTACAAGTTCGAATTAAAAAAATCTTTTTGTGTTGGATAGTCCATTTACCGAGGAAGGCTATATAGGCTATATTGCATAACGCTACGACCAAAAGGGGCGCAATAATAAGAAACGTTAAAAAAAACGGTGAAAAATGATCTTTTTTGAGAGCTTTCGTTGCGTCCTTTATTATTCCTCTTCCCGAGACATTGTTTATTATAGTTCCACTTTTAAAGTAAACATAACATCACGGTTTTTATTCCCCGAAGGGGTAGGCAGAGGTGTACATATTAAACCCACATGTAACACCCACTTTTCACCAGTCCCATGTAATAGGGGGCGAGCTTATTGCCATACACCGGGCTTCATTCCAAACTCCGTGCTATTTACTGATATTTTAAAAAAATAAAAATAAAAACCCAATAATACGTTGGCCGACTAAGGAATCGAACCTGAGACCCCTTGCTCAGCAGTAGCGCTTGTGTCCACTCGACCAACGAGGCTGGCACTCTTAAGGGGTTTAAAAATATATAAGTACGATTTTTCCTCAAATTAACGCGGATGAAACCGATAGGCACAGCTAGTATTATATAAATGTAACATATAACATGTAATAGAATTATAGAATATATTTAACAAGGAATTTGACAATATTTAAAATATGTATATTAACAGTTTAAAGTTATAGAATTGTTGTTCTTCTCATAACGCCTTAGAGTCCTTAGACGGCTTAAGTGGTTTTGCTTAAATTCTCACATTACCTCGTGTATCTCAAGTGACAAGAGCTTTGGTAAACTCAAGGGAGTTTTGCGTTCGAAAACTTTAGTTCTGTTCGATTCGGGTTCAAAGATATTTGATATTTGTGATTATATTAAGATATTCAATGCCTATATATTTTGCTTTATAATATTATTAGATTTATATATTATACATAGTTAGAACTTTTTTTTCTAATTTTTAAAACTGTTTTTCATTGCTAACCACTTTGATAGGGAAAATTAATTTAATAACACAATTAAGTTTGTGTCTAATATGTTCATATAATGTATACCTAATTGTATATATAACTATCCGATAGATTCATAATAAATTGTCTGTGCCAGACGTAAAAAGAAATACCCGTTAATTCCCATTAAATAAATAAAATATTAACCAACAATCACACCACGTTAACCTAGCCCCGTGGTAAGTTCGTAAGAACTTGTGTTACAGGTACTAGGAACGGAAATAAATTTAAGATATAAATACATATATAAATAAATACACATCCATGACCCGGTGCAGACATCTATATTCGTCATACAAATTATCTGCACCTGGCGGGATTCGAACCCGCGACCGCTGCGTAAAGTGTCCAGTGGCCTGACCACTCGACCAGCTGGCCGTCAAATTCCCATTAAGTTTCTATTATTAATTTCGATGTACAGAACCCAAAAATAAAGCTTAAAATGTTAATTTTTATTACTTAAATAAATAACCATTTGATATTATTTACTTTAAAAAGAAGGTTAAAGATATTTCACACAAATCAACGAAAGGTTGCTTGTAGAAGCGAAAGCAGTATTTGAGGTCAAGAAGGACTTTGACAATTTACAACTGAACTGTACAGCTGTACTCACGCGTGAACTTGTATGACACATGAAACACCTGTGCGAGCTACTATAACACTCGACGAATATGCTTAAATTGTGTTTTCATTAGTGACGTGTTAGACGTGTTTGGTCAAATTCGTACGAGAACGCTAAAAAAATGTGGCGGATCGTAATTTCCTTCAACAAAAGGCTTTAACATGTACGAGAATTAATATTTATTTGATGTGTACGAAATTTCTAAAACTCAGTAATAAGTGACGATTATTCTGGTGGAGTGGTAAAGAAAGTTCCATAAACGTCAAGGGACGCGGTGTCACGCTCGGCGTGGATATTATTTTGTATTCCTACACATTTTTGTTTTTGCTCCAGATGTTTGTCTTCGGTCTCCCCACCCTACCTCGGAGAGCACATAAAGCAGTGAGTTCTGATTGTCATCATAAATTAGTTGAAGTAAATTAAAAACAAATATCATAATTAATACTCTTGGTAGAAAAATTATCCATGGTAGGGTGAGCATGGCGGATAAAGCTCGAACCCTTTTTTTCTATAAGATGAACAACAATGGTATTTTTACAGGTGTTTTTTAATTTTATTGTTATTTAATTTTTTTTTAATTTTTTTATTTATTTTTTTTTATTTTTTAAGTAATAATAAGTAAATAACATATCATTTGCTAAATAAATTGATACTTATCAGAATTGTATAGATATCAATTAATTGACGAGTATCAAAATAGAACGCAGGTGAATTCGCAATGGCTTTTATGATATATATGTTACATTACATATTCAATCAATTCAATGGATTACATTGTGTGTATCGGTAATGTCTATAATTCTGATCGATCCGTCAATCAGTCATTGTGATCGCGATCAATGGACATGAGTTGAATCATACGGGCTTACCCTACTTTAGTATTCAGGTAGCTTAGTAATTGTGCTTCGTTTACGTCTATAAATCACTACACATCCCTCGTGGTTTTACTTACGCAAGTGATGGTATAATATTTTGTACTATATCTATCCCTTGTCAATAATTACATAGGATAACTAATTATAAAAGATTTATTATTATATCCGTTTAGTGACATCCTTAGATAGGCGTAATTGAGGTAATAAAGGCATGTCTTGAAATATATTTAAATGTAATAAAAATTATGCTGACATCGTAAAAAATCACAATTTATTTAACTATCGGTTTAACAGCTATTTTCCTAAAACCATGTGCAGACAATATATCGGTTATTTTAGTATATAACTGCAATAATTAGTGTTTGACATGATTATGTGTGTTCACAAAGACAAAAAGTCTCCTATAGAAGTTCTACATCAAACTACATGCTTCCGACGGGAATTAATTTAGGTATACGTGGTGGAGATGAAGTTCAGTAATAAAAGGATATAGGGATGTCAGTGTAATAATAATAAATATAATATACCTAATGTGATAACATGTTAGTAAAGTAGGATCGATAACACTGATTTGTCGTTAATACCTGCAAATATTTTATGGGTCAGTGTTAACTAAGGGATTTAAGGTAAAAGCCGCATATGCTTTATGGATGTTATCTGAGGTGATTTCCATAAAAGTACGTGATATATTCCTATATAAGTGTATGTAATATGTTATTATGTGTTAGATTATTAATTTAGGAGACCCATAAATATACAACAAACAAGGGAATAGAAGTGAGCAAAGGTATGAAGAAAATATGTTGTTTTACTACTTACTTAAACTGTTTGTTTCGGTTTGAGGTTGATGCGAAATATTTATCTTCAAAATTACGCTCGTCGTAGACAAGGAAGAAATTATAAAAATAGACGTAGTAAAAAATACAAAATAAAAACGGAATAATTAATAACCATAGACCTCTATAATTTACTCTCCCGTTGTAGCAGTTAGCAGTGACCCCGCCCGAGTGAGTTTACGGTTTAAGACTTTATTTTTTTAAAGACATTACATCACTTATTGAGAAAAAACGATAACTAATTATTTTATAATATCGACGCTTAGAGTAACTTAATTACATTACAAAATTATGTTCAATATGATGGTTGTACGTTGTAGTAATAACAAAAAAATATCAATAAAAGAAGGTAGTTAAAAAATTATTTGCATGTTGTAGTCTCTGAAATTTATACATATAAAATATGTCATAACTGTCGGCTGCTACCTCAAACACAGGTTACCTTAGCAACAGTTGACCATGTATGTATATTAACATATTAAAAAATTGAATCAAGTTCTTACTAGAAATTATACCACTGATTTAACTTCTGTTGTAATGTTCTCATTACTTACCGTTACATAATGTGACCCAAATAAAATGTCATAAAATGCCACTTCGCTCAGATCACTCTTGATAAAATCGGCAATAAAAGTATATCAATCCATATATTATTGTTCAGAGAGACAATCTTGGCATTACTTACATACTCGCTTGCGATATAAAACTCATATCTGAGGTTTTAAAATGCTAGGATTTTTTTTAGAGATAGTAAATAATTTAGGATGGCGTCCGATTATATAAGATTGTTTAATTTAATACACCTGGCCTGTATCCTGGAAAACTACAGTAGATATGATAACATGAAACTCCATTCCGATATGTACATGTAGAAATTTTAGTCTAGAAAGTGTTCAGTAACGGTTCCTATATTTTATTTATTTATTTAGTTCCTATATTATTATAGTGTAAAATTACTTCCTAGTTTATCGTAAAAAAAAAAAAAAAATCAAATACTTGTATTTTTGTATAATACATTTATGTAGTATAATAATTAGTTAAATTAATAAAATAAATATATAAAGCAATATAAAATAATAAGTAATATATTTGAGTATTAACTTTACTGAATTATATTATAAACAGTCTATACAAAAAGACGCACCTCTCTTATGAGAAGTAAATACATGTAACTTAGAAAAACAATCAGTATAAAGTTCATTTTGTTTTATATGTCATCTTGTAAAAGGAAATTAGGATATTCTGCTATTCCAAGGATTACTAATCCGTACAATATGAATGGTAAGCGATAATTTTTAAATCGTTATTATTAAACATTTCTAATGATCATATTATGAAAAATTATTTGTCAATCTTATTATATTTCGCTAAAATTCTTGTGGCTTCGATTTACACAGATAATATTTCTTTTGTGGTCTCAGTGGATTTTCATAACGCTATATAAATACCTTACAAAAGAATATTAAAAGTCAACATCTTTCCATGATAGCGCTGTTAATAAATAATATAGTTATTAAGATATAGTTTTCAAGTAATATGTGGTCTGATGCGGTGGGACGATAGTCAGGGTTCTTTTTATACTTACCCAAAATCCCTATTTGGAATTACCTTGAAGCGTTATATTAAAGGATTTTGCTTGGAGGCAAATAAGTAAATTTGGGGTTAGTTTGTAGCCACAGTATGTAAGAGACTAAGGGCCTGTTTCATCTGTTGCTGATAAAACTATCTGATGTATAACGGTATTCAACTGATAAAAGTTTATGACTTTTTTTTTTCATCATCAAACTTGCATTTTTCAGTCAGATATTTCTATTCGCAACCTATGAATCCAAAACTTGCAGTTGACTAATTGTGATAAAAAATCTCTAATAACCTATCTCTGACTTTCGAAGATAAATTTTATCAGCAACCGGTGGAATTGGCTCTAAATCTATGACGTACCTACATTTTGATGTATTTTTAAGTCTTTACTTATTTTATTATTATGTAATGTCTTAAAAGTAAGTTTACATAAAATATTAGACTTGCGGTTTTGCCATTGTTATTCGGTGGAGAATACTATGAGTCGAAAGATATTTTATAGCCTATAACGTTATTCAATAAGTATGCATTATAATAGCAACATAATTTTCAAACGGACCTACACATTCCGTGGTTAGAACGTTTAATAAAAAAATAAATGTGTTTATTTAAAAATATTATTGTTTAGTCGCGATACATAGGATTTTTTTTTAATTCTATATACAAAATACATATTTTCATGCAAACAATAATCTGTTACAGATTCGAATAAGTTAAGTATAACAACAAACACTAAAGTATTAATAAGTTTATTGATCAACGACACTTTACGCACACTATGAAATTACGTATTTACATATACTTTCACAAAAAAACACACATAGGTATTTACCTATGTGTAATAAATAAATATGTTTAACATTCACACATGGTCATCTGTTCCTAATGTAGGCAACTTAATGCCTGTGTTAGGTAACAGTTGACTGATATACATATTTTTTTTATAAATATACATATAATACATATATAAATGAATACATAATACACACAGACTCGAGGCGGGAATCGAACCCACAACCCTGGAGCAGAAACAGGGCCACTGCCAACTGCGCCACGGCCCAGTCAAAGGAATTTTTTTTTAAATAAATTGGTCATAGGTATAACACTCGTAATGTCTCAGTTTAATAGTCAACTTAACTTAGATAATAAGTTTCATTTTTTTTACTTATCGTCGTTTTCTTTGTTATAAAAGAACTGTTTTATTACTAAAAGATTTTCGTTTGATATTACTCGTAGAAGAGAAGACTGGCTGTTTCTTTCATTTGTTATTTGATAAATACGTACGCCAAAGTTTACTACTTGGAAGTTTATTAAAAAAATTATAGAGATACGTCAAACAATGGATGATGCATAAAAGTTATTTTTCTTATAACACATAATTTTTATTATTTTTTTCCTGATTTATTTAAATATTTTGATTTTTTTTCAAAAAAATACACAAAACTGCCAATCTCGCGAGATCTCGAAATTGGCGAGATCTCATAAATTCGTAATTCATCATAAATTCGCGGGGTCCCGCTTGAGCCCCAATCTCGCGAGGTTTGCATTCACTAGTTACAAGGTGCCTTACCTTTCATAAATTGTTTTAAATATACCTTTTTTTTTTACAAAAAAAAGGTTGTTAAAGGTCGTAAATTCGTAATATTATTATAAATATCTTTTTCTTTATATTCTTCGGTGTCTTTTATTTGTTTATATAAATACGTTTACAGTATGTAAATATGTTTTACATATGGGTTACAGTATACATATTGCGTGATGTAACAGTGTCGCACCATCGTCTGTCGCAATTGTCCGTCCGAGATTGTTCCGGATTTGGTTACTTGTGAAATGTGTCCATTACACGAAATATATTATTTATAAAAATATTTGCATAAATTGCTCATTATCAATCTGGAGAGATGGTGAGCACTCAGTTCTTGCTTCTTGTTCTAAATTAGATAAAAATTTAAGCTTAAGATATAATTATGTAGTAAAAATAATAAGATGGATCGTACCTAATGATGCTAATGTGAAAAACTTTTTTTGTATTTTCAAGGACGTCGTCATTCCGCTACTATTCCTGCTCTGCAATTATTTAGTTTTGTTTTTATTTATAACAAAGTTATGCAATGGCTTATTGGAAAACCATATAAAGGCGAACACAATATTCAAGTATAGAGAAAGCATACAATTAGTTGGTTAAATTTTTTTTTTTTTAATCTGAGAAATTAAAAAAAAAACAGTTCAGCCTTAGAATTTGGAAATATTATTGTAGGCCTACCTTCGAAACAAACGGGGCGAATCGCAGAAGACATCAGTTGTTCCGGTTTCAACACGTATGCGGTGTAGAGGAGTTCAAACCAAATATGGTACGACGAAATGGTACAGAGAGCGGAGTAATTGTTCCTCTAGGTAATAACTAATACAGGAGTATCTGCAAAGTTGTCGCGGTATAATAGTAGTATTTTTATTTGTGAAAGAGAGAAATAAAATAAAAAAATTTTTAAAGTGAACAGAACTACCAAATTTATTTTATATAGAGATATTATGTTAGTTACAAAAGGTTAGAAATAGATTTTTAACAAGGTTTTTTATGATTGACTACGTGGTCTTAAATTTACGAGAACATGAGCACGTGGTTCGATAATTATTCCCGGTCAGGTCCAGAGGCTAACCAGACGGGCACTTAACTAAAAGCTCGCGGTGCATGGGTGCTCCCAAGCTGGTCTCCGCCTTGGTGGTTTCCAAGCTGGTCTCCGCCTTGGTGATTGGTGTCAGGAATGATGGCGCGCCGGGACACGTGGACGGCGTACCCCGTCCGTCGCTCGGCGTCTCTCGCCGTAGAACATTGTGTTCACGAAAAAGAAACCGGGTAATGTTGGGGTCCGAGGTTCCTCAGCAGTAGTCGCCTCGTGGTAAGAGACCGGGACGACCGCACCGTACGCCTAACAGGACCCTGGAAGGACACACCCTCCGGTGAGCCTTCCCATAGTCAACCCCCAGTTGTTTCTGGGTTGACATGGGAATGGCCCACAAGACAAGGACACAACCTAACACAATTTATAATATATAATAATTTAAAAACTAACACACATTAACAATAAAAAGTGAATTATATAACTACTATATCGACCTACAGAGTGGCATTACAAGCTTCTACATAAAAAAAATACAACAACTCACCCAACAAGTCGCACCCGGCACCGAAGAGAGAAGAAAAGGAAGATTCCAGCGAACCCGTCCTTTTATAAGGCCGAGCGGCTCCTACTCCAATCCCCGCTAACATTCTTAAATAACAAATCTACCCGCAATAAAAATATGTTACAATACCCCCCCCGTCAGAGAAGAATTTTGCATCTCTAGGCAAAATTCTTGGGTGCAGAGGAGAAAAGAAAGAGCTATGGGTGAGTTCAAAAGAAAAAATGAAGAGAAAAAAAATTTAATTAAAGTGATACGCAAAACAACAAAACAACAAACTCATGCATTAATTTTGCTAACTGCTACACAATACAGTCATCCACAACCATACTTCATCAATTAAATCCACTTACAAAATATGCGTTATTTGAACTAAACAATTAACGCCCTCACACACCGAGTGACAATTGGTAATCATCCAAGACACTCTAGCAGCCACAATAAATTAATTAGTGTAGGCTTATTTACAGAGTCACAACCCGCTCTAAAGAGAAAATTAGTGTAGGCTTATTTACAGAGTCACAACCCGCTCTAAAGAGAAAATTAGTGTAGGCTTATTTACAGAGTCACAACCCGCTCTAAAGAGAAAATTAGTGTAGGCTTATTTAAAGAGTCACAACCCGCTCTAATGACAAAATTAGTGTAGGCTTATTTAAAGAGTCACAACCCGCTCTAAAGAGACAATTAGTGTAGGCTTATTTAAAGAGTCACAACCCGCTCTAAAGAGAAAATTAGTGTAGGCTTATTTAAAGAGTCACAACCCGCTCTAAAGAGACAATTAGTGTAGGCTTATTTAAAGAGTCACAACCCGCTCTAAAGAGACAATTAGTGTAGGCTTATTTAAAGAGTCACAACCCGCTCTATACGCGCAGAACGCAAAACAACAAAACAAAACAGACCCATACAAGAGGTCGCAACCCGCCATAAAAGCGGAAAACGCAACGATAAAATTAGTGTAGGCTTATTTAAAGAGTCACTATCCGCTCTATACGCGCAGAACGCAAAACAATAAACGAATTAGGCCCATACAAAGGCTCATAATCCGCCATAAAGTGCTAAACAAAAAAAAAAAAAACAATCTCCCAACTAAACGTAAAACTCCGTGTAAGCTTACATTAACTCATCAAAGACAAACACAATCGATTACTCAACGAAATAATGTTGAATTTAATTTTTCTGATATATGATAAAATAAAACGAATGCTAACATATCATAATATTGATTAACAACCCTCTCCTTAGGTTCTAAACCGCGTATGGCTACTTCATACGTGAGCTCAGGTTTAGTTAAATGTAAATATTTAATAGTACGGTCCATTTTTAAGCAGAATTATTTAATAAAAAAAAATTGACTAAGTTCAAGCCAATTCAAATAATTATTTTTATTAAACACCAACAGAAGTTAAAATGGCTATATAAATGGATATTAAAGTTAAATTAATTAGATTGAAATTAAAATAGTGAATTGAAATATTTTAAAATAATACGCGACGAAATGCAACACGATTGTGGGTAACTTAAAAAAAATATATATTAAGAACGATATAAAGCAATGTACGTAACCAAAAATTACAAAGCAATAAATGATTTACAACAATAAAAAAGAAAAAAGAAAATGAATGCAATAAATGCACCAATAAAAAAAAATCTCTGAAAGGAATTGTCAATTACACACAAACGCAAATGCAAAATAACAAATGCTAAAAAAATAAATAAAATGTAATTGCACAAAAATAGAAAGCAATGTTATATAAAAAAAATTCGACACAAAAGTTTGGAGAAAAAAATTTTTTTTTTATGCTAATGCCCACTGTGCAGTTCACTCGTATGTGGGTAATCGGAGATGGTATTTGATTACCCGGCGGAACCAGAAGACAATAATCGGCTACCCGTTCCTCTTTAAGGAGAAACGGGTCGGTGGTACTACCCCGTACAGCCTCGTCCGCAAAGGCTTACCACCTGGATCCGTTACTACATCTAATGGACTGACCAAAATCTCCTCTGACGGTAAAGTTTCCGATAATTGCACAATTTAATACGCAGAGCTACTACCGAGGCTGCCGGTTCCTCATTCCTAACAATTACTTCATATTCCAATTCAGCCTTAGGCAAAGACACGAACTTGATGGTGTGAGTCATTGTACCCGAGGTATAAACAAAACAAAAAAAATATATAAAACAAACTAAAAGAAAAAAAGAAAAAAAAATTATTACAATTAAATTAATATTCAAATACAAAACACAAAGCAATACACAATATTTAAATTGAGGGTGAATCGACAAAAACTTTGTTACTGGAAGTTTAAGAATATGTAACACTAAAAGTGGGTAAGTTTTGAAAAAAATTACTAAACACAAACTAAACAATATGAATGCCACGACTATGCCTGTTACAATTAATTATTTCATATATGAATGTTTTTTTTTTCACTTTGAAAAAAAATATTAAACTATTTAGATATCACTACTATGATTGTTATAATCTATCATTAAATGTTTTAGATTTTTTAAAGAGAGAAAAAAAATCTAAAAAATGTCATACATTACGGTGACAATAATAATTGTAAAACGACACAGTACTAATTAGAGAGAAACAAAAAAACACAAAAACAAAAAAAAAAAAAAAAACACAAAAACACACGGACAAGACCATTTCCCACACCCAGAAACTACCGAACCAGGAATAATTAATAGCCGTTGGGCGCCACTGAGGCGGTATAATAGTAATATTTATATTTGTGAGAGAGAGAAATAAAAATAAAAAAATATTTAAAGTGAACAGAACTACCAAATTTATTTTATATAGAGATATTATGTTAGTTACAAAAGGTTAGAAATAGATTTTTAACAAGGTTTTTTATGATTGACTACGTGGTCTTAAATTTACGAGAACATGAGCACGTGGTTCGATAATTATTCCCGGTCAGGTCCAGAGGCTAACCAGACGGGCACTTAACTAAAAGCTCGCGGTGCATGGGTGCTCCCAAGCTGGTCTCCGCCTTGGTGGTTTCCAAGCTGGTCTCCGCCTTGGTGATTGGTGTCAGGAATGATGGCGCGCCGGGACACGTGGACGGCGTACCCCGTCCGTCGCTCGGCGTCTCTCGCCGTAGAACATTGTGTTCACGAAAAAGAAACCGGGTAATGTTGGGGTCCGAGGTTCCTCAGCAGTAGTCGCCTCGTGGTAAGAGACCGGGACGACCGCACCGTACGCCTAACAGGACCCTGGAAGGACACACCCTCCGGTGAGCCTTCCCATAGTCAACCCCCAGTTGTTTCTGGGTTGACATGGGAATGGCCCACAAGACAAGGACACAACCTAACACAATTTATAATATATAATAATTTAAAAACTAACACACATTAACAATAAAAAGTGAATTATATAACTACTATATCGACCTACAGAGTGGCATTACAAGCTTCTACATAAAAAAAATACAACAACTCACCCAACAAGTCGCACCCGGCACCGAAGAGAGAAGAAAAGGAAGATTCCAGCGAACCCGTCCTTTTATAAGGCCGAGCGGCTCCTACTCCAATCCCCGCTAACATTCTTAAATAACAAATCTACCCGCAATAAAAATATGTTACAAAGTAAGACCGTAAAAAAATTTAGGACAGTCATATCATTTACTCATTTAAGTTTAGAAGAGGTAATATAATTTTTTTTATGGTTCTTTTTTTTTAACAGAACAATTTTAATTTCTGTATGTAACACGTGTCTGGAATAATACTCTCTAGGACCTAGTAGCGTAATGTTTGTATATAACTTTTCTAATTGCATATTTTATCAAACTTTTCGATTTCATAATATTAAGTTTATAAGTACCTATATTAAATTACATATGAAAATTAATGCTACAAGCTTTATATCCCATATGCGTTCTGAACATTCTTTCATGATGCATCGTAGGTGAGGCGCTTTCTCATGCAACCTAGCTAATCTTCGTCTTTTTTATACTTTTCCTTCCCTTACACGTAACTTTGTTACTAGACTTATCACTCGGTTTCACACGCGTTTATGGTTACTGCTCCGCCCCAATATATGTATATATATTTTTTTTTTTTTTGGTTAGTTTTATGGCCTATCATCTATACTAAAACAGGCTTATTAACGTTGTAACAATTTGTATCAAGCACATTCTATTTAACTTACTTTTTTCCTTTTCTTTTGTTTACTATTTACTATTAAAACTCTCCGGTAAATCCTGAGGTTAGCGGTTAAGTATGTTTCCTTAATATAATAAATTTTGTTTCATTATAACTTTTGTGTTGTAGACAAATGCTTATTGTAGGCATTCAATTAGCCTTTCACTGAACGACACCATTCAACTAATCGCATATATCTTTATTAACCACGTAGCTAAACATCGTTCGACAGTACAACTACACGACGCTCAGTTATTTTCTTAAATATCGATTTTGAATGATAATAAAAACAAAATAATATATTATACTTCTATACAAATAAGCTTTAAGCAATAAAGCATTCGAATTTTACTATATATTAAAAATAATTAATTACTTTAGTTTAAATTACTAACGATTTCGGATTCAGATTCTAGTGAGGAGGATAAAAACATCGACTCGGAATCATTTAATGAATTATAAATTTTGTCAAACAATTCTTACATGAAATAATTATTTAAATTTATATAATCTTTTTTTAGAATTAAATGCTGTGGCTATTAAAGAATTTTCAATTTAAACAATTAATTTGTATATTTATAACTTAAAATATTTTGTAAGATTTTAATATATACCCGTCGAGTAGGATCAAAATAAAGTTCTTAGTACAGCTTACGGCAGCAATGTTTAAAATTAATTTGGAAAAACAAATCTCAATCAACTAAAATAATTTCTCAACTCATCAAATGAGTTTGTTGACGACTTTAGAATTAAACTTGAATGAACAGACATTTTGTAAACAGAATAAGACTAAAAATAAATCTAAGAAAAGTTTGAAGGAGAAGGAACCGATTTGCAAATAACATCAATAGAAATAGAACTATGAGTTCTAAAATACGTAACCAATCATTTGTTTGGAAAATCATTATATTTTACATAATTTTGTTATAGAATAATATGATTTAGCCATTAAAGACATTTAATGTAAATTTTTAATTTATTTTTAGCAATTGTAAAATAGTTTGTAGGATGTTATTATATATTTATTTATTTATTTATACTTTATTGCACAACACAAAATTGAATTGTACAAAAGTCGGGCTTAATGCTAAAATCATTCTCTACCAGCCAACCTTAGGTTAGGATGTTTTTTTGATTATTATTTTATATATATTTTTTTAATAATTTTTTTTGTTATGATTTATATATATATAAATATATATATATATATATATACATACAGAAAACGTTTACTTTGCGAAGTCGGAAAGTTGGAGTTACAATTTTATTATTCCTTCCCGTGTTTATACTACGTAGTATGTAATGCTGCTAGTATTCTTGGCACCATTCCACGCGGACATGATTTATACCAAAACTGTTTGTAAATAATTATTTTAAGTTTTGAATAATAATTGTAAATATGTATAATATTGTAAAATTTCTTTAATAAATTTTAATATGTAAATTAAAAAAAAAAATTGCAAGTTGATTTAATATTGATAATTATGTTTATTTTTATCTACTCTTATACTGACTGGATTAGTGTGGTGGAGTAGGATATAATTATCATATACCTATTTAGGATAAAAATTTGTCCTTATGTAAAAAATGGGCGGTCTATATGGTCTATATAAATAAATCTACGCTTCACGCGACCCGATTCCCACATTATGTGGCCGAGAGTCCTCAAACTACTCGTAACATTAAACATATACGAAACTGTCTGTCACAGGAAACAGTGGCGTTTATCGTTAGTTTACGACAAACGCCCGCATTGGCTACAAACACTATACCGGATAACGAGAGGTAATTATAGTTGCAATTTGGCGTCCAGATTTTAAACCCTATTTCCACTGTTAACTTCGATGAGTATAATAGCGTAATATTGAAGTGATTTTTACCAGAATAGCATAATTTAGAACAACTATTAAGGTTTTATAGAAGACAATAAATAACACGCCAATATTGTACACATCTTTGATTATTACATATATCGGATTCATACTTTATAAACTGTATCCCTATAGATGTATAAAACTCATGTGTTTACGTAAGTTATTAAATAAATAATAGAGATTTAAAAAAAAATATTATAAGAATTGTTGGGTGTTTTGCTAGTAAGTCATTTATACCAATACTTGATGGAGGAGCGTAGCGTAATTACCAATAGTTCTTTTTCATAACAGAAAAGGTCTTTACTCTGTACCTAGTGGGACAAGTACAGACGAGTTTGAGTATAGTAATAAATAATAATTAATTAATGAATATGTTTAACATACACACGCGGTCGAGTATTACTAAGGTAGGCAACATTTTTTTTTTTACGTTTTAGATACAACCAATATATATATATATATATATATATATATATATATATATATATATATATATATATATATATATATATATATATATATATATATGTGTGTGTGTGTGTGTGTGTGTGTGTGTGTTAATATTACAATTTTACTTGGAGTAGAAGTCGAAACCACAGCTCGTGACCGGAAATCAGGATCACTGCCAACTGCACCAACGGTCCAGTCATAGTACTATAGTTCAACACTTGGATATACATGATTGCATCTATATCCAAGTATTAAAAACAGATTACAATGATTGATATATAGACAAATTAATGTCGAATGTATAACACCATAAATATATAAATTTGGAATATATAAGAATAATTTCGAAAAATTACAATACACATAATGAAAACAAATATAAACAATGCGTATATAAACAAGTGTCTAAAGTATTTACAACTTTGATGCGTTACTCCTAATCCTAACCGAGCTGTCAACCTACTCACCCTTATCAAAGGAAAGAACGCTAAAACTTTAACCGCATCTCAATTTCGTACCAACTCTCACAAATGATTTGTGTATTTGAATTATAATTATTTCATATATTTTATGATAATATTACTTTATTAATATATAAACATATTAGTATATAGTAAAGTATAATATATAGTACATATAATACATATTTATATTTTTATGGGATCTCCAACTATATACAATGTTATATATATATATATATATATATTAATAGCTATGTAAAATATTGTTTTAATTTAGAAATTTTATTAGAAGTATTAATATTATAGAATATTTTGTTAAGTAAAATACGGATAATGTATGAGTAAGTATATGATATATAATTTTTAAAAGTTGTTCCTTAAATTAGTTCAATGTCGTTGTACTAATTTTTATTTAGTATACGTTCAGAATATGATATATTATACTTCAAAATAAATTCTAAAATATTCAGTATCCATTCCGACCATAGCATTCCATATTTTGAAATTTCCATATAGTTCGACATGTCGACAAACAAATATCAATCGCTTAATCATTTTGTCTAATCCCTCAGTGCTAAACATACATTTACTAACGCTTCACAATGTTTTATTACCAAACAGTTTAGCGGAGAGCCTAGGTAATGAACTAACTTTGCGTACTTAACTGCTATTTTAAACTGCAACGTGACTACGGTCGGTTACTCCGATGTCTCGTTTAAATGTCAGAATGCAAGGTTACGTACAGAATCGTATTTTAACATTTGAACAAAAAAGTACCTTATAAATTCAGTATAGATAACTTATTAATAGAAGAATGTTCTAAAGCCCAAAAAGCTGTTAGAATTTGTATGTAATATTATTTAATATACGTAATTTATATGCAAAAGAATAAAATGTGAAGTTAATGTTTCAAGTCAGTGAGAAACAAGCTAAGAATTACTTAAAATTGTCTTATAAAACAATTGTTTGTACAGTGTATCGACTTATTAAATAAATAATTATTTAATTTATTTTTATTCAAGAATATAATAAGTTAATGTATTTCATATAAGCAGTATTTATTGTGGTGCGGTGACCGGCAGAGAAGAACAGTCCGACCTCTTTCTTGTCGATATGTTGTAAAAGGCGACTAAGGCCAAAGTCTGTCACAACACACTGCGCTCGCCAACCCACCTGCCAAGCAAGGCGAATATTGCCCCCCTCCTCCCCTCCAAAGACGATTGGGGATGACTATGTTCAGCTGTGGATATCCAACGACTGATGTGTGGAGGTTCCATTAGTTAACATAATCCTTACTTTTATTAAAACATTATTTACATAATATAATGTGAAATTGAACACACACGTGTAAATAAATATTTAATCATTTCTATTCAAAGAATATTCTGAAGTACCTATCATTGAATATTTCGACGAATTCGAAGTTGAAAGGTTGCTTTTAGTGAAAGCGGCTTGCTTACCTATACAAAGTTTCAAGGGAGAATAATCTCTTTTTTCGCAATAATTAAATCGTGAAACCGAGACCGGCGTCACCATTGTGTTAAATTGCTAAAGCTAATGAGGACACTGCAGGCTTAATATAACTTACACGGTAAAATAATTTGCTAAAGGACATTTAAATTTTGTTTAAATGCTTGAGTGCTTGTTATTTTAAAATAATTTTTAGTAATTGTTTTTTGGAAAATAAAGGTATTATTACCTACAGTAAAATAAATTTAAAGTGCAGAAATATATTTTAATTGTTAATTATTATTATTAATAATTTAAAATGTATCTTCATTGGAACCTAAATAATTTTTCTATCGTACATTTAATAGTCGTCTTTTACAGTTTTACTCGCATTGAACATCAATATATTATGTTCTGCACTGACTGAAACTGAATCTGTAATCTTACCAAGTACAGTACAATGACCTCATATCCTTATTGGAGAAAGGTTAGAACTTAATCCCACCACGCTGCTCAACTGCAGGTTGCCAAATATTTTCCCCTAGCATGACTAACGGTCGCTATTAGATGTCTGTTATAATAACCGTGAACGACGGCTTTGCGTGCTCTCCCAGGCACGATGGGGAGAACTCACAAGTACCCAGATCAGAAACAAATATTTGTACAAATACAAATATCTGTCCAGAGCGGGAATCGAAGTGACTATTCGCACCACTACACCAGAACGTTTGACGGTATACCTACATGTACTACTCCATGCATAAAACAAATGTACTATCCTTTGCTACTTCTGGTTATTTTGGCTTTCTAATAACTAAACAATTATATTAAAATCACTTCAATAATTTCCCAGTTTATCGATTACAAACTCCTTAAAATTTTATTTTCGTTTTCGAATGAACGTAAAAAAATTGGTAGAACATTAAGAAAATTGTATAACCTCATAGAAATTATGAACCTTTTACCAACAAAGGTTGGTCTAAACGGCTCCTTTTAGCAAATATTAAGTAACCCAATTACCATCATGCAAATTTACATATCTAGATAAAGTATTGCATTGATAACTGTTTAAAATGTGCTCAACAATGCTTTAACTTTGAGTTGTTTCGATAAACATGTTTACGGTTTAGTCTTTGTAACAATATTTTGCAATGTCGAACTGTAGGTGGTCTATGGTTGGTAGTAAACATTATAATGATAAACCCATGTGCGTGGCAAAATGTCAGTGTTAAGTCAAATTAATGTTTTGTTTTCGATTTTCGAAAGTTCATAAAACGCAAAATCAAATCAATCAAATATTGTTGTCTATATCTTCTTAAATGTTATATAACTTAAACTTTAATACCAATTATGATCTCAAAGATAAAACAATAATTAATCGTTCTAACATAGTTGTAATAGCCGACATAGGTCCTGCATCTGACGTATCTGTGTCATGTCGTATCGTCACTACATGCTATAATTTACGGAATTGGGGTTCTTCTCTGTTTTAATTAAATGTTGTTCAAATATCTTTAAAATTGTTCATTCAAAGGAACGATTTAAGTTAAATATGGTTACATTTCTTTTTTTTTTTTGAGCATTTATCTTGCAATGCCTTCTAAAAATTTCAAAGTAATTATCATTAAAAAGAAAAAATAATAAACAAGAAGAGTAAAAATTATATCGACTTTGATATTATAGTAACGAACCTATATATTTCTCTCTCTTCTTTATTGAAGACAGCGAGAGAATAAGGCACTAAATTTACGTTTAAAATAAAGAATCTAACACACCTGTGCGACCAGGAGAACTTACTGCGACCAGTGATGCGGAATAAAAATTGTAATCGAGATTGTAAAGCTATGTTCATACTACTGCAACCGAAAGAACAGTTGTTTTGTAGTTATTTAGGATCGACACGCACTTGTGGTATTTTATAATTGTTATGTATATTTTTCTAAATATTTTGCATCATTTCTTACACTTTTTATGTCCTCTCAAAAGTCACCAAAAGAGATCGTTGTGTAGCGATAAGGTCGCTTGTTGCAATTGATGCAACTCGGTTGTTTAAAATTCCATAATTGTTTTTTTTTGTTTTGTTTCTATTTTGTATTAATGTGTCATAAAGAATCAATAAACTTTTGTGGTATTAATTTTTTAATTCGTCAATAGACCTAACTTAATAATTAGTATTAACTTCTGTTAATTGCTTGTCGGTATAAAAATAATATTCATAGTTAGGTGTATTTTGTAATTAATACGGTTACGTTGAAGTCGCATATATATAATATATATATATATATATATTCTTTATTGCACAGTAAAAAAAATTGTTTACAATATTTAGTAATGTACAATGAGTTTTGGCAAGGGCGAACTTATCTCTAGAAGAGATCTCTACCAGTCAACCTCTGATGATAAGAGATTAATGTTACCGCGGGGTTTGTTGTGCAAGAGAAGAAAAGAGAAAATAAAAAGACATTAAACTAAAGTTTAAAACATATGCTCAACATACTTATATAAATTAAGATACATACACTACGTATACTATATAGGTACATATAAATACGTACATACATTCATTCGTACATAAACATACATACAAAGGTACTTTCGACATATATATATACGACATATATATATATATATATATATATATATATATATATATATATATATATATATATATATATATATATACATTATACATATTCGTGTGTGCCGTAGTGTGTGTAGTGTTTTTTTACAATTAATTTAATGTATTTTTGACCATTATTATAAAAAATATTAGCATTCTGCACTTCTTCTCCATATAAAATTTAACTGTGCCGAATTTCATACTTCTTCGTCCGCGTAATTTTCGTATAAAAAGAGGTTGTTGTTTAAGAGCAGAAGCAAAGTTTTTGCTTAACGTATTAATATATAAATGTTTTCTTATTTATTTTTTATATTTAGGAAAATCAACAAAATACTATCGCCAAAAACTTTCCTAGTGTTATATTTTTTAAACATAATTTTTGAAATACTTTAATTCAATAAATTTTATTTTCTTTTTCTTTTTTTTTAAATATCAAAAAATCAAAACATTACCAAACGAACATTCAGTCGGCGTTTCTGTGAAATATTCTCGTTTCAAATAGACTTTTATTAGGTACGGAAAAATGTACGTTCCATATAATTGGATAAGCTTTCTTTGTATATTATGAACATGTGTATAAATCAAATCCGCGATAAAAAAGGAGACTTTTTTGAATTAAGCTTTCAGTAACATAAGTTTATTCAAGGTTTTTATGATGATATCTTATTACGAGATATATATTTATAGGGCCTGATTATTTTGTGAGTAATAGAAATGAATACGGTTAGATCTATTAAAAATACATAACTTTTATATAGATTTTCATTACAAAAATTGGTATCTTTTTCCTACGCGATTGTATTTTCTTTATAATGTATTTTTTATTAAAACAATCAAAAATAATATCAAAATATTATACCTAGTTCAGCTAGCATCTATAGTTTTACAGTTATCGATAAAAATAAAATATATCATGGAACTGGAACAACTGGAATATATATAACGATGTACGTAATCGAATGCTGTTTAATATTTTATTATACATTTTTCATACACATACATAAGATGAAGGCGTTATTATTGAACATAGATTATCTTAATAATTGTTAGTATTAAATTGTGTTACAATAAAGTATTTTATGTTTTTGTTCGTATTTACTCGATCCAGCCTTTACCAAACGGTTATAAATTAATTTGCAACATGCTATAAGTTCTCCTCACGTAAAATTGAGAACTAGTTCTGTGTTACCATTAGTTGAACAATAAACTTTCATTTTAGCGACAAAGGGAATTATTTACATAAATTTTAAATGCTGGCAACATTTAAGCTTGTTAATCCGAAAGTAATAGAACACGTCGTGTTTGTTCTTTGAATATTTTGAGAAAACATTAATCTTAGACGGCTTTTGAGAGATGGTAAAGTGGCTAGACGTTTAAATCTTAACCGAAAGGTCGCGGGTTAAAATGCGAGCGTCGCTGAATATTAAAGTATATTATTCGTCAAAAATCCAGTGGGGTCGTTGATGAAGGCATTAATGGGCTTTTGTTAAAGACTAACGATACTTAGTTCAGATAGACCGCTGACTTAAATAAGGTAAAATATATTAAAATGATGAAATTAAGTCCTATTAATTATATTGAAAATAAATTAAACATATTGGTTTGTGCATATTTATGCAACATATTTTATATTACTTTAAGACAAATTACAACTTTAACACTCTCCCCACTGTGCATCGGAGAGCACGTAAAGGTGACGGTCCCGGTTGTTATGTTACTCTTGGTTGGAAAAATTACCCGCCAACTCGTAGTGGACCACAGTTGTGAATTGAACTCTATTCCTTCTATATGGACAAGAGACTTTGACCCTGTATTGTGATATTTACAACAAATCTCAGTTCAGTAGTGATAACAATGACACATTCGCTTTAATATATTATTGACGGGCCCGTTAGTAAGTTAGCAGTGTTTTTGCGTCCCAGGACTGTGAGTTCGATTCCCAACCCAAATCTGGGTGCAATATTTATATATGTATTGTTTATATATAAATTTATTTACAAAATTTGTTTATTAGTCGACTGTTACATTAAACACAAAAATTGAGTTGTTTAACATAGAAACAGTCGATCTTGCCTGTGAGTATATTTAATGTATATGAGTCTATTGGTCGGGCCGTACTTAGTATGCAGCGTGCTCGTCGCATATGCAGTTTATCCTTTTACTTTCTGCCAACTTCACCATACAAGGAAGTGACGTGACCACGGTTTCACCTCGAATTTATTAGCTGTCATTGTTTGAGTGTAGGTTCAAATAAGTTCACTTTATTTATACGTAATTGAATGTATTCAACGTCGAATATTTGTCGAGTAATATTTGAATTTCGTTCCGAATTCGATAATATAAAATAAAAGAAAGTAAGTAAAGTAATTGAAAATATTTATTCAAATAAAAATAGTTTTATTTTTTATTTGATATAATTTCATAGCAGTATTTTATTATAAGTGATGTTTAATGTAAGTGGTATAGGATATTCCAGTAAACATTTGCAGATGTACTTGTAAAAACTAGTATTGATCCTAGGTAGGTAGTGACTGTATGAATTTGCTTTTAGACTAATTTGCCATCTGTTGGTTGAACTAATAAACATTAGAGGCCGTAACTAATTTATATATGTATTTGAACTGTACTGAATCAGCCTGTAAACAACCTTATGCTGAGCCAACAAATAATATGTGTAGGTTTATTATATAAACACATATTATGTACAGACGTATGCGTTTATGTATTAATTTAAATTACTTAAATAAATAAATAAATGTTATATAAATAAATATTTCATTTATTATAAAATATGTATTATTTTATATTTATTAATACGTAGATCAAAATTAATGGTTTCCTTCGGTACCCGTTATTGCTATAAAGAATGAAGTCTAGTTGAAGTTCATCTTGCCGTATTTAGATGATCGATTAATACGCCGTATTATACATATATACCTATTTATATACCTATACTATATATATACCTATTTTTTTACATAATTCTAATAAGAATCATGTACCGAGTATTCTCCTTAAATATTGATAGTGACTCACCAGTCACCTGTATATTGTATTAAAATTACGCCGTTTTTTTTCGCTAGCACCTCATTGTTTTTCATGACTTTTCAATGATAATGAAAAAAAAATATTAATAACCCTTTTTTAAATCATGTAAATCCAAAGTAAAAAAAAAGTAATGAAGCTATCATTATTTTTTCCTTCCCTTAAAATTGCGTATGTTGCATGCAAGTTGTAAATATGTTGCATGTACTGATTTTTGCTCACAAGCTCTTCTCATCTTTACAGGAACATCAATCCGATACGATACGATAGTTTATCGTATGAAATCTATCTGTAATGTCTACAATAGATAATAAAATATTTTATACGATACATTCGCGTGGTTTTACTTGATTTATTTCGATATCTTTAAGATTAATTGACTTTTGTGTGCAACAACACTCAGTATGCTGACCATTCAACGAAAAAAAAAAATATAATAAAATAATAATAATAATCCAATCCATTCTGTAGAAATCTAGATTTAGACCTTAAAATAAACGGACAATGGAAATCTTCCCCTTTAATATATTAATTTATATTAGAATGAATAAAGTGTAATAATATTTTAATTTGTTTTGTACTTGATTTCCTTTTTTTAATTTGTTTTCATATGTGTGTATATTTTTTTTTTATTTCTTGTGCTTAGTTTTAGTTATATAAGATTTTTTTATTTTTATTTCTTGTTCCTAAGAAGGACTGTTTATTTGTCATACATGCTGAGTTAGCCTATAAGTGAGGCATACAATGTTTAATATAGATACTTAAGTGTGCTCTAGAATAAGAAATTAATAATTGTATGCAACGTTGGCTTCCTATTTAATAAATAAATAAATAAATATATTCATTAAACTATATAATTTTGTTGTAGAGTTGAAAGAGTGTAGTATTAGAAGAAAAGAGTATTATTTTTATATAGTAAGTAATACTGGTATAACTGTACTTACATATTTAAAATATTAAATAATTTTATCGGTTACTAGATAATATTCAGTGATTTTAATATTAACGTGACGAAACCTGTTCCTTGTGAACCGAGTTATGTTTTGTACGGTAGGCGTGGTATTACTTTTATAGATTTTAGTTTAGCAAAAGTAAACCAACCGTGCAAATGCCTTCGCTTTTCTCATGAATAAGAACGTAAAGTAACTTTTATGTAAGTATCTTAATCTTCTGCACCGCTGCTCTGGGTATTGGCAGATACAAGATATGTCTAGAATAATTTTATTACGTTTCTGATAAATTCTTTCACAGAATTGAAAGAAAATCATTTATAAATACTTTATTTGTTAAGAAACGCATTGATTCGCGACGATGACGCATATTTGAATTAGTAAGATTTTATAATTTTCTTTACAATTTAATTACACGCGGTTTTACGTATCTACTTGTACATAATAACAATTCATCTGTTGTATAGCACTGATTGTCATGTTTTTCCAAATGTTATTTTTCTTTTATTAAATAAATAAATATAATAGAAATACTTTTTCGCCTTATAGCCTGTTTAAAGCAAGAGGAAAGTTTCCTCGATAAACGTTTTAGTTGGATAGGATCGTGAGTTTAGTAACTTCAAACAAAGAAGCAATCCAACTTTATAGATAAATAAGGACCGAGATGATCCAATGGGTACATATAAGTCGATAGCAATCGGTTACGGAATCAAATTACAAGATGACACCGAAAATGATATCTCAGTTTCAAGTGCTATCTTCAGTAAAAATTCAAAAAAAAAAAAAAAATCGGAAAAATCTTTATATTGTAAGCATGTGAAATTGTCTTTCTAATATTATTAATTAAATATTTGATTTTATAAGGCATTGGTATTACTATTATTGTGATTTTTTTAATAGAAATAAAGTACCGGAAGAGTGCAAAAATCAACACTGTCTTCCGAATGATTAATACTTTTTTCTGATTGGTCAGTCGCCATCTTTATGATATGTTGTAAGTGACTACCTGCCAGTTATTGTTAATTATTGCATTAATTAACTAGTTTTTAATCATCGATAGGAGGTGTATAAAAGTGCTGAAATTAGTGGCGTCAATTTGTTCAGATATAATTTGTTAGTGTAATTTTTATTGTGAATAAGCAATTTACCTGGTCTCTTAAAAATAAGTGTTTTGAGTATTCGTACGAATATAATAATCTGTTCTTTACAATATAGTATAGTAATAGGCTTTAATATTTTTAGTCCTTGATAAAATGCGTTTTTTGTACGTAAATCCGAAATTGGTATTTTTTTTGATGGAACCAAAGTGAGTCAAGTCGTGCACTGAATTAGATTTTCGAAGTTTATCAGTCGCCTTTTGGTTTTCTCGTAAAGATGATTGTATTCGGCTTAATAAAAAATAAAAGGAAGCGAGGAATATATTATACTTATACGTAATAGGAATTCTTGAAATATAATATAAAAAAACAATATTATTACATTTAGTATATTTTTGCATGAGGGGATATTGTAAGGTATAAATACCCTTAACTTTATATCGATGGTGGCGATAATTTAATTTGTTGTATTCAATCTACAATTAGGGTGCATTTACTTTTGCTTGTTACGGAACACAGACCGATAACGTATAATACTAGGTACCTACGGATTGCGTGCTCACGAATACGCAACGAAGTCTTTGTTACCCTGTTGCGTAGTAGACGTATCAAAATATCAATTTTCTGTACATGTCAGGGCACAGCTTCATAGAAAAATTGTCATTGCCCTTTAACTTCACTTTAACCGACCATATTCCATCGGTTAATAATAACAGAGTGGTATCCAAGCGATGGCAAAAGAAGAAGAGGTAGACAAACTAAGAGATGGGAAGATGACTTGAAGAAGATAGCTGGTCCGATGTGGACCCGCTTAGCAAGAGACAGGAATACATGGATATCTTTAGAGGAAGCCTTTGTTGACAGACAAGCTGTTACATACAAACATCCAGTTGCCGATAATAATTTAAATAATTGACCTTAAACTTATAACTAGGTACATAAAATTATTTTTCAGTAAGCACTTTAATCGTTTGAGTAGGCATTCATTAATTTATTAATTAATTGTAAGAAAGATAACAGTAAGAAAGGCTATTTTTATTTATTTTATTCCATCGGTTACGTTTAAATTATAGTTAAAAATTAATTAGCTATCACTTGAGTAACTCATACCTTCATTTTCGATTGTTAAATTAAATTATAACGCTTGGGTTATTTTAAAACATTTCTTTTGAAATCAAAGAAAAAACAATCACAGTAAGAGTGCGACCATCACAAAATTTTTACCATTTCGATGATATTTTATGTTACATATTTATGTGAATACTAAGCTAATATTTCCAAACGATTCAATTGAATAAAATGCATATTAAAATATCACAAGACTGATACTGACACAACTGACAGACCGCAAATTGCTTTCGCACTGCTTTAAAGAGTTACATATTAGTTAATACCAAGTTATAAAAATCTATAGAAACACTACGAAACGCCAGATAGCATTGATGCGAGTTCGGTTTTCAGTTTTGAAATGTCACATTATAGCAGCTTTTAGCAATTTTTTGCTATTGTTCATTTTTTGCAAGTTACGTGATAGTCCCACCGTTCTCTAACTTTAACTTAACTATAACCGCGCTTCGAAAAACCCGCCCTAAGTAGCATTTTTGTGGGTTGAGTTAATAAAAATATTGGTAGCTTTACATTAAATATAATTAATTAAATCACATTATTTATAAAATGATGATTCAACTGTTTTTTATTAAAGCCCAGTTGAATAAAGAAATTTTGATTTCGATTTTCAGATATATTTTATAGATAAGGTTTATTAAATACAAGTTATTTTAAAGTTATTTTTTTTTTAATTATAATATACTTATAAAACTAGGGTCAAAACTAATTTAATCTTATATTAATCGAATAGCGGCGTAAGTAAAAGTCACAATAAAAATAAATTACAGATATAAAAATCTTTATTACTTACCGTATTATGTAATTTCGTTTAATACAATAAACCAGTGTTATAATACGTTCAATAATTTATTACGAAGTACTTCAATAAAACCAATTCTCTGAAATATTAAAATTACAATCAGATAAGCTTATGTAATATTGTCGCATACACAAACATTTGTATAATATGAAATGTGTTACGTGGTTTCAATTACAATCGCTTTTCGATATGATTTTTCAATCTCTTCTCGTGCTAGAAAGGGGAGTAGGAGGAGACTAACGAAGGAAAAGAATATCTTTTCTTTCTACGGAAGACGGTCTCTGTCTTCCGGCTCTCACACTCGAAATTTATATAAAGTACATGTGACAATTATCATTTGCTTGCTTGGTACTTAGTTGTAGCCACTTCTATATAAAATATAGTCAATTGATTATAGCTAGACACCACCACCACAATCACCTTTGTATTTTGATCTCTATTAATTATTGTGCAGTATTAACTATAGTTATTACACTTTGAAATTGAAATACGAATTATTAATCAGTTTTGACACATAAGTCATTAAATTTAATGTGGTTTAATTTACTGTAGTAATTAGTAAAAGGCAGTGTGATTACAGATTATTAATTAATGAACATCAGATTCGAATCTATAAAATTAATTTGAACTATACATATAAATTGCGAAGTAAAAAAAGAGATATGTTATATTATTATCTTTAGCTTTATATCCTATGCTACGTTTGATGCCTTTGTCAGTCTGTGTAATCTTTTTATCTATAGTAATAAAAAAACTTGTAAAAATGAAACTATTAGACAGATTTGAAAAATAATGTTCGAGTTAGATTAAAAATATTATGGATGTTTCCAAATAGGTGCTCACATAAGGATCAATTTTAGGTCGATTTTCGTTTTTAATATATACCAATGTTTTATAACATTTTGAGTAAATGATGTTAGTGAAATTTTATTAATTACTGGATAAAATTTCGTTGATATTTTAAGCTGACAGGAAGCAAGATAAGCATGGCAACATTAACAATTCATTGTACAAAACTAGTAAAATAATTAAGTTTAAAATACAAAATGTTGAAATGTATAGAATTTTCATTAGTAGGTACGTTATGTAATTATAAAAAAATTATAATGAAGTTTGAAAAAATAAGATACATATTACCATTGATAGCACAATATTCGTAGGAATAACCTTCTGCTCAAAATTTGAATGGAATGTAATAAATATTATTTAGTATTTAATAATGTTAAGGGCTGTTTACAATGTTTCTCAAGTATTTTGAGATTATAGCGTTCGAAAAATATTTTCTATTATATTATTCATATATAAAGGTCAATGTGTAATAATTCTGTTTTCTTCTCCAGGTAGACGATGTGAATCTACGCAGCCTTAATTGACATATTACAAAGGTCGGTCGTTATTTTTGTTTAACTTTAAAATTTTAAAATTTTCGACAGAATATATCTTTTCGCATATGTATTCATACGCGTCTGGGCTCTCTTACTCGCGCAAATGTATTTGACTATATGTTTTTATTATGCTTAAAAGTAATTTCTAACATTCTTTGTAATCCTTACTCTAAAATATATGTTGTATACATATATGTTGTAATTATGTTTATGCCGGAGAAGACAACAATGATTAGACACCAGAAGGGGAAACAATACAACATATTATATTTTATCGTTAAGAACTCTTACAATTAAATCAAAATGCAGATAAATAAGCGATCCTAGACAAAGACCCTGAAGAGTCTGTTCCCACTATTGTATTGTAACAAAAAGGGGTATGACGTGACAGGTAAACACCCGACATATCAATTTTAGTTAGATTAATAATGGGGCAGGATCATATTTCCCTATTATTTTAATTCGGTCTTGATATTATACAGTATCATATGAATGTAATTAATCATAAATGCTTTTAGCATTGGATCAAAGTAACTTAGGGCTTTGTTTTTGAAAATAAGTTGTTAGTATCTAATTTCATGTCTTAATTTGTAACGTAATATGTTTTTATGTTAGAAATAAAAGTAACAATAGAGTAAACCTATATGTCTGTCTGTTGATATTAAAGTTTTTCTCGGTTTTTTTTTACATAATATATTACCTGTAGAAGATTGAAATACAGCCTACTTACTCGTGATATTGTACTGTCGAAAATTTTCATAAATTGACGCCCATGGATCCTTCCAAGCGATCGATTCCAAGATTATTCGAAATTTTTGTATCAGAAATTTTTGATAATACGCCGAGAGTTTTAAAATTACGTAATTTTCAAAAACCTTTTTGCACAGGTGGGTTAGTTTAGATAATTAGTTAGTTAAAGGTTAGAGTGAAGATTTGTTTTAAAAGTAACAATCATAATGTTATCATTAAACTGGATAACTCGCATGGTTTCAACCGTGTTTATAGTTATTGCATACTTCCACGAGTCGTAACATTTTATAGCCTATAATTATAGGAAGAATAATAATCTTTGTTAATAAACAGATCTTCACACGAGAAAAATCAAACAGGACTAGACACTCGTGAAATAAATGTGTAAAAGCAGATATACAATAATTAACTAACCCATTGGCGCTGTTGGCAGTGACCTTGATTTCCGTTTCAAGGTTTTGGGTTCGATTAACCTCAAAGTTTGGGAGTAAGATATATTAATTTATATGTATACGTCAAGTTTTCTTACCGGAAGCAGTTTACACGATTCGTATAGTTTAGTAGTAGGCAAACTGAACGGTTTGCAATAAATTACTTTTATCAGGCATCTTTGAGTTATTTGCAGTTCAAGGAACCTGGTCTTAGCTGCTCCACCCCATATAGGAAAGCAGTAGTCCACCGTTGATTGAACCAAGGCTATGTATACTTTATTTAGTAAGGATTTCGTACAAACATGCCGTAGAGACTTAAATATCCGAATTCGTTTCCTAATCCGAGTTGTCATCAAGTTCAAATGCGAATACCAAGACAATCTCTGGTCAACCATAACTCCAAGATATTTTAGATTTGAGGCTTTATTTATTCGAGGACAGTCATAAATCATAATCAAACTTTAGGGCGTCAGAGTGTCTATGAATTTTTATTATCAAATCAGGTGTTCGTTGAGTGATATTAAACTTCGTAAACCAAACGAAATGGGTTTTAGAGATGTTCAAAGTTAGTAAGTTCTCATTAAGCCACTTTGTCACTTTGGCCAGCCTATTCTATTGTTTACTTTACAGAAGAACATGTATCTCCCGCGAAGTCAACGGTAGTGTTATCTGCATTGAAAAATATCTCACCGTCTTTGAGCTTTATATTACATAACTGATTTATGTATATCAAAAATAAGGTCGGGCCAATCACGCTTCCTTGGGGGACTCCGTAGTTTACAGTTACAGTATCACTAAAGAACTCTCCAATTTTGATGGAATGTTTCCTGTCTTTAAGGTAACTTGCAAAAAGAGACAGAGATTTATCCCTAAGACCTTCTCGTCTCCTCAACAGACTTGTGACAGAAGCTGTATCCATTTTTGCTGGTTTTTTAAATTTCATTGTTAATATTTGTGATGTTAAATAAATGTGTCATTATTATTTAATTTTGTGTCACATGTCATATTATGACACAACACGAACGCTAATTTTTTTTTTAATATTCAACATACATACTCTTCGTTCGTCGGTCTTCTGTTCCTAAGGTAGGCAACTTAATGCCTGTTTCAGGTAACAACCGACTACTGTATGAGACTACTACTACATGAGATTTGAATGTCATAACGAGTAAGCCTTTCTTGCTAAGTTTTGCTTCTACAAGCAGTATCATATTCTTAATTTCAAATTGCAATCATAGTTCTTAGAATAAGTACGGATAGTTCTTGTTGTATATCTTGAAAATAATATACGGGAAAAGGATGTCTCCGTAATCTTTCTAAGGTGAAAAATTATATTTCAAAGGATCATAAAGCCTCGGTCATATTGTCACAAAGACAGGCGTAGTTTGTAACCACATTTATCTTCGGGCTCAGAGAAAATACGGTCGAAATATAACTAGACTGATTTATTTGAGAGACTGTTTGCCTTCTGTCGCTGGGTATTGGTTTAAAAATAAGTAATGTAAGAAGGGGTTGAAATATATACAGTAAAATTATATATATACTGATCTTTATCCATTTTAGCGGGTACTTGGGTGAATTACGTGGATCTGATTTTACAATTTATTACTAACAATAGTCACTGTTTTACAAATTATGAACGAAGGATTTGATGCAACGTCGTGATCCAAACTCTCTCAAGCAAGCTTTTAATTTAACTCCTACAACTTTATCGAAAAACAGTCAAAAACTTAATCTTCACACGTCACTCCAGCCACATCCAGGATTATTCGGACGGAAGGAATGTATCATAAGAGTGTGAATGATTATTAATAATGATTATCAATATTGATTAACAATGTACTCGTAACCTCACTAAATACACGCCACTTTAGAAAGTGCAATACATAACTTAATTATACCAACATCTATAAATATAGACCACCGTTCTCTGGTGTATTGGTGCGAGTAGTCGCCGGCAGTGGCGGATTCGATTTCCGCTCGGGGCAGATATTTGTACTTATGTCAATATTTGTTTCCGGTCAGGGTGTAAATCCTTGTGGGTTTCCCCACCGTGCCTCGGAGAGCACGTAAAGCCGTCGGTCCCGGTTGTTATTATAGACACCTGGTGACGATCGTTACTCATGGTAGGGAAATTATCCGCCAACCCGCAGTGGAGCAGCTTGGTGGATTAAGCTCCAACCTTCTAACTCTTCTTCTTCTTCTTCTCTTCCAAGCTTTTCCGTCTCATACACTGAGAAGACATAAGACATACTGATACATCTAAATTATTTTTTTTCTAAATATTTCTGTTGATCTTACAAGATATTAAAAATCTGTAGATTTTCATTAAAATTTATCTTATGTAAATAATGTAGAAAATACCCCAAGCATTAATATTCCAGCGATTGTAACAAGCTATTGTTATTAAAAAGAGCGAAAGAACGAACGAAACAAAATAAACGAATGAATGAGAACAGCCACTCAATGTGTACTGGTGATCGCGTTTGAAAAATTCGTTCTTTTATTTTTTACGCACGCTTCTTTCTTGTTATTTTAAAAAAATACTGCTTAAGATAAAAATATTTTGTATTTCTTAGCCATATTGGTTTGTTTTATAATTTTGTATTTTTTTTTTTACCAAACAAGCAATCTAAAAAAATATTATTAAAGTTTTTGTAATGGCTATAAACATTAAAAAGTTAAAAGAATATAATATATTGTTTGTTTCTTACAATTTTTATAGCGTACTATTATTTATTCATATTATATTTATGAGACGTTAATGTAGCCGTTCCAGTACCAGAGGCGAGAACCACATAGAGCTGCTGACAGACGAAATACTGAGCATACAGAAGAAATACTCGTCCGCAGAGCAAAAATTACATTTATAAGTTTGACGTGTTAGCGCTGTTGTCACAGCGACTGGCTGTTGCGCTAGCATTCACGGGTTCGATTCCCACTCATGGCAAATGTTTGTTCTATACATATGTTTGTCGTAGCTTGTGCTTTTCTGTTTGTGTTGTGTGTGTTCTCCTAGTGAAAGCCGTGGAGTTTGAAAAGCTTATTAACATTAGATTTGAACGTACATTTTAATATAAGAGATATTTTTTTATTAAGAAAATATCTAAATGTAGGCAATATTTGACAATAGACACGTTACGTATTATGTTCCCATATTGAAACTAAATAACAATGAAAATATAAACATCGATTGGACGAGTCTGCGTAAGTCCGAGAACAAACAAATTTTATCTTTTCATCATGTAATATATTAAATATTCACTTTTATCTACGAAAAAAAAAAGTTTTTATTCATTCGTGATACAGAAAGATTGTTTGAACCGTGGAAAATAATTACCCTAATAAATATTTACGATTACGCAAAGAAATAAAGTATATTATTCAGGATATTGTTGTATTGAATACAATTGCAAGTTTATTAAAGAAATCGTTATACTGTGTAAGTTAAGGTACATTAAAGAAACCCACACACTCATATTTATACGTACTCGTA
Organism: Euphydryas editha; assembly: GCA_036937285.1. Taxonomy (NCBI): domain Eukaryota; kingdom Metazoa; phylum Arthropoda; class Insecta; order Lepidoptera; family Nymphalidae; genus Euphydryas; species Euphydryas editha. The sequence goes on along the minus strand of JAUPFZ010000004.1, from coordinate 20,870,028 downwards.
TGTCACCCTAACACTCGAGATCCATTATAAAGCCTAAGCATTCTGATACATCCTTTTTTGCATCCTTAATTGGTAATTAAAAAACAATTATCGTTACACTTTTCAAGACGCGCGAATCAAAACGAAGACTACATGCGGCTGGATTGGCTCGCGCCAGATGAAATGTAAAAACCGGAACCGGTAAATTGTAAATTAGTACAAAATTATTGTACTAATTTACAATTTACCGGTTTGTAATAGATAGATACTAAACTGAACTATTGGACAAATGCATTTTATTCTAATTTAAAAAAAAGAGAAGAGGAAAAGAAGATAATGAATCAAGATATTTTCTTATTTTGATGAAATTAATCACTGTGACAAATTCCAAAAACAGCTTTTATTTCTAAGTCAGGACGTTTTCTTGCGCGACAACACAAATTTTAAACATTTTCTCAAAACTTAAATTTAAAGTTTTGTTTTTGCTTGTGATAACATGTCTTAGTATAAAGTTTCAAAACAATTATTTAACTTAACCAATATGTTAAGAATGTTAATATCAATGTAGACTGTATGTAAACTGAATTCATTAGTTATTAATTGCTAATATCATGATGAAATAGTTCAATAACTCCACTACATTACGGTACGGACACCGTCTCTTTGTAGCTGATCCTCTTTGAATACACTTAGTACAGTCGGCTAAATAATTGAATTGGTTAACTGGAAAATAATACGAAATTATTACAAACATTTTTTTTTTGTAAATACAAATCATACATGCAATTTAACGGTCTGCTATTTTTACTACTCATTATAGATACAAAACTGTAAAAAATATTTTTTTTATCGTTGCTTTTGAACTTTGTTTTGTAAAGCGTAAACATATTTTAGTAGATACCTACTCTCTAAACATAAATCAGTGGAACTTCGGTAATATTTAGTGACTGTTCACTTCTATCACGCACGCAGAATTAGTGACTATTCAATGTACGAATATGTGAATATCAGAGTCCATTGATTCGATCATTGAATATGTGTATGTGTATTGAATATAGATTTTCTAGCGTAATTAGTGACAATTTCACTGATTCATGTTTAGAAAGTAAATAAATGCTTTAGATTGGTGATATTTTGTCCTCAAATCTTGTGTCGGGGCCCGGAAATGTACACAATAAAACTACAAATGCCTAGCACCATGACAAGCATCTGTATGGCATAAACATTTTCAGGAGCAAGGAATGAACTCGCAGGCTAGCGCAACAATTATTTTCAGTGACTACTGGGCTTGTATAGTAACACAATTTTAGTATTGCAACAATCTTTAAACGCCCCATTACAGACATACGCCATTTCTATGAAGACACGCCATTTCTATGAAGTAGAGGTAGCTTGTTAAAATCGTGAATCACTATTCATATAACATATCACCTTATTTTGCGGTCGACTATACGCATTTCGGGTACGGGTTTCAATCCCTGATATTGGAAAGCGTACGTCGTCTGATTGCTTTGAAATCGTATTTTATCGTGAGTTCGCTTGTTTCAACGGAACGATGTTTTGGACCGTTTTTTTTTTGTTTTTGCTTGCTTTGAATGTTGAATGTTTAAAATAAAAACACATGTTTTGATGGGTTTTAACACAGTCACGTAAATATGATAACGCGTATTTACAGGCTTCGTACCGAGTTGATAACATGTTAACATTTATCAAAAGAACGAGGTTTCAAATATCTACACTGCCTTATACTACGCTGTATTTATTTGAATGCTTTATTTTCAATATAAATCATTTATTATTATTTAAAAAAAGTAAAGAGAAAATTGTAAGGAAATCTGTTTGGGGGATAAAATTCCAATATTACGTAACTGGTATTCGGCAATCGAACAGTGTACCAGACCTCGCGCCGAAAATCTTTCTTAAGGAAAGGAGGCCTGTGCGTTATAGTGGAACATCTGTAGGCTGCTATATGTATAGTATGGCTGTATTGTTGTACAATATTTAATAAATCGATCTAGATAATATATTTATTTTTCAGTTGGTTCTATTTCATTATAGATGTTATTCGCAAGTCGTAATAAAGTTATACCTTAATTATAAGGAACAATGTACAGTATAGGTTACAGATAATAAATCTTGAACATTTTCTATGAACTAATTTAGATCCTTCAGCAAGTTTGAGCCGAGAACGCTTAAGATTGTGGCTACTAATTACGTCTAAGCGTAACTTGCGCTTAATAACGACCAACAACCCATTAAAATTACAGTCACAAAGCTGAGAAATTTCCGCACTCACGTAACTTTACGAATCGTAAGTTCATATGCTTCGCTTATTGGAGAAGTTCTCTCTTTGTTAAAGTGTGTTAGCTTATATAGTTTTCTTTGGAAACTCATTAATAAACGTAAAGGTCAGTGCGACTAGTTTCGTATCGGTTTTCGATATTTTTCTAGAAAATTCTTTTGATTTTCTTTATAAAATCTTTTTACTGAATATTTCCGTGGAATGTTTATTTGAGCAATAAACGTTCTTTGTGGTTTTACATGTTCACAGTCACTGCTTCACTCCTATAAGGGCTATAAGTTATAACGGAAACATTTATTTATACTCTTTAAACATGAATCAGTGGAATTTTCATTAATTACGTTTGTGAAGCTGTATTCATTACATATCCGTGAATTTCAATAACAATTTAGCGAATACTTACTAATACACATACAAATATTCAATGATCAAATCAGTGGGCTCTCCTTTCTTGCAACAAGAGTTCAGGTAGGTTTTCCCGCCACGGGTCCCTGAATGAAACCATTAAAAGAGCTCTTGCCACCGTCGACGTTCCTGCTCTTATTGAGCCTACTAGAATTTGTCGCATTGATGGCAAAAGACATGATCTATTGAAATATGCGTACATTGAATACTCACTACTTCTGCGTGGTACGATTCTCACATTGATAAAAATTGAATAGTCATTTAAAATAAATGAAATTCCACTGATTCATATTTAGAGTGTAGTTAGTATTGTAATTATTCTTGTGATTAGAACATGTAAACGAACACAAATCTTTATAATATTACTATAGACAGAATAATTAACACAATTTCATGAATGCTGATATGTAATGAGTCCTGAACAAACCGTATACAATTCTAAAATACTAGAATTTCTGTTATTGTTAGGTCAAGGTTTTGTAGTTGGAATGTGTGTTCTAGAATATTACAAAGCCTCTTTAATATTCTCTGGACAAAGACTCGTTAAGGTAAAGAGAAAATTACAATTATATAAAGGAATTGTGTGGTAGTATATTAAAATTCGACGACCATTCTGGTGTAGTGATTCTAGTAGTCGCCTAAATGCCGCGCGCTGGGAATCGCGGGTTCGATTTTCACTCGGGACAGATATTTGTTTTTGTATATATTTGTTTCTGCCTTGGGTGTATGTCCTTGTGGGTCTCCCCACCGTGCCTCGGAGAGCACGTAAAGCCGTAGGTCCCGATTGTTATCAAATATACCGGATAACGATCGTTACTCATAGTAGGGAAATTATTCGCCAACCCGCAGTGAAGCAGCGTGCTGGATTAAGCCCTAACCCTTCTTCTATATGGAGAAGTGGCCTTCGCCCAGCAGTGGGTGTGGTTACTGATACAGTACAGTACATCTTAAAATTAACAGGATTTTAGTAAACATCGTACTTGCTGTTTGCTTTATCGATCGTCTATTTTGCAAGGTTATGTATACGCTGATGAATTGAACTGAAGGAAATTCAACTAAATAGCCTGTAAATGCCTCTTCTTGATATAGAAGAGGGATTTTACATTAATTAGCCGTGTTAGGCAGCCACGGGTTACCGGAAGATTTACCGGATGATCGTTTTAGGGCGTTTATGATTCTAAATTAGAGCGATAGCTTTACGTGCTATCCGCGACGTGGTGGGGAGACCTAAAGAAAAGTTAGGCAACTATGCTGTAACTGTGTTACATTTTGTGTAAATATTACATGATATGTTGCTGGACTGTAATGACTATTCTTGTGACGACATTTCCATTAACGCTGATGGTAAGGGGATCGATTCCCATTCGGATTGATTATTATTTGCAAAAATATTTACTATATAATTATAGAACCAGTGATTCTCGGTTAAAATATGTTTCATTGGACTAGCTGGTTTTCTTTAATAAATTAATAAAATTTAAGTTATCATAATTTTAATAAACACTTAAAAACTAACAATGTTTTTTCCTATATTTTATATTATTTAAGTCGCTTCTAAAATATAACTCCGTATGTTTTATTTATTGTACATAATATGTTTCATTATGTGAAATATATGTACGTTAAAGGTATATTTTGTAGTCAAAACTATTCATGTAGAAGTTGAATTCCGAAACTATTTTCAACGTTTGGATTTAAGCTAGTAGTATGCTTTAAAACTCCTTCTTTCAGCACTTTCAGATCTTCAGTTTGATATATGTAATTCTGGTTGGAAGCACCATTGCGCTTTGAACACAGAGATGTCCTGGCGGAATGGAGGTTGGTTCCTTAGGACAATACGGCCTTTCTTGCAACAAGAGTTCAGGTCGGTTTTCCCGCCACGAATCCCTGAATTAAAATTAAAAGAGCCCATTAAAAGAGCTCTTGCCACCGTCGACGTTCCTGCTCTTATTGAGCCTACTGGAATTTGTCGCAATGATGGCAAAAGACCTGATGGATTAACACTGGTTCTCTGGGAAAGGGGACGGGCGCTTTTGTGGATCGCAACCTGCAATCTCATCTTCAATCAATATGTTAGCAATGTCTCTTGTGAGGGAGACAGTTAAGAGCGAGAGCCGCTGTGAAAAAAGCTGAAATGACTAAACGACACAAGTACTCATTATTTATCCCAAATTATATCTTTGTGCCGTTTTCAGTCGAAACACTTGGAAAGGAGTAGAGCAAAAAAATTTCTAAAAGAATTAATCCCACGTCCATAGCCTCGAGTGGTAACAGGAAAGCTGGGGTATTTTTTGTCCAGAGAATGGGAATTGCGATTCAACGGGGAAATGCTGCCGGCATTCTTTGCACCATTTAAATGCGGACATGATTTTTATCACAACTGTCTGCAAATAATTAGTTTTAAGTTTTGCATTGTTAATATGTATAATGTTGTAAAATTTCGAAATAAATATATTTTAAAATTTGATATTTAGTTCTATATAAACTTTTTAAATATTCACAAAGCTATCGCATATTTTAAGTCAATTTTAATACATTCGTAATTGAGATATTTATTAGAATTTTGTTTCGCTAAAACTACATCATCATTCATAGATTTTTATTTGTTTTTAAAATAATAATGTTAAATATGATATGGTTCATTAATAATGACAGTTAGTTTAGTTATTATTAAAATTAATTTTTAATAGTAAAATCGTATACTAAACCTTTAATTCATTTCAATTTTATAACAACTGTTCTGGTGTAGTAGTGCGAGTGGTCGCCTTAACGACTGCAATCGCGGGTTTAATTCCCGCTCGGGGGCAGCGCATCCGCAGTGGATCAAGCTCCAATCCTTTTTCTATATGGAAAAGAGGCCTTAACCAGCACTGGGACGTTTGCAAGCTGATTTAGTTCAGCCCTAATTAACCTTATACGAATATTTCTAAGCTGTATAATGTCTCCCAATAGTTTGCAACGAGTTTAAAGCTAATTACATACCTACACTAAAGTACTGGAATTCTAGTAGACTAATTAGTATGTTACAGTTCTATATAAGACTTCAAAGGTCTGCCTTTTCAACCGTTGTAAGTTTACCACTTCACAGTTCACACGTATAACGAGGTACTATTTGTACGAGTATCTGTAGGAATTTTAATTAATCACAATTATGTTACATAATGTTGGAATATAGATGTAAAAATATCTTTAAATATGTATATATTATAGGTATTTATTAGTATGCTCTTTACACACTAAAGAAAAAAAATAATTAAATGTTCATCCTGATTTTTTTACTTACACCTAGTACTTTAGCAGTGATTCATTCAAACAAGATAGGGAGACAGACAGACATTTCTAAAAATGATAGAAATGTATATAATTAATGTTTCAAGACCTAAAAACATTATAATATCATTATAAACATTACTTTTCGTATATATTACTTAGAGCAGAGGAAACCTAATTCCCTAATGATTCAGCGCAAAAATGTCTGTCGCTATAGGTGATTGACGTTTGATCTTCAAATTGAAAATCAATACATTTATTTTGCACTTTAGTAACAATTTGAAGATTACCAGTTTATTTTGTATCTTATTTATTCGAATGAAGTGGTTACCTACTAACTATTCTGAATCATTTCTATATTTTTATTAGAACGTAATAATCATTATGTTATGACGAAAAACAACCCACTTCTTAGCGAAGGCTTTTTGTCCATATAGAAGAATGGTTGCAGCTTAATTCACCACGCTGCTGCACTGCGGGTTGACGCACTGATAGAGAAACGATTTGATTCAACAAAACTTTTTTCTTCGAAACGTCATTCTTGTTCCAAGTTATTCAATTCTTTTACTTAAGAAATTAACTCTCGAATCAAGAAACTTGGCTGTTTCCAAATAAGATGTAAATAACTTCGCTCAAGAATTTCTTTCTCTTGGATTAAGATAGACATTAATAACATTGGTTCAAGATATTACCGAGTTGTTCCAACAACGGCGCTTATTTTAAATTAAAATTATTTATAATACTTTTGAGGCGAGTACTCTCACCACTACGCCAGAACGGTCGTTAATTTATCTATCGTCGTTATCTAATTTAAATATCCAATCGAAACTCTGTTACTTCGGGGTTTTATTCGCTATATTTATGTCAAAATAAGATAATCCGCATTGGTAAAAGCAATGTTTGAGGATAACTGCATGTTGCGGGAGAAAGTTTGAAACATATAACAACCCACAATGAGCAGTGTGAAGGGTAAAGCTTCTCTTCCCTTTTCCTTTGTTAGAGGCATAAGCTTTCGCTTTTTAAGCTAATTGCTGGGTTTATGCCAGCGCATGCAATTCAGTAAGTACCCTTGTCGTGATTCCAATATCAAACGAAATTATGGTCCTGAATTCAATTGCAGCTGGGCAAAGGCTTCTTCTCCACATAGGAGAAGGGTTGAAGCTTAATCCGAATAGAATAAAGATCGCTATCATAATAATAACTGAGACCCATGATTATATGTGCTCTCCGAGGCACAGTGGGGAGACCCACAAGGACATACTGCATCCAGACCGGAAACATATATTTGTACAAATATAAATATCAGCCCGCGAACTCGCGATCGCCGCCGTTAAGGCGACTGCTCGTATTACTACACCAGAACGGTTGTCTAATCAGTACATTCCAGTATATTTATAATCAAAAATTTTGTTTCCACCATCATATAACATTGATACGTAACTGATCAATTTATATTTACTTTAGCTCAAAGCTCAAACAAATCGAAACGTCATATGTTTGTGATCAAAACCACAGAAACGTAGATTGCTACCTGTATATACGCGTACGTACAAAATAAACAAATCGAAACCAATTGGTATATTCTCGATCAACTGTGTCATATTTGTGGTTTTGTAAATGATTCGTTTTATGTTAATTTAAACAGTTATTGTACAGTTTTACATATGGGACTAAATTAATTACAATATTATTACTAAATTAGACGACAACTTTCAATACGGAATTTTATTTGTTGTCAGACTTGTCGACGTTTATATTTGTTGGCCTGCTCTCTCAGTTGAAGGTGGATATGGTGAATAATCTTAAAGAAACAGATTATCTAACACACAAATACTTTTTGTTTATAATATTGGAACTGATTACTTTTAAAGGAATATTTAGGACTTGATGCCATCAATAAAAGTAAGAGTTATGTGATGATTTACAATTCAATTTTAGTTTTAGCTCTTTCAGTTGTGCTATCAGAACACGGTAGATTTTGTGAATGTGACGTAGGATGGAAGACATGAAGAAATTTTATTGGTGCGGTCGAGACTACAATCTCAGTTTCATATTAAAAAAGAAACGAAATAGCTGGACTTCCACTTTTAAACCTTAACCTAGAAAATACATATATTGAATTAGATACATAAGATGCTAGTAATTTATATAGTACTAAATATTCTAGAACAAATATATAATATAGTATTTACAGTTTCTGTACTGTACTGTACTGTATCAGCCTGTAAACAACTCACTGCTGAGCGAAGACCTAGCTTAATCTACCACACTGCTCCACTGCGGGTTGGCGGATAATTTCCCTACTATGTGTAACAATCGTTATCAGGTATCTATGATAAAAACCGGGACCGACGGCTTTACGTGCTCTCCGAGGCATGATGGGGAGACGCACAAGGACATACACCCAGACCGGAAACAAATATTTACACAAATATAAATACTTAATATCTGTCCCGAGCGGAAATCGAACACGAGACAGCTGGCGCGCGGCGTTGAGGACTCGCACCACTACACCAGAACGGTCCGTTTACGTTTTCATTAACGTAAAAGAAACAGAAAGAACGAAGAAAAGAAGGAAATTTAACAAGAAAACAGTATACGGAATACGATGCCTTTGTCAACGTCACAAACGTAGAGAATGGTCACGAGCTAATTTTTACTCAGCGACAAAATATATATTTAACCCAACAGCTATGGCTATACAAATATCTAAGGGCGTTTAGAACATCTCATTGCATTCAAATCAGCGGTGAAGTTCGGGGGTCATTGTAACTGTGATCTTAATTTCAACATAATACGCTGAGTGACCTTTCTTTTTGTGTCGGTACGCATCTGTGCAGACATCACAATCTCATTATTTTACGTTATTATATTTTTACTTCTTTAATAAAAAAATTTTGGGTATATTATTTATGATTTATATTTATATATTTTTTCTTTAATTATTTTTTGTGTTAATGATGACGCCTTTTTTTCATGTTTTATATTTTGTTTTTATGATCGATAGGGTCGATAGGTCATCCAATAAAGTTTATGTTAATAATTAATTTCGTTATTTTTACCTATTACCGATTTTCATGAGTTCTAGGGTATTTAATAGGTGTTTTACCAAGAATCGTTGTCTATATGAGTTTTTGAAATGATTAAAAACGGATCGTATTGCATTTTTGGTCCACAAATCTGCTGTCTCATTTCCAAAAGTACCATTTTAAATACCATATACCATATGCTTGGAGTTCAGATAATTTGTCAGCCTTTTTGATGACACCAGAAAAAGGTCTATTAACTGTTAACGATGCAAAATTTTAATTTACTTCGAAAGGTTCGAAGAAAAAATTTTTCCTTGATTATTGTGTTTTTTGACGATTCTTCTTTACAGAATTTACATTATGAATAGCTGGTTTTACTTTTCTTATATTTAATTAGTTTAAAAAATATTATAGAATTTCTTTAATGACGATTCAAAAGTTCTTCCTACTTGACTGTAGTTTTTTTATTATTTATTTGATTTTTCTGAAAAAGAAAATGAAAGATTAATGTCGTCCATAGAAGATGCTGGAAGTGAAATAGGAAAACTGTCAAAAGGAACAAATTGTAGAAAAAAGATTCGAACCCTCTGTCATCGTGTGCTTAATTTTTGGACCTTCGGGAAAAGAGGGGTAGTTAAAATGGACAAGGAGGAATTTATAGTAGTGTAATTTTTATTTTTATTAGAAACATTATTATTGTAATTAATTATCGCCCGCTATTTTATCGAAATTCACTAAGACAGGAAACGGGGTAATGGAATTTTACTGATGTTACCGGATCAACCGAAGGCTGAGGAAAAAGAGAAGAAGAAAAATTAATCTTATAAATATAAATTAAAAAAAATAATACCAAAGGCAGATATATAATAGCAAAAATTAAAGAAGAACAACTATTTACACGATATAGAAATATTATAAAAGTAGCACGATCTCTGTAACATATGCGTTTTATGACACAGCAAACTCTTGCCAAAACTAGCATGAAAGATCAGGATTTTGACGCCGAAGTCTGTTTTATATATAAATAATAGCACGCGCTAATAAAAAATCTATTAAGTAATGTAAGTTACTTATCAAAAAATCTTTCTAAATTTATTTAATTTTTTCATAAAATTGATTCAGTCTGAAGTTTTCCTCGAAGATACAATTAACAAATAATATAAACGTTCCCTGTGGGCGGTGAAAAAATTTATGTTTTCACTCCAATTTCTTTTCTTTCATATTTTTTTCTTCATTGTAGACGGAGGGTAAATTAAGTTTGTTCTTTTGTACAATGGCGCGTAATAAAAATTGTAGTCCGATTTTTCAGACGATATTATAACAGGTTTTTAAGAAACATTATTTGTTCTCAATTGTCATTATTTTTCTTGTTTGATTTTAGATATTCATTTGGATTTTCGAAAATATTTTTTTAAACGATTGTATAATTATTATATTTTATTTACTATATATATAAGAGATTTCCACGTATACATTGACTCATCACGATATCTCTGAAACTATAAGGCGCAGAGACTTGAAATTTGGTAGGAATATTCCTTTTACCGAGTAGAGGTCAGCTAAGAACGGATTTTACGAAGTTCTACCTCTAAGGGAGTAAAAAAGGGGGGCAAAGTTTGTATGGGACAACATGATTCCTTGGTCCAATCTACTTCAAATTTCGCATAAATATTCTTTAACAGAATTGGTTGAAGACGTGTTTGGTATTTTATCGAAATTCATCCTCTAACGATGTCCATAGTGATTTTGATTTAAATTAAAATTTATTTTGACACATGTTTGACAACCAATCCGTCTGTTATAAAATATTTTCCAGTATTGACGCAGGTGTAGGTGATAAAAAATATAAATTTATATTTTTTTGAAATTTTAGTTAAATACCCGTGCGAAGCCGGGGCGGGCCGCTAGTTTACTATATATAAAATTTTATATTAAAGCGGATAGATTATGGATATCTATGAATATCTTTAAAGCGATTGCATTATAATGAAATTGATTGTCTCCAAACTACATCGTTATGTAAACTTAGTCTACTGTAAAATAAGTTATTCTGTTTTATCAAAAGTAGAACACTAAGTTATAAGGTATAATATAATACTATAAATACAAAAAGAAAATTTTACCCAAAGATTTTTTTTTTTTTGTTGTGATTAGTAAACGTTTTTACAAGATGAGGTGTTGTACGCACTCAACGGTACTTTGATAATCCTAATTAAGCCCAGCATCTTATTTAAGTAAATTACCACCACTTACTCCGAGATTACGTTTCGTTCTGTACTGTAGCAGGCGTTACGTAAGTGTTACCAGTGGACATCCTCTTGGTAGAATATTCTCAGATTCATCTTATCACACTTTATATATTAAAATCTAAGATAAAAGATAATTAATTCTTGTTTTAAATATTTACAGTAAATACTAGTAATTAAATTTATTTATTAATAAATCTCTTTTTAATGTGTCTAAAAAAATCAGATTAAAAAAAAATTATAAACAATATACTCAATTAGGGTGAGAAAAAAACTAGCCTATCGAATTTATGGGTTAAATATATAAAATTTTATTTGGGTGATTGACAAATCTAGATTATAAACGATATTTTTAACTATATTTTTTAAATATGAATATTAAAAAAAAAAAAGCACTCAAACTGCATATTTTGATTTTTTTTCACTTTTCAAAGCTTTTAAAAATACGAATTTTTTAATTGAAAAAAAAAAAATAATACGCTGTGGTAGATTTTTCAGGAAATTTTATGCTCTACAGGAATCCGCGATGTAATTTTTTTTATCCTAAACGGTTCAAAAGTTATGGTATTACTAATGAAAAAAAAAATTTATGGGAAACTTTGAATTCTCACCGACACTTTTTAAAGTTAAGCTAAAAATTCTGCCTTGGTGGGAAATTTTTTCTCAGTATATAGGTTCATTTAAACCCATAAATTAGATAGGTTAGTTTTTTTGACTAACCCTAATACTTACATTACTTCAATAATTAAGAACCTTGTTTGTTGTTTTTTTTTTGCATTTGGTAATTTGTTTTTCTGAAAGAAAGAGATTATAAAAACGTTACATGGAAAGGTTCAGGCAATAAAAATCAGGCGGACTATATAGACCAATCTTACAAATATATCAATTATTCACTCCCAAAAGAGGCCTTTTCCTTTTGCTCCTATTTTCTGAAGTGTATCCGTACCTACCTATTAGAGATCATGTTGAACTCACGGGAATCTTTACAACATCTCATCTTATCTCAATTTTGGAAAGTGCTCGATGTACTAATCATACATCACACTCACATCTAAGATAAAAAAGTGTCAAGAAATTCAACATATTAAACAGTGTAAGTATATAAGTTTAAAATATATGTATGTGCAATAAATGAAGATAACAAATATGCTTAAGTATACAAGGTAATAAACTGAACTGATTTGAACTAAAACTGCTTATAAAAGTCCCACTTTTTGAAGTGTGAAGGCTTCCTTTCCCATATAAGAGAAGCTAGAGCTTAATCCGCCACACTGCTCCACTGCAGGTTGGCGCATAATTTCTCAAATTGTTTCCACTTATGTGCAGACAGGTATGATCTTCCTCCTGAAGTTTTTCCCGAGCGCTATAATTTGAGGATTTTCAAGCGTCAAGTATACAGATATCATCCGTAACTCCTCTAACATTGAAAGATCAGAAACAAATGTTTTTATCATCTGCAAACATCTGCCCCGAGCGGGAATCGAACTTGCTACCGTTCGGCATTAAGGCAACTTCTCACCACACCAGAACAGTTATCAAATAATAAAAAAGGCGTAAAAATCATTTGAAATTATAATTAGCCGTATTGAAATACTTTACTAAGAAAAACCCTTAAAATTTTAAGTGGCGCTCGACCGACAACATAAAACACTTTGTTTGATCAAAAGGTAACATTATACGTAGAAACTTTCTTGTATCTTTTCTTTCTCTAACGTCAACTTCTGAGAAACTTTTAATTGAATAAAGAACCTCTACGTACTTTCACATCGTATTGAGTACAAACCACATAATACTCTTATGAACTGTACTGAATCAGCCTGTTTATGTCTCACTGCAGGGCATAAACTTCTTCTCCATATAGGAGAAGGAGCTTAACCGCGACACTGCCACGCCAGCACGGGTCGGCGGATAATTTCCCTATTATGAGTAACGATCCGTATCAGGTGTCTTTGATAACATCCGCGATCGACGGCTTTACGTGCTCTCCGAGGTACATACACCCAGACCAGAAACAAAGATTTGTACAAAGACAAATATCTGCCAGAGTGGGAAAGAAACCCGTGACCGCCGGCGTTGAGGTGCTACCCGCAGTCTCGCACCATACCAAAACGATTGTCATAGTCTAATGTGAGTCATAACCTTCTAAATAACTCTAATATAAAGGATATATACATTATACAAGTATATATTTATGCTATTGTGTCATAGTGAACATTCTTGATTTATAGTCTATCTATAGCATACCATTAAATTGTATGCTGGTGGCAAGTTTGCACCTGTGACTTCAAATTATTGTCATCGAATCGTTAACAGTCTCCGTTATAAGACGATTCAAAATGTGTGCATCTCTGCGGAAAACTGCTATTTTCATTGTATATGCTATGTGTTTAGTCTTAAACGCTTTTATCTTTGACACGTCGACGGTGCATCACACAAAATTTTGCTTTGCGCATGCTTATCTGTTATATATATTTCTTATATATTGTTCTTGTTTTTTTTTTAAATTTTATGTGACGTGTACTTGTTTCGTGGTTTCACTAGATGGCCCCAAAAGAAGACCAGTGCTGGAATTGCTGCCAGTGGACGCCGAGTTGCGACCAATTTGTAAAACTAATTTAAATATTATATTAATTTTGTAATAGTTCTTAAGTAATTCACAAATAAACTTTTCTTTCTTTCTTTATTTCAATTTACCAGACGAATTATCAATAGACTTTATGTCTATGTAAAGTATGATTGTATCACGTTTTATAATTGTCTAGAAATTTTTAGGTAGGTCAAATATTTTAGCTTTATAAATTATATATGAAGATAGATTTGTTTGCAATTGTTTTTAAAACTAAATTTTTTCCACTCGATCTGTATTATAATATATTCTCAGCACAATATTCCCTGGGCCACATCCGACCCAAAGTTAGGTTCATCATTTCCCCGGAGATTCCTTTTGAAGTAATGATAAAGTGGGCCGCATTCTACCTCCCTTTATTATTCGCGTCTATGAAGATTTCCTCTGTATCTTTGTTTTTAATGAATATACCTATATTAATATATATATATATTTAATACAGGGCCATCTTTGTTCATATAATGAGATATGATAATATTTTTGATTTATTTATGCATCATGAGAATAGGAGTATTTTTTATCCATTTATCCATTTAGACTTATTTGTATCTAAAGATGTGGCTTTATAAATTACTAGCTGTGCCTCGCGAATCCAACCGCTTTAATTTGAGGGCAAAACGTACTTAAATATTTTTAAACAATTACTCTAAGAATAGGTACCCGCCTCGTTGGTCGAAGCGTTACTGCCGAGCAAGGGGTCTCAGGTTTGATTCCTGGGTCGTTCAACGTATTATTGATCTTTTTTTTTTTCGAAAATTCTCAGTAAAAGAGTGATGTTATATTTACTTTAAAAGTGGAACTATAGTTAAAAAATGTCTCGAGAAGAGAAATAATAAAGGACGCAACGGAAGTTCTCAAAAAAGATTATTTTTTTCCCGTTTTTGTAACATTTCTTACTATTGCTCAGCCCCTATTGGTCGTAGCGTGATATATAGCTTATAGCCTTCCTCGGTAAATAGGCTATCCAACATAAAATAATTTTTCAATTCGAACCAGTAGTTCCTGAGATTAGCGCGTTCAAATAAACAAACAAACTCTTCAGCTTTATAATATTAGTATAGATATGTACCCATTTCATTTCGATACGATAAAGGAACTGGAGAACTGTATTAATATTATAAATGGAGTGGATAGAGAGAAAACTTTGTGAGTTTGTATGTGATGGGATGATATACGGTGGCACGGGTTCGGATAAAATCACTTGAGAAATTTCGTAACAATTTAAAAAGAATCTTCATTATTTTAAACAGGCACAGGTAAAATCATTTATACGGGTATGTATACGCGTGTAAAACCACGTGTTACATCTATAATCAAGACAAACAATAAGGCCCGATCCACATTACAGTGCTGATCTCAGTACGTTCTCGGTCCGATCTCGATCCGGTAAAATCTTTTGTTTGACGAATCGTTGCTGGAGCGTGACTTGATCGGACCTTGACTGGCACGGATAGTATGAATACTTTCATTGTTTCTTGTGTAACAATATTTTACCGGATCGAGAACGAACCGAGACCAGCATTATAATGTGGATCGGGCCTAAAGGACGCGGCAGAAGTCATGGGCAGGAATCGATATTAGAATAAAAATGTCGTTTATGATAGATTAACTTTATTATTAGATATCGCCGTTGGCGCGACTCGCGGAGTTTTAATATTCTCATAAATATTTATATCACTTTAAACTGCCATTCTTTATGTACTTATTTTAATTATGCATTACTGAATAGAAAATATAAAGAGATATTGTCAATGCGCTGTATATTTTTGTGTAATACGATATTATTATAACGATTTGTCTACGGCTTCGTTCGCTTCAATGTCAGTTTACAGCTATAAGGTCCATAATATTTGTCAGAAATTTGAAACCAAATGCGTAAAATCGGAAATTATCTCGTGCACACAAACAACATAATTTACTTATTTAAATCTTATTGTTAGTACGACTTTTATATTTTAGTCAAAATATACATAGTATTCACGTTATCAGCATATTATCTGTACAAATATTTGACATGAGCGGGCATCAAATGCAAGACCGCTAGCGCAGCAGTTACTTTGACCACCTAGACCGGATGTCGGACTCAGTAGTTGGGGGTGCAATACCCCACTAAACCCCTGCGGGGGCCTTCAGCCGCTTTAATTGGAGGGTCTCGGATCTGCAGGCAACAGGATTCCTTCAGCGACAGGCTGGCCACGGCGACAAGGACAGACATCTCCTCCATGGGGGCTGTCCGTCTTTTATTAGCAATTAATACTTTATACAACTTATAATTCGTTGTCAATATAATCGTCATCAGCCGCTGATAGTCATCCACTGCCGAATAATAGCCCCTTGCATGGATTAAAGAAGTTCACGTTTTCTTGCTGTAACGAACTAAAACCGTCAACTGTAATCATGTCTGCTCATCTCGTACAGAAGACAAAACACTATAAATTCTTTAATTAAGAGTATGGCAACATGTGCCGCGTATTAATATTTATATATTTCAATAATAGTTGTAAAAAATTCAGAAACAAGTATGCTTAATTAAAAAAATCAAAAAACCCGACTGCGTAAAATACTCTTATTATAAACTAAAAATAATAAAACAATTTACTAGCTTTCATTTGATACCCATATTGCTTTTTAAAATTTATATAGCCTATGTCACTACTACAATGTAGACAAATCCAACGACACCTCATATGTCAAAAACCGTCCAGCCCTTTGGGCTGTAGGGCGTGCCAAAGAAATGGACATACATACATACATACATACATACATACAAACATACACACACACACACATACACACACGCACGCACGCACGCACGCACGCACGCACGCACGCACGCACGCACGCACGCACGCACGCACGCACGCACGCACGCACGCACGCACGCACGCACGCACGCACGCACGCACGCACGCACGCACGCACGCACGCACGCTCGCACGCACGCACGCACGCACGCACGCACGCACGCACGCACGCACGCACGCACGCACGCACGCACTTGTTTTATGATCGTTATTTCTTTTTCTTCTTCTTTGGCTTTAGCTCCCTTGCGGAGTTGCCAGTATCAGAGTGGATGATTGTCATTTAATAAATGTATTACATTAAGAGCCGGGTATTTGGTAAAAATCAATATTGATTAAAATTTAATTTAGTTTTTTTTAATATTACAGTTACGATTTGAAATATTTAAATACCCATTCACTAACTGATAAAAAAAAATATGACAATATATTATTAATTAAAATTAAACATCTCCTACAAGTAGTTAATAATAATATTTCAATCCGATTGATATGATACTCTTGAGAAAATGAAATGTTATGAAAACAACTGGAAAAATATTAAAAAAAATTTACTTTAATTAAAAACATTCTGTTTTTAATAAATAGGACAAAGATTTCTATAAATGTTAGCCATTTTCTTTATTAAAGTATCAAAACTATCCTAATATTTGACTTATTTTTATAGCGTAAGAGAATAGAATATTTCAAGAGATTAACATACAAGGCTGAAAAATAATTAGAACAGTAATTACAAAATCTTTTTGTCTTCTTTTACACGAGGCCTGACAGTGAAGCGTATAAAAATGCGCCTCATTATTACCATTGTATCCAAAACTTTTCATTTTAAATTTTACTCGCTTGTTTGTTAACTCTTTCACTAACGGAAATGTCAAATTAAAAGGCATGCTTAAGCTTTAGCGCAGTAGAAAAAAGTAATTCGCTGATTCGTTAATGATCGTTGTTCGATCTCTCATAATATTATTTTTGTATTGGACTTACATATATTATGGTTGTACTTCTCTGGGCGTGCTTGTGTTGTGTATTACATATCAGTATTTCATCCTACTGGGGGTTGTTGAATGTGAGGTGTTTTTTTTTATTATATAGTAATTGTAGTCGGCCACACCGTTCTGGTGTAGTAGTGCGAGTAGTCGCCTCAACGCCGGCCGTCGCAGGTTCGATTCCCGCTCGGGGCACATATTTACATTTATTTAAATATTTCTGGTGCGGTCTCTCCATCGTGCCTTGCAGAGCACGTAAAGCCGTCAATCCCGGTTGTTACCACAGCCACCTGATAACGATTGTTACTCATGATAAGGAAATTATCCGCCAACCCGCAGTAAAACAGCGTGGTGGATTAAGCTCCAACCCATCTCCAATACGAAAAAGAGTCCTTTGCCCAACAGTTGGACGTTTACAGGCTGATTATATTCGGTTCTTTTCAGTATAGTCCCCAAGTAATATGCATATCAGTGAGTCGCGATTGCTTCTGAACTTTGAGTAAATGAAATGGAAGATAACCTGAAAATCTCTCACTTCTGGACAAAGAGCCTCATCTCGTTGCTCAATTGCGGATTGGTGAATCTCATGGTACACTTAATAACTCAGAATTTCTTTAAAAACATGCATGTTTTCTCACTATAATTTCCTCTGCCGTCATGCACGAGATAGGTACATTTTCAAACGAAAGTCCTTAAAAACAACGTTGTCAGCTCAGAATCAAATTCCTGACTCTTCGTTTAAAATCCACATGTCCTTAACCCTCTAACATGTCGGCTAAGAACTAGAGTAGCTAGTGTCTAAGTCATTTTTAATATTACTATATAGATTTTCTCAATCCCTTCAATGACCTAAATGTGATTGACAAATCATTTCAATCACATGTAAAGTAGAGGGTCACCAAATAAAAGTAATTGGTAAAATCTACTAATGGTGTTATCGTCGTTTTCGGCTGCTGGTTGTCGTTCATCGCATCATCTCTGGATATACCCTGCATCATGTAAACGCTTCCTGTTTTCTAGAGCCTATTCCCGACTACTAAAAATAAAAACATACAATATTCAAAAAATGGTAAAGCACTGTTTACGTAAATAGAAATGATAAGAATGGACTTAAAGTAACCTAATAATTGTTTGTTATTTCTTTTTAATGTTTTAATCTTCTTTGTACACTTAAGACTTTTTTGAATATTTAGATCCATACTCTCGTAAAGTTGGGGATGTCTCGTAAAGATGGGGAAGCCTAAGTTCAGCGGTGAACATCAACGACTAATGTGGTGGTGGATTTTTCCTTTCTATAAAGGTTTAAATACATTTACATGAACAGACTGAATCAATCAATCAATCAATCTCGTAAAAGTTTACCCTGAAAATCCTTAGGGAGTCGATTAAAGTAAATTTTATATGTATTTATTTCCTTTGAAAATGAAAGTAAAAAAAAATGTTATCGTTTTTAAATAATTTTCTGCCGGAATTTTTTCTTTAGAATAAATTAATTCAGAGGTAAATGGAACTTCTAAAAGTTTGTTTTGATTCAAGACAACTTTATGAACATTTTTCTGACAGTTGAAAACAAATTATTTCTGGTGTCTGTTCTTCGGACTTGTGTTTGTCAACACTTATTAAACTTGCGTAATCGATAAAATATTAATTAATTTGAAGCATTGATTATGTGTATGTTTAGATTAGTAGTACCTACAGCATCCGTCAGTTGTTTCTCTTGGCCCTTGGCAACACATATTTCCGCTCCCATCATAACAATTACTTATGAGATTTTAACGTAGTGCCTTTAAAATTTATTCCATAAGTAAGTTTACAATATAATATAAATTTACAATGCAAAAATTAAAAACTAATTAAAGTTGTAATATAAATCATGTCCTCGTGAAAGAGTGCCAAGAATGCTGGTTGAATTTCCCCGTTGAATCGCAATTCCTATTAACTCGGCAAAAAATGTACCAGTCCTCTTGTCACTAGTGGATTATTGCATAACATGGGTAATGTAAAATGGAGTTATATGTACCTACTAAGAACTGAAATAAATAACTATATTATTTTATTTAATCTCAATATGTTCATTAATAGTATTTCAATTATTCTCTAATCTGTATTTTAAAATTTATTTTATCACAATTTTTACCTACTTTTTTAATAATATATACCCAAACACTATCCAAAAAACACACGCATGAAAAGTTTTGTACCGATGCCGGTAACACGAAAAAATTTAATCAGTATTGAATAAATAAAAAATAAATTATTTCTTGAATATAACTGTCAATCTTGTTAAATTATTACAGAGATCTTAAGAATATACAATGTAAGGTTTTCTTAGTATAATCCTAAAATTTTTGTGTACATATTTATGCAAAAAATTTGATTAAAAGAAGCTGAAATTGAGAATCTACGTGATCCATGTATCCAAAACCTGTAACAATATTTTCTTGAATGTTTCATTTTTAATATATTAAATACACGATATTATGAGTTATACTTAATAACAATACAGTACAAATTACATTATAGCTGTCCAGCAGCGTCAGCCACCCAACCGTAACGCTGGGAATGAATTTTTGTTGGGCATTGATTTAGAACAGCGATATAAAGTGTTAATTTTTTTTATTATATATATAAGGGACAATTTTAATCTCCATGATATTCCCAAGGTAACTAACATATATATCTGGATAAGTATTAAATTTTAATTCGAGAATTAGTTTTGTAAATTACTTTGTTACGGCTCTTTGGCAGACAAAATGAAACATAGAATTATGATGATCGTTTATTCAAACTTGTTTCTAATACAAATAGATACAATAAAAAACGAACACTGATAACTGTGAGTTAAAATTGGGTGGTAAAAATTGGGATCGTGGACTTTTCTCTAAATTTTTTGAGATTCACGGTGGTTTTGTATAGTATCTTCAAGTATTGAGTTTAAACATTAAGTTATAAGTTCAGTGTTTACAATTAAAGGTTCTACATTTCAACATCTATCGATATAAATTATAGAGGTTTGCGGAGACTCCTTTTTTATGTAAGACGGGCAAACGGACAGCCCAGTCGGTTCACCTGGTGGTAAGTGTGCGCGACATCTATGGACATCCGCCATATCAGAAGATTAGCAGGTGCGTTGCCGGCCTTTAAACTCCTGGATAGCTTACAATTATATGTCTTCAAATTTTATTTCTAAGATACTTGGTTAAGGACCAAAAAAAAATAATGCGATATCTTCAGTTAGTATAAAGTTATTAAAGTTCAATGATGTATGTTAAAATACCACTATTTACAAAGAAATTTTGTAAACGAAGTATACTTTGCTTATCGATCTTCATGTTTTTTCTTTTGCACATTGATAATATGATAAGCTGACGAAGTCGCGGGCGCGTATCAGCTGTTTAAAAATAAAATATTATGTATTTATTTAATTTCAACCCTTTGTTGATAAAACCCATTTTCTAATAATAAGTCTACTATTTCATAATATTATAAAATAGTTTTTTTTTTCTACAATTTTATTTATTAAATCTTTATTGCAATAAGACAAAAGAATATATATTTACAATTTGGACATTTGCACAGATACGTGCATGCAAAGGTCTGTAAATTTTATTTTACTTTCTACAAAATAGTTTTGTTTTGTTTTAAGTGAAATAGTACTACTCCCGCAGAAAGTCGAAGTGAATGAGAGAGCCGAAAGCCCACATACTTTTTCCCATTCTTTACTACCTTCTACTTCCCTTTACCCCTAATTAAAACTTCTTATCATGTGGTTTAAAAACTACAGGATGTAAAAGAGTACAATATTCTTCGGTTAATCGTTTTTAATGATATTCATTAATTCATATTATGTATGCGTTAAAAGTACATCAAAAGAGGCTTAGATTGTTGTGGTTAAAATATTGAATTAAAATAATTGTTCATTAAAACTAACAAACATTATTTAATTATTTGTATATTAATCTTTTAATATTGACTGTTTTTTTTTACATTGTTAACACAATATGTTCTTAATCGCTTCAATAAGATAAGGGAAAAAAACCGCGATCAGTTCACCAAGATTCGATTTACGGTGCAAAGATGATGGTATAGTTCGTCGACCTCTCGATCAAATCACGCACCTGTTGTGTTCAATGATTTCTTATTTAGAACACTGTTGTTCATTGTTCTGTGGTACACGATATTTAAACTTTATTTATGATAGTAATATAACCTGCCAAATACGAATCAAAGCTACGGTCATTCAATTATCTAATGAAAATAATATTGACAAAAAAAAAGAAAATAATTATTTGCTATAGGTATAATTTTATGCCTTGGTCTAACAGGATAATTATTTTATTAATTATTAAAAGTTTATCATTGCTTATATATATACATATATATTGCTTTCTCTATATATTATTATTCTCTTCGTGCATAATTCTACGTGAAACTGCCTAAATCATCTGTTCTCTTTTGGGAATATTTGAAGACATTAAACTGAAATCCGGATTATATTTTCTTTTTTTTTAAATATATATTTATGTGTTAAAAGATTAGAAAACCCGACTGCATACAGTCATATTCTGTATCACTTGACTATGACGATTGTAATAATATTCCTTATATAATTAAAACCCGTTTAGTATTTAGAGCGAAGTATGATTAATGTGAATAAACACGATATAAATATTATTATATGTTGCTTAAAATTAAATACGTAAAATAGCATTTGGGCAAGCATTTAAAAAAGCTTTTTTATACTCGTTTTCGTCCTCGATAAGTTCGGTCTGTAATGCATGGGGCATTCCTACACTCGAAAAATATAATGTCCCTTTTTCAGTCGGATAAATGTTTAGTTAAATATAAAAACATAAAATTCACGTCAGGTGGAAAATACCGATAAAAATATCATCGTGAATACGAGAAAATATATCTCTAAATCCAGTTTCATTCTTACGAAACGTGTTAAAACTTTTTACCAGCGACGAAACGGAGCAGGTGTGTGTCTTTAAGATGAGAGTTTTCTTTTTTTTTTGTGTTTGAGTGTGTAAATAAATGGTACAATTTATCTCCAAAACGGTTCGGTTAATTTAGATCTAGTTTTATGTAAGCGGCTTGTTTTTCAACGACGATACCTATTTAATTACATTTTACGATGTTAAATCGACAACGAGTTCCAAAATAAGCCTTTTTGTTCAAACGAATGTTCCGATTCATTTTTAAAACGGTTTGAATGATTTAGATAAGGTTTTCTGAAAACGGAATGTGGTTTTACGACGATGACTTGTGAGAGGGCCCTAAAATAATAATTCAGCAGCATTTTCAAGCTTTGACAATTTTAAGATCTTAAAAAATAGTTTTTATAAATCTTATAAAGGTTGAATTACAAAAATCTATCAAAGATGTGAACAGCAATGGTGCGATTAAAGAACACTATCGCAAAATTTGCAAAATCACGTAACTAATAAAATCTTTGGTAATATTAGTGAATCGTAGTTGTACATGAACTGATGAAGTTCTAATTGCTCTCTCTCTCTCTACATATATAATATCAGCTCTCAAACGCCATCTTTTGGAGTCTGTGGACAAGCGTCTGTATAGTGCTCTATTTCTGTTTTCGGCTTCGTTCAAGGCATAAGTTACTGGGACGACTCAGTGAAAATGAGTTCGATTTAACTGACTTTACTACACAAGTGACCGAACATAAGAACATTGTAAGTCCCCTAAGGAACATAAATGTTTAGTTAAGAGAGATTACTCGTATATGGTTTTGTGTTTTGAAAATATCATGCGAAGGACTGATAAATGAATACAAAATCTAAAATAGCTAAAATTAAAGAAAAAAAAAAATAACAAACAAGGATTCGTCAGTTAAAATTTAGTTTTTAATTTTATTAAAGTTTTTGCATCTCTACCAGACAAGTAGTGTATTTTCTATACTGCTACATTTTAATTAAAATTGGGAACAGAGATGACAATGGCAGTCCCGATGGGCTTCCTTGGTTTAAAATTATTACGATTGAATTCGTCGTAATTTTTTCCAGAGTCCGGGATTGTATTTGTTTGGATATTTTTAATAAATCTGTATCATTCAGCTTGTTTACACTAATTCGGCTTTTGAAAGCATTTGAAACTTCATTTGTTTAATAGAAGAGGGAGTGAAAGTGAGAATGTTTAAAAAAAAGATAAAACAATGGATTATTTCATTTAATTTTACTATATTAAAGGATACGACGACTTTTTTTCCTCCTGTTAATTTTTAATTCATTATTTTAACTAAAACATATTATATCCAAATACATCAGAGCTGTCAAAAAAAAAATCCATAAAATTATGTTTTTTTTTTCTTTTTTGCAATCAAAACTGGTGATAATCGTAAAAAATTTTTCGAAGTCCTAGTTTGTATATTTTAACTCAATTTTTTCAAAGGACACAACGTTATTGTTTTTTCACTTCTACATAATACGAGTATTAATAAAACAAAAGAGAACTTTTTTTTCGTAATTCGTTATTTGTAACAAAATAATATTTTCTCGCTATTAAATCGATAAATTATGTCACTGCTTAATCGATTTAAATTTTTCAGCATTAAAAAGCTACATTTTCGAGACGTAAGCTTTAAAACGACACAAAATGATGGTATCCATAAACACCAACACGGAAATGGAACCGCGAGGGACACATAAAAAAGAGGTTAATAAAAAATAATAAAGTTTATAAGTGATAAACTTCTAAAACTACTCTGAATTGTAGCTTCAGAAGTAAATTTATGTTTGTTTTTATTGCACACATTAGTCTCCACGATTTATGTTTATGCATACAATTGTTTACTTCACGGCGTCATTGCTCCGTTACAAAAGAAAACAGTTACATCTTTCGTATCTCCGTTCTGGAAAGCGAATCTTCTATAACAACCGTGTTACAAGATGATAAGATACTGACAGTTTTATTAGTATTTAGTAATTTTATTGTCATAATGGAAATAATACGACACTATTAAAGTATATTACCAAAAGTGTGAAAACCAACACAATGATGTCAATGGTGATATCACTGTCTGATGTCATTGACCGACTATTTTGACACGATTGAATATCAGATTCGTGTCCCTGAACTGTGTGCTCTCAGGTATTTTTCTGTGTACAGCATTACATAATAATATCCATCTGCATAGCCATTACTGTAGCTAGGGTCTTTTCCTAAGGGACATCGTTTCATTTAAATAAAACTTAAAAAATGACACCCTCAAATAATAATACCACTATTCACTTTCCTTATTCGTATCATGTCTTTCGCAATTATATAAAGTTAAAAGTGTTGTTTCAGTATTTAGTACCTGGGCGTCACGGTTGCATGCGAAAGCGATCCCGTGGCGCCCCACTATGACGAGGAGGGCACCGCTGGGTTTTATTGCGGTATTTTGGCGCGTTCTGCCGTGTCAGCGAGTCCCACATACCCGTCGCCTTCGGGCGGCGGGATGCGTAAATGCATTTACCCAGAGTAAAAAAAAAAAGTATGTAGTACCGACTTCTTTAACACATTATATCTAGGGTGAGCAAAGTAGTTTTCGGTTATACGTTTTGTTCCCCTTTACATGCATGTAATGGCTTAGTTTAGCTTGATATTGAAGCCACTACATTTTTTGACTGAAATATGCTATCTGGAAACGCCTTAAGATTTTATTAAGAAAAAAAGAAAACCGCATTTTTAAATAACAGAAACAAATACGGATAAGTCTATTATAATCGAAACTGTAAGTGCGACATAGGATATTGAATCATATGTCGCGGGACCGGAAACGCACAATCCAAGCATAAACGTCGAGACCACGAACAATTTTATGCCTATACAATTTATGTCTGTACAAACATTTGACATATGCGGGGATCGAACCTACGACCGCTAGCTCAACAGCCAGTGTAACACTTCGCCAAACTGTCGTCTTCCATATAATTAATTTTTTCTTGTAATAGTGCTTAAACTGCGAAATATACCTATATAATATATAGTACAAATCCTAACGCGTGTATTAAAATTTTCCGGAAGAAATGTAAGTTACACATTCGCCAATTAAGTTACCAGAAGTTTCGCAGAATTCATCACCAGACATTACCATTGTTGTGAGACGTTTACTGGTTTTTATAATATAATTTAGTAGAATGAGTAAAATTTCGTTAGCATTTTTAAAGTCAGTCCATTCAAAACATATGTATGTTTGCAATTTCGTAACCTCATGTTAATAGATCACAGCATTGTTTATGGAATAATGACGTCCGAAATATACAGTATGAGTGGTCACAAACACGCTCACTAATGAATCATTTAGTGCACGGAAAAATAATACGTATTTGTTTGGATTACGAGTTACAATCGCTAAGTAATGTTCACGCTATACGCCCTGAATAGATATAGCATGTTAGATTTTCAACGATAAGAGAGTGAAAACTTTATTAGTATTCGTCTATTGTTTTCGATATGGAATTTCGTTTGTATACAGTATTTGCAAGTGGATACAGATATGTTTAAAGAAAATTATTCTGCTCATTGGAATATGTATTTTATGTAATATAATTGTGGTATTTCCCGAGAGGGTTATTATTTTTTGAATTTGTATAAAATTTTATTTATGTTGTATTTGTTTAATGTAAAAAGAATTTTAGTTTTAGTTCATATATAAATTATATAAAAAAGAAAATATCCTTACCGAGAATTCAAGGTTAACAAATAAATTTTCGGAAATAATTTTTAAAAGGAATAAATTTAAGTTAACTTCTCATTTCTATATTGTCGATAATATTTCTAAGTCACATCAGCTGCTCACGATAATAATTTATAATTAATAAGAAAATCTAAAAATAATACAATATTAATATTATTTATTTCCCTTACACAATATGAATAAATGTAAGGAAATCTCATATTTATGTTTACGATGTATCAAGCTGTTACATACATACTATATTTATGAGCATGTTAAAGAAACAGATAGAAATATAAGTCGTTATATTTGCTAGTATATTACGTAATCGAAAAGATAATTAAATAAAGAAAAAATCGAATTAACCCTAGCACAATGAAACTTATTAACTACACCCGCATGTCAATTTATTCCAAGCATTGCGAAGCTATTACGAATGTTAGATAATAAATTTATTTGCCTAATGGTCTTAGGTCGTGTCTAGCCATATGTCACCTGATATGGTTCTCGGCCATATACGCTGTGTCGTGACCGCGTAATTCAATATAATACTATTGTGTTGTGTGGCAGTTTGGGAAAGTACTTGGAGTGAAATAATATAGTTTGTTTTAATTTTCAAATACAAAATAAGCGGAAATCTTGAACAGAACGACTTTATTTAAAATCTTAAAACTAGCACAAAAAGATAGCATTTCTCAAATTCTGACATCTGATAATAAATCGTGAATAACTTACAAAAAAAAAAGCGTGGAGACAACTAACGAAATGAACCGTTCAAGAGTACCATTGCTTACCTCCTCACCCCATCATCAGACCATATCATAACGTTAGTCAGAATATTGTAGGTATTGTTAGAACCTCAAATTTTTATAAAAATCAATTTAGTCAAAGAAATTAAGAATTTAGTTTTATCTGATTTGAAAGCCTTAAGCATTCGGAGTCAGTATGGTAAAACTGCTTAATAATAAGAAATTTTGTTTTTATTCCTCTCCGAAAACATTACAGAACTCTTAAGATAGTTGCAATAGAGTTACGCAATCGCAGTTTAGAAAACAATTGTCTTCCTTATGGATGGACAGACGCTATTAGTTACATTGCAATATTAACACTAGGGTCATAAAAAATATATATTATTTATTGCATTACATAAAACATAATTGTTATACCTATTTTAGTATAATAAACCTGGAGATTGTTTGTAGAGTTCAACCAGTGGGATTGGAAATAACTTTTACTTTAGGAATTCGTTGTATTGCGAGAGGTTATAGGCCATTAAATCACGCTATAACCCAGGAGCGAAGCAGTAGCCGTAAACCCTAAACAATCGGGCATATTGGCGTGTCAAAACTCAATGGATGTGGATACCGCGCGGGACTTATAGTTACTCAAATTTATATCGACATCGAGATTTTTACTTTTCATTTTTACCGACTCGCCAGTTCCTCGGAAACGTATTGCAGTGTTCCAATATTGTATTATCTTGTTTAGAACCTTTCAATTCCCGACTCAAATTTATTTTATTACTCTGGAATAGACTTAGTTATTAAGTTTATAAACTTGTGGATATTTTAGTAATTCATTTTTGTCAGGTTTATATTGTTAATACCTTTATTAAAAGGGATACTTTATACACAACACCCGCCGTACAACTTAATATATTTCTTCAATCAATGTTTTTTTATTCGATCAGCAACCCTAATGAATAATGAGCGAGTAACTTGTGGGTCGACGTATAAGTTAGCTCCAATAGACCTCCAAACTTTACATTGTTTTTGTAACTCCTATAACGCCTACATCGATTTCCAATTAGTTTTGTGTTATTATTATTCAGAGAAAGGTTAGTGAGAAATACGATGACTTTCATATGTATTATTTAGAAGTATAATTTAAAATTTTCAATGACACGCAAATAGCGTCTGTGAACTAAATTAGTAAAAAAACTGTTAAATTAGTAATTTTAGTAAAAATAAATTATAATAGAAGTAGTCTTCATTAAATGCGTTGCGTGTATTTAAGACAACAAAACATTTATACATACAAATATAATTTATAAAATATTAGTACAAATTTATTTGTAGGTATATTTATTTACTTTCAATTTAAGATTTAATACTAAATACTTTTTTACAGAGGAACCTCAAGCTTGTACACTTTGGTACATAATGACGGACTCGTTTCACATTTTCCCTTGTACTACACAATTTTCTTTACAATTTTTTTAACAATCTACTAGGTAGTTGATGTAACAAAAAAATACAGTAGCTAAAAATGTATATTTCGTTGTTAGTTTAATGGTATTTTTTATCTGTTTCGTCTTCATGCGTCATATTACATATTATTCATGAATTTTTGTTAAAAAAAAATTGGTTGAAATAATATATGATTTTTTTTTTTTCAAGTAGTAGATATATAATCCTATTTTCATATTGTTATCAGTTACATTTAATAATAAGGTCACGTTTCAGAAATCATTCAATAATACAAAATAAAAGGTCGCATATTATTATAGTTATGTATACAAATAGTTTCGCTTTGCGGTGACCGGCAGAGAAGAATAGTTCCGACCTTTTTCTTATCGCTAAAATATTAAATTTTGTTACGAAATACTGATAATAGTGTTCATAATAGTTCAACCATGTTTATATTTACTATGAAATTAATTCGAAACATGAAATATAATTTTACTAGTCGGTTATTAAACATTCGCTCCGCCGGGTTCATATTATGAAATTGTTAACGAATACGTTTGATAGATCGTAACCAATATTGGTTGTAGACGGACCGACAATGGAAAATTTATCGTATAATTGAAAAATCATTTGTTTTAAAAGGTTTTGTTCGAATAAAGAAAGGTTATTATCGATAATGAATTTCAGTTTGATTCTGAATTAAATTCGAATGAGTGTTATTTCTTTTTAATATAAAAAGGCATTATTTAAATGTTTAGAAACGTGTCTTAACAACGAACAAAAAAGCATCAGATAAGAAGGTAAGCATAAAAGAAGTTGACAGCAAGAGGGCTCTAATCTATTTGTTTTTAAAATTTACATTAAAAAATCTGTTTCTTCACGCTTTATATTGGGCGTTGTATTTCATCATCATTGGAAAGATTGTCCAGTGCTGAACGAAGACCTCACCTATCAACCTCCAGAGCGACCGGTTCGAAGCAGCGTGCGCAGCGTAGATGCAAGGGCTTCTGTTCTGGCGACTCCCTTCTCTGGCTTTGTATTTATTTATATACATTTTATTTCAGAAGCACTGACACCGGTTTCTATTTTACACTCACTCACTAAAGGTGCACTCCAGGTTTGAAGCTTTGTCGTTATGAAAGTAAATTAATTTAACTTCAGATCAGTTAAAGATAAACTTCGGACTTAATAGCAAATGAGTATTTAATCGGAACGAGATAATCCAATTATTGAGGAGTAATTGTCTTGACTAATCAATTTGACAACTGTACAAAATTCGTCCTAAATGAAATCGCGAAGAATACAGTAAATTTACACAACGTGATATCATCGGCTGTAATTATAACCTTTAAAACGAACAATATCGTTACAAAGGGGACCACAGTCGACCACATTGAACAGGTTTCGTCACGCTCCGTTAGGCCATTTGTAGACCTCATAAACCGTATCCCGTCGAACCCACTTCCGCCTGGGAAACGAACTTGATACCCTCAGGTCATTTTGATATTGTATAAGGATACTACTTAACGACAGGTAATTTTATTCTGTAGTTAATATTTGATTAAATGAAAAATCTTCACAATTGATGTATTTAAATGTATGAGAATTAAACTTTGAGAATAATATAGTGATGATGATTAAACTTTGAGAATAATATAATGATGATAATTATAGTTCACAATAATATAAAGATTATTAAAAATAAGTAGCAATTGAGTTATAAAGTACTAGTGATCATGTGTTGTATTTCGTTCACAGATTTCAAATTTTAAGTTCTGTGAACTTGACATCCGACATTCGAAAATTGAACTTTTATTAAAATATTCTTAATATAAATTTTGGTATGTAGTTGATTGTAGTATAATAACATTTTTTCTTTGTAGTAGCTCAAAATAAATTGAGCGATTTAATTCTTGAACAGAATAGTTCATAGTTGACTATATTAGGTCCTTTACATAAAAAATTGGCGTTTTGTCGTACTGGCCACTTTGATTTCAAGTATTTCCTCTTTGGTTAGGAATTCCAAATTCAAATTTATACAGCTATTTACTCATGTATTTGCGTTTCGAAAACCGTAATTCATTTGTTTTTTCCTGTTTTGTTTTTCATCTTTGTGTCACTCAGTTTACAAAATGGAAAACTTGAAATATCGTATTATTTACAAGTACCAGTTCCACCGTGGCATCAATGCTGCAGAAACGGCTCGAAGAATTAATTATGTGTATGGCTACGGTGTTGCAAAAGAAAACACAGTACGTTTTTAGTTCGAACGTCTTCGGTCGACGAAGTCTCGTGGACGGCCGGAGACCAAAGTTGATAATAAAAACTGAAGGCTATTGTGGAAGCGGGTCCATCACAAATCACGTCCAAGTTAGCTGCAGGCTGCGGTGTTAGTGATAAAACTGTTTTATTCTACTTGAAACAAATTGGGAAGTTAAAAAAGGTTGAAAGGTTAACCTTAAAAGATAAAGTAAGATTAAGTTAACCTTATTAATTGAGTGAAGCAAACCGACAGACGCGCTTAGACTGCTGCGTTAGATTACTCAACCGGCACAATTCATGCTCGGGGTCACCAGTTTAGCGGTATTGAGGAACAGGGTGTTAAGTTCCTTATCCACCATTGAAAAGGGAGGATCCTCCGACCAGACGGTGTTGTGTCTGGTGGGCTACTGCCCACCGCGGAGGTGGTCAGGAGGATCGAGGCACTGGGGCTTAGGGTGGCCCTTAACAAGTCTGAGGCCCTGCTATTCCATGGGCCTCGACGTGGTCCACCCGCCGGTGCCTCGATAACGGTTGATAGTACTGTGGTCGGTATCCGGGCCCACATGAAATATCTGGGCCTGGTACTCGACGGAAGGTGGTGCTTCTACGAGCACTTTCGCCAACTCGCTCCGAAGCTCGTCGGCACGGCGTCCGCCCTTGGTAGGCTAATGCCGAATATGGGCGGACAGAGTCTAGCGTGCCGACGACTTTACGCCGGGGTGGTCTGGTCGATGGCGCTGTACGGCGCCCTCGTGTGGGCGGAGTCACTGACTGCCCACAATAGGGCCTATCTGTGGCGTCCACAGAGGGTCATGGCGGTCAGGGCTATACGCGGCTACCGCACGGTAGGTGTCGAGGCCGCGTGCGCATTGGCCGGAACCCCCCCGTGGGACTTGAAGGCGGAAGCGCTCGCCGACGTTTATCGGCGGGTATCGGTGGCGCGAACGAGGGGTATTATTTATTTATTTTTACTTTATTGTTCAACAATACAAAATGTACTATAGTTGTAACAAAAGGCGGACTTAATGCCTAGTGGCATTCTCTCCCAGTCAACCTTTAGGCCAAACAGAAAATTTTGAAGGCGGTAACAATAAAGTGGTAAACATGTATATAAATACACTACGGACACATACATATACATATATACATACATACACTCATACATACATACATACATACATACATACATACATACATACATACATATACGTATTAATCCCCTGCCGAGCGAAATTACCGTATGGCGGGACGATGCCCGCCGCACCACCTTCACACGGTGGAAGGCTCGGCTGGAGACGCCCCGGGCTGGTCTTCGGACCATAGGGGCGCTTCAGCCGATATTGATGGAGTGGGCGGTGCGGCAGCACGGAGTCCTCACCTTCCGACTCGTGCAAGTGTTGTCAGGGCACGGCTGCTTTGGCAAGTACTTGCACGTTGTTGCAAGGAGGGAGACGACTCCGGGCTGCCACTACTGCGACTGCAGCGAGGACTCGGCGCAACACATGCTCGAATCGTGCCCCGCCTGGGCTGGTCAGCGCTGGGATCTCGCTGCAGTCATTGGAGAGGACCTGTCGCTATCGGCCGTTGCGCGAGCGATGGTCGGCGGTGATAGGGCCTGGACCGCGGTCGCCAACTTCTGCGAGAACGTAATCTTGCAGAAGGAGGCGGCGGAGAGGGCTCGGGAGGACTCACTCCTTTCGGACTCAATTCGCCGCCGGCGCGCGGGGCGGCGCAGATGCGCTCACATGCGCCTGATGCCGCCCTAGTCGAGGCTGCGGACGGTAGGGTCGGGGATTGCCCGCCGTCCGCCGAAACAGCCTACCGCGAAGGTGCGATGCCCGAGTGCGCGGGGCGTCGCACAGGAGAGAGTGCCCGATGGGGCTGCCGCCTGCGGGTCACGGAGCAACGTACGCGGTACCCGTGGTCCGCCTTGTAAGGGCGGGTGAGGGCGCACGGCGGGTTATTTTAGTGAGTGAGGGCCCCACACTACCCCGTTGTCTTCCCGGACGACGGGGTGTGCGTTCAGGTACATTTTTTCCCGCCAAAAAAAAAAAATGGTGGGCTACTGCCCCGACGGTTTTTGTCTTGTTCTATATGGTCAATCGCTTTGGTAACTTTTATAGCGCGATGAAGGATACGTCAGTTCGTATGTGGCAAGATAGATGTCGCTAAATCATCAATAAACTTTTTGTAGAACAAGCTTTAGCAACCAAAATTACTCGCATTAGTTGATTGATAAAATATCGTCGAAGTTCACGCTAGAACGTTCACATATTTCCAACTGAACAAGTTGTACGTAGACCAATTAAATATCTTCAACAGGTGTGTTCGATTTTCGATTTGGACCCACTTTGCTCGCGATCACCGTGGCTGTCATTAAGTTTACAAGATAAAGTACGTACGCGATTTTTGTACATTCCAAGTAATTTCTACCTAATATCTGTAATTTTTGAACTGTCGAACAAAAGAATTTGTAATATTTACTGAACAATTTTTAAGATATCTCCTTTCTAACAAAAAAAAAACATAATGAAAGCGGACTACTTGAAATGAATTATAATGAAGTATACATTGATGAATGAATGAATGAATTTCGGGATAGAAATTAGCCAGTCTCCTAGCTCGTAGTATGAACACTAGTCGTTTATATTAAGTACGTAGTTTTAACATATTGCGCGGCCAAGATACAGTGAGGTAAAAAAAAAGAAAAAAAAATCTTTTGGCTTCAGTAGTAGTAGTAGTAGTAGTTCTTTTGGTACGCCCATTAAAAAAAAGCTGAAAATTTCAACGAATTGAACCTATTACAGTTTCGTTATAACTATAGATTTATTTATTCTTTATTGCATAAAAGAAATACAATACAAGATAAAAGCTTACAAACACACAGGGTGCAAAGGCGGACTTATCTGATAGTGATCTCTTACAGACAACTTTGTAGGTACACAAAGAAAAATAAATAATTATAGAGAAAAGGTGCTTTGTATAAATCGAACATCTATAGGTACTTTAATATTATAAAGAGGTAAAGTTTGTGAGTTTGGATGTTTGGGGTAAACTCCGGTACTACATATCCAATTTCGAAATTTCTTTCACTGATAGAAAGGTATATTATTCCTGAGTGCTATTGAGTATTTATTCTTCTGTGTTTTAGTAAATATATAGGTTTTTACTTTTTATTTTAGTAAATATATATTTTCAATAATTAATCACGATAAATGTAATTGAAATCGTCAACAATTCTATAATATAGCGTGCGCTGCCTGAACGGTTTGGAATAAAGGAAAAAAAAATATTTCAAAAATTTTCATAAGTTTTAACATAAAAAAAAATCATATATGTATCTAAGTTCAATATCTCACCGAAATCGATGGTTTTAATATTAAATGTAAAATAAATTTTACAAGACTATTAGTTTAAAACTATTGTGTTGTCGCAGCCGCTGGCCAAGCGAGAATAACAGGCGGAGTGCGGAAGTCCAAATGTTTCGAACAGTTTAAAAGTTACACAAACAAATATTTTACCGTGCGAAGCCGGGGCGGGTGAATAGTAAGATTTAAAAAAAAAGAAGTCTAACTTAAATCTTATGAATAATAATAATGAGATAAACAGCTTATAATTTGGTCCATAAATTATTAGAAACACGATTCCTGACGAAATTTAAGGATTTTGTTGACAGCTTCAATTAATTACACAAACTTGGCTTCAGACATTTTTACCCATGTAATAAAGCTGAAGGAGTTTTTATGAGTTTGAAAACAAATCTCGAAATCTAGTGGTCTGATTTATTGGTCTGATAGTAAATACATTTTCCGCATTGATCTATAAAAAACCAATGATTTTCCGTCAAAAACTCTGTTTCTTAAAAAAGGTCTCATGCTATAAAACACCACGTTGCGTAAATAAATAAATAAAGATAATAAATAATTATAAAGTATATAATAATGATAAAGTACATAAATAAATTACCGTTACGTCCTCGTTACAATTTTATTGTATGTATAATTAATTATTTATAGGCAATAAGACTTTATGTTGCATAACTTGATTTACCCATTAAGTATCTTCAACATCATTTAAAATTTCTCATCGAGAATTCCCACAAGTTTTTCGCTATTGATCCCCATATTTGATTGCGTTTGTGCAGTATTTCTTATAGCTATAGAAATTGGACCAGTTCCCATGATGTTTCCAATAGTAAATCACCGTTAAATTGTAAATAATTTTGAACTTTAATGCTTTTTCATTAAGATACAAATTACGCTGACTTATTTTGACAGGCGATGTTTATTAACGACGTGTAATTGTTAGCTCATTACTAGTATAATTGCGATTGTAATCGTGTTTGTGTCACTTTTGTTTATTTTTATTTTAACTACGAGTATGCGTTTTTTAATTTTAAATTTTATATCATTTATATTATAAAGCACCAAAACTTGTAAATATAGAAGTTAAGGGTTATACATCGAATCTAAATTGCTACTCTAATAAGTTATATTAATTATCCTTAAGCGTAGTTTTAATCTACTGTTCTATCAAATCAGGTCGTAAAAAAAAGGTTTTCGAGACCTACATGACCACATACACGACCCGACACGACCCATAGTTTCTACAATAAGATACCTAACCACAGAAGATAAGTAAAAATGTTATTCTGAAGGATTATAGGTCTTATAAATGTTTTAGAGAAAATTATGCGATGGCTTTTGTCTATCTCTAAACTTAAAATATTTAATAATATACTCATTCTTATACCTATACTACTTATTACTAATCATAGGAAATATAGAATACAAATTTTAAGCAACTCTCGTTTAATTCCCTCCTGTTCCCCGTTAGTTTGAAAGTTCAAAACGCTAGAAACTTATCCGAAAAATTCCTACTAAAGATATTCAATATTTTAATATCAAATTTTATAATTAACGTTTTTAAGTTGTACTTACAAATGTTACTCGAGCACAAACGCGCGCATCTTTGAGCTTGTGTAATTAGTTAAGGTAAGTTAATTAGTGTTTACCCTTAGTAGGTACTTAAGCGACAAGTGCAACAACGCGATGTGTTACGACGGAATGCGAAATTATTAAACAATCTTTACGTGTTAAGTTATAATTTATTATGTTGCTAAATTTAGTATATATGTATGTATTTAAGCTAAGTATAACTCAGTATGTATATTATTATTTTGTCACTTGAAGTATTTACTCGAGCTAACTGCATGACTTCATGTCTCGTCAGGCTTACCTAGGATAGACCTTAAGATCTCATTTACGAGTATATCCTTACGGTCTTTTCTTTAAATATATATTTTATTAATAAGGGATTATCAGAGGTTGTAACAACTGAATGTAATTTATTTCTTGTGTTAAAAAACTACTAAAACTGTTTATAAAATTATAAGTATATTGTATTTTTAATGTGATCTAGATGTGTAATCAATGATTTACTTTAGTAAGTTTATTATAGAAGTTATTCTTACAGACGTAAATCATTTTTTTTCTCTCAGGTTTTTCTCTTCAAAATTATTAATAATTATATAGATAGCCCATATTTACTAGGAAAAATTGGTTTCAAGTGTCCCAAGTTTAATAGTCGCAGCCATGTTGTATTTGACTTGCCTTTTACAAGGACAAAGTATTCCCAAAATCTTTTCATTTACTGTGCCTGCAATAATTATAATAAGAACTTTAATAATATTGATATATTTCAGTGTCCTCTTTCAACATTAAAAAAGAACTTATATAATGTATTGTAAATATAGTATTAATTTATATCACTATGAATTGTACCGTAATGTATATGGTTTTTATTTTTTCTATAATTTAATTGAATTCGATTTTTAATATATTGTTTTTGTTTAATAATAATTTTGTATAATTTTGTATTTTATATTTTTTTTTTTCGTTACATTTTAAATCGTTTGTGCCTAATGTGTATAGTAAATTGTGGAAACTTGATTGGTTTATGTATAATTGAAATTTCTTTTTTTTTCTGTAAAACTAAACTGTATGTTTTCCGAATAAGTAAATAAATAAAAATAACTTTTCAACTACTCCTTTTTCAGATGAGATCGAAGTTGGTATTCTAAAAATTTCGAAATTTTGAACTTGAACATCCTAATCGACCTAATCGATGTTACTCTTTATATTGATTGGTTTGATTGAGATGATTATTTTATAATTTAACAAAACATATTAAACTTTATGTGACTGTGTTTAATATATTATACAGGCACACAATTTTTTGTGAAGTTCTAATTATATAATTATATCAATGAACATTTACATCAATGAATATGACAATTGAAACAAAAACTCACCACTTAGTTCAATAATAGGGAATAATTGATTGTTTTTCAATTGGGAGCTTATTATTGATTAAATTAGTTAATAATATTGTTACAAAATAATTAAGCACATTTAATATCATCGTGGTGGAGAGTTGAACATTATCAGAATTGCGTGATTCACAAATGTGAAATGTTTTTCTATACATAAAGTTATAAAATTAAAAATCATGGTCAAAACTGCTGATATATATTACAAAAAATCACCAACGGCAACACAATAAATAAACTATCTGACTTTGTCTTATGTGGATAAAGTCGCGAGGGACGCCTAGTATCATAATAAAACGTTACCAACAATCGTTGTGTGTGATAAGATCGTTTCTCACAAAGAAACGAGCCATTAGTGCTGACTAGTGGCGGTTTTAAAAATTGCTCACTCTTTCTCTGCAAATTACCTCTTTTCAAATCAAATTCCGAGCGTTTACTCTGGAATTCGTGTAACTTAAATTTTCTACTATATCGGATTATTTATTATTATATAAAAAAAAAATTAAATTTTCTATGTATTAAATGAAACAAATATACCTAACGGTCATATTTGTCATATAAATAATAATTAATTTTATTTTCAATTTACTTTTTAAGAGAAATAGTTCTATTACTTACTACGATTTGCGTGACCTATTTAAATAATAATTCGTTTAGCTTTTAGAAAGTCTGTGCTATAAATCTGTAGGTATCGAAATTAACTGTAATAAAGGTGAAACCAAGATGGGGTATCTTTTATAGAATATTTAATTTATTTTTTATTAGAACGAATAAAACTAAATTTAAAAATAAACACGATATTATTAATTTAATTTTGTATTTAAAGTATTTTTTTCTGTTTCAGAAGTCCGGAATCGTCGTAAAACTGGATTTTCTTTAACACCATCATGGATTCCGAAAGGTGAGGAACAACCTGCATATTTTTAGAGAATAAAATAACATTTCTGTTCTAAAGCTATTAGATAGCTGAGATAAGTTTTCAGTGGTTTTTGATCGATTTCAAGTTTTACTTTTGTTCTTGATAGCCGTTTTATTTGAGAAACATCCTGCCTCTCATAGGAGCGGAGCCGTAGACATCCGTCACGGTGCTCCACTGCGGAAAGATATATGTCCTGGAATTTCTTCTGAAAAATGTCACGATCACGATGTCTTTCAAAATTAAATTTAGCACCGTCTCGCTTTGATTTACGTCTTCTATCCATCCCATTCAACTGATCTCGCCGACATTATTTCATCATTAATCTTACTGGTTTTTCATATACCTTTTCTGATGACTCTTACATGAATGAAAAATTATTTAAAAAATAAAACAAAAATACTGTAGGTATAGTTAGTTTGAACAAACTATAATCACGTTAAGGAGGATATAAGAAGTCACGCTACGACGAATAGACGTGAAGCAAGAGTAATCACATTATCTTGCCTTGCTAGTGTCGAAACGCAGGTGAAAAAAAAAAGGTGAAACGCTTGTTTTTCCGAAACTCAGAACTAATAGTTGAGAGGAAGGAGTCTATGAAACTTTTGACAAGCGTGTCGAAATCTGTCTATTATTATTTTTGTGTCTGTCAACTATTATTTTTTTTTTTAAATAAAGAATATTTTTTTACATCGAAATATTCAGGGTTTCCACAAAAAATAAATTCTATACGTGAAAAGGGAGAATATTTTTAATTATATGAACGAAGCCGTTGAGGTACAGAAATATATTCAGAGGAAGTAAATTTTTTTGACGTCCCGCTAATGAGACATATCGCAGATGATAATGTTTAAATGTCATTTCCTTTAACATGTATTGAAATTTGACATTGTCATATTTTACAAATCACTTGAATATACACTACTCTTACGAGTATTTTTATATGCATATTTTTATAGCCTATTTCTTTTTATAATATAAATAATAAAGATTATAAAACGTAATAAGTCAAATTGTAATGACGACGCGTTGGCGCAGTGGTCACAGCAACTGGCTGATGCGCTGGCGGTCGCGGGTTCGATCCCCGCACATGACAAATATCTGTATAGGCCATACAGGTGTTTGTTGTGGTCTGGGCGTTTGTGCTTGTGTATTGTGTGTGTTTTCGGACCCCCGACACAGGATTCACATCCTACTGGGGGCCGTTGAGTGTGAGACGTTTATTTTATTTTATTTATTTTTTATTTTATTTTTTTATTTTGTAATAGCTTGTAAATATCCCACTGCTGGACAAAAGACTCCTTTCCATATATTATAAAAACTGGAGCTTAATCCGTACACTAACACTAATCGAAACACAAGCAGACCATAATTACGTATTTCTATAAATGCAATTATTTGCTCCAATTTAACCCACGACCGTTTAAGTTAATGGATCTCTCGCACCAAAAAATCAAGCCTTACAAGTACTTCATCAGTAGAAGTTATTAGTGTTTAGTTGAAGAAATTTTGTGAAATAGTTTATTTTAGAAAAATAACGTAGTATCTCATCTCCGTAAATCACGTTTAATTCATAATTCTTCATTAAACCGTGAATCTTGAGCTCGAGCTCGTAAAATAGGAACAATCGAATATCGAAAATTAATTCGGTATTTGTTCGTTTGAAATCGGGCGCAGTTTATAACCGATATTACGGATCATAGCCAATTTGATAGAGAAATTTATTATTCGATAAACGAGCTTAATTGTTGAACAATATCGAACAACAATACGTAGATTTATTACTGTATTAAATTTTGTATACATTTTTATATCCTTTAATGTATAAATAAATAAAAAATAGATTTTTTCATTTATTAGAATTAATGGCTTTCTCGATTGCCAAATAATAGCAGAGATGATTTCGCCAATGTCTCATGGGATGAAGACTACATAAAGGAGATTGATCGGTGCAGTCGAGACTACCTCAATAAAATTTTAAACATCGTAAAAATAGTAAGTATTTTATGATCAAGCCTCAACCTAGATCAACAAATAAATAATATAACAAGTTCGTGCGTATGTGAACGGTAATCTGTACTGTATATATTGATTTTTTTAGTAAATGATAGGTATATTATAAACTTTTTTTTTTTATCGCAGGGGAATCCATTTACGGATGATATCCAGGACGCCCGGGTCGGCAGTCCTAGACCTATGTCGGACTCGGCACTTTGGGAGTGCAATACCGTACTAAACCCCTGCGGGAGCCTTCAGCCGCTTTAATTGGAGGGTCCCGGATCTGCAGGCAACAGGATCCCTCCAGCGACAGGCTGGCCTCGGCGAAAAGGCTAGACTTCTCCTCCATGGGGACTATCCGGCTAACCTCTGAACAGTCCCGACGACGCCGTGTCTAGGAGGACCGGGTTCCCATCCCGGCCCGATACGGGCACAAGGGCGTTACTGGAGGCGCATTTAGTAGCGCCTCCTGCGCACCCCCATTCGTCGCCCGCGGATGGAGGCCACGTCGGCGGCCTCCTCTCTCATCCGCTCGTCGGCCTCCTTCTGGGACATTACTGTCTCGCAGAAGGAGACCATCGCCTTCCAGGACTCATCATCGCCGAGCATCGCGGTGATGACACTCGGGAGCGACAAGTCTCCCCCGACGACCGACGTCAAACCTTGACGCAGCACCGCCCATCTCGGGCACACCTCGAGGGTGTGCTGGGCAGAGTCCACCGCTGCGCCACAATTGTGACACTCAGTCGTCAACTCCCTTTGGGCCGTCCGACACAGGTAGTCACCAAAGCAACCGTGCCCGGTGAGAACCTGCGTCAGACGGAAGGTGAGGGTCTTGCGTTTTCACCGCTCAAGGACCGGGCGAATGGCAGCCGTTACGCGTGTGCCACACGGCAGCCCCGCCAGGTCCTCCCCCCACCTCCGCATTAGCGCTTCCTGCCCTATCCGACGCACACGTAGGATCCCGTCCAACGTGGGGTTTTCACCAAGAGCCCTCCTACCCGAGACATATGAGTAGGTCTCGGCAAGAACCTCCTCCACGAGCTCCCACGGGGGGTCGCCGGCTAGAGCAGCAGCTGCAGCCCACGATACCGTACGATACCCCCGAATCACCCTCACCGCGATTGTTCGCTGCGCAGCGCGCAGCGCCGCCTTATTTTTCGCGGTGAGGCGATCCGCCCAAACCGGGGCACCGTACGTCGCCATACTCCGGCAGATTCCGGAGTACAGCTGCCTGCAGGCGTCGCTAGGTCCTCCGAGGTTCGGGAGGAGTCTGCCCAGCGCACTCGCCGCCTTCACGACCTTCGGTCCTACCATCGCGAAATGTGGGCCGAAGGTCCACCCTCCGTCCAGGATGAGCCCGAGATATTTCATTTGGGGGCTCATCCTGACTCTCCCCTCTCCGTTCTGAAGGGTAGCCCCCGGTGGAGGTCCCTTGCTGCCGGTCCCGCGGAAGAGCAGGGCTTCGGTCTTGTCAATCCTGACACGAAGCCCTAAACTCTCTATGCGGCTGATCACGAGGTCGAGTCCGACCTCGGCCAGCCGCGCCGCCTCCTTGTAGTTTCGTCCCCGGGAATAAACGGGGGTGTCATTCGCGTAGCAGATAACACCCATCCCGGGGAGAAGACGGTCTCGCAGGACCCAGTCGTACCCTATGTCCCACAGGATCGGACCCAGAACGGATCCCTGCGGGACACCGCAGCCGACTCGCCGCCACTCCACGGACCCCGACCGGTTCTCGAGGCCTACCCTCCGATCGGAGAGGTACGCCTCCAACAGCATCCTTAGATACGGGGGCACTCCGAAGTATTTTAGTGCCTCCCGTATCACCGCGTGCGGGAGGCTATTGAAGGCGTTCGCGATGTCCAACGACACCGAGACCACCACTTCCCTTCCGCGTTTCGCCTCACCCGTCACCGCCCGCAGGCGTTTGAGGGCGTCGACGGTCGGCCGACGTGCTCGGAACCCGAACTGCGATTCTGAAAGTCCAGGTCCCGAGCCCTCCTCCAGGTGCTGAACGAGCCGGGAGGCCACTATCTTCTCCAAGGTATATTATAAACTGCTTAAAAGTAATTATCGGAATAATATTACATACGAAGTATGATCAAGGACAAAGTTTTGTATAAAAATACTGTTAACACTATTAAATATCTAAAAGCCTAGCACTTAGCATTTTTAGGGTTCTGTGCTTAAAGGATATAAACGGAAACCCGTTACTAAGACTCCACTGTTCGTCTGTCCGTCTAATATAGGCACTCGTAATTCTTACAGAATGTGAAAAATCATGGTCGCTATATAAATAATAACAAAGTTAAAAATTAAGATATGTCTTCATACAAGACACATGTTTTGTCAGCTTTTTAAGTCGATTTTTAAACAAAAGTAGAGAAATATTTTACAGTAGTAACGAGTCTGACTCACTCTTCGTTTATTTTATTTTTGAAGTCTAAATAAGTCATCTTAATGTCGGTCATTATATAACAAAAAAACTGTAAATAACAAAAAAGCCTGTAAGTAAATATTCTGTTTCTGAAAAAATTGTCTTCCCTTTTTTAAATAAATAGTACAAAGGTGCTTTCTATTAAATTTATATTTTTCTATTTAATTTATATAATAGTCATGCACGTTCCCTATATAAAATTTAACACATTTTTTTTTTCGAAAACTTAATATTTCTAAACTAACTAAATATTTGGTATGTATAAACAAAAACTCTATCAAATCGTTATGAAAAACATGGTCTTTTTGCCCACTAAAGATATTATTATGAAGACTAGGATGGCAGGAATGTTTATCTAAGAAAAGTGAAATATTAAAACCTTTACAATTCAAACAGATACATTTGTATAAATAGTTGATTTCGGTCTCAAGTACTTGCTATTTTAAGTTACGAGTCTGCCTTGAACTTTTATGTAGAACTAAGATTGCATCTTGAATTAAGGTCGTAGCGTTGTCTCTTTTGTTCATGATAAATTATTTAGAGTTGCTCAAATGAGTGAAAGAGATAGTTGATTCATGTGTCAAATATTTTTAAATATTTTCAATATGTTATTTGATATAAAATCACAGCGGAGGTGGATTTAATATGATATAAATGATATGTACGGGGGTTTAAGTTTTATAAGATATAAAACAGATAGTCAAGATATTGCATTTCATACCATTTTGTGTTTGGCTTCTTATCGTTTACATTTCCCAAAACTAAATATAGGATTTCATAAACGAATATAGTCAGAGTTTTAACATATCACATGTT
Source organism: Euphydryas editha (assembly GCA_036937285.1). Taxonomy (NCBI): domain Eukaryota; kingdom Metazoa; phylum Arthropoda; class Insecta; order Lepidoptera; family Nymphalidae; genus Euphydryas; species Euphydryas editha. Next base: position 20,826,755 of record JAUPFZ010000004.1, on the reverse strand, counting down.
TTCATAACAAATAAACTTTCAAAATTACTAAAGATAATTCACATCCTAAACTACTAGATATAGATACAATAAACCTATTAATCTTAGGCTAAGCGCATTTCTCATTTTCTTCATCAATATTCATAAATTGCACCTCGTGAAACGTGGTGGGATATTTGTAATATAACGTAAAATATTATCTCTAATCTTTAAGATATTTAGTGCACACCTATTTCATTACTAACATCATCTTCCACTTGAACAAAATATTTAGATTTTTATCATCGTATTTTTTTTATTAAATCTTTATTGCACACATAAGACAAATTTAGAATTTCGGTATTTGTGCAGATGATACATGTATGCAAAGGCGACTTTATCGCTTACAGCGATCTATTCCAAGCATTTATTAACAGTTACTTATTTAGGAAAAAGTGTCGGGAAGAGTGCAACCATCATTACCTAACTTTTAGATTATCGAGTATTTGTGACGCTAAGTATTGTAATATGTCTGCAAAACTGTTGTGTTGGGCCATCTATCACACATTAGATTTACATTACAGTATAGTAAAGAGGTCTCAAAGGAAAATATAGATTTCAAAAGTATACAAAGCTTGTATTTTTCATGCGAGTACCTATTACGTATAAAAACTTTAAAAACTCAAGCCTTAATTTATAGGATTAAGCTGCGTATTATTCTTTCTAATATCTAATCACAATGACATGTTTTATTGACTGTTGGAATACGTAATGATAAACATGATCGGTCATTTAGCACCTACAAATGGTTGAACTTTGCAAAATGACCCGTTAGTCCGTTACTTGCATAAGCTCTGCCTACGCGTGCCCTCAACACACACACCCGCAGCTATATAGTATATAGTAAAAGATTCTTATCGCAGCATCAAAACGTGCATAGATCATTATTATCTAATGATATCGTGTTTTAAGGTTATTATATGTAGGATTGGCACCAAAATGAACTATATAGATTTAAAAACTATTTATATAATTATATTTAAAACACTTTTAAGCACTTTGACGACGCGTTGGCGCAGTGGTCACAGCTACTGGCTGATACGCTGGCATCCGCGGGTTTGATCCCCGCACATGAGAAATATTTGTATAGGCCATACAGATGTTTGGCGTGGTCTGGGCGTTTGTGCTTGTCTATTATGTGTGTTTCCGGACCCCCGACACATGATTCACATCCTACTGGGGGAAGTTGAGTGTGAGACGTTTATTATTATTTTTAAATATTAATACCTTGTTAGGAGTAGCCACACGAATTTGATTTCGAAGTTGAAGAAAATCCCTTTTAAATAGTTTTAAAAAATGTATACCGAATTAACGAATGAACTAAGAGTTGATTTTATATCTAGTACCAGGATCTACCAGTTCGATTTCATATCTTATTTTATTAGAGAGTACCGTATTAGTTATAGAAGAAGCAACTAAATACGCGAGTAAAACCGTAGAGGTCATCTAGTCGACAAAGCTGAAACCGCAAGTGATGTCTATTCGATAACATTTACAGGTTAATTGTTAAATACAATTTCATATTCAACTTTATAATTATCAAAGCCTTAAAATAGCACTTCAAAAGTTCTAAAGGAATACCAACCCTATTTATGGTGATAAATCATTGATCCTATCTCACTGAGTATTGAATCGCGTGGGTGCAATATTATATTGAATGCTGAAAGTTAATCTTAGAATAACGTGAGATTAGAATTTTGATTTTGATCTGTGAAAATTATTCTAATTGCTTTAATTAGCTATAAAATATTTCATTAAATATAAATGTTCTGCTTTTCTCCAGTTAGTATCTGATAGATTACTATTAATTACTATTACTTTGACTCTTATGAACATCTAAGAGTAAAATCAAAACTCAACCATCGGTATACGTTTGTAATATTTATTTTTATTTAGTATCTTTATTTCCTCAAACTTAGTACTACATTACAATGATAATGCGGCAACAATATTAAAAGTAGTGAGAATAGCATCTGTAGCTAGTTCGGCTGGTGTAGCCTATTTTTCGGCTATCAGCACCGTTCCCTTATATTACTGTAGAAGGTCATTCATCGTCTTGTCAGTCAAATTGAATAACGAATAATTTTTGGTATAAACATCGGTCGATAATTTTAAACACATACCAACGAAAATACCATGGGGCTTATTACAAAGATACACAGAAGATAATAATAAGCGAATTACATAAGCTTTTGTGGAACGATTTGCTTTCTAGTATTGACATGCGTGCTACTGGGCAACGCTCAAGTGACCAACGTTTCTTTAATAAAAAGGATATCTAGAAATAAGTCTTCGCTTATTTTATTTTTATGATAATGGCTAACACAAATTATTTTATACTATGTTATTAACCACTGTCCATGAAAATTTGTAGCACAAGAAGAGTCTTAAATAGCCACAAGTCTTTAAGACGATATTTTATATTATAGTGATGCAAAAATTGACAGCACTGGGAGCCAAGAATGCGTGCACCTAGTCTTGTGTAACCATTTCTGCAAGTTTTTATTTAGTCGCCTATCTTGGTGTCTGTGAAATGAATAATTAAATAGGATTAATAGGAAATAATTGGGTCCACGTCTCCCTTTTTTTCCTTTCACTCCTTCTCATAGACTTCTTGAAATATTAAATTTTGTATTCATACATACATCGGATGTCAATGATTAATTATAGACTGATTATTACATGAAGCAAGCTGCTAATAGAACAAGAATGTTGCTATGAAAACTCTCTTATAAAACAATGTAACCCCATCAAAATTGAGTTCATTTAGTATGTCTTGACAACGACTCTGACAAGTCCTCACATTTTGGGGTTTGATAATAATATTTAATAATTGATCGAGTATTATAAAAAATAAATATATAATAATTTTAATTATAATTCTGTCTGGAAGTCGTGCTGTGTTCTTATTTTCCTTGGGTTCAATTAATTTTAGTACTGGCTCCCAAGCTGGTGGTACGTTCCAACCATCCTCTCTATTGAAATTAGGATGTTTTTTTTTATTTCAATAGCCTCGCGAATCATCCTTGGTAGGAATCGGTGTTCTTTAGCGAGAATTTGTGGCTTATCAAATCTGATATAGTGGTTGGTACCTTGTTGAGTATGTTGATACACAGCCGACCACGACGACGACGGTTAAAACGGTTTAACGGTTAAAAGTAATAATTTATAATTGTATAAAAAGCGGGGTATATAACAATTGATTCATTATTCGGGCACCCACCACCTCAGTCCCCCGAGATCATGGACGCTGTAAAGGGTCCGAAACGTCGGGAAATAATTTAATTTAATTAAAAATCGTTAAACTGTAAAGTTTTAAAACAAATAAACGCGATAAAATCCGATTTAGACTTTTAATTAAATGCGTTTTAATCCGATTTATACAACCTCAATTAATATAAACGATGTTACACACTTAGTTAATTAGGATTGTACCACAAAAGTTTAAAAGGTACCTTGTAACAGACATTCATTTGATAAAAATAGTCAATATTTTTTACCCTTTTTACTTATGCCCACAAAAACTATGCATATAAACCAAAAATGTATATGATGTTTGAGATATCTTTATTCTCATAAGAATTTACATTTACTTACATGATAATCACTATTCACGAATTGTTACAAATAAATTTATACGTTGAGTAACATTGTACAGAGAATTAGTAGTAATAACACATAGAAAAATAAAAAAGGCTTGAGGGTAGTGAATAAAAATGTTAGCTAAATACTCGTGTTCAACAGATCATTTACATAGATCTATGACCACGCATGCCTGGAAGTGGCTCATTGTAGTGTGGTGTGTGGAGTATTCATAATGTTGTGTTTAAGTCGTTTTTTAAACGTAAACATCGATTTTGAATCATTTATATCTTGCGATAATTTATTCCACATGTTAGATCCTTCGTTCATGATGTTTTTTTTTTTCATTATTTGCTCGAGGTAGGTATAATTCCAATTCTTTATATATATATATATATATATATATATATATATATATATATATATATATATATATATATATATATATCCAATTCTTCTTGTATATCATCAGCGCTAATGACTTGATTCAAGGTAATATGTTTATTCAAATAACGTATAGTTGACGCACTTGAACGAAATGCTTGTTTTAATTAAATGGCATTCATATATTATTACAACAGTATTATTCTTTTGCAATATATTGAAAAAAAGTTTAATTTATTATTTTGAACTTAAATGAATACAAATGAATATTTGTATAGGTATCACGAGTACCACTCGTCATTTGTATAAACGCCTCTTACTTTTCTTATCGCGTTCTTTATAAATATAGTGTTTAATTTACACAGCTCACTAGGGAAAGTATTTAGCCCTGTCCGTTTGTGCATAGATAACCTGTAATTATAGTGATGCAATGCACCGCAATTTATATGGAAAACGAGTGAAAATGTGAAAATTGTCGGTCGATGACATTATTTCGTTGCATAGTTACATGTTTTATTTGATTGGTGATAGTGACTTTTATACAGTCGTTCATTTATAAAATTGTTTTATGTAAGTCAATTCTTGCTAATGAATTTATGAAGGTTTTGTTAGTTTGTTATAATGGTTAATGTTTTTGGTTACTGTTCCGTCCCATGAATTAGCAGTATATTATTACTATTATATTATTATTATTTCATCAGCATAATATGATATAGCCTATACACTTCCTTAATATACAGACTGTCAAAAACAAAACGTATATTATATTTAAATAATAGCTTTACAAGAAGTAACTTTTGATATTTAGCGTGTTTAAAAAATCAAATTCTCTACTTTTGATTATACAATATCGATTTTTTCATAGTGTGGTAACCCGAGCGTGACGTAATGTTCGTACGTGCGCAGGCGCCGGAATGAAAGTTAACAACACATATCGTTACGCTTGTATTGTCTTTGATGATCGCGATATTACAATATGTATTGGTTTGCTATTTATAATCGCAGTTTAACTACTAATTATAGTTAATGTGTGTTTATAATTTATAATATACCTATATCCATTAGGTAACTTCTGTTAATTTTGATTAAATGATGAGTTTTAGAGCCATACTAAAGTTCTGCTTTTGCTGGTTATACACGTAAGTAGATAATAGTAAAAAAGTAGAAGTACAATAGATTTTCATAAAAAATACTTGTTACGGGAACATCAAAAACAGATAATACCTTTTTTTACTTAAAACATTTATACTGAGAGAGATACACTTCACTTCGCATATGCTAACCTAGAAAATTCCTATTCAGGCTTCCCGTGAAGGTACCCAAGTATTAAGTAATAAGAAACTGTTGCTGAGGTCTTCTGCGTATTCCTTTGTGGCTATCAGAAACGTGGGTTGAAAATATTTCTTACGTTAGATGTCAACCATGTAAGGAAAAATATGTCGCTCAGACAGATGATATATTAAGCGACTATAATCGTAGAAGAAAGATCAGGTCAAGCACATCGTAGAAAAAAGATAAATTTAGCTACATTAATAACCTACTTAATTACAACTAAGATATCTTTCCTACCAAAAAAACTATCTTTATTTCTTATAAGGCTTTTGCCTTATACGAAAAAGTAATGATATATCAAATCAAAACTTAATAATTTATTTATTCAAATAGTCTTCTAAAGTGTTAAATCGTCATTTTACAAAGAATATATTATTTTTTAAATTAATTAATTATAGTTAATGTGAAGCTATAACCGAATCGGAATGTAGATTCTACTGAGAAGAATCAGCAAGAAATTCAAAGGTTACTCTTTTATTAAAAACCGTCAATATAATATTCAACCATCAAAACATTCAATCATATATATCCCGCATAAAAGACAGCGCCTAAAGCCACATATCTTTGTCATTTATATAATCTAATATTACTTGGTACAATTACACCAACAATATGGATGACTGTGTATTAAAGATGTGTTTTTTCTGTTTTATTAATGCAATAGTCACTAGAAGAACCACGTGGATTACCCAAGTTTTCCTGGTTAGTGTTTATCTATTTTCTATAATATTGCACAATGAACACACTTTCTATAAAAGAAAAAAATAAAACTAATAGGTATGTAAGAGATGATTTCAAATAAAGCGATTTATTCGGTTCATTAACTATATTGTAATACGTTTAAAATAAATAAAGACAGGCTTTAAAAATTTAATAAAATTTAAATATCTAGAAAGTTAAATATAATTAACAACTTTTACCGAAAGCATTTCTAAATTTCACTAACAATGTTAATTGAGCGGTAATTTTTTAATAGTTGCCTGTTCTCACGAGCTTCAGCCTTCACTAATTCGTTAACGAAATATCCCGACACGTTCGAACTGTTAGCACAATTTAAGGGCCTATACTCACGGCGGACTAAAGTTTCTGTAGTTTGAATTGTTCAAATCAATGTGACACATTATGTTATGTGTGCGTGAATTTATATAGGTAATTTTGTGTGAAAAGTGTAATCAAGCCAGATAGTTTAGGCATAAAATTCACATCGAATATATGTTCATGTGTGGTCTGTGTGTGGACCTAAATCAGTGGATTCTGTTATCTTAAACACCTGATAACGATCCTCTTAGAAGTGAAATAACTCGCCAATGTGCAGTAGAGCAACGTAACGGAATAAGCTCACGACCTTCTAAGTAGAAGAAGCATCTTGTGAAGTATCTTGGCTGTACATCACGACGAGTAAAGTATGAATGAATGTATTTGAATAAAACTTGGCAAGATTTGAGTCCATACTAGCTATAGGACACTGTGTACTTTTTTATCCTGAAATTAATTCTGGTTCTCTTGGGAGAGATGAAAGTGAAAAAAAAAAGAAAAAAAACACGAAATCGCAAACGAAATCATGTTTACATCATCATCATCATCATATGAGCCATTGGATATCCACTGCTTAACGTAGGCCTGACCAATATATGGAGCAGTCCACGTTGGCAGGCGTTGGCGAGCACAGTGTGCTGTCAGGATATAATGACGCTGCTGCCCATCACCATGCTGATCAGTGCACAGTTATTCCCACCACTATGGCCTTCGTCGCCTTTTACGACACCTCCACAAGAAAGAGGTCGGGACTATTCTTCTCTATAGCTTGACCTTAATATTGGTATAAAGTAATTTTGATGGATAAGCCATAGATTATTTTTTAAATTAAAAAAATAATAATATTTCATTTTATAACGGCTACTTGTTAACTTTGCGCTGGGCGAACCTCGTCGCGTCACATAAATAATCTTGAGAGTATGATTTAAAACCTCCTCACGAGTTTCTATAACACGTCTCAAGAAAACTATTTCCACTATATTACGTTTAAATATTCATGAAATCAATACGTTACTATACAACGTTCTATCGTATTCTTGTTGAAAGTTATGCATTACGATTTTAATTTTACTCAGACGAAGTTATATACTTATTAAAATATTTCTTTAAATTATTCTTGGCCTCAGAAATAAATCGACAAAATAAACTTATAATAAATAATAAATATTATAATAAATATTAACCAACAATCACACCACGTTAACCTAGCCCCGTGCTAAGTTCGTAAGAACTTGTGTTACAGGTACTAGGAACGGAAATAAATTTAAGAAATATATATAAATACATATATACATAAATACACATCCATGACCCGGTGCAGACATCTATATTCGTCATACAAATTATCTGCACCTGGCGGGATTCGAACCCGCGACCGCTGCGTAAAGTGTCCAGTTGCCTGACCACTCGACCAGCCGGCCGTCATATAAAATACAAAGAAAAATATATTTTCTAAAGTAAAATTTTTGCATACAAATAATGTGACAATTGTTCTAAACTGAGTCTGAAACACCATCAACTGTTACCCGAAACTGAATTGCGTGGAAACTTTAATCCAAGCTATATAAACTCTTTCAAATTATTTGGAATAAACTTTTATAAAATTATGTATCTGCGTAACTAGAAACTAATCTTGAGTTTTTTAAATGCCCACTTGGTGACATGGTGATAGATAGAAATTTAATAATGGGTTGATACGTTCACGATAATTCAATAAATTCGCATGTAAGTTTTAATACCACTCTCTAATTGAATAATTTTAGTAAGATCTTATAAATCTTTATTTTCTACACTTCGATTTTAAATTGTATCTGATTTAATTTCATGCTCTTATGTGCCAGAATGTGCGTGTGTTACACAAACACATATAAGGGCTCATTACATGAAGGGTTTCGAACGACCGTTCTGGTGTAGTTGTGCGAGTAGTCGCCTCAACGCCGGCGGTCGTGGGTTCAATTCCCGCTCGAGGCCAATATTTGTATTTGTACAAATATTTGTTTCCGGTCTGGGTGTATGTCCTTGTGGGTCTAGTTCTGAGACACTAGGTACTACACACAGGGCCTGTTTCACCAGTTGCTGATAAAGTTTATCTGGCATTTTAGTTAGTGATAGGCTTTGTCAAAAGGAATTAAACAGGCCCAGAGGAACTGTTACACTTCCACTAATAAGCTATAACTTTGCGTTTGAATTATACGACTTTCGACTTTATTACGTTCATCTTAAGGAAAATGTAGCTACATTTTTATGTCGATGTAGTGAAGTGTCAATCAAAGTAAGTTACATAGCAAAATATACTTTAACACAGAAGTACCAACTAGATTTGTGTGTTCTGTTTTAAAATGTGAGTCGCATTTGTCGATGTGTGAAAAATCTCATCGATACTTGCGCAATACTCTGAATATTGTATAGGCTTCTACGATAACATGTGCACAACTCTTAAAACACTGTTTAAATGTACGGAACTCTCATAAAATAAATATATTATAGATACATATGGATAATTAAATATAATATAAATTAAAGAGATATGTTTCGTTCTTTCAGAATTAATTCTTACTTTTACAAAATAAACTTATTGGCAGTCGTAATTATGAAGGAAAAAATTATTAAGATAATAATTTTTATTTTAAAAGTTAGCAAAAAATATATATTATTGTGTATGTAAAATAAGTGATGGGGGAATAATGTTTTATGTTATAATATAAAGTTTATACTTTTCGAATGTACAGAGATTTGTGTTTTATATGTATATAGAAATTCTAACAAAAGAGTGCTACTAACATCATACTTCATACCTTTATCAATATGACCGCACTTAACTACTCTCTTCAAAGTGTGAAAAGGGATCAAGTGAGATCAAGATTTCCTTTTCGATTTAAGCTCGAAAATGTCGTCTTCTTCAACCGTCACTTGTCAACTGCTGCACAGAGGCCTCTTGAATGAGTCTCCGATATTCACGACGGACTCACCAAAATTCTGCAGCTCCCAGGAAATTGATCTACCCTAGCATAAGTCGCTAATATCGGCGTTTCCTATACCAATTTAACAAGATCTTTATAATAGGAAGGTTTTTATTGAAGAAGGTTATAGGCTATATAACATCAGATTGTGACTCATGGGACGAAGACCAAAAACGTCATTCAATTCAAGAAGTATTTCAACACATTAAAGGTGCATGGTTTCTTATTTTTGTGATCAACTTAATGTATACGGATCGAGTTGGCTTCAATAAAAATAGATGATTTCTTCAATTAAATTTTTATTAATATTAAAGTAAGGTATATTACAAAAATTTGAATACTGATTGTTATAACGAATTTATATAATGCAAAAGCGAGCGCGTCCGAGTGTCTTCTGTGTCGAGCCCGGCGCCGTCGTCATCGAGGTGGGGGAAGGTGTTGCCCGATTAAATAAATGAATTCTTAACATGCCCCCCGGCGTTGAAAGGCTTGTCTTTCAACCCTTCGTCGTTGATTGGTAACGGGCAAATGCGGTTGAAGCCTCTGCGAATCACTCCGCGTGTGGTTTTAATATCCGCGACTCTGACGAATCCATCAGTTCCAGGATGGATCTCAACAATGCGCCCTAAACGCCACTTCATAGGCGGAAGACCTTCTTCTTTAATCAGGACTAAAGCTCCCTTTTGTAATTGCAGTCCCTTAGAGGTGCGCCATTTAGTGCGTTGTTGAAGTTCAGCGATATATTCTTTGTGCCACCTGGCCCAAAAGTGTTGACGTAGCTGCTCGAGTCTTTCATATTGCGTCAGCCGATTTGTGTTAACATTGACAAGCGTAGGCGTAGGCAAAGCAGTCATCGGTCGTCCTACCAAAAAGTGCCCCGGAGTCAATGGCGTCAAGTCAGTTGGGTCAGACGAGAGTGGTGTCAGGGGACGTGAATTGAGTATCGCCTCAATTCTAACTAGGACAGTGTAAAGGTCCTCAAAAACTAAATGAGCGTTCCCTAACACACGATGTAAATGTGATTTTAAGCATTTAATGTTTGCTTCCCAAAATCCACCCATATGAGCAGCATATGCTGGTATAAATTTAAAGTCTATTCTCTCATTTGACATTTCACTTACAATAGAATTTGCGTTCTGATTAAGGAATTTATAAAGTTCGTTTCGAGCACCAACGAATTGCGTCCCATTATCAGAAAATATGGTAGCTGGTTTCGAGCGCCTACCAATGAAGCGATTTAGCGTGGCTAAGAAAGCGTCTGTACTTAAAGAACTAACGAGTTCGAGATGAACGCATTTGGTGGCAAAGCAGATAAATATGGCAATGTACACTTTTTCGGTCTTGCTACCGCGACCTCTTTTATTGAGAGCTATTAGGGGACCCGCATAGTCCACTCCTGTTGTATAAAACGGGTAGCCAGGTTGGAGGCGCTGCTCAGGTAAGTTGCCCATTATTGGACGGGCTACTTGTGCATTTAAACGGAAGCAACGTAAACATTTGTGTACCGTGAATCGGGCCAGATTGCGACCCCCGATGGGCCAAAACTCTTCTCGAATTGAAGCAAGCAAGAGTTGATACTGGAATATCAGTTTGGTTAAAGCGTGTTTCGACGTTAGTATGAGCGGATGCTTTTTATCGAATGTGAAATTACCATTTTGATTCGACCCCCTACTCTAATGAGACCCTTTTCATCCATAAACGGACTTGAAAGCATCTTGTTTTTTTGGTGGTAGAGATTTGCCTTGATTAAAGACTCATACTTATCAAACGATTTACTCTGTGACAGTTCACTAATGACCTCGCGCACTAGTTCATTGTCATATTCGTCCGCTATTTGCTTAAGGCAACGAACTGACAAGAACGGAGCCGAAGCTGTGCCATACGTCACCGTGTTGAGCGTATTACGTTTGTAAGAGGAGTTATCGCGACAAATTATTTATTATAGATGACGTTGACTTTTGTATCGTCGGCCCTACCATTTGAAGATCGACTAATGATAGGCCATAACTTGTAGGAGCACTGACGTTAAAGGCGACTCGCAATTTTGTCGTGGTGCTTTCATCACGCAGGACGCCGTGATGTGGCATGAAATATTAATTTTCATGAGGAGCATTTATGTCACTTAAAGCCTTGTGATCTAACGATAAATACTCCTTTATAAAATCGACATACATGGCCCTTAATGCGGGCTGCTTTGCGAGTTGACGTTCTAGTGCTAAGAAGCACGCCTTAGCGCGTTCAAAAGATTGGATTTCATCAAATTTGCTAAATTTGCATGAAATATTATTTGAAGTTTGTTGTCCAGTGGGTCCGGAAATAACGTACCCGAACTTCGTCTCTTGCAACACCGGACAGTTTTTGCCTAAGCTTATTTTGTTTGCGCATAGCAAGTCCCAGAATATGTCTGCGCCAAGCAATATATCGTAGCTTGACAGACTAAAGTATTCTGGGTCTGCGAGTTGAATACCCGAAGGAATTTTTAATGTGCCTACATTAAAGACTTCAATGTTAGTTGAAGTTATGTTTGGCAATATTAAAAATGTATTGTTAGTTTTAAATGAGTTTACTCTGGACTGTATTATTGCATCGCATCGTTTGTTGATTACCGAGACCAGGTCATTGATGCCAGCAACGGTTGACACGGTATCCTCATGATTCAGGCCTAATGTTTTAAGGAGCGACTCCGTCATGAATGATGCCTGACTTCCGGAATCGAGTATGGCTCGGACTTCGTGAGGTCTACCATGGACATCGAAAATTTTAATCAATGCCGTGGCAAGAAGAACCCGGCCGCACTGCTTGTTGATAGCAGACATGTTCTTGACAACATCATTAGTTGAATTCGGCACCGGCTGGGTTGGCTGTGCCGCTGATGTAGGTGCCAGTAGCGCTGATGTTAGAGCTGTCGTGTCGGGTACTGCGCTGTTATGGCTATCGTCCCTATGTAACAAAGTGTTATGCATGCCGCCGTACTGCCGACACGGACCCAACCTACACACACGCAAGTTATGCCCTGCTCTTAAACAATTGCTACACAATTTCATTCGCCTTACAAACTGTTCCTTATCACCAATGCTCATTTGTGCGAATTTATTACATAAGTATAAGGGATGCTCCGATTTACAAAGATGACATTTGTATTTTTTATAACTAGGTTGCACCACTGTAGCTAAGCCTCGAACATGCCTACTTGTACCCTTCGATAACGACTCGTGTTTGTTGTTGCTTGTGTTGTTACTTAATTCTATGGTTTCCAATACATCTGCCCTATTCTTAAGGAAATTTGTAAATATTTCTAATGTTAGTTTTGTGTGAGTAACTTTGTGCTCCTCCCATTTACGAAGCGTACGCGCATCTAATTTCGTTGTCATGATGTATATAATTAATGTGTCCCAACTGGTTACGGGTTCACCTAAAATTTCTAATGCGCGTAGGTTTTTATTGCATGCATCTAAAACCCTACGTATGGATGAAGCAGATTCCTTTTTGATTACCTCTTCATCAAAAATAGCCTTAACGTGATTTTGTACCAACAGCCTAGTGTTATCAAACCGATCGCATACAGACTTCCACGCTAAATTATAGTTGGACCCAGAAAATTCCAACACGCGAATAACCTGAGCAGCGCTGCCTTCCAGGGAAGCCCGTAAATAATGGAATTTTTGTATGTCACTAATTGTTGCATTCGAATGGATGAGAGATGTATAAACGTCGCGGAACTCAAGCCAGCTTTCAAAATCGCCACTGTATTTAGGAATTTGAATGGTGGGTAGTTTAACATTTGCAATGCCTTTCTTTATCCGCCTTACCGTATCACCATCCGCGTTCTCGCTGTCTGAGGAAAAGCAAGTCTCAGAAATACTATGGGTATTTTTACGATGACTTCTATGTGTATTTTTATGTTTAGACGTATCACCACATAGCTGCTGGGCCCTAGCCATCGCGGAATAATATTGAGATTCAAAATCTGACCTTTGGACCGCATGCGTCTGAACTTCCTCCTCCGAGACAGTCAGACACTCGATGCTTGTTTGTGTTTCCTGGAAATCCGCAAACATCGCTTCAATGGTAGCCATTCGCAACTTTAACTCCAAAATCTCCACTTGACTGCAACATACGACATCTTTATAAGTATCAATGTACGTGAGAAATTTCGTTAAACGACCTTTATAAGTCCCTCGTTTCTTCACTAACTCGTTCATAGTGCTCATTGTGAAATATATTCAAAAAAAAATAAAAAAATAATAATATATCGCACTAGTCAATGAGATAAAACAAAGAATTTAAAAAAAATTATTTACGCAAATTACGAAAGAAAATAAATAAAATTTTTAAAATTTATATTAATAATTATTCACAAAACAACAAATTTAAGTAGATATTTACCTAATAAAACTATCGTTTCAACAACAAGCAGAAGTAGTGAGTGAAATTTAATGACAATATGATATATACCAGAATAATATAATAATATATACCAGATGATTTAAAAAATAACAATTAGAAACTAAACTAATATTATACTATTACTTTTATATTTTACCCAATCAAGTCATTACTACCCACAATAACGTTTAAGAATTTATTAACGCAAACTAAGAAAGAAAAAAATAAAATTTAAATTTTATATTAAAACAAAGTATTAAAATTATTAAATATTAAAAACGTTAAATTTATAATTATTTATTACGCTACCTGTATAAACATTAAACGATGCAAAGGTGAATCAAATGAGTGAATAGATATTTAAATTATATTTCACTTCAAATCCAATTGATATTAAAATCTTATTAACATAAATCACTATATATTCGAGCACTAAAATTATTACGAATTGTATAAAGAAAACTTGTAACTACCTACAACGGTTAACAAACAAAAAATGCTCACTGCCTATTGTTGTATGCAGCGCCCGGCCGCTTACGTTACGATTAGATGCATGAATTATTTTAAATAATATTTTTAATGATTTAATGTTAAAAGAAAATGATTGGAAGGGACTATGTTTTAGGTACAAAGTTAAACAAAGGGCAAACAAAATGGATCGGACTCACTCAGACCGCTTGCTTTTTAATCTTGGTATAGTTGCTTTTTATCTTTGGTCGCTGGTTTACACCGTCACGTCACCGATTCTGGGCATCCATAAAGAGATCCTCTTCGTAATGATTAATGCAGCAGAAGATCCTGGTTAGTCCCAAGTCCTTAGGCGTGGCATCCGGCTCGAAGGACCAACTTTTATGGTTTCTTATTTTTGTGATCAACTTAATGTATACGGATCGAGTTGGCTTCAATAAAAATAGATGATTTCTTCAATTAAATTTTTATTAATATTAAAGTAAGGTATATTACAAAAATTTGAATACTGATTGTTATAACGAATTTATATAATGCAAAAGCGAGCGCGTCCGAGTGTCTTCTGTGTCGAGCCCGGCGCCGTCGTCATCGAGGTGGGGGAAGGTGTTGCCCGATTAAATAAATGAATTCTTAACAGTGCAGATAATCAATATATTTTTTATTAATTTTATTAAAACTACTGAAAATTTAATGTCAGAAAACAATTTCTTGAAAATATAAAATATAAACTAGATTTTACTTAAAAATTGTCGATACATCTTTCCAAGACTTCACGAAGTTTACAACTAACAAAACGAGAAATTGTTTAAAAGTTGAAGACTGAGTAAGGAATGACATGAAACGTATGAATAATGTACGCGAAACTCTTCGAGAACTTTCATATGTTCTATTAAGAATTTTTAGTAGCACTTTTCTTTGAACTTTAATTGTTTTTTTTAATAGTTTTTAGTTATAAGGCAACGTCTTAACATTAAGCTCAAGGAGAGAGTCGTAGATTTTTATATATCTGTATAATAATTTTTCGTTTGTTTATTCGAGACTGTTCTATCTGATTTATAAATCATAATAACAACAAATTAAAGGTTTAAAAAACAAAATTCGACTTCAAGATTATATCCACGTGTACAAACTTTTTTTCTTGTTTTTGATGATTTTCCTTAAAAAGCACTAAATTGATTTCGATATAATTTCTATGGGACCACCTCTGAAGTATGACCTACTGATAACAAAAAAAGAATCATCAAAATCGATTCATAATTGACGGAATAATCGTGTAACAAATATACAAAAAAAAAAAACACTAGATGAGAACCTCCTCCTTTTTTGAACTCGGTTAACAAATAGATTTTGACTGCAATTCTGATCGAGAAAAAATCAGAAAATTCTTACTTAGAAAATATAATAATGTTCGTAACGTAACAATACCTGATAGTTATTACCGATTTTTACGATTATATACTTCTAGATGACACATAAATAAATCAGCATGTGTATTGATCTCTTACGTATCATTCTCATAATATAGCGTTTTAGAAATCCCCTGTGGCTCCATTTATTGAAGTTTATTGTTACTGCATCGTTCTTATGAGTCTCAGAATGACATTTTAAAGCTTTAAATCTTCTTCAATAAATAGGTTCGCTAACGCAAAAAGAATTATTTAAATCGTACTAGTGTGTTATAAATTAGCACTTTGAAAGAAACTGTTTATGGTGGTAATATAAGTCTGGATTTTAGAAATAGACTTTCAAAGCCAAGTGGTTTTCTGTATACTAGTTTTATTACATCTAGTTACATTATAGACTTTTAAATGCTTACAAATACATTTGTCAAAGTAAATACCCATATAAATAATGTATTCCTCGGAGATAAAGCAATTCGCTTTGTCTTGCAATGTTTAACTGGCGGTACGCCAAACAATGTGCAAACTTTCACCGATAAAATACACTAAAATATAGCAGAAATCGTCTTGTCCAAGACCCTTGTTTACGCATTTAATATAATTGAATTTATATCTGAAATTAAATTTCATTAAATACTAATGGAATAAAGTCTTAAGAGTTTATTCGGTTTGCTGGTAAGAACATAACGTTAAAGTAAAAAAAAAAATAAGACCAAATGCAATTTTTTTAGAAAGTTATTCATTGACAGAGTATTATAGGCTTCAAAACAACAAGAGCCTGGTACATCAATTCACAGGAGCCGATAACATTAACCAATCTGATATGAATTTGCCGTGCGGTGACCGGCAGAGAAGCGGATTTATCTTGCCGAGGTGTCGTAAAATGTGACTAAGGCCATAGTGGTGCGAATCACTATATACCAACCAGGACGGTGATGAGTAGCAGCTCCACCAAATTCTGCCACAATACACTGGGCTCGCCAATCTATATTCCAAGCGTGGCGAGTATTGTCAACCCACCAATATACACACGATCTTATGTTCCTAGGTAACAGCCGACTGATACATATAAATTTTTTTTAATACCTACTATGTGTATTTAAAAAAAATACGTATATTAATAAATATATATATTACAATCATACTCGGGGCGGGAATTGAACCCACAACTCTGGCCCCGCGGTCAATAAAACCCATCGATATCGTCGGCGTCGTAGTAGGACGCTATGGGATCGCTTTGGCATACAACCATGATGGTGCAGGGTCATTGCCAACTACGCCAACTGACCAGTATATTTATAATATTGGAAATATTTACGTAAAAACGGTTTCATCTCAGCTAGTGAGCTGTTTCCAAGGTTAAATCTAAAGCGTAAAAGTGAACATCGCTTTTATGGAAATATAATGGATTAATTTTCGACTCGGCTTTTCACGCTGCGTAAACCCTTTATTGAACTACATTTACGGGAAAAGGTGTGTTTAGTTGTGAAAATCTTATTAAAAATTAATAGTAAAAGTGGAGATAAGCTTCGCTACAAACTCTCTATGGAGACGTTGTAATATATACAGGTGTAACTTCTCAGAAACAAAATGCTTTCATTAAGTTTGAATGGTCCATTATTGATAAAGATCTCTTAGAAAACATGATACTGATAAACAGAAAGAAATAGTATTTCTAATAAGAAATTATGGACTTTTGGCCTGAACGTACTTTACTTTTTCTAAAAATTTACAGAACTTAAAAAAGTTTTCTTTATAAATTTTCATTTAATTCAATAAAATAAGTTGTTTGTAACTATGGCTGTTTACTTTACTTTTTAATTTTTTTAATTAGACTTATCTATAGTGTTGTTTATAATGCCAAATTTAAAAGTTAAGTGCACAAAAATATTTTATTATACATATTAATATTTTGATTATCTCCATACAAATATTATGTCATTTAAGATTTTTTACTGTTTTTGCGATAGCAAACAATCTTATACTTTTATCTGAAGATGTAAATCGTTTTATAAATAAATATTTCAGAGTTGACGAAGAAAGACTAAGAAAACAAACGTGGGTGATTTATATCTTAAGCCTTCACGATTGAAACGTCGCCGCGACCACTCGGCGGAAATTTATTTTGATTTATACGGGTAATGTTTTACTTTATGTCATCCATATTAAACGAAATAAAAAAAAATTATCATGCTTATAAAAACTGTTTAATTGCTTAAAATTGTTGATATGAAAATAGACATTTTCCGGAAAAAAAAAGAAAAAAAAAACTTAAGCTAAACTGTTTTATTATAAATTATTGTATAGTAATATCTATGTATATAGTATAATAATAATACCTATGTATAGATTAGGTATAGCCGCGACATCTTTCATCTTTTCATATAATAAAGCTAGCTAACCTGAGAACAACGTTCAAAGGATTCTATTGATTCCAGGTCATACTTTCTCGTAGTATGAATTTAAATCGCGCCCAGTTTATTTTAAATTCATTTAATAGTTTTGTCCTAAAGCGCGGTCAAGATACAGACAGATAGACAAAAAAAAACATTTTTGGCAACAGTATCGATTATGGAAGACTCTCCAAAATAAATTTTCAAATTATCTGTAATGTACATAATTAAATCTGTTCCAGTTTTATTACAATTATACCTATATGTAGATAAAAATAATCATAGATATCAAAAAGAAGAATTAAGACAGTAAGAAATCATGCAAAGAAATTATGCCTTTGTGTGTCGATTCTTCAGCGAAATAAATAATAATCTGAAAATTTTTATCACAATGAAATAATAATGCAAGACTTATACAAACATATTTCATGGCTGTAATTGAATGTGTACGACTTGTTTATAAGAAAGTGTTGTTATTTGAACACACACCAACGATTTCAAATACATCAACACAATTCAATTGTATCATTAATAATAAATATTTTAATCGGCATGGGTAATTAATTTGTAATAGCGATTTTTTTTAACAAATAACCCGCAACTTTGTTTCAATCTGGTAAAAAAAAGGAATATGTATATAAAAAAAAGGTAATCCGTCATGAAGTGTCTTGCAGATTTATTATTAAAAAGAATGTTTTATTAAAGCGAAGTAATATAATCATTTTTATCATATTGGTGTTGCAAATTTGTCTTTTTACTTGGAACTAAAAAATATAATTATTTGTATCGATATCGGCATAGGCTATAAAATATCGCGCTATAAGTCAATCATTAGAACTATAAACATAAAAGTCAATGCGGATGAAATTACGAAGCACATCAAGTCATTAATAAATATGTTTTATAACACGATAACACATTCTGATACTAACTCCGTTCTCCGCAGAACAAGTTTGTAACAGTTGCCTTATCAGTATAGTTACTGAACAACTAACAACTACTTAAGTTAGCGATTACAGTGGACGTCGGTTATGTAAGCTATATCAATGAAATAAATCTAGAAACACTCATGTTTTTATTACATATATAAATATAATAAAGTTATTGGTTATATAGCAGCGGAATATCTATATATTAATACGTGAAGCAAAAAGTTTGTACCCCTTTTTACGAAAATTACACGGACGGAGAAGTATGAAAGTTGGCAGAGTTAAAGTTTATATGGAGAAGAAGTGCAGAATGCTAATATACTCACCACGTTATGTGCAATCATATTTTTTATGATGTTGACAATGCTGGTAATTGTAGACTAGGTCTACAATTACCAGGTAGGAATTTCGACCACTGGGCGACCACTAGTTATTATAAATATTCTACAATCTATCTCGTTGACTTAAAGGGAACGATAAATGTGGAAAAGGCTACGCGATGCGACTTGATGCGAAGCGATAATATCAAAAAGTCTTTTATATATATATGTCGGAGAATCATCGTTCCCGTGGACATCGTCATTAGTGGTTGCGAGCTTAGTGGGCGTCATCGGGGTAAGATGCGAGCACAAAACACAAATGATCACGGTTTCACACTATTGTAATTCAGATTACACAATATTAGGTCTCTTAATAACAATTTAATAATTATAACACAAGTAAAATGAACAATTAAAACTAAGCTGAGCAGCGAGTTCAAGGCACCGATCTCACTTTAATCTACCGAATACACTGCGCTCTGTATAATCATTCAACTCGATCCATACTAGCACTCCCAACTAACCGTAGCTAACTCGCTAGCACTCCAAACAAAATGCGTCGCAAAAACTGTCGGTCTCTCTAAAGTCAAGATGATGCCTCGACCCCGCTCGAGGCAAGTACTCTGCTCCGATTACAAATATTAAGCTAAACAAATAATATTATACGTTATGCAAGCTAGTAACAATCAACCCGACTCCTCCGACACGGCCGTCCTGACGTATCACACGCCCTCGTGTGATGTTGAAGGCCGCGCACCATCGTTATCTGCAGAAAAGAAAAAGATGTTTTTACATAGTTCGGCCACTCCTGACCAAGGATATCGTGTACACCATTGCATTTTATCTGCTGTGCAACAGCTACATCTTCTTCTTTTTTTTTTTTAAAGTTGTGTAATAGTAAGCCTTTCTTTACCGAATCTGAATCCCATTAAACTCGACACTACATAATTAAGTTCATAGTATCGAAACAACCACTTTGCTGTTTATTACTTAACAATATCTAAATAGCCACCTCGCCTTTAATTCTATTGAATGGCCACCTCGTCTTTCAATGGCCACCTCGCCTTTCAATGGCCACCTCGCCTTTCAATGGCCACCTTGCCTTTCAATGGCCACCTCGCCTTTCAATGGCCACCTCGCCTTTCAATGGCCACCTCGCCTTTCAATGGCCACCTCGCCTTTCAATGGCCACCTCGCCTTTTATTCTATTGAATGGCCACCTCGCCTTTCAATGGCCACCTCGCCTCTTTTTTTTTTCTATTGAATGGCCACCTCGCCTTTCAAAAAACTCAACTAAACCTTAACAACCACCACGCTGCTAGAATATCTTATAAAAAAAAGTCTTTAGTATTTGCCACACACACACGCGCATACCGACGCATATTAAGTGATGTGTGGACAGTACTACCGCAGCAAGTGTCCTACTACATACATCAGACCGCACCGCAGCGCGTGTCGCCAGCACCAGATCGAATACCGCAGCACCAATCATGCTCTATTCACGGGTGTGTCAGACACAGCATACACCCCTGTGACAAGGACCACATGACACCATTAGATCGGATACCGCAACACCAATCATACTCCCTTCGCAGGTGTGTCCCACGCAGCGCACACCCATCTGACAAGCATCGCAGCACCAGCCATGTAACTCGCTCTGCGTAGACAGTCCCATCCTCGGAGCACTCCTCACGCCCGTTGACCGCACAGTATTACCAGCAAAGTTAATCGTTAGTTGTCACGGCTCACACTCACAGCTGCAACATTAATAGCAACAAAGTTATGAGTAGTCATACTTCAAACTAATTTTAACCGCTAAACGAGATCTGACCACTCGCTCCGTCGGTGGTTGTACTACCACACGCTACCTTTCTGTCCACGGTATACAGACCACGTTTAGTAAAGTTCAGCAAATCAGCAGTATCGCTCGACTTGTTCGTTGGAGTGGTGCAATCTCGGGTATTACGAGACGCAAGTCAATGTTACAGCTCTTGTCACAAATCTATAAAACTTTGAACTATGGAACATATGATCATGATCTACAACAATTAGATTGGAAATACCAAGTAAAGGATTTACATTTTTTTAAAAACGTTTTTGCGAATTAGCATCCTGAACAAACATGGAATACAAAAGTCAATCAAATCAAAAAATTAATGGCGGTTTAAACGGGATAACCACACAGCCCATCCGTGATAATCGACACACGACTCGAGCCATCTGTCTTTTAAGTAATTGAATCGGGCTCGCATATTCTTATTCGGATTAACATATGATAGTCTTTTCAACAAAACCTCGAACGTTCTCACGATCCTTCAAATTTCGAGATACTATGGACGATATAGTCTTCATTTAACAGACTTTATTACTATTTCATTTAATCGACATACTATCAGTGGTAATGATGGAATTAGCGGTTCCATTAACATAAAACTTTTAAATTTCTAGAGTTCTTTCGTTAAACTTGATTACCAAAATAACAAAGAATTCAATTTCTTAAGACCTACAATACCTCTAAAACTTCTAAAGGTTTTATTGCGCGCACATTTAAAAAAAATTAATAAAGAAAAGGAGATAAGCGAACGCTTGAACCACTATTGATTATTATAATTATCGTCTGATATTCCCTGAACGACTGCTATGACGATATCGCTTAAATTAACATTACTAACATTATAAAATTACGATTTTAATTTTACAAAGCAATAAGCTTCGAGCCATATATATGTTCGCCATAAGGCCGGGATTTTTATATAAACTACACGGTTAAGTTTCGTTAGAGTTATAAACAAATTGATTATTTTTATGACTATTGCTAGAATCGAATCTAGTCTAGTTTTTTTTTTTTTTTTTTTTTTTTTTTTTAATAATATAAACGCATATTATTCCCGTGTTTGTCACACATTAAACATTTACCAACTTGAACGACCGTGACGCACTCCGTTATTTTTAATAGGCAAAGTAATTGTTTTAATAGAAAATAGGAATAATTTCACTTCTTTCGCGTTGATTTTAATTAATTAAAAATTAGTTTATGTCCTTGACAATATGCAATTTAAAAAGCAATTGACAAGCGTATCCTTCATTGGTCTGGTACTTATCAGAATTAGCTAATGACGTTGCTTAAAATATTTCTCCTCATCGATCCTGTCTATAAATTACTACAACTATGGTCATTCGTCAGCTAGTCACTTAACCAGGTCCTAGTGTCACTTTTAAGACAATTTCTGATGCGAGATAAACACTGACTACCATTCCAGTTATATAACCTTAGCACGGTCAATATTTTCATACCAGGTCTCTACGTCGTCGACGCTATAATCAAAATTCAAAACAAACGAATATTGGTTAGATCTCACCATCTTATTAATCGATCTTATCGCGTCGATAATACGATCTGTCGGGTAGACGTCACCGTCGGCAGCGGCACTCACAAGACGCCTTGGCGAGAAGAGAGCGACTGACTTGGCCTGCTGAGTGCTCTCCCGAAGCATAATCGCAACTCGCCTGGCCACCGATGGCAGTCGCGGCGACGACATTTCCAGAGCATTCGACTCTGTGTTGAGGTAGAGATGAGTGATATTCTTCCAGTAACGTAAATCGATCTGGAATTTGTTGCATTTTCTGAGTTAATACATTGTTTCACATACACCGACTGTTAGTTATGTTATAAACATACTAACACTGTATTATGTTAACTACTAAAACTGTATTATGTTATAAACATTTAAATAAACAATATTAACGAATAAAAAAAAGGGTTATTAAACACATCTCTTTTACTACCACCACCTAGTGGTGGTCCACAATTAATTTTCAAAAGCAAAAAGCAATCATGTACATAATTAAAGACGTTATGTAGTTAAAATAATTTTAGCATTTTAAGTATCAATTGTGTCACATCTGCGTAGTTTCTTAATCTATGAATTTCACCGAAACAGCAGCAAGAGCAGTTAGGTATAGTGACGAGTGATAATTTATAAACATGAATTACGTGTGTTTTACCAATAATTCAGTGAAATGACTTGTGAAAAGTAACTCCTTAGCTTTTACTTGTATTTATTGAGTGGTTTACTCAGTACCTCAGTACATACCCAGATATTTAATAGATTTTGAATATAACAACTTAAACACGTCGTGACTCACGCTTCGATAGGCGCTTCGCACAGACTTTAGTTAGAGTTTAAGTATGTTTCGAACTCATGACGTCTGTGATAATTGACGCCACAATAATAAAATTATTTATTTTGTTAACTTAGACCAGCTCCTTATAATTTTTCAACTTGGGCCACACGACGACGACGTGACGAATGATGGTGGTACTTGAGGAGCCGAACGACGCTGGCGCACTTCACTAATGCACTTGCTTCGAAACTAACCGCGCGCCTAAATTTTATATAATTATATCGTTCCTTTTAACTTTTCGTATTGTAATAGTTTATTTTCGTGCATAAAATTCATCTCCATATTAAATCGTTTCAATCACATCTCATTCATATAATTTCATATCTCAAAATTAAGTCTATCTTTTACGTAAATCATATAATTTAATAAGTAAGTAAGTAAAAACTAAGTAAATGTGAGGTTATTAGGATAACTAGACATTCTGGTGACACCACAAGTACATGTACATACCATAACTCCTGTTGCAAACAACCAAGTCTCAGCGTCTACTCTATACTATAATTCCTCAAAGGTTGCTACATATGTTTCTAACGTATCAAAGCGGAAAAGAAAAAAAACTTTAAATTCCACCCACTTCATATTAAGAAAATTTATCTGAAAAAAACATGTTGCAGCCGAGCCTCTCATGGCCTTGCTAAGTATAAGAACTAATTTACTTCCCTTTATACCACGATCCGATAAGTAGATGTCCGCCGTTGCCAGCCAGGCCCGGGTATCGGTGTCTGCAACTTCCGGTTTAAATCTGGGCAGCGTGATGTCATTCCTATCCTCGTTATTCGGTGGGTTAGCTAGCGCCTCCTCGAGTAGCCTCATGCTGGTTTGTTGCGCTTCAAATAACGCGCGCCATCCGTCATCTGCCACTGGTCGTTCGCTTACATTTTGTGCCTGCACCGATCCCACTTCTGATGTCGGAGAATCATCGTTCCCGTGGACATCGTCATTAGTGGTTGCGAGCTTAGTGGGCGTCATCGGGGTAAGATGCGAGCACAAAACACAAATGATCACGGTTTCACACTATTGTAATTCAGATTACACAATATTAGGTCTCTTAATAACAATTTAATAATTATAACACAAGTAAAATGAACAATTAAAACTAAGCTGAGCAGCGAGTTCAAGGCACCGATCTCACTTTAAGGCCAGTATATCCCAAATCACCTGTTTTTGATAGAGTTTTAAACATAGTAATATTCATTTTTTTGATCCTTTAAAAATATATGTTATAGTTTAACAAACGTTCTTGATTATTCAACGGTTCAAAACACGATAATTGTAACTTGACTCGATAAAAAAAAAACATAAAGAAAGGATGTTTTTGATTATTTTTCGAGTTGTATTCGAAGAATATCAGACTTTAAGTTACAATATTCACATGTAAAAATAGGTAATAACTTTTAGTAGAACATTTAACGGTTACTTTTTTAAATAAATGTTTCTATTTTTTTTAAATATTAAATATTTAAATTATATAAGAAAACGGCGCGCGCGCCTCGCTTTAGTTGCCTGCGAGGCGTCATCGAAGTAGGACCTGTATCTCTGCTGTCTGGCGGCGTCCCCCCCCCCCTCTAAAGATTGGATTTTTTTTTTATAACAAAAATATCCACGGGCTTATATTTGCCCGTGCCTTTTTTTAATTAAATGTATAAGATTGTTAATATAGTTTCATGCGTACTATTTTAGACTTACATTAGCTAGACTTATTGTCAGGATCTCTATGACGCGAGTCCGTATACTGACCATTATTTATTTATTATTATTATAATTTTTTTTAATACATATAATCATATTTACATACATATAATCATTTTTAATAAACATAATCTTTATTTACAAATATAATTTACATATACAAATATACACACATACATATATATACATATACATATATACACACACACACATATACTATGGCGGTATATTATATAATATATATATAATTTTATTTTGTCTTTTTTTTTCTTACATCTATTTACATCATGTTTCTTATTTTCTATGTACATGCGTTTATTCCTTGATCTAATATAATCTAATATTTCATTGCTTGTTAGTACATACATACCAGCCACCACATTTTTACGGCTTGTCTACATTTACATTTGGGCTCTTTATTTTTGTATTATTTATTGGAGACTCTGCCGCAGCCATCCCCCGAGGGAAGCTGTTCGAGCACATCCTCAATGACGGCGGTGTCTCTTTTATGTATAGCCATCTTGAGGGTGTGCTCGAGTATTTCCTTTGTTGTGGCCTCCACCGAGGCCGACAAAACGACCGATTGCATCACCACCGTCGTCGGTGTAGTAGACACAGGTCTTTGTGTGCCTGGTCACCGCAACCACAGCATGCGGAACACTGTCATGAATCCGCAGCCTCCTAGTCTTTGTCTGGACGATGATGACTGCCTCGCGTGTCTGTCCCTGTGCCTCGTGGATAGTCATGACGCTCGATCCCTGTCCGGTGCCGTATCCCTTGTCTATCAACGTCTTCTTTTCCTCTTGTGTGAAAACCGATGTATAGGGTCCGGTCTTGTCTCTTAGGAATTCGAGCGCCAGTGAACCTCTCTATCCTCAGAGAATGAATAGTGTGGTTTGAGAAATAGATTGGATAATTTTATTTAGTACTAACTGTGCCCCGCGGTTTCACCCGCGTTAATTTGAGGGAAAAACGTACTTAAATATTTTCGCCTCGTTGGTCCAGTGGTACCAAGCGTTACTGCCGAGCAAGGGGTCTCAGGTTTGATTCTTGGGTCGTTCAACATATTACTGAGTTTTTTTTTTCGAAAATTTACAGTAAAAGAGTGATGTTATATTTACTTTAAAAGTGGAACTATAATTAAAAAATGTCTTGAGAAGAGAAATAATAAAGGACGCAACGGAAGCTCTCAAAAAAGATTATTTTTTCCCGTTTTTGTAACATTTCTTATTATTACTCGGCCCCTATTAGTCGTAGCGTGATGTTATATAGCTTAAATTCTTCCTCAGTAAATGGACTATCCAACGCAAAAAGAATTTTTAAATTTGAACCAGTGGTTCATGAGATTAGCGCGTTCAAACAAACAAACTCTTCAGTTTTATCTATTAGTATAGATTATTATTGATTATTTTATTAGATTAGTTTAGTTAGTACTCTAACAACGTTGGAAGTGTTTTTACTGTATAGCAGTGTAGTGTAGATATAAAATGGGGAATAAAACTAGAAATAAAAAGAAAATATCTAGACGTGAACTACGTAAGCTTAGAAAAGCGATCAGATAAGTACTCGTAAGTTTAATGAACACTCAATCTATTTTTAGCTAGAATATAATGATTGTCATCGATATCTTAGACCGATATATTAGTATATCCAAAATTTCAATAAGTTATATTAGTATTTTCACCTAACAGCGGCTAGCTAGCAGCTAGCGGCAATTGAAGATTCTTCGACGGTCAGCGAATGGCGATGGGTCCCAACCAGGCTAAACGTAGCCGACGACGCGGCGCGGGACGTACCAGCGGGATTCAGCAGTGGTCACAGATAGTACACAGGTCCTGAATTTCCTTATCATCCGGAGTCCACCTGGCCCACGGAAACGTCCGCCTTGTCGTCGTCAACCGAACCTACAGGCGAAGAAAAAACTCATCACGTCACCGATCGTAAACAGCCGCGACTCAAAGAAGGGTTACCAGACTGCACACGGTACTCCAGCTGGAACAGACTCCGCTACACGACGGCTCGAGTGCTACAGTTTATAGAACTCTGTCGAGCCAATACACAACGAGTCAACTATAAAAGGACTAAGAAAAGCGCGTTAAAAGACCCAGACTGGAAAAGGACGAACAAGAAGCTGAAAACACGCCAGAAAATAAGAGTAGAGCTCGAAGAAACTTTGGAGGTTCGTCCGGTCTCCGCGGAACTTACCAGGAAAGCTGAAGACCTATTCATGAGAACAGTCCAAGAAGAATCTTTCCCAAATGAAGTAGAAAGCATTAAAGACGGGAAGTCGTTTACCCGAAACAGTCGCCTCAAGCAGCTGAGCATCGAGTGTGCAGAGAGAGGCCTCCGAGTCCGTAGTCGTATTAACGCCGCGGAGCAACTATCAACGCCATCTAAAAACCCGATGATACTAGATAGAAATCATCACACAGTGAAGTTGTGGATCATAGCGATGCATAGAACGAGGCATCACACGGGAGTCGAGGCGACTGTGAACGAATGTCGACAGCACTACTGGATACTACGCCTGCGGCCCGGCACAGGAACGCTCTTTCCACAGTGTCTACACTGCCGGATTAGGGCAGCGATCCCGCCACACCCGAGAACAGGAGACCTACCTGCGTGTCGCCTAGCTCACCATCAGCGACCCTTCACATACACAGGGGTGGACTACTTCAGACCATTAACAGTCACCGTGGGATGCAGCCAACAGAAACGTTACGTGGCAGTATTCACGTGCCTCACTGTAAGAACGATCCACCTAGAGATAGCGACTTCACTGAGCACAGACTCAGTGATAATGAATTTAAGAAGAATGAAAGCTCGACGAGGACAACCTGCTCAAATCTGGTCCGACAATGGGACTAACCTGCGAGGTGCCGACAACGAATTGAGACAGGCAATGGACAGAGCGACGTCCTCACCTTCGTCGCTGGGTCAACAGGCGGCATAGGGTCCTTACGTTTCGGCTGTCGCCGGTGCTTACCGGGCACGGTTGCTTCGGTAAGTACCTGCACCAAATCGCTAGGCGAGAAGCCACCCCTGATTTTGCCACGAGTGTAGCGCGCCAATCGACTCGGCGCGTCACACCCTGGAGGAATGCGCCGCTTGGGAGCCCCAGCGCAGGGCCCTGGTGGCAGTAATAGGTGGAACATAAACATTTAATATCTAAGAGAAGAAATAAAGCTTAAATCTACTTCTCTTAGGTATTAAATGTTGTAAAGTGTATTAATTAACAAAAAAAAAATTACTGATAATTAATATAAATTAAAATATTAATAGTAAATTTTTTTTTAGCTATAAACCCATAAAAAATTAAATAATGGTTTTTATCTACTTCTCTTAGGTATTAAATGTTTATGTTGCATTTTATACTGTGCCTTCAGGATCGAAAACAAAACTGAATTATGAAATAACCTAAAGTAAAAAAAAAAAAAAACCTAGTAAGTTACTGTAAAATTATATATTTAATTATTTCCGTGCGCCGTCGCCGCGCGCGGGGTCATCGAGAGTTCATTTGATCGGAGACTTCGCGTAACTAGTCGCGCGGGGAGGGAGGTAGCGCTAAATACCTACAACGCTCGAATATACTGGCCTTAATCTACCGAATACACTGCGCTCTGTATAATCATTCAACTCGATCCATACTAGCACTCCCAACTAACCGTAGCTAACTCGCTAGCACTCCAAACAAAATGCGTCGCAAAAACTGTCGGTCTCTCTAAAGTCAAGATGATGCCTCGACCCCGCTCGAGGCAAGTACTCTGCTCCGATTACAAATATTAAGCTAAACAAATAATATTATACGTTATGCAAGCTAGTAACAATCAACCCGACTCCTCCGACATATATATATATATATATATATATATATATATATATATATATATATATATATATATATATATATATATATATATATATATATATTCGATTATTTAAGAACAAACAGTTTTATACAATGTAAAAAAAACATGTATGATTTTAAAACTATAGTTCTCTAAATTAATACACAAAAAATTGAAAACATAAGGCTAGAAAAGTTATTATACATATGTTAGATATGGAAAACAATTTTAAATATTTATTAATTTAGTTTTCTAACTATACTTGAGCCAAATTCGATGTGGAATTTATGTAAACAAACCAAATGTCATCGTGTATAGGGTTTTCACACTTTTAGTAATGAAAAATTGTAATTTATCACCAATTTCCTAGTTATACATTAATAATTTTACTTTAACATTGTTTCCTAGAACTTAACTTAACCCCCAAATACGTAATATATAAGAAAATTTGCTTTTAACAAAAATTAACAAATTTGTAATTACTAATATACATCTAACAACCCTAAATTTTTGCACTGACAGGAAAATTTCTCAGATAAGCAACATTTGGTCTTTTTTTGATCAGTCGTTATATTGTTAAAGGTAAATTGTTATCGATTTTTATGCACAATTTCAAATATTATAATTATTATGTTTATTCAACGTAAGTAAAGTAAAATAAATAATAAAAGAGAATGAGTGTCTGAACATAGATTTTTAATCATATTAAATCAGTTTTAAAATTTTTTGGAATAAATCTCGATCAGGCAAACTTTATTACAGAAATTCTACAATATTATACATATTTACAATTCAAAACTTAAAATAATTATTTACAACATTTGTTTTAAAACAAATGTTGTTTTATTTTGAATGCTATTCAGGGATAGTGTAGCTATTTTTAATATAGGCATATACATATTTATTAAAATATTTAGAAATCATTCAGTGGGAAATTAGTATACCCACGTTAACAAGTAAATTTTACACATAATTATAGATAATATATAAATATATCTAACTTTCTGACTTATTTATTTCAAGTTTTATGTAGCTCGTACTACTATGTATAAATATTAAAAAATATAATTATTATAACTGTTTTCCAATAGGCTGTAAATATCTGCCTATGGTTGGTTGCTAAGCAACGTTTTGTTGGTAAACATTCCATATCGAATTTGGCTGAAGTATAGATCTCTTTTAAACATGTTTTTATATATTAATATTTTATATCTTAAGCTGTCGTTGTCGGGTTAGTTCGCATCATTTGAATTATTACGTGTGCCACGTCACGTCATGACGCGAGATGACGCTTATTTATGACAAAGGAATAGAATGGATTAGGAGGAAGAAGGAGTATGATATATTAAACAGAGCCTGACTTGTATTTAAATTTAACACGAGTATTAAGTCAAGTCTACATAATCAATAATCTAATTTACTAAAAGCTTAACTAATAATAATGATTAATCCAGGTAAAAACTTCAAACAGTCCTTACCGTTAAAGCCTGTAATTCGAGATAAAGTCGGTAACTAGGGATGTCATAAAAAGCTCAGGGTCGCTTAGCAAGCCACGAAAAGTAGCTCTTTTTCTCTCGCGTTTCACTTATTGATCGATTCGGAGACTAAGGTTCGCAGTAATATCGGAGTTACTAATCAAATCAAAATCAGAAATTTCTTTATTCGTGTAGGCATTGGGGGGTTTGCCAATAACACGCCACGCTTGGCAGGCGGGTTGGTGAGCGCAGTGTGTTTTGGCACGATATGTTGACGCTGCTGCCTATCGCCATCCTGGTTTTTGTACAGTTGTTCGCACCACTATGGCCTTAGTCGCCTTTTACGACACCTCAGCAAGAAAGAGGTCGGGACTTTTCTTCTCTGCTAGTCACGGTACGGTAAATTAAAATTTTATTATTAATTATTTATAGTTAATTTGAAGCTACCGTCGATTCGAAATGTGGATTCTACTGAGAAGAATCGGCAAGAAACTCAACAGTTACTCTGTAGTCTGTACTCACCTAAAGCTTGACCCCGATACTGTTATAATTAAACGCTTAAAAATTATTGAATTGTGAATTCTATTCAATGTATAATTCATAATTGTTAAAATAATCGACCATTACTTAAAATAATGCTTAGGATAATTAAATTGCATTATAACAAAGCTGGCGAGCTTATTCCGTTTTTTAAATTATTTAATTATTATTGCCAACTATAAATTAATTAAAATAATCAAAAACCAAAATTATTAAAAACTAAATTTTGTTTCCTTCGAATGAATCTGTATCTATAGAGTCCTTAACGTTAAATGTGAATGTCGGTGTTGCAAATTGTCCTCATTTTTCAACTGCCTGGAGTAGCCAAAGCAAAGAGATTTTGTTTTTATTTATTGGTTAATTTCAAAAATATAATTTTGACACCAACACTTTCAGAGAAAAACATTTAAATCGTTAGTCATGATATTTTTCGATGGCGCATTTTTTTTTAAATAAGTTTTCAATTCAATAAATAATGAAAACTGTAAAGTTAAAAAAATCGTTACGCCATGTTGTACGGAAATCGGTCCGGTACCGCCAGGTGCGCCTGCGCTTCCCGTTCAACCGTGACGCTCCCTCGATACTGTCGTCTACAAAACTTTTATATTTTTATACGTTTATTTTTATTATCGTTATATAATGTATATACTCATTAAATTAGATATATGATAAAATACTAGGAGATTATAAAAAAATATGACGCTATATAATTATGTACGTAACCACTTTTAAGTATATGTTTTATTTATTTGTGGTTGTATTTGTAATTAAGTTAGATCTCCTCGACTCGAATTATTTAATCAGAGTTGAGAACACTTAAACCAACATGATTATATTGTTGGCACATAGCTCGTAGGACTAACGGCCGATGGAGCAGAAAGGTTCTCGAGTGGAGACCACGTACCGACAAGCGCAGCGTCGAACGGCCGCCAGCGAGATGGACAAGGTAACTGGAAGCCGTTGGATGGAGGCGGCTTCGAACTGGTCGCTCTAGAGGTCGATGGAAGAGGCCTACGTTCAGCAGTGGATATCCAATGGCTGATATGATGATGATATGATAAAGGTATTTGTTGTGGTCTGAGCGTTTGTGATTTTGTTGTGTGTGTTTGCCGACATAGGATTTAAGGACATCACACTAGAGGCCGTTAGATGTGAAGCGTTTATTTATTTAGTTTTTTTTTTCGAATTTTCTTACATATATTTTGTTCTACACATGACTAATAAAAAACGTCTTTAGATCTTATTTTATTAGACTATATGTAATAAATATTTAAAATATAGAATAGATCAATCGATATTGCTGTAAAATAATTTTGGTATAAAATCCTTTTTTTATTATTTTTAAGTGCCATCAAAAATTTTGCGGAAAAACCTTGTTGGAATGGAACTTTTGAAACCTTTTACAACTAAGTAGTAAAAATATTATTAGGTTAATTTTAAGGCTATTTCCTTGTGTTTAAGATAACTGAGTCTGGCGTCATTTTTTCGAATAAAAAGTATTTATTTTACAATAATCTGATATCGAATTAAAGTTTACATTACGATATTGAACATTTCTGGGTCATAAAAGCACTTTTAGTTTTGTTTAATTAAGATGATCACGGACGCTTAAATATGTACTTAAAATAAATAAAAAAATGTAGGTACATGGTACAGAACATGGTAACATAATAACACAACACTCATCTACTCAAAGAAAACTCATTTCTTACTGTAATTTGTTAGCGTATAATATGTCTGTAATTTCACACAAACAAACCGAAGTACGTCAATATTATCATTTTAGTAATACATATTGATATTTCTAATTCGTTTTAGGCTGTGGGGTTAAAATAGTGCGGCGATTACATTAAAACTTTTCCATTCGTATGTACAAAACATTTTTGCTTTCGCTCTAATAGCTTATGATAATAAGGGATAGAATGATGAGTTTGAATATTGAAATTTCGTGTTTTAAGGGACGAAAAGAGACTGATGATAGTGTTTCTCCTACATTATCAAGTACTTCACATGGTTTTTGTTGTTAAAATGATGATATATAATTTTTTTAATATTCCGAAGTAAATTGGTTTTGTGTTTATTGTTTTACGGATATTTAAAAACTTATTAGTGATTACATGGAATCGTTATTTACTTTTTTTGGTAACTTTTCAATAAGTGTACCGTAAGTATGAAAATTATTTTTTTATATCATAATTTGGCTATTTGTGATGAAATTTAAGTTTAGATTACTATGGTTTTGTTTTTTTGGAATAGTAAAAGTAAAAAAGTTTTCATTACTTTCGAGAAAATAAGAAATCGTAAAAAAAAGGTGTTTTATAAGCCTTGTGATTTACGTCATGTCATTATATTGAATAAGGAAGAATAAGAACATTTTCATGTCCACCTCATAATAGCTTATAATAATAATTTAACAGATATCAACTAAAAAGAATACTAAATTCGTATATTGAAAGGAAAAAACTATATAGTATGAGTCAGAATTACCGACGTACAAATCAATACCGTAATACATTGTTTGATAATACATATTTATTTTTAACTAGCTGCGGCCCGCGACGTCGTCTGCGTAAACGCTATTAAATTACACGTTGTTACAGAATGCGTTGAAGAAATAAAGTTTCAGTGCTCGTTCCCCGTAGGTGATAGCGTGATAATATGTAGCCTATGTTATGACCCGACTTCTTAATAATATTCGTGCCAAATTTGAAGTAAATCCATGCAGTACTTTTTGAGTTTATCCCGGACATACATACAGACAAACAGACAAAAATTCTAAAAACAGTATTTTTGGCTTCGGTATCGATTGTAGATCACATTCCAAGTATTCTTTAAAAGAAAAATTCAATGTACAGTTTTGACTTTCCTACCATTTTATTATATGTATAGATTATATAGTATAAAAAATGTTTAAACACTTGTTTTTATGGTGATCCTTTAATTATAATTATATTTTGTTTTTATTAATTTGTTGGTTATATCGGTCACAATAATTAATCCTTAAATTTAAAAGTGAGATTGTCTGCGAAAATTTCACGGCTTAGCTGTTTGATTAATCTGTTTTAATTAAACTTTAATTATTCTACCTCATCAATATCTTACCTTTAACTTATCTGCTACAGAGGTATCTTTAATCCCGGAAAAATGCGTAGTTTCTTTAGTATTTCCAAAAAAAACGCTACAAATACAAGAGTACGTCGGTGACCTTTTCCACATAAAAATACAAAAATCACATGGTTTTAGTAACATTATCGAAATATCTTAAATATTGACAAAGATAACATACATAACTGACATTCTATTCTTATGTAATCTTGGCCTTTAAAATTTCGTTTTCACGACATTCTTTTATATATAGACGATCAACTGTTTCTAAGGTAGCAAACTTAATGCCTGTGTTTTGGGTAACTGTGGAGTGATAAATATATATAATATATATATATATATATATATATATATATATATATATATATATAATAGCATTTATTAAAAATCAAGTCTATACGCTTAAAAATGTAAACAAGAATCAAGCGATGAAAGAATATTAATTAATTTCGGATTTTAATTTGTTTACGTATACTGTGCTCAGTGGATTTTCACGGTATGTATGAAAATATCTCAATATTCGCATCACCAAATATCGTTCTACACGAGGGTTAACACGTGGCTAGGTATATATCAATGTTATATAATATTAGAAACAATATCAGTAGATTCTCATTACTGAACGTCGTGAACAGATGTTCACAATAGATACGTACGATACTCTGGTAATCCTCATAACGCTGTACTGTTATAATAAATAACGAAATTTCTCTTATAATAACTTATTTATTTCTATTATATTTATCATTTCGAAATAATCCTGAAAAATAGAGAGTAGGATTATAGATCAATGGAGTAGGAACAAATATTGATTTATTCACATACCTAAACATATTATATTATAAAGTTAAAAAGTATGGTTGTTTTAATGTTCGGTTGTTTGACGTTCTTCAAAATAATCTAACCCGATTATAATATAATTATTTGCATTAAAGAGTAATTAACTCTTCAACTCTCTCTTTCTTACTGATAAAATTTATCTATAATATAAAAATAAGTCGGGTTTTCCTTCCTGACGCTATAATTCCAGAAAGCACGAACTGATTTCCACGGTTTTGCATTCGTCGGAAAGGTCTCGGCCTCCGTGAGGTTTATAGCAAACAAAATTCAGGAAAAATTTCAACAGAAAAGCAGGAAAATAGGGAAAATCATTTTTCACATACAGCGCCATCTCTGATACATAGCATGTACTACAAACCAATATATATCAAACGAAATGTTACAAAAAACGAAGCCGAAGGTGTCGAAACGGAGTTCGCCGGGTTTGCTAGTCGGTTTAACTATATAGGTATACTAATTATATAGGTATATGTAAGATAAATTGATACAAATAATACCTATGTTTTTAACATTACTAGTTATACCTATAACTATTTTCTGGTGTAAATGTTCAAATGGTTGTGTAGCTCCATTAACGGCGGTGGTTGCGCGTCGAATGCCCACTTGGATATTATTATTTCTACATGTTTTTGTCACTGTTCATCATATTTGTTCATTTTAATCTTCCCATATTGAAAATTATGCATTACGCAATGTCCGGTTGTAATAAAAACGCCTAATAACAATCGTTACTTTGTAAACGAATTATTTGCTAACTCGTAGCGGAGGAGTGTGACGGTGATTAAGCTCTATCGAACCGGATTCGGACGGATTACCCTTCTGTATAGAAGAGAAAGGCTTCGTCCAGCAACGAAAAATTATAAAGCTTCGTTAGTTTAATTTCATTTAGTAACTAACATACTTTAAAAAATTGACTATTTCTGAGTGTAAGATGCTCATAGTTTTTTTTTTTTTCTTGCACTATTTAGTTACGTATCTGACATTAAATATATATATAGTTTTTACAACCATCATATTATGATAGTTCTTTGTGAAACGTAGGCTATGATACTTCCTCTGGGAAAATGATTTTTGTTATTTATTCCAAATATTTGTTATATATTTCCAATATCTTGTGTTTGCATTCATGCATTTAATGCATGATTAGTTTTATTTTTGGAGTCTACTCCTAAAGAATCGATTTTCATATAAGGCCCCCGGTATGAAAAGAATGAGGAGTAAAAATCGTCGATCGCGTTACGTTTTTTTGCGCAACCTATTTTCACTTTTCAGTCGTAAGTATTAAGACGTAGTGCGTAGTCCGCGTCTTCACGCGATATCCGGAGGAAACGGCGGTTGAGGAAGGGGCGGGTGTGCGTCGCGCC
This sequence comes from Euphydryas editha, assembly GCA_036937285.1. Lineage (NCBI taxonomy): Eukaryota > Metazoa > Arthropoda > Insecta > Lepidoptera > Nymphalidae > Euphydryas > Euphydryas editha. The sequence continues at coordinate 20,790,502 of JAUPFZ010000004.1, read as the reverse complement.
CGACCGTCGCTTCATACCCCACACTCTCATGGACCCATTACTAGTGACGACCTTGACGTGAGAGCACGTTTATCGAGTCTTTTTTAATTAAGAAATATTAAATCATTTATTAATTTTTTTTACATTATTTAATTAATTAAGTGTAAAAATCACAATGAGTTCAGATTAACCTGTCATTGAACTTACCGAAGACGAGATTATTCGTTATTTTGATGATGAAGCCAAATTAATAACGGACAATTTATTGCCTCAGAAATCTAAAGGGCTCTATATTTTCGCGTAAAAACTGTAAAATAGGCAATAAGTGTTATTCTGCGTCACATTCGAATTATTTGTGCCTAGAGAATCGTTCTTAAGGAGTAATCTCCAGTCGTATGTCGGTGCTGACACACAGTTTTTTTTTTTTTTTTTACCTTTTTTTTATTACGATGTTATATATATTTTTTTTAACTTATTAATTTAGATTTTTTTTTAAATCTATGATAATTGACATGCGTAATGGATATATTAATATTATTTCTACGAGTATATTAGGTACTTTGTAAAATAATGCTTTATGTGTATGTTGTATCTTTTTAAAAATAAATAAATAAGATATCTTTAAATAATTTAATTAAAAAAAAAAAATTGCACAAATAGTGGCACGTGCTTTGAATCGGATAAAAGCATACGTGTTTCCGTAAACCTCTCCTTTTGCGTAACGTAATTTCAAACTGTTTTTTTTTTTTGCTCCGAAGCAAAAACAAACAAGTCTTATAATTTATTTCCTAGTAGACTCACTCCTTTCAATTCAGTGGAATATCTTTTTCTTTGCACTATTTCCGACTTCACGTGTTAGTTTTGTGCTTACGATTGGAATTATATATGTATATAAAACTTGAATGATTTTTTAAATGTGTCAAAATATATTTTTTCAGAATAAAAATAGACTGTATATACTCGTAATGTTTACTAGATTTAAACTCAAAATTTTAACATACGCAACGCTTGCGGTGTGCGGTAAAATATAAACCATAATGTAACACTTTATTTAATAATTAAAAGAAACATGACAAAACGAGACTTATCTCTTGAAAAGAATTTTCTTTCGTTTCATCATCATTTTAATGAAAATCGGGATATACAAACTGGCGGACTATTGCAAAATAATTTTACACATAGTAAGCTCTATTTTTATTTCGTAACGTAGGTACTCTTCATTAAGCAGCGATAACATCTGTGCGATTTTTTTTTGTTTTAATTTTTTTAATTAATCATCCTCTTGAGGAGACCCTCGAATGAAAGGTAATGGTATTCCTGTAACAGTGAACATGTGCGTCTGTTTCTATGAGCTGCCTTCATGGGCGCCGGCAGAAATAATTTCCAGGTGGTGCAGATTTTAGTTTTCTTACAATCTTTCTCTTTGCCGTTATTTATAACTTCGGTCAAAAACCCCGCCGGCTGCAGTTGCTTTTTAAATGAGAATTGTGTAATTACTGCCTACTAATTATTGTGAATAAAAAAATGATTTCCAACAGACGGATTTTTATTTCAATAATTCCTGTTGATCCCGAGATTCCCAAGGGGTGCAAGTGCTTCCCCTGGCACCACTCTGCCGGCGCCCATGGCTGCCTTTATATCGAAGATCGTTCTGGTGTAGAGACGAAAGTTCCATTAGCTCGCGGAATCGATTTACGCTTAGAGCAGGTATTTAGACAGATATTTATTTCCGATCTCGGTGTTAGTTCTTGTATTCATAACTTCCGGCCAATCATGTAAAATCTATGGTTTCAATTAGTACCATAAACTTCTTCCTAATGACAGATATTTTGATCATGAAATTATACACCAATCCGCTAAAGCAGTGTTGCGATTTAGCTCGTCTTCCTTACAAGTAGAAAAGTCCTTTGCCCAGAAGTGGGAACATTTACAGTCTGTTCAGTCTACCCTTCATTGTAAAAGTAATATATTATACATTAACAACCTTAATTTGATCTTAAGCAATTGTTGTTTTTGCGAAATAATCTTTTTTTTAAATATAATAAATAAATATATTTTACACACACACAAGGTCGTCTGTTCCTAAGGTAGGCAACTTAATGCCTGTGTTTATATATATATATATATATATATATATATATTTAATAAATATACATATGAATAATACATACATATAAATAAACATATTACACCCAGACTCGGGGCGGGAATGGAACCCACAACCCTTTGAGCAGAAAACGGTCACTGCAAACTGCGCCAACGGGTCAGTCAATCTTGTTATATAAATTCTCCACGTGTTTGCCCATGTGACCGCAATCTAACAACGGACACGTACCTACTCGTCTTGAACACGTGTTGTGTTCAACTTTAAGTAGTTGTAAGCCATTTGTTTACAACTACTTAAAGTATTTTATTAGCAATACGAGTAAAAACAATTATATTTATCTCGAAAATAATAAGTAGGTATCATAATTAATTTTGTTTTATAATTTGAATTTGTTTTCTATTAATCCCCATATTATTTTGTATTAATTACTGTTCTGCTGTTATGAAATGTAGCGTCGTTTTTGATATTCCGTAACCATACTCGATAAACAAGGTTTCTAAAACCTTAAATACCTCAATACTGAACTAAACTGAATGCTGCACTACTTAACTGCATGTTTGCGAATATTTTCCCTACCATGAATGAACGTCGCTATCAGGTGTTTATGATAACAACTGTGACCGAAAGCTTTACGTGCTGTCTGAGGCATGGTGGGGAGACCCCCAAACTCATATCCCATAGACCAGTAACAAATAAATGTATAAATACAAATATGTGCCTCGAACGGTAATCGAACCCACGACCGCCGGCGTTGAAGCGACTACTCGCACCACTAAAAAGATTGTTGTAGTGAAGTATGCAAGTAGTCGCCTAAAATTCTAAGCTGTAAATAAGTCAGCCCTTGTTTCAGTCAGAATTATTACGCGCTCCGTCGACCACAAAGTGGGGTAAACAATTCCATTGCAGGGTTTTCGAGGTAAAAATGTTTCCGCAACGGGTCGCTGGTTTTGATAAATGATTTTTAAATATTTCGCTTTTTCGTAATATTAATCTATAGTAAAACTAGCTGATGTCTGTGATTTTGCTCGTGTAGTAACTTTTGTTTATTGCCGCTTTGAAGGTTTAATTCTTAGTCTTACATTCATTTTTTTTTCTTTTTTTATTAGCTGAATTCCACATGGATATTTTTTTTTTACCTATAATTAATCTAAATTCTTCTTGTTTGTAATATTTTCTACTAATATTAATCTGTATATTTATAAAGAAATGTTAAAGGTTAACCAACCACCAACCAGTCCAACCAAACAGTCACCAAAATTGGTGTATCGTCTTGTATCAAAAAGAGCGATTAATGTTTATATTAATATCTTTCCGTGAAATGAAATATGGAATAAAAATATGTTAAATCCTTGCATTGCCCGGGGGCTTAGCCACAGGCTTAGCTATATGTTAAATTTTCTCATGACACATGATACATGACCGTTGGCATTATACTGTATAAATTAGACATTGAAATTTTTGACATTTTGTAATACCGATTATTTTCGAAAATATACTTATTGTAGGTTACGAAGCGATTTATTTATATAAATCTTAAATGAATTAATACAGATTGCTTTTTCCTATTTTCATAATTATCATTCAGTAATTACATTTACGCCAATTTTTTTGTTATTCGGAAAAGAGATCTTCATCCATAATAGAACATAAAGAGATAATACAGTACAAACAATCTCTCCCTGTTAATTAAAGTATGGAATTATTTTCAAAGTTTATAGTCTAGTTAACAAATGCCATTTTGGTCAATTTTTTTTCAGCAGTTTTCCCAAATTATGATTGAGGTGTCATTCAAATTATAAATATTGTTCCTACAGTTCCGGGAGTTGGGACTTTTTTTGGGAAATTTCCTCCTCTTTTTGAATCTTTTTTAAATTTGAAAAAATCTTAATTAATTTTTGACATATTTACAAAAAACTAAAACCCCTTTTTGTTTTTTAGTTAATTGTTAATAGCTTTTGCAATTTTTGCAAGCGCCAATTTTTTTTTTTTTTTTGAAAAATCATTTAGTTACCATTCTGAACCGAATGACACTGATGAATCATAATTTTCGGAGACTGCTGAAAAAAAAATGACCAAAATAGCACTTGTTGACTAGACTATTATATAAAAATCGAATACAATAATAGATTTATTATTATTTCACTGATTTAATGATTATGTAAAAAGCTTGTGTCTACAAGCTAATGTCTATTTCACAGCGGGGTATAGACCTCTTCTTCTTTATAGAAAGAATTGGAGCTAAATCCGCCACGTTGCTCTGCTATGAATTGACGAGTACGTCATAGCTTAGAGTTTCTTCCGAAACACGCAGTTTTCTTTACGATGTGTTCTTTCACCGCTCACGAGATAAATTTTAAACAATTCAAGCACTTCACAATGCAGCAGCACCGATCCGGAATTGAACCTACAACCGTCTGTTTATTCAGGTGTTCTACAACAATATTTGTTTATAGCATTAAAAATATTGAAAAAAAAATAACGCATCTAAACGTCTAGCTTATAAACGGTGAACGTTATTTATTTAAAAAGGAAATGAAGTTTTCTTTCAGACTTCTAAATAAAGAATATTTTCAGTTATAGCGAACACGAAATAACCATTCGTTTAAATTTTCACGTTTTATGAAAGGGTACTAGTAATCACGCCGAAGAACTTTAACGACTGTGGATAGGTCATGCGCATCTTAACTGAAAGGCGTGTTCAAATGGACGCATGCACCGTTGAAAATATAAGTACTGAATTTGTTTGTTTATGCATTCGTCCGGAAAAAAAAATTCGTGACGTAAAATAAAAGCTTATATTGTAAGTTTTTAAGCTTTCACGGTCACTATTAATACTTTGATTTAAACGGGACTTACCGCGATCATTATTACGAGATTCGAGAGTGAAAGTTCGGGATGAACTGAAGTTTGACCCGTGACCATGGCTTCTGTGACGTCGCCGAAATATTTTAGATTTTACGTGCTCTGCGAGGCCCATTGGGAAAACTCTCAATGCACCCCAGACCAAAAACAGATATTTGCTCCTAGAAGAAATTGAACCGTCGTCGTTAAGGCGACTACTCACATAGCTACGCCAGAACGGTTGTTGGTTTAAAACATTAAATGGCACAATTGTATTTATCTATAGTACAGTTTGTGATATTTCAATGTATGTGTCGGTGCTTAGGCCTAAGTAGCTTTGAGTATTGATAATCTAACAATGACACCGTATAGTTTAAGAACTCAGTATGCCAAGGTGCTGGAAGTCCCTAACCATGTGGACAGACCATGTGGTTTTGAAATTCTATGTTCTTTAATAGACAACTATCAACGTCTGAACTGATATCAAAACGATCCATTCGCCATCCAATTTTTATTTCATCGGAATCTTCAATTTCATCTGTCCATATTTTTTTTATTATTACATCCACGTTCCTTTTAAATTAGACATCTGATAAGCATACATCAATGGTTTGGTTCCTAGAACCAATCCAGCATTTCGGTCAGAGCTAAAAATAGAGAACTAAAAAACTATATCGACCCGTATTATATTGTTATTAGACTCAAAAATGTTGATTAAAAATTTAATTTACATTGCTATATTAGATCAACAACATCATGGCATTCCAGTTGCCAAATTTATCCTATTTGGCAAATCAAAATCAGAAACAATGCCTTTATGTTTTTTTTTTGGTTTTTTTTTCCTTTTTGATCGGTAAACTCTAAAATTACATAATTTCTAGAGATATATAAGTGTCGAAACTCAAAGCGATCAAAACCGCAAGTTGTTGCGTATAAAACATATTCAGAAAATATCCATAAATTTCCATACGTTGAAATTTTAATCAAAATTGTTTATGTTTTGTTACTTCTCAATTATTACGTATATATAAACGCGTAATTTAAATTAGTTTTTCTTCAGTACGTAAAAGGGTAAGAAGTAGATGAAACTAATTATTAGGTACTTCGGGACTGGCTTAAATAACTTCGCCTGCCATTACACCCTTTGAAAATGTAATTAGCTTTGTAACCAAGTTTGACGACGCGACGTTTAATCCAATGTTATAACAAACCGGACTGGGCTTAAGATTCGTAATATAATTATGTATAAATAACTTTGTATTTTTATACTTTTTAAAATAATGATTTTGATACAATCAGTGAATGTATATTTTAAAACATAACTTTTATTAAGTTAAAGTTGGTCTATCTGTTTCAAAGTTATGATTCTACAGAAAAACAAATTGCCATACAGACAATACAATTAGGCAGACAAACATCAAACTTATAGCTTTGACACCAGTGTCTGTTCGCTGTTGCGTCAGCAGTTACAAATTTTTTTTTCTCCATTGGAATTAGGGTCAATAATTAACATTTAATAACTTAACGATATATTCAATTGTCCACAGTCGGAGCGAGTCGGCTCTGAACAGTCCGACAGAGCCGGATGTCTCATTGGCAGCCTCCCTCACCGACCCCCTGGAGGCGCACACGCTCGACGAGGCTAGACGCACTATCAGGTAATATAAACATCAAGATCGGATTAAATATACTAGACACGGTATGAAATATAGACTAGAATATTTTAAATATCTAGTTCATCGATGTATAATTATAATTATACATCGATGATCTAGTTACATTTATCTTGAAATAATTTTAATTGACTCAACTATATTCGGCACAACGACCATGGAAACTACCAAACGGAGGTGACGGTAAAAGCTGGTTAAACCATACAATTTTTCTAGTAAATTATCGGAAAATTACGCGGATAGAGAAGTATAAAATTTTAGCACAGGTAAAGTTTATATGGAGAAGAAGTGGAGAATGCTAATATTTTTGGAGTTTACTCCTTAAGAATCGATTTTCATATATAAGGCGCCCGGTATGAGAAAAATATGAGAGGTAAAATCTACTATTGAATGACCTCGTTACTTTTTCGGTGCGCGCGCACCTATGGTGCGGTGCGAAAGTAATGTTGCTCTAATTAATATTGAAAAATAATATTTAAAAAATAAATGATAATTGTCAAATAATAATAATTACATAATTTATCAACATTCCTAATGAAATATTTGTGCACATCTGAAATTGACTATTGTGAAAAGTTTAATGTAAAATATTTCGACGATTAGTTATAATAAATGTATATAAAATGAATAAATATATATTTATACATGTATATTATTTTCATTAATTTGTTAATTTACCCTTTCATATGGTATTAATCTTATTTTCAGTTGGATAAACTCTTTTTGCGTATGTTTAGACAATCGTCCTTAAGGAGTAAACTCCAGTCGTGCGTCAGAGCTGACACACACAATTTTTTTATAATAATGCTCAAAAAGTACTTTAAATTAATTTAAAAAAAACACTACACACACTACGGCGCACACACACATATGTATAATGTACATATATACACAAATTTCGTTTATTGTCAAAGTCTGTTGTTAACACGGTTTAAACAGAGGTCTTGCAACGATTTTTTTATCGAACACGGTTTTAAATACAGGTCTTGCAACGAATTTGTTATCGAAATTTTTTATCACAGATCAGGTTCAATTGCTGCATATGCTCACCATGTTATGCGCATTCATGTATTTATGATGTTGACAATGCTGCTAATTACAGATTAGGTCGAATTTCGACCACTAGGCTACCACTAGTAAATTTAAAGACACTATAATTAATTAAGCAAAATTGAGACCCAATTTTTACCTTTATTTATACAATAATATTGCATAATATGCATACGTAAACAGTATTTTCTTAATGAATATGGACTATTTTCATTTATTTCCAGAGATCTCCGAATGAAGTATCGAGCTCAAGCACATCAACTGTTAACATGGCGTCGAGCGCATCGTACTCAAGAAGAACTAGTCACACGCCTTCAGCGAGAGAAGGCTGAGCAACTCAAATCTCTTTCCAGTCAACTCCTCTTATTCGAATCGCGTCTGGTTCGTAAACAGAAGGAGATCACCAACATGCTAGCCGTACGCGAAACGATTATCATGAAACAGCAAAAAGTAATCGAAACCCTCCAAACAAAATTACTCGATAACGGAATCGATACATCACAAACGATTCCCGACTTCAGAGATATGTTACAAGATACACACATAACTGGCGATTTTGATTCATTAAATGATTCAGATTCCGCGGTTATAATGGAAGATGTGGATTCGGATTGCAGCAATCTTCCTCATGTGCCAAGATTCAGATCGGCTAACCCAGATAGTGTCACAATAGTTCGATCTATTTCAGATGCGATAGATCCAAATTTGAAATATAGCGTTGTTAGACGCTCGAATGGTTTCCTACGTAGACCGGAGATATTGGAGACTGTTTACAGCGTCGAAGAGGAAGCCGATGGAGATTCCACTAAAGGCCTTAGTGCACAAAACAGCACTGAAAAGGAATTGAAAGACGCAAATAAAACAGATGAACAGAAATATAAGGAAACGAGTCTCCTCGCGCAGAGGCGAGACAACTTTCGCATGAGGAGCGTAGTTTTAACTGCTGAAGTTAAAAGTATAGATAATGATAAAGAAACAAAACCTAAGTCGAATAACGATGTCTGGTCATACAGCTACGTGCCAAAAAGAATGATGCCACCTAATGATTCCGATGAGGAAGTCACTTCGAATCCAGAAAGTGATGAAGGAGAGACAGAACAAAAGACGAATCAGGTTGTGACTTACAACAGAGTAATGTCGAATCACAGGAATGTGACGAAACCGAAAGACGTCAAGTACAAAAGGATAAACAAGGCCAAATCTAAGAGCTTAGAGGAATTGCGGGGAAGATTAAAGAATTGGGTCGAAAAGGGTAATAAATTATCTGATATGCCGCTGGAGCATGCACAGAGTTATGCTTGAATAAATAACTAAGTTCCTTTGTAACTTCATACTTTTGGAATTCTCGAAACGTAGTTGTTGCTACATTGGGCATAAATCACGATGGCCCAGTAGTAAGGGTTTATTCCAATTAAGATAAGCAAACGCATTTACTGTTTAAATTTAAAGTAGCAACGTCCTTTCCCTTTTATTGGATCGCAAGTAATATTGAGTGAGATAGATCATTATATGCCAAATCGTTAGGGTAATATGATGTTGCTTTTTTGGCGTCTACATAAAGATATATTTTTAAATTCAAAAGTATTAATAGTTGTAGTTAATACAATTTTGCGCTGTAATAGACAGCGTTACTAATATGATTAATATTGGATTTTTTGCAAATATTATCATATTCGTAAAATAGAATAAATAAAGCAAGTGATTTCTTCTCGTGAAAATATTGTTTTTCTATTTGCCATCATTAAAATATTGGATGTTTGTATGTGTTTATTAAAACTTAAAGTAAACAGTAGTTGAATACTTGACAAATGTGAGAATTTGAAAGAAAATACGTGCTACATTATTTATTGAAAAAAAAAGCGCTAAATCACGCCAATAGGCGTACGAACGTTCAAGGCTCCATGTATGAAAAGAGCGTTAGGTATGCGCATTAGGTATACTACGTATGTGTACTCTGAATCGTTCAGTTCGTACATTACTTTAAATGTTTTATATCGATAAAAGCAAACTATTAGTGAAATATTTAAGTAATAAAATAAATATATATTCTTAAATGTTTTAATATTAAAGATCGTTGCACTATTCTTGATACTATCCTCTTGATCTTTTGCAAAAAGTTCTATACGAATTAAAGTGTTGTGCAAATTTTAAAATTTATAATCACACGCGATTTTAATGCTTTATTGAAATTAAAATGGTTTTGTCACCGTTTTTTCGATAGTTAAACGAGATTTACAACAATGATTTAAGATGCAAGCGTACTTTACATAATTATATAATTACAATGACAAGATCATTCCTTTTAATCAATGATTTTGGTCCTTGTAATAGTAGATGTTTATCTGTGAAAAACATGCTATTAATATATTATATGTATTTTTCACAATTTTTCATATATACATAACATACGAGTACATGTTCCTTGATGTTACTTTTATTACATAAATAAAAATAAGTGACTGATTCGGATTTCTGATACAATTAAACTTATATTAAACGGTCTTCAAAATATTTTATCAAAACCTACACAATTAATGATTATGTAAACTAAAATAAATATTTGTTATAAAAAATGAGCTTTTGTTAACGGTATTTATATCTCAGTTTCAATAAAAAAATTATATAATTGATTGACTATTAGGAAGTACTTCACGCACGACTGATTTCTTATGCTGCGTACAGACTTGAGTAATGTAACAAGCAGGGTAACACAAGCGATAAATTCTTTGTCTGAACGTTCGTGCTTGCGTGCACTAATCACGCCTTTACCACCCGTTGTGAGCATAGATTGGTAATTCTATAATTATAATAAAATAGTTAATTCAAGTATTGTTTTTTAAGAACTATTTGAAAGAAATTTTTATTTTATTTCATTCAAAATAGTACCCTTAAAACCTTTTTTTCTTAATTTTATGCTTTTTGTATATTATCGATTGTTTAGACAATCGCGAGCAAGTACGAGCGAGCGGTGTACATCGTTTGTGTCACATTGTGTACGTTTACGCGACGTACATCTGTACGCAGCATCAAACGCACGCTTTTTTACTCACTATGGAAATGATTGTCTGTGATTTTAAAATCATACATTTTCCAATTATAATTAGGTTGTAAAAATTAGACTAAGCTATTGTAAGTTTGTGGTAACATACATATTTATTATGCTATATACATATATCTGTGCCAATTGTTAGATATATTTATAAAATATATCACTTACAAGATTTTACTTATAAAGAAAACTTTAGTATACTGATCATGGATGCTTACATCACACGTATTTCTATAAATAATAAAAACATGTAGGTAATTAAAAAAAAAGGTTTTTCTTTTTTGTTTATTTTTTTTCTTTAAACGAGACCTGCAATTTTGTTTATGTAACAATACGAAGGAGTATCTGCTGTTCTGTAAAAATATATACTTCTTATTTTAATTGCATTTTTTTTTTAATTGTAAAGAAAATAATTATCTAAATCTAAACGTTAGTAAATATTTGTTATCAATATCAATATTAATATTAGAAACAAAATTGACGAAATTATACTTAATATTTTTTTACACGACTCATTTCATATAATATTGCTTATTTTTCGTTATAATACTGTTGTAATCAAACATTGTTCGCTGTATTTTAATAATGTCTATTTCAATTATAAACTGTAAATAAAACATATCATAATGCTGTAAAAAAAATACGAAATGCTTGAATTATTTTACTATACAAGTACAGTACCTATATGTTTAATTCCGATTAAAATTCAGAATGCGAAATAAAAAAAATTATGCATCAAGTAGATTTTTTATTTTATATAAGTACCAAAAGTCCCTAGAGTCTCAATTATCGAATTACTTGTCAAATTAGTTAACATTATTGTTAACTGTTCTGTGTCGGAACCAAGGAATTTATATCATAACTGGAACGCTCACGTAATAAAATTGTACATTAAAATGTGCACCTTGAAATAACTGATATAAGGTAGACATTTGTTTCCAACATGCAAAGTGAAAAAATCTTTCCGAGCATTTCTTTGACTACTGATATTTTGTCTCTTTTTTACGAGTTGCTTTGAATCCATGGTAAAAAGAGATGAAACCCCTTTTCTTAGGAACGTTTTTTAAGTGCAAGTGTGCACATACATATACATATTCACAGAAAGTAGGGTCATAAACAAATGCGTTAACGGGCCAATCAAAATTATTAAATTGTAATAAAATTCGATTTGTAGTAAAAAAAAAAAAACTGGTTAGTTAACTCGTTTTTAACAAAGAAATTGTTAAAAACGAGTGATGCGACTGGAAGTTGGATATATATCGAACAAACTTTTCCAATTTATTGTAAATACACACGTGCAAACACATACATATTGATTAATTTATGCATTAGATCACGGTCTGTGGTCCGTTTGTGATCCTTTCATTTTATAAACAAACAAAAAAACTTATTTGTATATAATACTATAGTTCGCAAGAAAGTGAACATAGGATGTCAAAATACCAATTGTCAATTCATTGCGACGTTTCGGTCATATATTTGACCTTCATCAGGCACCTAAAATTTAATTACACAAAACACATATTACAAAAAGCTGTACCTATATGACCAATATGATTTTTACATGGAAAACATATTTACCTCAACTTATTTGTATTATTATCATATAGTTTATATTACATTACCTTATTGAAGTGAAACTTCTTTATCGGGGTTGGAAAGATTTTTTCGTTACGCGCCATCTTGTTCTTGATTATTGCGTATTTCAGTCGTTTTTCAATAAACACATGCGCAAGGAAGATTCCGAGTGGTAGTAGATGAAATCCTATATCCTATATATATTATAAATAAATACTTAAACTAAATAAATCAAATTTCAAATTTTGAATGCTAGAAAATGTGGCTCTCGCAGGGTTTTGAACTTGCAGCTCTCGAGCGATATACGAAATTCAATTCGCGTTGGCAGCCACTGCGCTAGCAATCTCTAAGATTCTTGAGTGAAATTAAGTATCACTATATAGAAGTTTGCAGTTATTGTATGATGTATTCTATAGTGAGTAGGTAATTCGAATATAAATATGTCCGAACGCAAACACAGGACTCATATAATTACGATCGTATAAAAAGTAAACTGTTTTTATAGTTTCACTTCTTACGAGTGTACGCTAGTACACGCAATTTAAATTTTTTTTGTATATAGTTTTAATACAAAACATTGTACATGGCTTTTATAATATCGTGATGATGGTGGTTAATGATTACCAATGAATATATTACTAATTTTATTTTATCGAATCAGGTATTGGATGTCCATTGCTGAACGTACGCCTGCCCAATCGACCTCCGGAGCGATCGCCTCGGTTGTGTATTTTGGAGGAGTTTGCCAATACTCGCCATGCGAGTTGGCAAGCGCAGTGCATTGCGGCAGGGTATGTTGACGCTACTAACCACGACCTTCTTGATCGATGCACAAATATTCGCACTATTATGGTCTTAGTCGCGTTTTAGTACACCTCGGCAAGACTTCCTTGTCCAAGAAGTCCTTGGACGGTTTGGTCGGGACTATTCTTCTCTTCCTGTCACCGCACGGCATATTTAATTTATTTTATTTTTTATTTAATATAATTTTATTTATTTGCATGCAATATTAGAATAAGTATAATGTCAATAACAGTACAGCTATAAATCCAGTGAGCCAAATTGACTTGAGCCAAGTTGATCAATTGGTTAAAACAAGTGAATTGTTACAAGACGATCCAGGCTTTTGAACCAAGTTAGTACTGCTTAGTATTCTTGTGCTAAATTCATGATCATTGAAGAGAAACATTGTAAACCTCAACGTTTTTTAAATTATTCTGAGATATGTGTATTACACAACGACAGCTGCTTAAAGCAGCCAACCGTAAGCGCTGTGACAAATTAAGCCCTTATTACCTAAAAGTGTGATATCTATAGGAAGTCACAGTGTTATTAAATACGTATAAATTTTTGTGACAACATTTTACGATGCACGAAAATAAATTTCATTTATACTTTTACAACGTTTCATTGTGGTACACGTCATAAAGAAATCTATTAATATGTCAGATACTCGATATATTTTATTATATAAGTGAGGTTTACGGCGTCTTAAAATTTTAATGTCAACTGTAATTCAAGAGTCCTGATTCTCTATATCGAGAAATCATGACACAGATTAATTGCAAGTTCTTACCATCGAGTTGTAGCAAGATGATTTCAATCCTGATCCCAAGATTCATGGTATACGATTTTTATCATAAATCTATATCTATACATGTAATAAAATTGTAAATTTCACGCGTCTGTTTTTTTTATGTTTTAGAATATTTGACGAAACATTTTATAGTCTATAGACACAAATTATATACATTTATGCCATTTTTAAATTATCTGTCTGTTAATCTATACAAATAATAAATCTGTTAAAACCTCCGTTTTATTAATACTCTATATATCATCAAGAATAAATTTTAATAGCGCAATTTAATTTCAATCAGCGCCATCTCTTATCATTTTTTGTTCGTGCACGTATCACGTAAAAAGTACAAAACCAATGTAAATAACTTTAATATATAAAAATTATACATAACTCACAGTATAATTTAGTTTTTGTTTCATTTTAATTAAATTTAAAAATAAATATTTAAGAAAATAGAAATACGCCTACGCGACATAGAGCCATCTGGTCTAACGAATCTTAAAAACTCACGAAACTTATTTTTGAGTTATTATTTAAAGTTTACTAAATATGTCGGATAAGAATAGAAATCGTTTTAATATTTTAGATAAACATCATTTTCAATTAATATAGGTTAATTTTTTTTTTTAATTGTTACTATTATGTTAAATGTCACTAAATATAAAAACGATATTCTACTATTATACGATAGATATGGCGCATGTAGGTGATACAAAATATAAATTTATAATTTTTAAAATTTTAGTTAAATACCCGTGCGAAGCCGGGGCGGGCCGCTAGTAATATAAATAAAAATGTGGGTTATGACAGGCAAGAGAGAATTTATAATGGGAATGATCATGTTACGGCTCATAGAGTCAAAGCCCACTGTATAAGATTTACAGCTAATATGCTCTTCTTAACATTACATTCAGATAATTGAGAAAAAGTAAAAGATGGCGACAGTAAAGCAGTTCTAATGGCAGAAAGGCGGCTTGTTTATAGTGCGTGCGTGGCGTATTGTCAATAGTGGCAGAAGTAAAATGTTTATTTAGATCATTGAGGTCAATAGAAAATAAAGTTAATGGTTGTTTAGTTTTGCCAAGTCCGAGAGACTTGAGTTTCCAGACCTTTGCAGCATCTGATTCCTCTATTACAGATTTATAAAGATGGCGTTGTTGTGGATTTCTACACGCCTAGTTACATCGATTTCGAATTTTTTTGTAATTTTCCTTATTCGACGAACTTGGATTCGATTGAAATTGAGCTTGTATTGCGAAGGTTTCTTGCCATCTGAGAAAGTTCTATTAAATAACAAGCGAAATCATCGTCAACCGTCAAATTACGTCCAAATAGACAGCAGGATAGCATCCCGCAAAATCGGTTCAGTCAGGCCGTTCCGTACCAACGGTGCTTTGCTGTAATCGTACTGATGGGGCAAAACTTGTCTACTCACAAGATCAAAGGTTTTCAAGCTTTTGAATTTTAACCATTAATTTACTATATATAATGTAAAATATTATTATGAATAATAATTTAAAATATTTTTTTGTTCTATTTCAGTCTAGTTAGTTAAGCTTAAAAGTATTCAGGACAAATAAAAGTGTAATTTTGATTAATCTAAGCAAATGCGATAAATCTACCTGAGTTAGGTGAAACTGTTATTTACTGTACATAGTTTATTTTCCACAAAGGCACTCTTATACGAAGTTCATATCCCAGGCGGGTGTGTGGGTGGCAGTTTTAGCACTTGAAAACTCAGTCGCGTTACCATGAATGAATTCACGATTGTCATTTTTCTTCTCATTATTATTATACGTGTTCTACCTATTGGACAATCTCAAGTAACATAGTTTTCATTTAAATTGAATTACAACTAAAATAAACAAATGTGAAAACTCAATATCAATAATGTATTATTATTTATTACGCGTGATATAATCTGTTAGATAGTACACACAAATGTAGTAGTTTTGAATAATTGATTTAGTTTTAATGAATACATATGAACTAAGTTGATTCTCATGTAAATTTTATGTATTTTGCATTGCCATTATTTATTTACTAATAATATTTTTAAGTCTTATACTTAAATATGTGCATAGGGTTTTTAGTTTCATATTGAATTTTAACAGCCTGTAAATGTACCAATAATTAATATAGTTAGATTTTTACTCCTACTATTTTAAAAGAATAGAGTAGTTAGTTTAGTTGATGCAAATTTTTGTAAAGTTAAGCTAAGAAAGGGAGGGAGCTAATCTTGTGATAAAAAGGTGGTATCATCTTCTGGCTCTATCACTATCCGTATGAAACGAAACTATTACAGGTGATCCAGGATAATTTTATTTCACTTTAGTTGTAAGTGAAATATATCCGAGTTTTTTTTTTTTCGAATGTTAAATCAATTTTTACTAAGCTTCAATCATAAGTTTGACAGCCTTTGAGAAGGAATTTTATCTCTGAATATAGCATTGTGTAACTATTGAAATTTTACTGACAAAGCAAAATTTAAAAACTTGTGTACTTGAATCTTCGCGTGATTGAGTTCTTTCTTTACATTTTGGCAAACATTTTATAGATATGTTTAGATATCCTGAAGTTCATAAGTATTTTTTAATAAAGTATTTAATTATTTTTAATTTATTATTGTCTTAACTCTCATTTTTGCAATTTTAAGGGTTGTACCTGTCAAAGTTCGATAGTTGTCGACGTTAACAAACACGTAAATGAAATGTACAGGAAGATTGTAGGTATGTTGTATATGACCAGATTGTTGATTTAATAAAATGGTAGGAAAGTCAAAACTGTACATTGAATATTTTTTTAAAAGAATAACTTGGAGTGTGATCTACAATCGATACCGAAGCCAAAAATATAGTTTTTAGAATTTTTGTCTGTTTGTCTGTTTGTATGTATGTATGTCCGGGATAAACTTAAAAAGTACTGCTTGTATTTACTTCAAATTTGGCACGAATATTACTAAGAAGTCGGGTCAACATATAGGCTACATATTATTACGCTATCACCTATGGGGAACGAGCAGTGAACCTTTATTTCTTCAACGCATTCTGTAACAACGTGTAATCTAATAGCGTTCACGCAGACGACGTCGCGGGCAGCAGCTAGTTTTAAATATAAAAGTAATGACTAATCCAGATTTAATCATTAACTTTTATATGTTTTAAAATCTTTTTATACAACAAAATGAAAATGAAATCATTTTAAAAACTTTGTCGGTTCTGACAAGCGCCAAACAATACCATTGAATCCATCGATGGTCCATTATGTAGATTAAATTTAAAGTCTTTTAAGACGACAAAAGAAATATGTTCTCCTTCGTAAATTTATTCATTTGCGTCGAATTATATTATAAATTTATATTTTAATATATTATATATTCATAGTGATTTAGGCAAATCAATAAAATTTTAGTGTTGCTAACTATGCTAAAAGTATTTATACAAAAAGAAAAACAGACACGACTTTCTCTATCAGGTAAATATTAAACAAAATGAATAAGGCCACTTTTGTTAAAAAATAATATTTTAATATTTAAAAAAAGAGGACGATTGTTTTGTATATGGGGAGAATATACTCCGAAATAACTGCATCTATTAATAAGGTGTTTTCACAGCTATACATATACGTTGTAGATATAGCAATTCTTAAAAACGTTAAGCTAAGATTTAATATGACAAATATCATTATTAAACACGGGTGGAATAGCGTAGGATCTCTATATACTGAAAAATATGTTAAAGATTTTCACAAAAATTAATTTAACTATAGACGTTTTAAAATGTTTCCATTAACATATTTCCTATCGCTCTAACTATAAAAAAAACAAAACAAAATGTAGGACACAAACATTAATTAAGTTTAATATTTTTATACCGAAATTCCTATAAAAAAAAACTCATAAAAACTCCTGGAAAAGTGGTTATAGGTAATTTAAGGTCGAAGTAAGAAATAAATGGAGTACAATATCCGCAAGTTGGCGTCTTCAGATGCTTAATAAAGATTTTGTCCACGGATAAAATGTAACAACATTTATTAAATTTTTTTTTATTTATTTATTATTAAAGAGAAAATACATTTATTTTATTTTAGTTTTCTGCCAAACTGTTGGCCAGTTTGTCGGCAGTAATAAAACGCGTGTTATGCTTATATAATAAGTAAATCGTAACCAATATTTTAAGATTTTTACGAGGCAACACAACAACAAAATGCACAGTTGTGAGATATGGATGGACAAATGGATTAAGAACAGTACTAAATCACAGTAAAATGTTACCTTTCTTTGAGATATTTTGTGCATGAAACCCTAAAAAACCATAATAAAGGTGATTCGTAATACCTTAAATAATTTTCAATAGAATTTTAACTGTGAAAAAAATGACTTGTTAATTACAAAAGTCAATTTAATTAAGTAATAACATATATTAATAAGTCACACACTTCATATATTTGTAATACTAAAACGTTATCATATTGCAATCAACGCTATTTATTGAATAATTATAGTTTTCAACTATGGACATCGAGCCTAAAAGTGACCGAGTCTTTGTAACTTTTCTCGAGTTAAAATATATTGTGTAAATAACTGAAGACTTAATGATAACAGGTGCCCGTGGTGCGAATAGTCACCTCAACGCCACGCGCCCGCGGTAGCGGGTTCAATTTCCGCTCGGAACAGATATTTGTATTTGTACAAATATTTGTTTCCGGTCAGGGTGTATGTCCTTGTGGGTCTCCCCACCGTGCCTCGGAGAGCACGTAAAGCCGTCAGACCCGGTTGTTATCATGGTACCTGGTAATGATAATTACTCATGGTAGGGATATTATCCGCCAATCCGCAGTAGAGCAAAGTGGTGGATTAAGTTCCAACCCTTCTTTTATATGGAGAAGAGGCCTTCGCTCAGCACTGGGTTGTTTACAAGCTGATACAGTACAGTACAGTAATAATAACAGGATTAAAGTTTTTTATATCTTGCCTATGGACTTCTTGAATATAAGGCGTGTTGCTAATTCGTTGCCAACATCAATAATTTTTTTTTTTTTTTTTTTTTTTGTTTTGGCGGGAAAAAATGTACCTGAACGCACATCCCGTCGCCCGGGGAGACAACGTGATAGTGTGGGGCCCTCACCCACTAAAATAACCCGCCGTGCGCCCTCACCCGCCCTTACAAGGCGGGCCACGGGTACCGCGTACGTTGCTCCGTGGTCCGCAGGCGGCAGCTCCATCGAGCACTCTCTCCTGTGCGACGCCTCGCGCACTTGAGCATCGCACCTTCGCGGTAGGCAATTTCGGCGGACGGTGGGCAAACCCCGACCCTACCGTCCGCAGCCTCGGCTAGGGCGGCATCAGGCGCGTGTGAGCGCGTCTGCGCCGCCCCGCGCGCCGGCGGCGAATTGGGTCCGAAAGGAGTGAGTCCTCCCGGGCCCTCTCCGCCGCCTCCTTCTGCGAGATGACGTCCTCGCAGAAGGTGGCGACCGCGGTCCAGGCCCTGTCACCACCGACCATCGCTCGCGCAACGGCCGGCAGCGACAGGTCCTCTCCAATGACTGCAGCGAGATCTCGGCGCTGCTCAGCCCAGGCTGGGCACGACTCGAGCGTGTGTTGCGCCGAGTCCTCGCTGCAGTCGCAGTGGTGGCAGCCCGGAGTCGTCTCCCTCCTTGCGACAACGTGCAAGTATTTGCCAAAGCAGCCGTGCCCTGACAACACTTGCACGAGTCGGAAGGTGAGGACTCCGTGCTGCCGCACCGTCCACTTCTCCAGTATCGGCTGAAGCGCCCCTATGGTCCGAAGACCAGCCCGGGGCGTCTCCAGCCGAGCCTTCCACCGCGTGAAGGTGGTGCGGCGGGCGTCGTCCCGCCATGCGGTGATTTGATTCGGCGAGGGATTAGTGCCCCCCATCCGCGCCGCCGACACCCGCCGATAAACTTCGGCGAGCGCTTCCGCCTCCAAATCCCATGGAGGGGTTCCGGCCAATGCGCAGGCAGCCTCGACACCTACCGTGCGGTAGCCACGTATGGCCCTGACCGCCATGACCCTTTGTGGACGCCACAGACGGGTTCTATTGTGGGCAGTCAGGGACTCCGCCCACACGGGGGCGCCGTACAGCGCCATCGACCGGACCACCCCAGCGTAGAGTCGTCGGCACGCTTGACTCTGTCCGCCCATATTCGGCATTAGCCGACCGAGGGCGGACGCGGTGCCGACGAGCTTCGGCGCGAGTTGGCGAAAGTGCTCGTCGAAGCACCACCTTCCGTCGAGTACCAGGCCCAGATATTTCATGTGGGCCCGGATACCGACCACAGTATTATCAACCGTTATCGAGGCACCGGCGGGTGGACCACGTCGAGGCCCATGGAAGAGCATGGCCTCAGACTTGTTAAGGGCCACCCTGAGCCCCAGTGCCTCGATCCTCCTGACCACCTCCGCGGTACCTGAGGTGGCCAGGGATGCCGCCTCCTCGAAGGTCCCGCCCCGGGCTGTGACCAGTGTGTCATCAGCATAACAAATTAAGCCCAGCCCGGGGGGGAGCCGGCCACGGAGGACCCAGTCGTAACCGATGTCCCACAGGAGCGGTCCGAGAACAGAACCCTGTGGGACACCGCACGACATGGGCCTCCTGACAACGTCCCCTTCCCGGTTGACGAAGAGGACGCTACGGCCGTCGAGGTAGTCTGCCACCAGCCGCCTTAAGTAGAGGGGCACTCCATGGAACCGGAGTGCCTCCGTGATGCAGCTGAATGGCAGACTATTGAATGCGTTGGCAATGTCGAGAGACACCGCCAACAGCACTCCCTTCGAGGCGACGGCCTCCGAAGCCACGGCCTTCAGACGCAAAATTGCGTCGATCGTCGACCGACCAGCCCGAAACCCAAACTGAGCGTCGGACAGATCAGGACCAACCCGCGTGAGGTGCTGGACGATGCGAGCAGCGACTACCCTCTCAAACAGCTTGCCCGCCTCATCCAGCAACACGATGGGCCTGAAGGCCGCGACTGATTGCAGAGGCCGTCCCGGCTTCGGCAGGAGCACGAGCTTCCCCTCCTTCCAGCAGTCAGGGAACTGTCCGGATACCAAGCTAGCGTCGAACAGTCCCCTGAGGCGAGGCTCCAGGTAATTGAGGACCAGGGCCAGCACTCGGGCAGGAACCCCGTCCGGCCCGGGGGCAGCACTTTTCCGCATACGCGTCTCCGCCGCCCCCATTTCCGACTCACTCACCGGCGGTACACTTTCCTCATCGGCCTCCCGGTCTGGTGGAGCCATGACCGGGGGCGTGTGAACCGCCCGCGTTGGGAAAAGGCCCTCAACTACCTCAGAGAGGAAGCCCGGCTGGAGGGTCTCCGTAAGGGGGAGGCCCTGCGCGCGGAGCTTGTTCAGCGCCGCGCGGTACGGGCGTCCCCAGGGGTCACGCTCTAGACCCTCCACCATCTCCTGCCGCTTCGCCTCTTTGGCGCGACAGATGGCCAGCTTCAACGTAGCACGCGCGTGGTTATACGCCGCATACAGCTGGCCCTCCCGCTCTTCGTCGCGTATTCGGCGACGTCGGCTGTGGGTGTAAGACCTCCGGGCACGAATACAGGCCTCGCGGAGGTCCGCCAGCTCCGGAGACCACCAGTATACCCCCTTCCGTCGGGGCGGGTGCCGCACGCGGGGCATGGCCGCATCGCAGATCTGCGCCAACATACCGCGAATGCGACCAGCTTCGGCCCCAACGTCCTCCGTCAAGGGGGGAGACAGCCAAGACCGAACAATGGCTGCCTCCACCAGTAGGTCCCGATCGAGTTTACCCACAGCCCATCGTGGAAAAGCGGGAGCTCTGTCCGCCGCGTGACCCCTGCTGGGGCCCCGGAGGGACCGGGAGACCTCTATCCGGATGTAGCGGTGATCGGATAGGGTCTCAACCTCCTCCAGGACACACCAGCTCCTTACCCGTGCGGCGACACCGGGGCTAGCGAACGAGAGGTCCACTATCGAACCACCCCAGCGCCGCACACACGTTTGGGCGGACCCTCGATTTAACAAAACGAGGTCCGCCGCCGCCGCCCATTCTTCAACCGCCGCACCGCGAGCGTCCGTCCTGGGAGACCCCCACGCCGTGGATTTGGCGTTGAAGTCTCCCAGCACGAGCACGGGACCCGGTGCGTGCCGTAACGAGGTCTCCAGATTGTGTAGAAAGACCTCGTAAGCCGCCAGACTGCGATTAGGGGAGAAGTACACGCCATACAACGTAATCCCTCCCCATTCGGCCGCCACATATCCCGTGCCCTTGTCTTTGACCGACAAGGGCGGGGAATGCGGTGCTGTTGATCCGACGACCGCCACGGAGCCGTCCCTACTGCCCACCCAATTCAGGCGGTCCGGGATCGAATAGGGCTCCGCGACTACGGCGACACCGACCGACCACTCTACCATGGACTGCAGGAAGAGGTCCTGTGCCCTGGCGGAGTGGTTGAGATTCCCTTGCAGGAGGACAATGTCACGGTCCATAATCAGACCATTTCCATTGCCTCCTGCCGCTGCGGCGGTTGAGCCGCGCTAGGTGGGGCAGCCGGGACCGATTGGCTGCCTCCCACCCCCTTCTTTGGGCCTGACGCTGGAGGTTTGCACCCGTTCCGCCCTATGCAGTGCTCAGCGGGGCGATTGCCCGCCGCGCACGCAGGGCAGAACGGGGCAGCGGTGCAGGTTGCGGCTTTGTGCCCTGTTTGACCGCAGCGGAAGCAAAGCCCGCTGCAGTCAAAGCAGCTAGTGCACAGCGGCCGGGTGTGTCCGACTGCCATGCACTTATAGCACCTGGCAGGCCGAGGCTCCAGCACGCTCACTCGTGCGGAGCTCCAGCCCACCAGGAGTCTACCTGCGGCAGCCAGAGACTTGGCCGCCGCAACAGGACACGATGCCCAAGTGGAACCTACACCGCCTGGGCCTGGCCGAATGGTGCCCACCCGGACGACGTTTGCTGGAGACCCAGTTTTCGAGGCGATGGCCTCCCGGATCTCATCCGCCGTCACGGAATCGTCCAGCCCGGAAATACGCAGTTCAGCACACTTCACGGGCCTGGCGATACGGACACCACTCTCCTCTGGGAACAGACCCAGTAATCTCTCGGCCATCATGTCAGCCGTCCTCGCACCGTCAGCCCCGGGGAACTCAAGAATTCGAGCCCCCGTTCGGGCTTGACGGGTTCTAGCAGCGACGCTCCCAATATCGGAAACGTCGATGTCCCGCCGGGCGCGTTTTAGGACGGCCTCGTACGTGAGGCCCTTCTCCTTACCCTCCGGCAGCACGGTGATAACCACCGCAGCTGCCTTGGGCACCTGGAGCCTGCGCAGCTTCTTCTTCTTGGGCGGCGGCTTAGTCTGCCTTCTATTTGCCGTTGGCGCCGCCTCACGTTCCGCGGCAGGGTTGCGACCCTTTCCCCGGGATTTCCGGCCCCCCACCACTTGCCATCCCTCTTCGATGGGCGCGGCAGCAGCGGGGACAGAACCCCGAGGTGTAACTTCAGCAGCCCGCGAGGGCGCAGAAGTTACTTTGGGCACAGCATCCCGCAGGGGCGGAGCAGCGCGAACAAGAGGTGGGAACTCCTCTCGAGGCTGACCCCTCAAGGCTTGCCCCGTCTCCGCACTCCTTTCCTTCTTCTTCTTCTTCCTCTTCTTCTTCTTCTCAAGCTCATCTGGAGCCCGAGAAGAAACGATCCTCAACGACGTCGATGCGGTCGCCGCTGCAGTCGACGTCATTGCGCGTCCCTCTTGGCACGGTGGAGGTGCCTTGGCCGTGGGAGGCGCTGTTTTATTTTTGTCGGCCGCTAGCGGCGGCCGCACTATCGGCTCCGGCGGCAACCTCGCCGCCAGTGCGTCAATCCGCGGACCAAAGACCGCAGAAATGCGATCAATGATTGTCCGGATTGTATCCTCGGGTATGGTGGCCGGTTGGTCAGCGGGCTCTAAAGAGGCAGCCGCAGGGAGCCCGAGCTCAACCCGCATTTCAGCTTCCCCCTTTTCAAGTGCCGCCAACCGAGTCTCCATTCGTCGATTAGCCTCATCTAGACGCTTATTTGCGGCCTCAAGGCGCGCATTTTGTGCCTCGAGGCGCTTATTTTGTTCAATGAGACGCTCAAGCGAGACCTCCAACTCGTGCGCGGCGTCCTTTAACCCGCGCACAAAGTTACCCTTCAGGTTTTTTGAGCCCGCGGCCACTGTTTCTATGATGGCCACACTGCTCATTGCTCGCATCTCCATTTCAGCCGTTGATTGTGGCTCTTTGGTTGGCAGCGCGAGCTGCGCCGTGAGCATGTTTAGGCGCTCCTCCGCTCCTTGCCTCGCCTCCTGCATCCTTCGCATGGTCTCCTCCGATCGCTCCGCTCTTGTTAAGCTGACGGAGCGCGGTAGGCTGTGGGTGCGTGAATGCCGTGAATCACTCCTTGTCACGCTACACCCTGCACTAACTGCCGGCAGCTTCGTCGGCTGAACGAGAGACAGGTCCGCATCAGTGTCGCAGTCCACCGCATCGCTCCTCCGCGCCCGCTTCCTTCTTGATTCGTGCCGTGCTGAGACTGGTCGTGGCACAGGAAGAGGAACAGCAGAAGAAACACCGCTCTCTTCTGCAGCAGACATCTCCGCAGCCGAATTGGCCGCTGAGCTATCTGTCGCCGAGGCTCCTGCTCTCCCCCCCCTCCTCTTCGTAGACACGGATCTGCCTTTTGATTCACGCGTTGAGAGATGAGGCGCCACGTCACGAGGCGCATCACTGCCCTTCTCATTTTCATCTTCTGTTGTATTTTGTTTTTTTAGATTTTCCATATTTGGTCCCACGAGTATGGGATATGTAAACGTCCATCCGGGCAGTGATCCCTGTACCCGGGTAAGCGTAAATTTGTGACCCAACACAGGGGGTCCGCAGGTACCCTGGCTGGGAGCGCGCTATTGGTTGAACTACCCATCAACCATGCATCCCCTCGCCGCGCGCCAAAACTTGGGATTCGGGGTAATTTTTTATAGAGGTTTTCTTCCTCGCGATCCGGGCGGTTAAGCCAAGACCCTCGGTCCCGTACGTGGCCGCGAGACATGACCACGACACCACGAAACGGGGTTGCGATATTGACGGTGAGCAAACAGGGCTTCTGCTCGCTCGTCCGACGGCGGTGTTAGCGCACGCCAGACCCGCCCAGTCTCCGTGCTAGCACAGCGCGCGAGCGCAGCACCGCTGGAGAAATCCCACCCTATACGCGCTCAACGGGACAACTCTGCTACGAGCAGAGCGCCGGAGCGCGTTCCCTCCGAGTCGGTCGTTAGCCGTAGGCAGCAGCAGTTCCGCAATCGCAACTGTGCAGCTGCTGCTGCCTACGTTTCCAGGGTGCACCACGCGGAGGTCACCGACTGTAGCACCCCAACATCAATAATTTGATTCAACCTACTGATGTATATAAATTTAAACCTTTGAGGGTAGAATAGAAAATTCCACCACCAAATCAGCCGTTGGTTGTCTACTGCTGAATGATATGGTGACGCTGCTGCCCATCACTAACCTGGTTGGTGTACAGTGACAGGCAGAGAAGAACAGTCCCTTAGTTTCTTGCCGAGATGTCGTAAAAGACGACTTAGGCCATAGTGGTGCGAACCTAACTTTAACAGTATTTTTATTATATTTTGAGTTTTTCAGGCTCGTATAGTATTTGTTAAAAATCTGTATTCTTTAAAAGGATCAGTCGTGTTCTGCGAGTTATGGAGATTTTCGGCAGATTTGATGAAAATTAAAGATAACAAAGCACATTTTATCCATTTCATTTACATTTATGTTATGAAATATTTAAAAAAAAAAGTTTATTACTTGATGTAGAAGAGACAGGACGAGGATCTTTTGTATTCAGCTTCAAATTTTTATTTATTTCAGTAGTTGTCAGCAAAAGACGAAGGTTTCTGGTGTCTTGAGATAAAAACAGGGACCTTAATAATGTTTATTTGACAAAGGACGAAGTTGAATATTTTGCCTAAAGTTTGAAAAATATAATACCACAACGAAAAAAATGTTATAAAAATTTATAAATAGAAAATGTTATTAATATCACATGTAATATAATCACCATCTTAAAGGCTTGTTAACGTTTTTACTACAACAATAATAACAAGTACTCCTTATTTCACACCAAAATATTAAATAAAGTAAAGAGTAAAATGTTTGCAAGAGAAATTAAAAATAGAAAGTTTTTTTAATTATTAATTATACAAATAATAGTACGTGTAAATATTTTTTCTTATTATTTTATTAATTAATATCGGTTGGGTTGAATAAAAGATATATCTGTATAATTTTACCTTTGTATGTAACTATGATGCGTGGGCGCAGTGACCACAGCAGCTGACTGATACGCCAGCGCCAGCAGATATTTGCGTGGTCTGGGCGTGTTTGTGCTTGTGTGTTGTGTATGTTTCCAGACTCCGGACATGGGATTAACATTCTACTGGAGGCCGTTGGTGTGTGATTGTATAAAAATACTTGTGATTTTTGTCGTCTTCCCCCGTACCTATTTAAAAATTTCTATGCAATTACAAAGTTAAATAAAGGATTTGTCTAAACAGTAACTGAATATATTAGGTGTATACATTCAGTGTTACAATTTCTTAATAACATAATCGAGTCCGACTTATTGAATAAAAAAACATTTCAATCTAGTGCTAAAATTTGCCAGTAATATTTCATCAGGCGCGTCAGATTGTTTTTTTTTTTTAAATATATATTTTTGTTTTAATTTAATAATTTTAATCCTAATAGTGTGATTTGAAAACTATTTTAGATTAATTTAAAAATACATAAAAAATTGAGATTATTGACATATAGTATTAACTAAAATATAAATGATAAAAATTACAACATCGATCGTACCTTTTTCGTTGCTACGTGATTTTCATTCTTTTACACAATCATTTTAATTTCTTTTGAAATATGTTTACACAATCGGAGCGGGAAAAAAACCCGGAAACTGCTTATATATGCGAGTGCAGGTCAGTGGGTCACCGTGATAGTACTCTTAGTACGATTTATACTAAATATTTATTGAGTGTCCAGACTTTTGTTAAAATGAATAAAATTGTATTCCTGCTTTTAGTGGTTTGCCTGTGTCAGGTAAGAAATCAGCTTTGATATTTAAATTTTGGTAGTTATAGAGTCATGTTTAAGCTTGTACTTAGCCGACTGACCCGTTGGCGCAGTTTGCAGTAACCCCGTTTTCTGCTCCAAGGGTTGTGGGTTCGGTTTCCGCCCGAGTCTTGGTGTAATATATGTTTATTTATATAATATGTATTATTTATATGTATATTGATTTAAAAAATGTTTAGTCAGCTGTTACCTAAAACATAGGCATTAAGTTACAACATAAACATAGGCACCTTAGGAACAGACGACCTTGTGTGTGTGTTAAACATATTTATTTATTTTGACAAGTATTATTTAGTATTAAGTTCATTTTATTTTGTCAGGCAAATTTTCTTCTTTATGTAAATCCAGCGGTCGTTGTGGTTAAGATATCAAGGACATAACTACGGTCTTAGTTTCAAATTCGCTTCATAAATTAGATGCCCAAGTACCTACTTAATAATGTTCTCTATTAGAATATAATACATTTTTATTGAGAAAGATTAGTTTTTAGATTTATAAAAGTTTTTAAATTAGTAGCAGAGCAGTAAATATTAAGATTAACGAATCAAACAGGTATTAAAATAGACATCATGTTGTATTGTTTTGACTGGCCCGTCGGCGCAGTTGGCAGTGACCCTGCTTTCTGCTTCAGAGTTGTGGGTTCGATTAAAACCCCGAGTCTGGTTATAATATATATTTATTTATATATGTATTAGTTATATGTATATTTATTACAAAAAAAAAATATGTATATCAGCCGGCTGTTACCTATAAAATAGACAATAGCTTGCCTACCATAGGAATAGATGACCATTTGTGTATGTTAAACATCCCTAATATTATAAATGTGAAATGTAAGTTTGTTTGTTACGCTTTCACACGAAAACTACTTAACCGATCATCATGAAACTGTACAGATATTCTTGGAGGTATTAGAAGTAACATAGGATACTTTTTTTTTGCTCACGATAACCGACATCCACGCGGGCGAAGCCGCGGGCAGAAGCTTGTATTTATATATTTATTTCGATCATCATCGAACCTGTGGAAAAGTTTTGTTGATAGACACGTATCATAAATTTAATACTTTTAATTAATTTAAGATATTCGTTTGAAATGTGAATACTATAATTTAATTATTTTTTTTCAGAGCATAGACGCATTTTGCGCTTTTCGGTATGTTGAATCATACACCTGCCCAGCTCCTTCTTGTCTTATGCGCTGTTGTGAACCTTACATGAGTCCTTGCGCTAAATCTTACCCTTGTGATGGGGAGTGCGAATGTCTGAAGGCGTTAATGCGTTTTCCTGAAGTAGAATATCCGATGCCAGTGTTCGAGTATAGGCCATATTGCTGTGGTTGTACTCGTTAAATATAATTGCATAATACCGTGAACATAGCCATAATCCATGAAAAATTTGCAACCATGGCCGATACCTTCAGAACCAGATAGTTATATTTGTAACTAATGAATATTTATGTATGTATTATTCATGTATTGCGTTTATATGTCATTATTTAGTGCATTTAGTTTATGTATTTTATATACAATGTATATCATTTTATAATTTTTATACTTACAATTAGTTATCATTTCTTGCAAGTATTGCTTGGCCATCATTTTTCACAAAAAAAAGCCCTTGACATCTTTCATTAAATTTTTTTTTAAAAGTTTGACGAGTACCTACCCAACGTGTAATGAGCCAGTGCAATATTAATGACATTCAGTATTATTCAGATAAATTCTGTGTTTTATGTACTCGAGTAAAATATTAATTTTCAATTATTGAATATCAATTTCATTATATTTAAAACAAATTATTTAAGAGTATCTAAAGAACGTAATATCTGATTCGGAGGGTCGGTTAAATCTTTAGATTTCAATTTGTGCAACGGCTGTGTTTACTTATTATAACAATGAATAAATGATTTTACTACAAATTTTCGTGTATTTTTAATAATATTCAATTTGTCATTTATACCCCTAATGTAATCTATTAAATTTTTCATTTTTTTCTCTTCATTTGGTTCACCAAAAAATTAGACTTAATTATGTCCCATAATTTCAAAGATAAAAGTCGATTTATTCAAAAAGCACTACAATATATTTTAAATTTTAAGACCATGCATTAATAAATTAAACAAATTTCAATAAAAGTCACATCAAGACTTCTTTTAAAAAATCATTTTTTACATGTTTGCAAAATGATCAATCATCACATCCTTCATCTTCTTTCATCTTTCATCAATCTTGTGGAGACAAATTTTTGTAAGGTTGGAAAATTTATATGAAAAGCTCTATAAAAATATGTGACGTTTTGACAGGTCTGTTATTAGATGTTTTCATAACATAACCAAATTTGAAATTATTGACTGAAATGACAAGCATAAAACCACATAAAACGATAGAGAAATAATTGTAAAAAAAATAAACACACTTTTTTTGGATGTTGTTATATATTTTTTGAATTCATTGCACTTGTGCAAAGACGGAGTACGTCGTTAGTGAGTAAAGAATTAAACAACTGTATAATACGGGCTCTTTTAAGTTATTATAAGAAACTAAAATTAAATTAACATAAATTTGTGAATAAAATAGAATAAATAATCATAAATAAATGAACGCCTCACACTCAAATGCCCCCAATAGGAAATGAATCCTCTATCGGGTCTCCGGAAACACAGTTCTGTGACCACTCCGCCAACGCGTCGTCGAAAGATTTACAACATAAAAATAATAATTATTGTTATAATAATACAGACATTTGAAACAATTATTATAAATTCATCTAAAAAAAATTTCATTAGGCTATTTCGGAAGAATAGTCGGAGTTTTAAAAGCAACTTAGCACGTTTTATAAACACATTTGCAATCACATTTCATTTTCATCACATCACACATTTCATCACACACAACTGTCATCTTTAACCGTGTAAACGTAATAATTTGAGTTAAATTATAAAAATACATGAATTGTTGTCGATTTCTTTTATTGACTATTCGTATGATTTCGATTTCTTTCAATATTGAAACAAAGATTTTTTTTTATTATAAATAAGGATAGAACAAAAAATAAATTTATGCATATGCACGCCTCCTAAAGAAAAAAATACAGTCGTTTTGGAAACAATCTTTTAGTTGTACGTAATGTATCAGGTATCAGGTATCAGTTCTTTCAAATTTTTCCTTCATAAATCCATACGTTTCCCAAATCATATAACCACATAATCTATGGAATAAAATCATTTGTCTACTAACGAGAATTTTAATATAGCTTTAAAACGAAATTTAAAAACGAGATTTTGAAATATAAAGCGAAGTTGAAATATAAAATTTTTCATTTTTACAAAGTCGTTAGCATTCAATGCGTTTCAGGAAATCGGTATTCAATATTTCGACCAGTCGACATCTCGGTGCGACCTCGTTAACATCTTTTTACCGACCCACTATCTGTAGCTCTACGTTTTTAGATAAAATATATTTTATATTCATTTTATATTATTGCTACAAAATTGGAAAGAAAAGTAAAGAACACGTCGACATTTAAAACAAATATAAACTTGGTATTAGTATAAGCTTAAGACGTAAAAAATACATTAATTAACGATTTTAGAATTTATATAAATATTAATTATATTATACGTATATGTTATTTTGAAATTTAGAAGTCAGGCTAAATCTAGAAATAAATTGAATAAAAAATTACATAATAACGCAGTGTTTTGTAATATTCTAAAAGTATAAAATCCTAATATAATTTTAATTGCATTTTATTTGATTGAAGACAGGCTTCTGGATTCACATAATATTGAAAGAAAAACATTAACGACACTATTAATGGATTGGACTGTTGTTCAGTTACGCGTCTCATATTTTATATGACATTAGTATCACGATTTTAATATTTAAAAAAAAATATTTAAAAAAACTAGCATCCTTCCTTATTGTATTAGCCTATATAGGAGAAGGGTTGGAGCCTAATCCACCACGCTGCTCCACTGCGGATTGGCTTCATTCCTTAATCCTAACAAATTTATACATCGAGTAAAGGATCGAATAGGCAATGAGAAAAAGGCCGTATAAATTAAGGCACGCGAGAAAAGTTATTGTTAGTACGCATAACACTACTAAGAATATCCCTGCGGGGTCAAACCTTGAATTGGAAAGATGTTGGAAAGTTATAGAAAGAACAAGCTTAAAACTTAACTTTTCTTTCTTTACTTCACTTTGTTATCACCACCGCTTACGAACATTTGATACACCAGAGTCACAAAAATTACATACCTACTTAAATGGATGAAGTAAGAGATATTGTTAAGCTAATAAAGGGGAGTATGTCCTTTCATTTATAGTTTATGTACGAAATGAAACTATTGTAACTCTTTGTCATCAATTGTCTTATAAAGTATTATAACGATGATAATGTGTAATCAGCTGGTCAAGTTTAAATTTCATCTTTCATCTTCAACCTGACAATTTTCGATAATCAAAGCGGTTGAAAACTCGAGGTGTGTCAACATTTTTCAGCTACACTCAAAAATATCGACTGTCCCTACGTACAGTATCGAAACTGAAATATTTGCGATTTTTTTTTATTGCACTAAGAAACTCCTTTTTATATATGTTTACATACAAAAAAGAGAATAAGCTAAAAAAAATACATATTAAACCATATTTTTCATGAGTATAATATCGATACTTAACAAATAAATGATAATTTTGTACACAAAATTAACTTAAAAGTGCTCTCCTGTAAAGTACATTTTTTCAGTTTCGATAGTATACGTAGGGACAGTCGATATTCAAGCCGTATTTCACAACAACACACGATGTTAATTTAATAATGCTCGTGTTAATTGTACTGCAACTTAATAAAGCTTGATTGAAAGAGACTTAAAATTTTATTTTATTTTTCGAATTTCTATAATAGGATGGTAAAAAATCTTTTCGTATTTTGTATGTATTAAATTGAAGAAAAATCTCTTTGGTTGTACTGTTTATGTCTGGCTGGTTTTAATGTCAATAAATATAAAATATAAAGAAAAATAAAAAGCAAATTAAAAACACTTTCCCGCCATTTTTCAATTGTTTTTCTGTCCGTCAAAACGAGTGAATCTAACGAAGAAATTACATTCTGAAGTTTCATTACAAAAAATGTAAAAAATTATAGACTCAAGCCGCGAAAAAGTTGTGCCTTTTAGGCTTTTATGGACTTCATGCAGTGTCAGTATGAGTAGCAACAAAGCTGTTCAAGCGTTTTCAGTCTGGGAATCATGATGACACATATGCAACTAGCTCTGGTCGACCTCATACAGATAAAGTAGATGCCATTTTTGAAAAAGTAGACTAACATCGGCATATTAGCAGTGACTGACGTAAATGACAGTCGGTTTCCTTAAATATACCAGATATAATTACTTCCGATCTGTGGAGACAGTGTGTCGTCTAGACAAGTAATCAAAGTAAAAAAAAAGATACGATAAATATTTATTTATAAAGAAATTTTTGAGACATGTATATGTATTAGTTAATTAAAGACTGAATGTCTTCGTTATTTTAACGTATTAAACTATAGCTATCCCTTAAATATTATGTCAGCAATATAAACCGTGATTATGTTAGCCGTCAACTTCATGAAGAAATAAATAAATATATAATTTAATGAATTAATACATGAATGAATTCATTCATATGTATGTGTGTGTGTGTGTGTGTGTGTGTGTGTGTGTGTGTGTGTGAGTGTATCTGTATATGTCTATTTATATTTGTTACGAGCGTGGAATCGAAACCGCGATCGCTAACCCAACAGCCAGCGTGGCCACTGCGCTAATTCCTCGTCAAGAACAGAAATTATAATACTCGTAAAAATTATAATGTAATATATTGTATTATATAAAATTAAATTGTATTATAATATTTATATTATATTAAATCAGATGAAATAATGAACACAATCAATAAAAATACTCTTAAAAGTTGATTTATAGATTTGGAGTCGGATATTATACCATATACAAAAGTTAGTAATTTGGCTTCATATATATATAATAATATATAATTTTAATAAAATATTGTCTTTTAATGTAACAGATAATAAAGGGACTTAAGCTTTAGATAAAAGGCGAGTATCGACGTACAACGCTCGTTTAAAACTCAGATATTCCTAATTAAATTTAAATTTGGCACAAAACCATTTAAACAGATATTAGAACTTTGTGAACAGGAAGTTGATTAGACGGGATCGCTTGTTAATTAAATTCGTTACGGCGATATATACGTAACTTGATTTCCGTTTTCTGCTCGCTGTTATAGCTTAAAGTCATTAATAATTAAGTTGCTAACGGATATTCTAGAACTTCCATCTCCGAAACTAATAGAATTTATAGTTCTAAGTTAATAGACAAGTCTGCCACTATGTTGAATAAATTAAAGTAACGTTCATTGACTTCATGCTTACTATGAATGTCAAATGTCTGCTTGTTTGCTTCTGACATCGCAACGTATACCAGAAAAGTTTCAAATTCATTTAAAAATATTTTAACATACAAGTATGCTTAATTAAAAAAATCTAAAAACCCGACTGCGTAAAATATTCTTATTATAAACTAAAAATAATAAAACAATTTACTAGCTTTCATTTGATACCCATATTGCTACAGTAAGGAAAAAAATTCAACTCCCCCCCCCCCTAATTCCGCCATTTGCGGGCGCCATTTTGAAAATTTATATAGCCTATGTTATTTAGACAAATCCAACAACACCTCATATGTCAAAAACCGTCCAGCCGTTTGGGCTGTAGGGCGTGCCAAAGAAATGGACATACATACATACATACATACATACACTCGAAAAACATTACCCTCCTTTTGTCGCAGTTGGGTAAAAAATACAGACCATAAGATGGAAAAAGTTTCTCAAACAGTATCGTAATGTTAGAAATAGTAAAGACACAATAATCAGTGAAACTTACATTATGGGAAAATAAAACTGTTATTTTGATCAATTCTTGTAAAAAACTTCGACCTTATTTTATTATTAATACATTTTAGTATCGTTGTGAAGTTTAATCAAACAGTTAAGATTAATCTATACAAATAATAAATCTGTTAAAACCTCCGTTTCATTAATACACTATATATCATCAAGAATAAATTTCAATAGCGCGTTCTTTTTTGTATCAGCGCCATCTCTTATCGTTTTTGGTCGTGCACGTATCACGTAAAAAGTACAAAACCAATGTAAATAACTTTAATACATAAAAATTATACATAACTCACAGATAATTTAGTTTTTGTTTCATTGTAATTAAATTTAAAAATAAATATTTAAGAAAATAGAAATAGGTACCTACACCGCCAACACCATCTGGTCTAAGGAATCTTAAAAACTCACAAAACTTATTTTTGAGTTATTATTTTGTTAAACTTAAAAGCTTACTAAATATGTCGGATAGGAATAGAAGTCGTTTTAATATTTTAGATAAACATCATTTTCAATTAATATAGGTACTATTATGTTAAATGTCACTAAATATGAAAACGATATTCTACTATTATACGATAGATGGCGCATGTAGGGGGTTAAAAAATTGAAATTTATAATTTTTAAAATTTTAGTTAAATACCCGTGCGAAGCCGGGGCGGGCCGCTAGTCATTAATAAACTTGATAAAGTTGCCTGAGATATTTTTATATACATATATATATGAGATTTTTATCTTTTGTTGTTTCAGATTTTTCTATAATGTCACAACTGAAAAACACGCTAGAATAAACGCTATAAACGTCTTTATAACTAAATATTTACTATAAAGACACATAATATTAATAAAACCTAAATTTTACATATGAAACGAACATTTAGCAACTTTTTATAATATGTATTTTAAAGCTTTTGCACTGTATATTACTTATATATCTATATATGACTGTTCATATCGTCAGTATCACAGTAATATCAAGTAGATACTACCTACTTTTTATTTTTACCTTGTCCGACGTTTCAACTGAGTTGTTTAATGCAATACAGCTGAACAGTCTATTTATTTGTTTTTTCTAAACTATTATTACTTTTTTACCCGACTGCGACAGAAGGAAACCCTCCTTGTTGTGTTTTGTCCCCATGTTTTTCGAGTGTATGTATGTATGTATGTCCATTTCTTTGGCACGCCCTACAGCCCAAACGGCTGGACGATTTTTGACATATGAGGTGTCATTGGATTTGTATAAATTGTAGTAGTGACATAGGCTATAATAATTTTCAAAATAGCGCCCGCAAATTGCGGAATGAGGGGGGAGAGTTGAATTTTTTTTCTTACTGTAGCAATATGGGTATCAAATGAAAGCTAGTAAATTGTTTTATTCTTTTTAGTTTATAATAAGAGTATTTTACTCCATCGGGTTTTTTGATTTTTTATTTTAAATACTGTAATTTAATTAATTAATTATTTCTGCACTAGTTCTGCTAAAAGCTACGGCTTGTAGGAGTTAAGAAATAGTATCTTCTCAACTGTTGTTATAACAGGAATCTAGTGCCAGTAGTCATAAAATTTGGCAGTGTTATATAATTATTACTACTATACTCTAAATTAAGTATCAAAATCTCAACGTGGGTGCAACCCAAGCGTTCTCTAGAGCAGGGACCATAATTTTTGTTTAAGTAAAACCCTTACAACCGTATGCCCCTACAGATAATTTAATATTTACGGCATAAAGAAAAAAAAAGTATCTATTTATTTTTAGTTAAAAGTCACGAAATTATCTCAATAAAACCGTCTGTTCCATTTATTTCTTTCATCTGCAGTCATTCCCTATTATGCCTCCTTGGGAATGCATTGAAATCTAAATAAAAAATTGCTTTATCCAATTAGGCTTCAAAAACTCTTGAGTCGACATTTAAAAAAAAAATGTATTAGTCTATAGTTATGTGAAGCCATCGAATCAGAATGTAGATTCTGAGAATAAGAAGAAACTCAGTTACTCTTTTAAAAATCTTCAGTGCATTGCAATTTGGAAAATTGAGACAATTGTAAATTCAGTCATATGTAAACCCACATACCTTTCATTAATAAACTTGTACCGTATAATATGCTTTGGCTATTAAAGACTTCTATACTTTGGATATATTGGCAATTATAAATAATCGTCTGTGGGATTTTCTACTTGAGATCTATCTGAAAAATACCAAGTTTTACCAATTTTATGTAGCACATCAACTTGAGCACGTCACCTAGTATCACCCACGTCCATTTTGGAACACTGTTTTTAGTGTAATAAAAACAGGACCTCTTGAGAAAATAAAAACTTTAATTTTAATACAAGTATTACACAATACGAAACCTGTGGGAAATTCATATAAAAGTAAATAAAACTATTTTCCGTGTTAATATTCAAATGTAACACGGAAAATACTACGAGTATAATGTGTTCTTTTATTCTTCCGCAACGTGATATTATGTTTCATTGTCTTTGTATGTCTATGGATGCTGTAACGCTTTAACATGTCTCTTGGGCGAAATACACGCAACGTTAAGCCCGGAATTGGGTTTATTCTTGATGGTATGTTAAAAATTTAATATAATAAAAGTATTTTACACATCGAACAAGTATTGTAAAACGGAAAAATTATTAAATTTCTACGACAATATTTTTACGACGTATTTTTACTGTCAAAAATTCTTGCGGAATTGTTTCTAAAGATAGAACTACTTCTAATTAACAAATTAATTATTGTTTCTCGAATTAATCTGTGTTTTATTAATTATAATAGCAATTGGTAGTTATTTACGACTGTATTAAATACATGTAAAATATAAAAATACTAACTGACACATGCGAAAATTTCGCACAATATTGTAGTCAAATAATAAATGTTAACGTAATGTGAAAAAAAGTAAATTTATTAGTACTTTTTACAACCATTTACCATTTTCATAAAATAATTATTGCGAAAATATACTGGACTGAAATAAATTTTGTATAATAGCGAAGTTTTGCGAGTCCATTTAAGTCCAAAAGATATCAGACGCCTACGTCATTATATATTAACACCCGTAATGCGGGTGGGTATCCCTAACGAATTATTTATTTGACAGACCACGGTGTGTAAATAGTAAATGCAGATTACGCTTTGAGTGAACATTGCACAACTCCTTAATACTGTTTGAAATTACTTTTTTAAATTGTTTTATTTAAATTTTTATTTTTATATTTAAATCTCAATAACCATCTCGACAAAAGTTGAAAATTTTAAACTTATTTTATTTCTTACAGTATATGTATGATCTTAATAAAAGATTGTATCAAAGATGTTTTTTTATACTCAATAACTGTATCGTTCTTACTTGGGTCAAAAACAAAAATAGAAAAATAAGTGTTCATGCAAATTAAAACCGTTATTTCAATATTATATCAACATTAAATACATTAAATAATTATTTCGTCTTGAAATCTTGAAATGTTTCATGAAAAAATTGCACTATACTGAAATTTACTTTAATATTTTTGATTTTGAATCTGAAAAACTCCCCTTCTGTAGACTGTTCGGATACCAAGACGTTGAGTACAAGTGATGGTTAAAAATATATAAACATACTTTCGACAATTTTTTATTGTTTCATTACATTAGTTATATTATCGAATACTCATAACAGAGCGTGTTAAAAAATATATAATTCAAAATTTTGTAATAAAACGAATAAACATGTTGTTCACAAATATTAGGTCTACTTCTGTAGACGCATAAAATAAGCCAACATTTGGCTATTATGAGCGCATCGTTTTAATTTCGTTTTTTATATTGGCAGCACTGTGTTCTCAATCATTTGCTTGGTTGTGATTTAAGGTAAAGTGCGTGTGACACGAAAAACTCCAATTTTATTTAATTAAACAAGTTTTCGGTCAAGATCAGTGTGTCTTTCCTGTACAAGGCATATCTGAGTAAATAGCCTTTACAAATAAATAAAACATCAAGATAGTACAAGCTTATTGGGCATGGTATGCAAATAACGCATTGCTTAAATTCTAACCTCATATTGACGGATGCCATCTTTGATTTATGAAAATTTGTCTCTCATGTAGACATATTTACTGTAGAGCTTTCTGTAGAGCTACTGTAGAACAAGCTTATAAGCAATGAAATTTCAGCTTTTGCAAAAAAAAGTAGCGTTATTTAAATAGCGCTTTTTACCGATTTATTAAAACGGGAGGAAGATTTTGTAGATAATTAAAGTAAGTTTTGTAAAAATAGTTTCTATGTGTGATTTCGAAGTTAAATCCTTATTATACTATAAATAATCATTTCATCATTAATTTTGCTCACTTTTGCTTTCCACTTTGGTTTGTTTTTTTTATTATGTTGCTTACAGCGCATGATGGTTGGGGTCACATCTACATCTTATTGATTTGAGTATATAAGGTCAATTTTTGTTCCCTTCTGTAGACAACTCAATCTCTTCTGTAGACGCTAAAAAATTATAAACGTGATTAATTCCTAGAATATCCAAAACTGATCTCTAATGATATTATTGTAAACATAATATTAACTAACTTTGAATTAATATAATGTTTTATGAAAAATCGTGAAGATTTATTTTAATTATATTTGTAATGTCCACATTTGATTATGACCCACTTCCTTTTTTCTTCAACATTGCCATGATAATGTTGCCAGCCTGCTTTATCGATACTCTTAAAGTAAAAAAAAAAATCCATTGAGTTAACTCACATCTTTACTCTCTAACATAACCCGAATAGCCTATGCAACAAAATGCTATTATCTATCACAACATAATGATAATAATAATAACCTGTAGGCTATAAAACATCACACTATGAGTAGAATAAGAGATAGAAGAAAAATATTCAATGATTTGTCAGATCGCATATCTGACATTAATAAAAAAATAAAATAAAAAAACAATGTTTAAAATAAATTTATAAAACCTGTTATCTAAAACTTAGTTATATAAAATATAATTAAATAAACAAATAAAATATTATAAGCAATACTATATTATGAACTGTAAAAAACCCACTGCTGGGTAAAGCCCTCTTCTCCATGTGGGAGAAAGGTTAGAGCTTAATCCACCATGCTGCTCTACTGCGGGTTGGTAGATAAGTTCCTTACCATGAGTAACGATCGTTACCAGGTGTTTATGATAACAACCGGTACCGACGGTTTCACGTGCTAAACCCACATACTTTCAGACTGGAAACAAACATATTTGCACAAATACAAATATCTGCCCTGAGCGCAACCGCCGGCGTTAAGGCGACTACTCACACCACTACACCAGAACGGGTGTCAAATATATTATATTATGTTATAATTTATTTTGTTTGTTCTCGGCAGACTAGAATAGGGCCAACCCATCCCCTGCCTAGAGTGTCGTAAAAGGTAAATAAGTTTCATAGCACCAACACAGCCTCCTCGGAGAGTGTGATTGCCTCTCCGAGTGAGTAAGTTAGCACTTAAGGAAATAAGGTTGGACACAATGAAAGGAAAGCGTATAGGGCCGCTGCCTGGGGGACGCCGGACGGGCCGGTTACCGAGCACTAATGCATCATGAGTTCCTGCTATTTGAGTCAAATATAACGGTCACGGAACAAAACCTGGCAAATCGAGCTCGGTACATTCAAAGAAAGGGCCTATTCGACGCCGCCGATCTCGAACGATTACGACGTGCGGCTACTCCTGAAGTCGAACCCGTATCTACAGAGCATAACGCAGTTGTAATGCAACAGGAAAGCGTTCGTAGCGAAGTGCCTGTGGATGCGATCGCTCAACCAAGTAGTCTCCCAAAAAGTAGAGCAGATGAGGGGAGTTTTGCAAGAGACCAAGATTACCAAGATCCGGAGCACTTCTCTGGAATAGAGGCCACGACTCTGCTGTGACGTCGAGTGCCGTTGAGGCAGCTAACATACTGCTATCTCCATATTTGGATGGCAGCCTAGGCTTGGATGATACGGGTTTTATTTTCTTTGGTGCAGCTCTGGCGGTACACCGTGTCATTGGAGCCAAGACCCAGGAGCCTGGAAGAAGAGAATAGAACGCCATATCAACCTGGCCAGGGCCTTCATTGGCAAAGCTTCAGGTTAGAATAGCTTTCAACGGGTATTTAAAATGTCGTTTTATTTAATTTATTAATCAAAACTAATAATTATGCATCAAAAACATGTCCGTCACTCACGGATATAACGGTTTTTACTGCTATGCTAGACGACCAAGGTTATTTTAATTTTATTATTATATTTATATATAAAATGAGAAAAATGGTATCAATGGAAACCTTTTTTGTGTTTTTTTTTTGAATGATAGAGAATTACGTTTATTAAACAATATTTACATTTTTTATTTTTATAAATTATGATTTTTACTGATTTACCATTGTGATAAGATCGTAACATTAGAATTCGTGCCTTTAATTTAACAACAATAGTTCCCTCGTCAGAGGAAATTAAAAACGTCAGAGATATTCCGCAGTGTTGCCCTAATTTTTTTTTTGCTTCAAAAATGTATTCAAAATTTTAAACAAGACAAACCATCGTATGTACCAATACATGTGGGTTGAGTAATAATTGTTGGATGAAAGTCGAGATGTAAAGAAACTGAGGTCTCATGTCGAATTCAGGCTAGCACGGCTTTAGAATTCAAATCATACTTGGCGATCAAAGAAAATGTCGTGAGGTAATCTGTATGTCTCCGGAAAAACTCTGAGTTCTAATCGTGAAAATCATGAGAATCGGCAATTCGTTAAATTTTCCACAGCTTATTGTTCTCCACAATAGAATAGATCTTCGCCCCAATTTTAGTCGATTTCAGTGTGTTACAGTATTTGGTGACTCTTGTTCTAACACAGTTTATTACTAATTAAAATTATTTATTATTAGCTGACACTGCAAGGAAGCATTTTAGAGTCTAATTACATTTTAGTACCAACAATATTTCGTTCGAATTCGATCAAAGTTTGTAAAACAAATTTGTACTTATCAAACTGTTTTCCTACTTCTCTAACATGACCTAAATAGTTTTCGCCGATTCCATCCAATCACAGCGAGGGGAAAATACGCTCAGAGATTTGCTAGCGAGTGATTTGATCAACTGGGATTACATACGTATTTGAATATTTAGTAACCAACGACCCCGACGACTTCACACGGGACAAATTACGTTATGGGTTGATCTGAGACCGCAACATGATCTGTCAGGATGTCACCTGAACATATCACCGTCAATTTTTGACTGAGCATTATTTTAGAAGTACGTTATGGAATACATTTATGGAGCAATTTCAAACACCGTTAGATGTTCAAAGTTACATATATATTTATATGAACAGGCTGATACTGAATTAAAGAAAATATCTCCATGTTTTCGGAAGTTCCACAAGACTCAATTTTTTCTTAAGTTGTAGCCATTCAGCGTCATGTATGTAAATCGATTTTTTGATGTTTAATTATTTTAATTGCCGTGTGTTGACTGACAGAGAAGACTAGTAACGATCTCTTTCTTGCCGAGGTGTTATAAAGGCGACTAAGGCCATAATTATGCGGACATCTACATTCTGGCAACAACAAGCATACTGCGCTTGCCAACCCGACTGCCAAGCGAAAGCCAATATTGGCAAACCCAGGCAGAGATAATAGAGGAGGTTTACATTCAGCAGTGAACATCCAACAGGTGATGTGGTGATGATGATTAGCAGAAAAGGACAAAATTCGTGCACAATTTAAAAAGTACACGAATTCTAGAGATAAATTGGACCTAAAATACTTCGAAGGGCCTATGATAAGCTTTTTAATAAACGTTACGCTGTACTAATGTTAAAATAATTGTTAATAATATATATATTATAATGTTATAATAATATAGACAGAAATCAGACTAATATTTGTAAGAACTATAAAAAAGAAAAGAATTTGTATGTGAGGTTATTAATATACATACTCGTAACTACACCGCCTACTTCGATAGTAAATTATTCTCTTTTCATTTGGGTTGTCTAGAAGAATTGGCTAATTAGCTATAAGTCCACCTGTTGTACTATATAATTTGTAAATATTTTTAAGGTTTGCTTATAATGTGTTTGTGGTGTGCAATAAAGTATAAAAAATAAATAAATATAAATGTGAATTTAATACGTTTTATACATTTTAAAATTGAGTCTAATAAAAAGACATTAACTGAATTATTTTATATGGTTAATACTGAATAAAAATAAATGAATGCTATTACTAAAGTAGGTCGACACTGAGGACGTGGCCTTTTTCATAATTTACCTAATTTACCTTAGAAGCTTTGGTATTTTGTATCAAATAATGTAGGAAATTCCATTTAAGCGAGACAACTTTCTAATAATGTACTACCAAAATTCGTATAACCACTTAGTTAGGTACTTAAAAATAATGAATTTTCCTAATAATGTATTAACAAAATTTAATACAGAGTACTTTGCTTGTTCGTCTCGAGCTCACTTTTAGTAGAACACACGATGAATATATATGAAGACCTTGGTATTTCAAAGACATTTTATTGAATAAAGTACCTATTTCTTTATTGTCAAACCCAGAAAATTAGCAGGCAAGTCTTCTGATGTTAATGTGACCGTTGCTAAATGAATGATCTATAGCACCATATAAGCCATTAATGAGCGAAGCAGAAATAATCACTTCGATTAATTGGACTTTAACCTATTTTTGCTGATAAGATTTTGTCTTCCAGTGTCCTCATACGAAACGCTTTGGTACTAGCTACGGCATACTAAATAGTTTGTGAGAATTAAGTACCATAATGGTTAAGAAATCCGTCTACACTGTCAGTGACTACAGCTAAGGACTACAACTATAGCTAAAAAAATGATTCAATACTTCTATACTATAACTAGCTATTCTACGTAGAAACCTTTATTGTTATTGTAGCACAGAACTACGTATTTATTTTTTTCTAGGCTTAAGTTATAGAAGTTCCAAT
Source organism: Euphydryas editha (assembly GCA_036937285.1). NCBI lineage: Eukaryota > Metazoa > Arthropoda > Insecta > Lepidoptera > Nymphalidae > Euphydryas > Euphydryas editha. The sequence goes on along the minus strand of JAUPFZ010000004.1, from coordinate 20,747,554 downwards.
TATTTATTTATTTTCGTGGAATTCACTAGAATTTATCGAAGTAATTTAATTATTATAGAAGTATACGTACGCGTCGGATAATGCATTAGATTTTTACTTTGAAACAGTAACTAATATTTATTTTAAATATTTAAACATTTTTATTACTATTGTTTTATCGCCTTATAAATGTCTATATTTTATTAATTCGAACATTTCACGAGAAAAAAAAATGGTAACAAATGAAATACAGCATTGCATTTGGCGTTTTAGACGTGGTTTCAATGTTTCAACAGATTTGTTATGTTTATGTACTTCTACCATAGATTCAATACATCGCAGGAGATATTTTTTTAATTTAATTTTTTTAATAAATATTATTATTAATATATTCTAGTGTAAATTTTGGATAATATTCACGGCTATTTGTACAAAAAACTCAGCTAAATAATAATAACTCATTTTGTTGATTCATAAAAGTTTTTATTTAAAAAATATTTTTAATTGTTACGAATCCGCAATGCCAGTATCTAATTTTTTTATTATTTATTATAGAACAAATGAAGAACAATTTTTTTTCCTTATTTTTGATAATAATTGCTTTAATCAAGTATACTTACGGTTAATTAATCTAGGAATCATACATCAATACTCTCAGGTAGTTCATAATCGATTTTATTATATAAGTTAATATAGGTATTCTAATATCACAAAAAAAAAACGCCCTTGGAAAACATCTCAACGTCACGTAGCGGGCAATGCAAAATTCATGTAACCTTTCGGCCCTCTGGAGGACCTTAAAAGCCTCTTTTTTCTTACAATACTACAGCATTACGAATATAAAACTATTATTATAATTTTCATGAATACATATAAAAGTTAGATCAGATTGATAACTTTTGAGCAGTGATTATTTAACACATTAAAACGATATATCAAATACGTGTTTACCATTTTTTTTAACGATAGGAAATGCATTTACACATCCCGCCGTGAGGCGGTGGGTAGGTGGAGCTCCCTGTGGGCGCCAGGATCGCATGTCAGTCTGGCAGGCCAGAATATCCACTAAAACCCATCAAGACCTTCGACGCCATAGTGGGACGCCATATGATCGCTTTCGCATACAACCACGATGCCCCGGCGCTTGGCTTTGCAGCCCTTCCAAAGAGCCGCTCCTCAACGCTACCTCAACCATACCTTCTACCACTATATGATATAGATATACAAGTAATAAATAAATAGGTATGAATTATTTCAAAGTACAACATTTCATATTTTATTTTGAGTAATACACATTGGTACTTGCTAAAACAGAGCGTAAACTAATTGAAAAATATTCCGAAATTATACTCAAATATATCATACACATTTCCAAAATGTAGTTTTGAAAATGAACGACGAAGTCACAAGCATTAACTTATTTCCAATAAAGCAACATTTAATATTAAATTGAATACGATTCTATGTCTGAATTTCAATAAATTGCAGAATAATCTCCGTATTTCCAATTTCACTAAAATGCTTTATATGCTTATCAAAGTACGATTACATGAATATTTGCAATAAACTTTCCAGCGAACAAATAATTTATTAATTGATATCGATAGTCCAGATATCAGCAAAGAAGATGTATTAGAATCTATCACCAGAACCTATATACAAATTTAGTTAACTTTTTCAACTTTTTATATAATAAAAATTTAAAATTAAAGACAGGCAGTCTGGCACCGAGACTTAACATCATATGTCTCTGGATAGGCAACACATAAATGAGTTGTCTGGGCTAGTTCCAGGTAAACTAGTTTATGTTCATGGGCGACGTCGACCACTTACCATCAGGTGGCACGACACGTCTGTCAGTTTGCCTATCCAACTAACATAAAAAAATTGATTAAAAACAGTACTTTTTTTAAATAATTCTAGGTTTAAGAGTAATAATAAAAAAGTATATTCGTATAAAACGTAAGAGGTGACACAAAACATTTGGTAAAATTTACATGCTACCTGTATGTTTATATATTCACGTACTTGGTCGAATAATGAAATAAAAATAATAAATATGTTTAACGTAGACACACGGTCGACTATACTAGGTTTCTGTTGGTAGCCAACTTATTGTCTGCGTTTTAGGTAACAGCCGAATAATAATATAATTCTTTTTTAAATAAATATAGGTACATATATAAATAAATATATAGATATATTATATACTACACCCACACTCGGGGCGTAGTAGCCATATATATATGGCTACTGCTCCACTATATATCGTAACGTGAGTTTTTAAAATCTAAACCTTCCTTTCAATAAAAAATATATAATAATCCTATTACTAGATCTTGAGATAACGGCGATCATACAAATAAAATCAAAACAACATATTCTTACAAAATATCATATAAATTAAGAACAAAAAAAAAATTATAATTAAAACAATTAATGACCCTCACATGGCATATCTGCGTGTTTAATATATCCTCACGGTATGTCAACAGACCTCTTTCCAATATTCAGAGCGCTGCAAAAGCATTTTAGCACCGTAATTGGTTTTATTTTTAGCTTACAAAACATTGATGCAAATTTACCCAATAAATTGCTGACGGTAAAACAAGTGGTGATCTATAGTCTTAATAAAGTCCTGTTAAAATAGTCTGCATTTTCTATAAACTTTTTATTAGGTATGTTAATAGTTTTTTTTTTTTCAAAATGGCGGATACTTTCAGTAGTTAACGAAATACTCGGAACGATTTTTTCACTAACATGTAAAGTGAAACAATCGTTCCGAGCATTTCGTTGACTACTGGTATTTTGTCTCTTTCTTACGAATTGCCTTGAATCCATGGTAGAAAGAGATGTAATCCCTATCTTAGGAACGTTTTTTGAGTGCACGTGCGCATTCCAGTTTGTATATAAATTCCTTGGCAAGAATGTATTGATTATATGTACGAGTATGTCTATGATTTATGTGTGTCATTATTTAGATTTAGTCTCATAATATAAACATTTTATTTAAAGCTATTTATATTCGATGCCAAGTTTCAAATTTCGTTAACTAAAAAAAAATTAAGTATAACTTCCATGAGGAAACAAATAATATTATTTATTCTTAATAAAAAATAATTTCCTGCATAGATATTTTATACTCATAAGATTTAAAAGTAGGTATATTGAAATAAACTTATACAGAAGTCACCAATAGTGAACGTAACATTTTATTCTGAAAAATAACAGAATTTTCCGAGTAAAATGGAAAAATTTAATTCACATTCGTTCTCTACAAATCCCAGCTGTAATGTTAGAAAGTAATCGTAGCGTTTCTCTTTCTCTGAAATATAATTCACGTATGTAAGCCGAGGCTGGAAATAGTCGAAATAGTCATTAACGCTTTAGCTTACATTGAAGCATGAAATATTTTGCACTTAAATCTCTATATTACTAATTCAACAAAAATTTTATTTGAAATTCAGCTTCCCTAAATCAATTTTCAAAATAATAACATTAAAATAATTTCATGGACATTAAGTGGCTTGAATGCTTCAATTCATTATCTCAGCTATTGGATGTCCAGTGCTGAACTTTGACTGTCTCCTTAGACTTACAGAGCGACCGGTTCAATGCAGCTTCCATTCAATGGCTTCCGGCGGCTTTCCTTAAGTTGTCTGTCTATCTCGCGGACGGCCGTCCGAAGCTGCGCTTGCCGGTACGTATCCTCCACTCGAGAATCTTTCTGCTTTATTTTCCGTTAGTTCTACGAGCTTTCTGACCTGTCCGGTTAGTTACTTTCTGAAATTTTCATGATTTCTTGTGTATGTAAGTATGTAATGATTGATTTGACACTATATTCTTAAATAACGCATATCAATGATCTTTGATGAGTAAATTTCGTAACATAATTATCAAAAAAATTATGACTAACACGCGTGGACTGCATTTTAAAATGCTTTGTATCCTGAAACTAAATTAAAACATATCAAAGATTGAATAATAAGTGGTAATTTCATTTAAGGAATCACAAGGTAATGGGTTTTTCAACTTGCCGTGTGGCTCCGGCAGAATGGAACGTAGTTACTCCTTCTCTTCCCGTGGGTGTCGTAAGAGACGACTTAGGGATAGTTTCGAAAGTTTTACGTTCTGCTATGAAATTATAAAACCGACAGATGATGGGATAATTATCGAAAAACGCTGGGTTAAATGATCAGACCGGAGACGGGCAGAAACGTCTTCGATGCGACAAAGCCAGCCCTGCGATCACTAACCCGCTTGCCCAGCGTGGTGACTATTAATATATCATTACGTACCTTTATAAAGACAGCTCAGTAATTTAATGTTTTTGACCTTTTAAACCGTATCCGCAAAATGAGACTTAAATTCTATAGCTGCTGCTTTATGTACCACGCCAAGCAACTTTCAGATGATTCACACTATCTCGTTAACATCTATTCAATGTAAATACATTTAAGACAATTAATTTGCCAATAAAATATATCAACGGTGGGAGGGATGCGCTGTGCACCGGTGGGAGGGATGCGCTGTGCCGCGCTCCCGGCTGCATGGGTACCACCATCTTGCTTATTTCTTCCGTGAAACAGCTTTGCTGTGTTTCGGAAAGAAGGGCAAGACAGGCAGTGTAATTACTGGCACCAAGACTTAACATCATATGTCTCAGGATAGGCAACACATAAATGAGTTGGCTGGGCTAGTTCCAGGTAAACTAGTTTATGTTCATGGGCGACGTCGACCACTTACCATCAGGTGGCACGTCTGCCAGTTTGCCTATTCAACTAACATATAAAAAAAAAAAAAAAAAAAAAACGCCCTCTCGCCCACCACCGGACGCCCAGCTACCCCAGATGGTAGGTACCCTTGCTGATGGGCCCGCACATCAGCTGGTCCAGGGGCCCAGTGGCTTGAGCGCCTCCGCGCCCAACTACTGCGCTTTCGCGCCACCGAATGGAGGGGGAGAGCAAGTCATCCCCCTTCTGTGCTTTCACGCTCACTGCCGTTGGTTTTGGTCCTCGTTCTGTGTCTTCCCCCTATCGCCTATCCTCCTCCGGGGGACACGCCCAGTAGGAGACCAGCAACTCCCATAGGAAGATTTTTTTTTTAAATGAATTGGTACACATTAGCTTTATTATGTCAGTTTTGATGGTTAATTAGTATTATGCAGATAACCCGGCCAGGGTCTTGCTTTTCAATTTGAAGAGTGGAGTGGAAGAAGGATTTATTGCGATTTGATACAAGTATTTCCTTCTACCCCCCATAGGAGGATTATGTCTACCTAGGCCACAGAATCCAACTTGTCCAAAACTTCGAGAAAGAAGCCGATAGGTGGATTTAGTTAGGCTGGGCGGCATTTGGTAGGCTTCGTCGAGTCTTCGATTCGGAGATTCCGCAATGCCTAAAGACAAAAGTCTTCGAGCGGTGCGTCCTACATGTGTTGACATATGGCACCGAGACGTAGACACTGACGATGGGATTAGTGCACAATTGAAAGACCTATGTTCAACAGTGGACATCCAACGGCTAATATGATGATGATGATAATGATGAAAGCCCACCTTAGAATTTTGGCTCTGCCAATATAATAAGGTGTAGATTACTTGATCATTGCTGTGAAAATGACACCCTTGTTTTAAAATTAGCCTCAAACCTTTATCAGTTATTAGGAAGAACGATAGCAAACTTTGTTGAACACGAGTTTACTATTTAATTATATCGGGCGTTTGTTATGCTCTTAAACTTTTATTGCGCTATGAGCCGAGACTAAAAGAAACCCTTCAAGTTATTTAATTGAAAAAATAAAACGACAAAATAAGAAAATAGTACGATAATTTCTCTGGAGGATTAAATAGTAATTTTTTATTGTTTTATTATTGTTAATTTTAACGTATAATTGAATTAATTTTATATGTTTATAACTATATTCTGATAAAAATGTATGAAATATACCCATAAAAAAATTATATCCAATTACAATAAATCTTATTTCTAATATTTAATATTATATCAAAGTAAAACGAACATATTTCCTAAGAATATAATTTAATTTTTCATCAAATCTTTAAAAGTTACATGTCTAATTGACACTATTTCTTTTACTACTTGAGGTCTGGGTCAGATAATATTCGTAAAGGTGGAATTGTTAAGGTAATTGCACATAGACCCATTACATTAAAACTAACTTCTACATTACTGAGTAGATAGTCGTTCAAAGAACCATAAGTAATTAGTTTTCAAAGTAATTAGACAGCTAGGTGCTTCAGGCTGGATTAAAGGGAAATCTATATGCAGTAGATGTGCCTCGTGGTTTCACCTACGCCTACGTAATACTCAATTCTTTGGGAATTATGAGATAAAAAGTAGTGATGTTATTCGATATTTCTAGCTATCTCCATACCTTTTTTACCCTGGGAAATGCATTGATGCATCCCGCCCACTGTAAAGGAGACGGGTATGTGGGACTCGCTGACTGCGGAGCCAGAATACCCACTAAAACCCAGCGGTGCCCTCATCGTCGTAGTAGGGCGCCACGGGATCGCTTTCGCATGCAACCGTGAAGCTATCTCCATACCTAGTTTAATTAGAATTATAAACTTTCATCCCATCATCCATGCCTTCATCCATTCAATATCAATAACTCTCGCATTCTTCATTTTAGCAGATACTATTAAAATTAACAGCATGTTTAGATGATATATATCTGATTTGCTTCTTTCTTTTTATCGAATTGTAGTGTTGTTTGTCAGGATAAGGTTTGATTAAAGAAAATTTTTGAGGAATCCACCGGATAAGTCGAAAAAATAGTATTTTTGTATTAAAATATCTCAATATTTATTTGACGTACAAAATCATGCTTTTTTTTAAAACATCATAACAATGTGATATTCAATTTGTTTCTCTGTTATGAGCACTTCTCATTTTTTCAATTAAAAAATTACACCCGTAAGCAGTCAGAGCAGGTCGCTAGTTACATTTTATTGACTAGACATATAAGTTAACTAATATTTCTGAGTAAGGAAATTGTATAGGTCAAAATACAGTGTTAATTAAAAGGGTCCTGTGAACAAACGTAGAATCAAATATGGACTGAAACTATAAACTATTAAGTACCGTCTTTTCAATAAGGGAACAAGATACACGTGCCTAGGGCTCGAAGAGAGAAGTCGTTGTTTATATAAATAAAATTGAAACTCAATTTGTAGTCTAACTACTTTCAGTTAGAATATAAATTGAAATCAAAGGATATATATTTTATTCAGTTCCCCTATGGGAATCTCTAGTCTATAGTAGTAAGCGATTTGAAGTCATAACAACAGTTACTAAATAAACGTGTCTACTGAGTATCTTGTCTACAGAGGGCCTTTGGATGGCTAGGGCTTTTATTTATTATGTAATTACATTTAAAAATATAAGGACTTGGTAAATATTGTCCGCCGTACAATATTTACCAAGAGAAGAGAGGTAGGGCACAGTGGGGTATATACCCTACTCAAATCGGAGCAGCCCGACTGGCGAAGTTCCTCCGCCTTACAGAAGATCGCAGCCAAATAACATCGTTCTCTGACGGTGTTGTGTTCCTGCGGTGAGTAAGGTATCCAGAGCTCCCGAGGATTCGTTGTGTTGGTAGCGGAAGGCCGGCGATGCACACGATACAGTCACCGGCAGGTGTAGGCGCGGAGTGTGGGCGCAGCGGTCAGTGAGACCCAGTGAAACGGTTTGTCGCTGGCCGCCCGCGGGTCAGTAGAGTTCCCGAACCCAGGGATCACTTAATCTCCGCCCTGGGAGGCTGAACTGCCAACCCGCGAAAAATCCCTGCTGTAGCAGTCGTGCCGGAGAAGGAGACCGGAGTGGACCCGGCTGTTGCAGTGGGGGGGGACTGGGGGCCCTCTCGTTCGCTGCGCCGACAATTCGCACTACCTATGCTAGCCCGTGGCTGGTCTGCATTACAAATTTGCCTCTTTAGCTATCAACACAACAAATCTTCACAATAAAACCTATAACCCTCCCCCACCAAATGAAAAAAAAAAAAAGAAAAGTGAGGTATACACAGCGGCTCCCCTCTCCACACAAGTGGACTTCTGCAATATCAGGGGGCTCCATGCTAACCTTAGCGCAGTCCATCAACATCTGGAGACTGCGCAGCCGACCTTACTATTTCTAACGGAGACGCAGATATCTTGCCCGGCCGACACTTCATACCTACACTATCCCGGCTACAAACTCGAGCATAAATTCCTGAGACGTGCCGGTGTATGTATGTTCGTTCGGGAGGATATCTGCTGTCGCCGTCTCCTTCATTTAGAGGACAGGGACCTGTCGATATTGTGGGTGCGCGTGGACTACGGTGGCCACACCCGTGTTTACGCATGCCTATACAGGTCTCATAGCGGTGACAGGGAAACAAAGCGGCTCTTCGAGCACCTGCAATTGACGACGGACAAAGTTCTTGAGCTATACCCCTCTACGGAGTTGGTGATTTTAGGAGACTTTAATGCCCACCACACTGAATGGCTTAGTTCTCGGTCCACTGACTACGCGGGGAGGTGTGCTCACGAATTTGCTCTGGCCTATGGTTACTCACAACTGGTACATTCTCCAACAAGAATACCAGATATTGAGGACCATACGAGCTCTATACTGGACCTTCTGCTGACTCAACGTCCGGATGGATATTCCATCTCAGTGGATGCACCACTCGGCTCGTCCGACCACTGCCTCATCCGGACTCTTGCACCATGCACGCGCGCCGATCCACCTCGGCCAACTAGTTTGCGGCGCATATGGCAGTACAAGTCAGCAGATTGGGATGGATTGCGAGAATACTATGCATCGTACCCGTGGAGGCAGCTTTGCTTCACATCAGAAGATCCCGACACCTGCGCAGCTGCTGTCTCTGAGACGATACTGGCGGGTATGGAATATTTCATTCCAAACTCGCTAGTTGCTGCCGGGACAAGGAAACGACCGTGGTTTAATCGGCCTTGTAAGGAAGCGAAACGCATTAAGCAAGCCACGTTCAGGGCTTGGACCACGGCTCGGAGTAACAGCGATCCAAACGTTTCTGACGTGAAACGCAAGCTAAATGCTGTCTCAAGATCCTGTAAAAGAGCAATTGCCAGAGCTAAATTCGAGTTCATCGGGAGAATTGGCGAAAGGCTTGCCAACTACCCTTCCGGGAGTCGAGCCTTCTGGTCACTCGCCAAAGCTGCCGAGGGAAACTTTTGTCTGTCGTCCTTACCACCACTGCAAAATGCCGACGGCAACCTGGCCCATAGCGCCAAGGAGAAAGCCGATCTTCTAGGTACACTCTTTGCCTCAAACTCGACTTTGAATGTCGATGAGAGCGCCGTACCGCCAACCATCCCGCGGTGTGGACACTCCATGCCGGAAATAAGCTTCTCACAAAGAGATGTCCGGCGGGAGCTGCTTTCTCTCGATGTTCATAAGTCGAGTGGGCCCGACGGCATTCCAGCGATAGTGCTGAAACAGTGTGCTCCAGAGTTGTGCCCTGTATTAACGCGACTTTTCGCACTTTCCTACCACACTAGGCAAGTACCGTCTTCATGGAAGACCGCCCATGTGCACCCGGTACCCAAAAAGGGCGATAGATCAGATCCATCGAATTACAGGCCTGTCGCTATTACCTCCCTTCTCTCCAAGGTTATGGAGCGTGTTATTAACACCAAGCTCCTCAGGTACCTAGAGGAACACGATTTGATCAGCGACCGGCAATACGGCTTTCGCCACGGTCGCTCGACTGGTGACCTTCTAGTGTATCTGACACACCGATGGGCTTCAGCCATCGAGAGTCAAGGTGAGGCATTGGCAGTTAGCCTAGATATGGCGAAGGCGTTCGATCGGGTCTGGCACCGAGGTCTTCTCTCGAAGTTGCCATCGTACGGACTACCCGAGGGTTTGTGCAAATGGGTTGCCAGTTTTTTGTCTGGTCGATGCATACGCGCCGTTGTAGATGGCTGCTGCTCCGCAAAACTAGACTTAAATGCTGGCGTCCCGCAAGGTTCTGTGCTGTCTCCAACGCTGTTTCTCCTGCATATCAATGACTTACTGTCTATTGATGGCATTCATTGCTATGCGGACGATAGCACTGGAGACGCTTTCTACACAGGCCGTGCAAACATCCCTCGTTCCGCTGTGGTAGAAAGTCGCGAACAACTTGTGTCTCAAATCGAGAGTAGTCTTTCCAAAGTCTCCGATTGGGGTCGAAACAATTTAGTCCAATTCAACCCCTCCAAGACACAAGTTTGTGCGTTCACCGCTAAGAAAACCCCATTCACTGTGGCCCCTCAATTCCAGGACACAACCCTTACCATCTCTAACAGTATTGGTATCCTTGGTATCGACATATCCAGCGACGTCCAGTTCCGATGTCACCTGGAAGACAAGGTCAAGATGGCATCCAAAAAACTCGGTGTGCTTAACAGAGCGAAGCGGTACTTCACGCCGGGGCAAAGACTGCTTCTATACAAATCGCAAGTCCGCCCCCATATGGAGTACTGCTCTCATCTCTGGGCGGGAGCACCGGCATACCAGCTTGGCCCTCTTGACTCGGTTCAAAGGAGAGCAGTGAGAATTGTCGACGATCCAATACTGACGAGCGATATCGAGCCCTTAAGTCTAAGAAGAGATCTTGCATCCCTATGCGTGCTCTATCGCTTGTATAATGGGTTGTGTTCCGAAGAATTGTTCGAAATGATGCCAACGGCCACTTTTTATCATCGCACCGCTCGCCATCGACAGGGAATTCATGCTCACACATTGCAGCCCAAATGGTCCCGTACAGTTCGATATCAGAGGAACTTTCTCCCACGGACCATTCGGCTGTGGAATGAACTCCCTGCCGAGGTTTTCCCACAGGACTACAGTATGGGGTCCTTCAAGAGGGGAGTAAATAGGTTTTTGAAGGGTCGGCAACGCGCATGTGATGCCCCTGGTGTTGCAGGCGTCCATAGGCTACGGTAACCGCTTACCATCAGGCGGGCCGTATGCTTGATTGCCACCGTCGTGGTATAAAAAAAAAAAAAAAAAAAAAAATTTATCTTATCTTAATAGTCCGTTTCGCAAAATTATTCTTCTGTGTGTGTATATAACGCTTGAAGAACCGCTAGGGTAGCCTATCACATATAAAAAGCAAAACTTGATAAGCACAATTACGTTTTTATTGAGTCGCGTTTTACTTTTCCTAGGAAAATGGGTTAGGTATTTCCTACAAAGATGATAAACCAGTGTTTCCCAACGTGGGGCCAACGCCCCACGGGGGGGCAATTTGATAGTTAAGGGGGGCAATTTAAAAATGGACTCGACACGACTAACAATTTATATAACTTAATTTATATTTCTTAAGGGAATAAAACAATTTTAAAGGTTAAAAAATATGCATGGGGGCATAAAAAATTTTGAAATGTTAAGGTTGGGAAACACTGTGATAAACAATATAGGTATTATCATATTATGGAATAGTTTGATTTGATTTATTACAAAGTTGTTTATCAAAGGCATTCAACGTAATCCTAATACATTTTTGATGACATTTTAAACATCAGTCAGTCATTCCCATTCCATTCAATCGCGAACGATCAATCATTCGGATATGAATATTCATGGGTTATTTATAGGCCTTTTATTCTGATTAATATAAAGCTATTCGCGGTTGGTGCGGAATTAAATTAATCGAAAGTATGTATATTCGTAATTCGTAAACACGTAAAAATCCCTAAAGAGTTTTTTAGCTAAGGTTTTTTACTGTCGTAATTAAGTTGGTTGTTGTTTGTTAGGATTATTAAATTTTTGTATTAAATATGGTTGGCGTGTTGGGAACGTTACTCATTACTTAATTCGTTTTGCAAAATCTGTTATATTTAAACATTATAATTTAATTTTTATTATTTTTTTATTTTTTTTGGGAATAATTACAATAAAATACTTACGATTATATACATAGCATTTTCGCAAAATACATTTTTTTTTTGCACCTGTTACTTATATTAAAAAAGACTTAAGATTAAAAAAGACTGAAAATTCTGATTTAGAAATCAGAATTTTCATAGTCTTTTGAATTTTAATAGTAATTTTTATAAATTACATTATGTCATGTGCTTAATAGATCATATAACGGTATTTAAAACATTTTGAATTTTATCACCTGTCCCAAGGAAATCGTATTGAATTTCGGGATGAAACGTATTTTATTCCATTTCATTCGGATATTATATTCCACATGAATGAACTTTTTTCGGACATAGTATCCTCAGACCAGCGCACGACTTGGTCATGCCACCAAACCCTAAGGTGCCTTTCTTGGAGCTTATCTGCTATGCGACGGACCCCGAGACTGCCTCGGACTAAGGAGTTGCCTATGGGATCAACCGGTTGACCGGTCGGATGCTCTTGTATACCTGTCTATTGAGATTGAGCGGTACTGCGCGGTTACATACCACGCCTGTGACTTCCGCCATTCGACCCAAACAGTGCTTATTCAAGTTTGAACATAGTGATTCGTGATTGATGCTTCCAAACTCGCGCAAGAAGGATCCTATGTTCGTGAACTTCTCCGACTTAACGGCTGCTTTAGGCCCTATTCAGATCGTACTAGAAATCGGACTCCCGCAAGCCGGCCTTCGCCACATTTAAGTGGAGACTGCCGTTTCAAGCGTACAGATCCATAGGTTGACCCGACGCTCCAACTTCCAACCAACTCTCGTCAACAAGAACCCTGTCTTTGGCATATATCATCAACCATGGAAACTGGTCCTGGATGCAGGCCGAGATAATATCTAGAACTATATTAAACAAGAACGGGCTAAGAGCCGAGCCCTAGTATACTCCAACAATAATGGAGAAAGGATCGCTTTCGGCAACAGCGGTTCTAACCACAAAAGTGAAATTGCGGTACATGTCTCTGATAATGGCATGTAGGCTTCAGGCACACCTTTAAATGAAAATGAAATGAAAAATACAAACGAGGCACACCGTCAAAGCCAATGCAGAGAATGATGCCAAATGCAGAGTTCTCCCTTTGTCCGTGTAAGCTTCCATCAACGTTTTGAGGGCAAAACTGGCGTCTACAAGGCCGTATTTCGACTGGAAGTCATACTGAAATTCAGAGGGAAGTGCACTCCTGGTGAAGCCTGAGGTTGATCTAGTAAAAAAACGTCATAGTGCATAGTACGGACAGAAATCGTGCCAAGTTTTATTTAAATACATTCAAAAGTTTTGGCGTGATGCGCAGCTAAGATACAGACAGACAGAAATTAAAAAAAAACTTTTTTTTAAATCTTCAGTATCAAGTATAGAATTCTGACAATAGCTTGCTTGACGGAACCGTGTGAGGAATTGTAACTAAAGCAAATAAACAAATGGAATTTTATGCCGTTACTAATTAAATAATATAGTTTTATAATGAGGGTAGTTTAAAAAATCCAATCACACTTCATACTATATGTTCATACAGAAGCTACGTCTATAATATAAGTAAGCATTTAAAAATTCTTTCCTCAAAACGCAGATTCTACTAAGAAGAAAGAGCATGATATTCAACAATTACTCTTTTTTCAAAGAAAGTTTTAACAAATAAAATTTACGTGTTAGTAGCATGTAGGAAAATCAACGTTTACTAAATCCACGCATTTTATTATCAATTAAAATTGGAAATGTTGAAATCCTCGCAGATTATAGCCGCATTGAACAGTAAAGGCTAAGTTATCGAGTTTTATATGAATAAATCTGAAACAAAAATCCCTACTTCCCTATTTGAAGGATAAGTCTATGACATTTTATACTAAAAACAAATCCTAAGCTTAACTAAAGTGAAATAGCCTTTATAAGTGTGTCCCAGTGCTAAGCAAAGGATTCTTCTCTAGGGTTGTTTTTTTTTTTTGTTTCTCTCTAGACAAGGGTTAGAGTTTAATTCACACTCCGAAAGCTATAATTTTCCTATTAAGGGTAACGATTGTCATCTGGTATTTATAATAACAACCGTGACTGATGGTGTTACGTATTATCGGAGACAAGACACGGTGAGGAGACCCCAAATGAAATACCTATACCCATAGAACGCGTGACAGTCGTAATGGATTGGAAAATCTTAATAGAACTTTCGTCCTACACTACATACAAAAGGTCCAGCACACCAGAAAGAAATTCAAAACGATACCACTGGTTCTAAAATTATGCAATTAAGACCCATAAACGGATTTTAATATAAGCTGCTATTATGTGGTGCATTATAAATTCCCTTAAGTTGAACAGAACTGTACAGTAGGAAGAAATCGATATTTCGTATAATATTCAAAAAGCGATGAGGTCCCCGGGAGAAAAGTGCATACGAAATGGTACGCTACGTGCATCAGAGGGAACTAAAATTCAATATAATCGTGATAAAATTTCTAAATCAGGAAGCTTGTGGCGACAGTATACTGAATGCTAACATTAAACTGAATTTAAGGAGTTAGTTTTGCAAACCTGTTCTAAAGTTGCGAACATTATATTATGTAAAGTAATTGTTACTAAGTTACAAAGTTAAAACTATAGTCACTATTGTTTCAGTAAGTAGTCCTATGTATTATTTTTTGTAAATATCCTTATAAAAATTAAAACCTCATCAAACGTGAGGCTGATTCACATTGGAAATTTGCGACTGAAATGTTAAAGTGTATCGATTAAGATTAAATTAGAATGTCAAAAACGCCCGGTTTTCATAAGTTTCTATTAACTTTGTTTTTATTATTTGTTTCAGTTATTCCAAAGATACCGCCTCGTGACAGACGGACGGACAAACGGACGTCAATTGGGATACTATAAAACAAAAACAAAAATGAATTTTTGTTTTGGTAACCTGCAACTTGTAAGGATATTAAGAAAAAATCGAAGAGGCTCACGGTTTGATGAGGGTTGGCGTTGAGTTACTTTTAGTTTGTTTTTTTAAGTTACCATGTTTTACCATAATTCTTAATTTATTTTTAAAATAACCTAATTTTTTTAAAGAAACAACAGTTATATATTGAAATAAAAATAAAATTAATTTCTGGAAACAGGATCCACAGTCAACTCCAGAAATACTTTTACTTCATTTATCAGCTTGAACAACAAATCGTCGGGAACGGTCCACAATTTTCTTTCAATATCATGTATTACCAAACGAATTTCTTTATCTAAACGGATTTTATCTGCTCCAATCCAACTTAAAAACTTGTGGTAGAAATCAGCGAATGGCTCAGAATTATAAGTACTGTAAATGTGATCTAGATCTGACAAAATCCCATGTACGAGAAGAGCATCATAAAACAATTTTTTATCTATTTTAGTTCTTATAGATTTGAGTCGTAATTCCACTACCTCTTGCACGGTTTTTAACAAATCTTTCGTTGATACTTCTTTGGAGTAAGCCATATCGTTTAAAATTACTTGTAACTCATGAGCAGAGACTTCGTTTATTTGTGAATAAAACCCTGTTTCGAAAAGAGCTTCATAGAAATACCTCATGAATAGCCTAACTTTTTCATCAGGAATTGTCTTAAACTGTTCAAGAAGCATATTCAATGCTTTTGTGGTTTCAAACGAGTTGACGCAAATTGCATGTTCAACACATAACTCATTTTGGTACTTAAGTTCTACAACCACCGTCGCAATAATTAATTTCTGATTTGATTCCTTCTTAACTTCATTCAATTTGTTAGGTTCGAGCTGAAATTCATCAGATATAAAAATTGAAGACATTTCTTGGAATTTTGAGCAAATCTTTTTCATGATATTTATCCAGAAGTAACTTTCATTTTCTCCGCTTATTTTGGCATTCGTGCTTTCGAGGATATTTCTCACCGTTTCCAAATAATGTTTCAGTTGGCTCTCATATATGAACATCTTGAAACTATCCTGCAACATTCCACTGAGAACTGTTTCTACAGACTTGGCCATAACAATTATATATTCTTCAATAAATTTCCACATAGGAATGCAAAACTCTAAATCTTTGCAGAGAGCCGCCGTTCTAACAAGAGTCGTTATAGAGTCCTCATTAACAATTGGCATCATAGATCTTCTTGAATAGAAATTGTAGCCTAAAAAGTCGGAGAAAGTATCCATTATATCTTTACCAAAACTAATGGAGCCATCTATGTTTACTTTGACACTGTCAGACGAATCAGTAATCAAAATAACTGTAACAATAGCAATTTTACTTATAATTTTATATGCAACACAAAATATGTATTTTTTTTTTTTTTAAGTTTAGTTTTGGTCATTCTATTATTTTTCGTTTAATAGAAACCCTTCTATGATTTAAGCATATTAAAATTCTTACCGAGGGCTGCAATCGAGTGTATAAAATACATTACGAGTTGTTTCTTGTGACTATTACATATGAATCTTTTTATAACTTTTTTTATGGCTTAAAGAATATTGAAAATATTTTAGCTTGTAAATAAATAAAAATATTGTAGTGCCTAATTTAGAAAACGAGTTAGTTTAAGAGTTTATATAAGAACAAGCGTGTTTTTCTGTTTTATTTTTTTTATTTTATTATTTTTTTAGGGTTTGCCTACTCATAAGGCGGCGAACAATCGCGGTGAGGGTGATTCGGGGGTATCGTACGGTATCGTGGGCTGGGTGGCAACTACTGCTCTAGCCGGCGACCCCCCGTGGGAGCTCGTGGCGGAGGTTCTTGCCGAGACTTACTCATATGTCTCGGGTACGAGGGCTCTTGGTGAGAACCCCACGTTGGACGGGATCCTACGTGTGTATCGGATAGGGCAGGAAGCGCTAATGCGGAGGTGGGGGGAAGACCTGGCAGGGCAGCCGTATGGCGCATGCGTAACGGCTGTCATTCGCCCGGTCCTTGAGCGGTGGATGCGTCGAAAACGCAAGCCCCTCACCTTCCGTCTGACGCAGGTTCTCACCGGGCACGGTTGCTTTGGTGGACCTGTGTCCG
This sequence comes from Euphydryas editha, assembly GCA_036937285.1. NCBI lineage: Eukaryota > Metazoa > Arthropoda > Insecta > Lepidoptera > Nymphalidae > Euphydryas > Euphydryas editha. Next base: position 20,730,633 of record JAUPFZ010000004.1, on the reverse strand, counting down.
ACGGCCCAAAGGGAGCCGACGACTGAGTGTCACGACTGTGGCGCGGCGGTGGACTCTGCCCAGCACACCCTCGAGGTGTGCCCGAGATGGGCGGTGCTGCGTCAAGGTTTGACGTCGGTCGTCGGGGGGGACTTGTCGCTCCCGAGCGTCATCACCGCGATGCTCGGCGACGACGAGTCCTGGAAGGCGATGGTCTCCTTCTGCGAGATAGTAATGTCCCAGAAGGAGGCCGACGAGCGGATGAGAGAGGAGGCCGACGACGTGGCCTCCATCCGCGGGCGACGAATGGGTGTGCGCAGGAGGCGCTACTTAATGCGCCTCCAGTAACGCTCTTGTGCCCGTGTCGGGCCGGGATGGGAACCCGGTCCTGCAAGACACGGCGTCGTCGGGACTGTTCAGAGGGTAGCCGGACAGTCCCCATGGAGGAGAAGTCTGGCCTTTTCGCCGAGGAGCCTGTCGCTGGAGGGATCCTGTTGCCTGCAGATCCGGGACCCTCCAATTAAAGCGACTGAAGGCTCCCGCAGGGGTTTAGTACGGTTGCACTCCCAAAGTTCCGAGTCCGACATAGGTCTAGGACTGCTGACCCGGGCGTCCTGGATATCATACGTAAATGGGGTCCCCTGCGATAAAAAAAAAGGGTTTGCCTACTCATTGATCTAAATAAATTTTAGACGTTTCCAGAAGAAGCTCCTTTTTTGTATCTTATTAAAGAATGAGAAAGAGAGTGTGTCTTGTCATATTTATAAGCAAATTTTAATAAAACCAAAACTTGATGAGAGCGGATGTGGATGTTTGTTACTCTTCTCTAAAATTATTGAACCATTTGAAGTCCTTTTTTTTACCCGACTGCGCCATAGGGGCAGTTATGTTTTTCGAGAATATGTACCTATGTATGTAGGTATACTTAATTGCTTGGCACGTTCTGCGGCCTGAACGGCTCGATGGATTTTAGCTTGAGAGGTGTCGTTAGATTCGTATTTAGGTACTGTGTTAGTGACATTGGGTATATCAAAAAAAAAAATTATAATAAATGGCGGATTTTTGGCGCCAAATTCATTTCATTTCCCAATTACATAGAAACGCAGTCGGGTTTTTTAGTTTTTTAAATTAACGTTTAATTTTTTAATTTATTTTTGGAAAATGAAACAAGGTAATCCTGGGCCGTAGTTGTTGAACTTTAGCTCAGTACTCAAGTAGCCTCGTGCGAAGTATTTGTAAAATCAAACGAGTTAATTAGATATTGTAAGCTAGGCAGATGTTTATAATGTTCTATTTTATGTAAGTACTAAATAGGCCATCTCTCGAGATTCCTTAAGTGCGATTATAATATCAATAGAATATATTATTCTCAAACCTCTGTAATTTGATTGTTGAGATAAAAACATCGGAAAAACTCCCAGGGGAGCAATTTCTATAAATAATTAATTAATTACTGATCACTGGTCACGTAATTGCTATTTCTTATACCTGTGCTTCTTCTATTTGTACACTTACATATTTTACATATGAACTTTTTAAGTAATCATTTATATGTGACAAATTAAACATAAAGTAAGTGAGTTAGATATTTGTTAAATTCACCGCCGATATTAGATAATAAACAAAGCGCAGTTTATTAGTTAAAATACAATAAGAAAAATAATTTAATATGTATAAACATTTGGGTATTAAGTTTTTTTAATTGGAATATGAATACCAAAGATTTGTAGGCTAATATCAAACCGAAGAGCGCACTAATATCAATCGTCGTCGACATTGTCAACCGATAGTCGTCCACTGCCAATCATCATAATATGATTACCAGTTTTAGCAAAGTTGTCTGTACCTATTGACTTGTAACTTGTAAGCTAAAAACTTAAATACATTTTTGCAGATTGTACCACCATGACAAAATGACAGCTGATTTATTATTACAGTATAAGTGCAGCATAAATTGACAGTGATGCTATGATTTTTAAAGTCTTGAAATACCACTTCTCGTCCTTGCTATGGGATGCTGCAAAAATTAATTTGATTTACTTTTTTTGGTGGTGTCGATCGATAAATCGATAAATTATTTTAATATAACTGAAAAAATTGACAAAATAAACATTAACCCCAGGGCTAGTAAATTCAAAACAATCCAGAGAATAATAAAGTATTACATTTTTCAAGCAAATAGAAACTAAAATTTTAGTTACTATCAATAATAGGTTATTAGGTCTTTTTTTAGGTTGTTAGGTTTTTTTTTTTTTTTTTGAAAAAATAGACCTATTTATTAAAAATATTTATTAAAAAAAATAGGCGACCTAACAAAAATTTTGGTGGACCTATACAGACCTAACGTAGACCTATCGATTAAAGTCATTTTGATTTCAAAAATCCTTCAGTGGGGTGCTAACTTTGCGTAGCTGACATTTTCTTCCTATGCAGCATGGAATATTAATGTATGTTAGGGGTGTGCGACAATTATCGATAATTCGTAACCACTTGTTAATTTTTCATTCGATAATTATCAGTAAGTGTTATTCGATAATTTTGATTCGATAATTATCGATAATTTTTCATTCGATAATTATCGATAATTTTGTGTGATCCGATAATTAGCGATAATTTTGTGTCATTCGATAATTATCGATAATTATTTTTGGATCCGATAAGTATTGATAATTGTGATTCGATAATTATGGTACGGCGGATGACCTATTTTTTTTTTAGGTATTCGGATAGGGCCTGGGTGTAAACGGCGGTACTGAAGGCTGGATGACCTTTTTTTTAGGTATTCGGATAGGGCCAGGGCGTAAACGTCGGTACTGAAGGCCGGATGACCTTTTTTTTTTCGTCGTCCGAAAAACCGATAATTATCGATAACTATTGTCAACTATCGATAATTTTTATCCGATAATTATCTATAACTATCGTCAACTATCGATAATTTTTATCCAATAATTATCGATAACTATCGCCAACTATCGATAACTTTTTATCCGATAATTATCGATAACTGTTCATTCAATAATTATCGATAACTATCGATAACACAATACGATAATTATCGATAGTAAAATTATCGATAACTTTTTTCGATGAACATCCCTAATGTATGTATATACTCTTTGATTAATGTGATAATGTCTATATTCCATGCTATGCAGTCAATATTTTCGAAACGTAATTTTGAAAACAATGTTGTTATATTAATAATTTAAATTAATTCCTTTTTTTTGTAAATAACAATAAATAATATCAAATAACACAATGAAGACGTTTCGTTTTTATATTATTTTTCTACAATATTTTGTTAAAAATATTGGTATATGGATATCGCAGAGTTATTAAAATACATATTTTTTTAATATTGATATATTGTTCAAAGTAAGTGCAAATGAAATAAAAAATAAAAAATTCTATTATGTAATTTTTAAAATTATTTTGAATATGTATTTATATTTTTTACACTTGGTGACACTTTTTTGTCAACAATGAATGTTATTTATCTGTTGATTTTAGTATAGCCTGTGGTATTGACTGACGTTTGGTTCCCTCTCTACGACTATCTTTTTGTTTCGGCCATTTTTGCCGAAAGGTCGGTGTTCTTTTGCGGTCACGTATCTGTTCGTGGCCATTAGATCACTTTTGTAAAGTTTAATCAAGATGGTGCAGAAGAAGGTAAAAACCATGTGCGTTTATAATAATACATTATTTTTTGTTTAGAAAAAATCAGAAAACTTGTGAACTGAAAATATTGTAAGTGCGGATCATCAATATTGTTTTTACGTTAACAACACCCAAACATACCAATTTCTATGAAGTACTAAGTTTTAATCAATCTTAAAATTGTGTTGTAGTTCAATATTTTGAAATTAATGCAATTAATATTGTGAGTAAATAATGTAAACGTGAATTTCAATATCTAACCTCAAACTTATTAACCATGATGTGAACCTATCAATGATAGCCATGATTACATTTCAATTATCACCAAGATCGCTGAAGTGAAAGTCTTAAGTAGAGAATTTTCGAAAAATTTTGGCAGCTTTTTAACACAGTCTTATTTTTTAGCCGAAGAAGAAGGTTGGAAAGAAAGTAGCGGCCGCTCCTCTGGTCGTGAAGAAAGTTGAACCTAAAAAGGTTGTAAACCCTCTCTTCGAGAAGAGAACAAAGAATTTCGCTATCGGTAAGTCCTTTTCTATATCTTGTTATCTTGTACTTTTATTGTATTTGATGACCAAAATGATGTAAAATTTTTAACCCCGAAGTACCATGTGGGCACAAAATATCGAGCTTTTTAACACTGATTGGTCATATTTAGTATTAATTACTTTTTGGAGAATAGGACAAGATATTGGGTAAAAAACTGAATTATTCAACCGCTTGCATTGTTATTCATACAAAAACTACTGAAGTTAGTAAGCTAGATAGTGCATGAATTTCTTCTTAATTTAACTGTGTTAGTAAATCATGGCTCACCAATCTTAGTAGTATCGGTTTCCATAATATTCAAAAAAATTCATTTTTTAATGGATTCATAATATAAAATAACATTAATTAAAGTAGGTTAATCCTAGAGTGGTCAAATAGTAATTTGTAAAAAAAATTAACATCATATTGCCATTTTTGAAACAATATTATTAAATTTTTATTTTTTAATTTACTGTCTTACTGAAATAATTTTATCTTAGGGTACATGCAATTTAAATTTTTTTTTTAAATAATGATATCAAACTAAAAGCTTAACTTCATCAAAGTTAACTCCGACAGGTCAAGATATCCAGCCGACGCGTGACCTGTCCCGTTTCGTGAAATGGCCCAAGTACATTCGTATTCAGCGCCAGAAGGCAGTACTCCAGCATCGTCTCAAGGTGCCCCCACCGATCAACCAATTCACTCAGACCTTGGACAAGACCACAGGTTTGTACAAATTTCAAATTAAATAAATAAAATGAAATAATATAATGGGAATATAAAGTTTTAGAAAATGAATTATCAAATTATTGTTGTGTGGTCTTCGATGACCAGTTGGAAAAAGAAAGGCATTTACTGTTATAAAAGGATTTTGAAAACATTAACCGCAGTTTAGTGGCTATACAAGACTCATTACTATGACACATAAGTTTTCTTACAATGGTTTTCTTCAGTCCTAATAATTAGATGATTTTTTTAACAACTAAATATTACTCTATTACTAAACGTTTATTATGAACTAAATATAAAAAAATATATACATAAAATAAGTTTAATTTTTGAAGAATTAAAATGTATGTAAGAATGGTTTATTTATATAAGGAACACATCTTATATCCAAATGATGAACTCCAAATGCAACTATGAATCACTATGATTATCAAAAAAAATACGAGCTTTTTAACTCTGAATGACCAAAATCATCTAAATCACAAAAATATGAAAATACTTTCATTATAAGAAAGTTATTTGTATTTCAGCAAAGGGTCTGTTCAAGATTCTCGAGAAATACAGACCTGAAACTGAAGCAGTCAGGAAGGAACGCCTGAGGAAAGCTGCTGAAGCTAAGGTAAATACCTAAATTTTCTTTCTTGATGTATTTTCAATTTCGCAACATCTTGAATTTACTATATGATAAAATTAACTAACAACATAAGATTGAGGGATGCGACTCTAATTAAAAATTTTGTGCAGTTTTAAGCATTTGAGGTTACTCCTATAATTTGTATTCTATAACATTTCTCAATAAAGTTTTCTAACACTAAAGGGACTTTAAAAATTGTACAAGTAGGTCCAGATAATGACATATTCAGTCAGTTTGTTGTATTGATTTGAAAACTGAATGATAAAAAATACTACTTGTATTTGATAACTATCACGCTCTCGAGTAAAGCTTCTCACATCTTTTTAATAAGCATTATTCAGTCATTCTGTTATATATTTTTATAAGTTTAGGAAATGATGCATAAAAAACATTCAGATTGCCATGAAGACCTTTAACCACCAAGATCTCTGATTTATTTAATAAATAACTTCCTATCTTAATTATTACGTAAAATTCTAACACAAGTTATGCACAGGTCGCTAAGAAGGAAGAGCCTCCAGCGAAGAGGCCAAACACCATCCGCTCGGGCACCAACACTGTCACCAAGCTGGTCGAGAAGAAAAAGGCTCAGCTTGTTGTAATCGCACATGATGTAGACCCCATTGAGGTAGGCATTTTTTCTTACTTTTTTTTAAATAAATAAATTTAACATATTTGCATAAAATTATACAGCATTGCAATGAGTGGGTTTATATAGTTTTTATTTTATGTGCTTCACAGCTGATAAAAAGAATTTTGTGTATTATAGAATTTAAATTTGTTTCTATTTGGAGCAGGGTGCGAGGATATATATCAAATGATTTTTTATGATATATATCTATACCAAATTGGTTTAAAAATTTTATATTATTAAGTAATTTTTAGCATTTGTTACTATTTAGTTTTTTGATTTTTTTAATAATTCATTGTTTATGTAACACATGTGCAAATAGTAAAAATAAAGTAATTTTAAGTTTTTGCTAAAACAAAAATAATAATAATATTTCAGACACCAAATTCACACCTTTTTATACCTTGTTTTGTTTAGTGTTTATCTCCTGTAGCTTCATATCACATGTTTTAATTCAATTTGATTCTTTTATTTCTCTACATTCTAAAATTAATGTATTTAAACAATTGAACCATTGATGATAGAATTTACTATGCTCAATACATAGAGGTTAAAGATAAAAGAATATTTCATTCCATTATTGTAAGTTACCTACTAATGGATGTTTATTTAATGGCAAAAATGATGTTATACTGATCTCAGAGACTTGCACCAATTTTAATGAATCCTTAATTTTTTTTAACTTAAAATATAGGTTATGATAATATATACAAACAGAAACAGAATATAACCAAGTCATGATCTAAAACATAAATAAATAAAAAAAGAAACATTTTTTTCCTGTCCCTTAATTTTCAATTGTTTTATTTTTTCAAATATGATTTTTTAAGTAAACTTATTATTTTATACCTATTTCAAAGATAAAAACAGTGAGCCTATGACAATTTAACATATGGGTACAGAACCCCTAAAAACAAAATTTTAGTATAATACTTTGATCACTTGCAATGATGTGAGAATTTCTTCACCTGAGGCTGTGATAATTACAATTGTCACATGCTGCATGAAGAGTGTTGACTCTGAGCTATATTTCAACTTAAAAAAAATCAATAAATTTAATTATAAACGAATTATAGAAACAATAATAAAATGTATTTTCATCTTGCAGTTGGTACTTTTCCTGCCAGCCCTGTGCCGTAAGATGGGTGTCCCATACTGTATTGTAAAGGGCAAGTCCCGCCTTGGAGCTCTTGTACACAGGAAGACATGCACATGTTTAGCTCTCACACATGTAAGTTTACTTTCACTTGATGTAGTGTTGCTGAAACAAAATCAGTTTCATCAAATTAAGAACTCTGAAAGTTCAAATCAGTTTTACACATGTCTTATATATTTTTTATGAATTGTAGGTATATTATTTAAGTTGTTACTGGTTATTGGTACATTAATGTGAAATTTGATAATGGAATGAAAGATGGTCATACAGTGATGATGTATTTGCTAACCAAGCGCCATGAGGAAAATCTTTCTACCACCATAGAGAATTATCTGAGTATGCCATCATTCAACTTCTTTCGTTCATAATCTTGCTATGAGCAAAACATTGTTTTCACAAAAAAAAAAAATGTAATATCTATATTGACTATTGATGATAATTGTGATGTCACAATATAAATTCAAAATATACTATAAATCGAACTAAACTTGTATTTTTATCTAAAAAACTTAAAATTACTCAATCATTAATATCTTCTTTTTCTAAAAACCCAAACTACAATATGAAACGTCAACAGGTGGAACAAGGCGACAGGGCCTCCTTCTCGAAGGTGGTTGAAGCCATCAGAACCAACTTCAATGAGCGCTACGAAGAGCTCCGCAGGCACTGGGGCGGCGGCGTGCTCGGAAACAAGTCCAACGCGCGTATTGCCAAGCTCGAGAAAGCTAAAGCACGTGAGCTCGCGCAGAAACAAGGCTAAAATTAAATAAATACTTATAAATATGTATTCTTTTTATTTTATTTGCCTTACCTACTCTTAAAAATCTTGTGTGTACATTAGGGAAGAGAATTTACCGGTGAAATATATTTTTTACTTACTTTACCAACTTACCATCAATATTTTACTGGATAATTAACCAAAGTACTGACAGCTGTCAATTTTTTAAATTCTTATAACAAATCAATTATAATACTAAAAGTGCTTCTAAGAATTTTCACTGAAGGTTTTTTTTTAATTTTTACATGTGGAATTTTTTCATAGCAATTTAATTATAAAAATTCTAAAAAAATTTCTAATGTCTAGACTGACACTGCAAAGAATCCTTAGGAAATATATTTTACCCGTTAATTAACCAAATAACTTACTGATTACCAACCGGATATTTATCCGCTCGAAACACTAGTGTGTGGGGAGAGCATAACTTAGGAAAATCACTTTGGGAGGAGACTAGATGTAGTAGTCAAACTTTTCTATTTTATAACCCGATTGTTAGAATGTCTTGAGGGTTTTTTTTTTACTCCACATTGACATAGAAGGTTCAACGTCCTAAAGGAGTAGGTACAGTATGTTCCAGAAATACAACCGATTCATATTAAAGGGTTAATATAAACAAAAAAGAATAGTAAACTCGAGCTTCGAGCGAAACCTTCCTATACATAAATAAAAGTATAAAAGTTAAATTTACTGACCTATAAATCACTAAAATAGTTTATGGTAATTATTTTGAATGTAAATTAAAATAATATTATCTATATATTAAAATTACTATACAAAAACAACTTACGAGCCCCGATGCAAAATAGTTCGTCTAGTATGGAAAGTAGTGCAAGCGTAAAATATAGAAAGTAAATATTGGTAAAATAAGAACGTTTAATAAAAAGTAAACCACAATTTGAGGAACATTTTAAAGTTTATTTTAACATAACTGAAATTCTTTCATGACTTACATAACATAAATTTTTTTTAAAAATATTCTAAAAAACATAACGCAAAAGTATTTGTCTACCCTTGTCACTCACGCAAAATAGTTCGTCTAGCGTCTACCACTTAGTTGTGTCGCCTTTGCTCTCAATGTGAAGAGGCATGTTATAATGTGATAAATGTTTGTCATGTCATTACAGCCGCATTATGCTGACATAATAGCACAATTACGAGGGAGCGTTTTTATGTTCGCGGAATGAAGGGTAAGGGGTTGAAATAAAAAAACCAAATTATTTTTCCTTTTTAATATATTCACCTGCAAGACGGACACATTTTTCAGATATTTCAATTAATTTATTTATACCCTCATATCTCCTCATATATCATCGTCTTTGTCCTCAAAATACGCTGAAACTGCCTCCTTAACTTTATCATCGGTGGTAATTTTTTTACCCCGCAGCTCTTTTTTCATTTTTGGAAAGAGGTAATAATCACTCGGGGCCAGGTCTGGGCTAAAGGGTGGGTGGTTCAAAATATCGAAGCCCACTTTAAGCAGGGCAGCCAACGCAACGCGGCTCTTGTTGACGGGCGCATATTGTCGTGCAAAAGCAGCACATCTTTCGTCAATTTTCCCCGTCTTTTCTGTTTAATGGCTTCTTTTAGTCGCTCTAATATTGAAGCGTAGTATTCTCCGGTTATAGAAACACCTTTATCTTTATAATCGATTAATAAAATTCCGTCTGAGTCCCAAAAGATCGTTGCCATGAGTTTCCCAGCTGACTGTGACACCTTAAACTTCTTGGGGGGTGCTGTGCCCTTTTTTATGCCACTGCATAGAGTCTTGTTTGGCCTCAGGTTCATAATGATGAACCCAAGTTTCGTCTCCAGTAACAATTCGACTCAATACACCATCCTTGTCTTCATTGCAGAGGTCCAAAAATGCACGTGAACACTACGCGTTGTTGTTTTTGCGGCGACGTGAGTATTCTCGGTACCAATCTTGCGCTGACCTTAGTCATGCCAAGATGATCGTGCAGGATTTTAAAAATGGTTGTATCGGATATTCCAACCATTTCTGCGAGTTATTTCTTCTTTAGTCGAGCATCGTCGAGTACAAGTTTTTCGACTTTTTGGATAAGTTCTGTCGTGGTCACCTCGATGCTCCTGCCCGGCCTCGGGTCGTCTTCAAGGGATTCCCTTCCTTTTTTTAAACAAACTGTGCCACATGCACACCATGGTTTTTCCTGGACAAGAGTCACCGTAAACCGATGACATCTCATCCATTATGGTCGCAACTGATTTTCCTTGCTTGGTGAGGAACTTTATAACGGCACGATATTCGATTTTTTCCATATTTCACTTTTCACAGTTGAATGATTGTATTGCTATTAAAGGAAGATATTCTTATATTAACTAATGGATAAGACAACTTTCCTCTGGACCGTATGAAAACGAGCGATCGACTCAAGCATCCATGATTAATGGTGCCTTCGTCGTCCAGTCAATCAGCCCTCTATCAAACCATCTCTCTCAGCCGTCTCTTTCTGAATCATGACTTACCTACAGGAGGAGACTACAACCTTTTATATCGAAGTTCTTCTACAAGTAGTCGTGTCAGCGATTTTCTGCATGTTAGTGACCTTTTTCAATCTCGCGCAGGATCTGCCGCTCAGTGTCCCACGCTGGATACGCGTCTAGTGTGTGCTGGACAGTATCCTGTTCTGCGCCACAGTGGTGTTTTTATGGCGGATCTTTTGTCGAATACCTAGCCAAAAGAGCCGAATGAACGGTCATTACCCGTGTATTGAAGTGATTTAACCTGACCTGTCTTATCCAGGCTTCGAATACCGACAATTGCTCCTACAACGCCTTTATGCGCGTACCTACTGCGCCCTACATACGAACGTGTCACGATGCGACAGACGTCTGATGCATCTGTCGTTTCCACGTTTCAAGAGCCAGTGCAATTAGGAAAAGGCATACCTTCGCCAATGGCGAAGGATGCGGGTCTGGGCATATAATTTCGTGTCCATATTCGCCAGAACGTCCAAAGGCGAAAGGTGAAAGGGATTTTCTTCTATTTCTAAAAACAGCTTAATGAGTCACTGCAAATTACGGTCATTTAAATATTTTAAGACAATATGAACACAAACTACAAAACAAAGTGCAAGTGCAACAGCTTTTCCGGTAAATACTGATAACTAATTGAGGATAACATTTAAATTGGAGCACAATCTTTTATTAAGGGATTCAGCTAGCGGCACAAACGTATATAGATATCTCTGGGAAAATTTTATGCACATATATTAATATTTGTATTAGATACACCTTTTACCAAACAAAAATCTGTACTAATGAGACGGACATAAATACCCTATGGTTGAAAAGTAATATAAAAAAGGGAACGAAGGAAAAGATGCTAAAAAATAAAGAGCAGCGATTAATAACATGTCAGCTAAGTTGTTACATATTTTAACCAAATTCAACACTTAATTGTTATTCTGTCAACATCATCTAGCAGGAATGGAAGAAACCACGTTGAAAAACTGATATTCTAAAATGTAGTTCTACCGACAGTTTTTTCTTCTTACACTAGATGTCGCTAGGCAACATTCTTTATCTACAATCACCATCTTTTTTGAAAAAATACTAATTTTATGTATGAGATCGACTATAAGATTTAAATGGCTTATTAACTAATTTACTACTACTTATGTATACAAAAATTATCAAAAGTTATGATAATCTCGACTGCACCAATCCATCTTCTGCGTGTATTCTCTACTCTACGTGACATTGATTACCTAAATCATTTGTTTTATAATAGGTACCCAATCATTACTTTTGCATGATTAAACCACAAAACTAGCTGTGTTTTTGAACGGCGTTTTTAATGAAAGGTAATGGCAAATTAATAAGTGTAGCTGTAATTTTACTACACAATTTACAATAACTTAGTTTCAAAATATTACAAATCATTTTTTACAAAATTACTAATCAGTTATTAAAACACTGTGTAGTAATATTACTTATACATTATTTGTAATTTCACTAAACAAAAATATCAAATGAATATAGTTATTTTACAAAAAATATTACAATTCATTCGCTGCAAGATTACTAAACATTTTGTTAAAAAAATGTTTAGCAATATTACCATATAATGATTGCAATGTTACTCTCGGTAATGTTGAAATTATTGTAATTTTAGTCCCCTCTTTATCCCGGTTTTCCGCAATCCTCATCCAGCCTCCTCCGTCGATCTTGTGTAAGTCGTCAGTTCAGCAGGCCGGAGGACGCCCCACAATGTGTTTGCCGATACACCGTCTCCACTCCAGGACATGTCTGCTCCAGCGGCCGGTTCGGTTCTGTGACATACATGACCAGCCTAAATGCTACTTCAACTTGCAGATTCTACGAGCTATGTCGGTTACTTTAGTGTTTACATGGCAATATGCGCAATGAAAATTTGTTTGATGACAATACAAAAAGTATTATAATATATAATCGAAAATTTTAAAAATGCGTACTAGCTAGAGAGCTGGTGGCAATTAAGATATATGATTTCATCGTCGTTGATACCAAGACATAATGTACCTAATCTGGACCTATTTTAACTAGAAAACTCAAGTGCCGAGCTCAGGTAGCTCTGTTTTTTTTTTTTAAATATATGTAATATGTATATTTATAAATAATTTCGAAATTGTAAAAAAAATGGCAAAAATTATACTATCATTTCTGTCATCAATTATCTACAACTCTGATTTTAGATGTACCTAACATAAAAAACAAATTGACATAATTGTATTTTATTTCTTTTTGTTTTATTTTTAATGTATTATTTTTAAAAAAATATTGTCATTTAGATCATTATTATTTATACTTTTTATTAATATACACAAATAATATTAGTGAGTGTATATTTGTACTCCTTTGCAGTTGTCTTCAGGTAGTAAAATACTTCTGCCTTCGAAAAGACAGTATCGATTTTTTCTGCCTTTTTCAGTTTTATGCTTTTATGGTTAGCAATTTTATTGATTATCTTAGTAAAATTATATTCCGAATATGTATAGAAAATTTACGAAATTTTAGATTCACTTCCTCTACACATAACCATAAAATTACTATAAGTATCTGACAAATACAAAAATATTGTGAAATTGCAACCTGTTTACTCGTAGACTCGTAGTACTTTGACTATAACAAGATGTAATATTAAAAAAAAATGTGTATTAAGATAATAGTAATACTATACAAGGTCTTGTAATTTTAGTATGCAATTGATTACTAAACATGTAATTTTTACTAAATTTTTTAACAGTGTGGCATTTAAGTAATATGTAGTTAAAATATTTTATTTTATTGATAATAATATAGTTAAAAACTGCTAATCTTGATTACACAAATTAAAACATTATAGGTACATATAAAAAATATGTCTTTGATTTCATAGACAAGGATTGCAAATACAAAAATGTAAAAGAAATCGATTATCAAATTAGTTTTTATATAAAGCTCTTAACAGTAATAAACATAAGTAACATAATTATGTAAATAAATTGAGTTTTCACAAACAACACCGATTGTCAACACTTGCCCACCTTATTTCTCGAACTAGAAAAACATCGACCAGTTTTTTCTTTATTTTTAACTAGATATGCCACGCGGTTTCACCCGCGTTAATTTGAAAAACGTACTTAAATAGTTTTAAAAAGAGTAGGTACCCGCCCCGTTGGTCGAGTGGTCGCAAGCGTTACTGCCGAGCAAGCAGTCTCAGGTTTGATTCCTGGGTCGTTCAACGTATTATTGAGTTTTTTTATTTTTCGAAAATTCTCAGTTAAAGAATGATGTTATATTTACTTTAAAAGTGGAACTATAGTTAAAAAATGTCTCTAGAAGAGAAATAATAAAGGACGCAACGGAAGCTCTCAAAAAAGATTATTTTTATACCGTTTTTTTAACATTTCTTATTATTGCTCAGCCCCTATTGGTCGTAACGTGATGTTATATAGCCTATAACCTTCCTCGGTAAATCTGCTATCTAACACAAAAAGAATTTTTCAATTCGAACCAGTATTTCCTGAGATTAGAGCGTTCAAACAAACAAACAAACAAACAAACAAACTCTTCAGCTTTATAATATTATAGTATAGATTTCGTATAGATTTGACTATACCTATTATTTATTTGACTGAACTACTTTCAGACATCAAACTTCCATTCACATGTTGTACTCTTTAGTTCGAGTCTGAAATGACCCAGCTTGCTATGAAAAGTCTATTCGAAATATGTGGGTCTCTTTACAGCAAACGCTTTACAAAATTGTTAAGGTAAAAGATTAAGGAACTTTGTTAAACACTGAACGTACCTCGTGGTTTTACCCGCATCGACATTTATGGCTACTGTTCTATGGCTATAAGTATACTTCACTGCATAGTATAAAACAAAGTCGCTTCTCGCTGTCTGTCTGTCGCTATGTATGCTTAGATCTTTAAAACTACGCAACGGATTTTGATGCATGTTTTAATAGATAGAGTAATTCAAGAGCAAAGTTTATATGTATGTAACATGCTTAATATAGTAAAGAAACACGGATAATTTTAGAGGTTCCTAATGTGATGTCGTAAATAAACATTTTTTTGCGCTTACATTGGAAACGCTGTCTTAACTCTACGAGAAAAATCAAAATAATGTACTATAGTATTGTAGACCTTAAAAAGATTCACAAAAAAGTCCGCGATGGTATATGTCTATATCTTAAGAATAACCCACAATAACCATTTTTTATCCTTTACTTTTTATAAGAAATAATGGCTTATTTACGAAGTGATTTTAAACAATACAGCATTAATTTTTCTCCAACTAAGTAGCTTATATACATTGTGCATTTGATATAGATTAAGATGGGTTTATAGTATGTAATTTAAATGAATATTTTCGAAGATATTACAGATTTAAAATGCAGGAACATAGCGGTTGCGGCGGTAGGTACCGGTCGGAGGGCCGGTGGCGCGTGCCATAAATAGCGAAAAAACATGTTTGTATTATCTAATGATAAAAAAAAAAAAAGTTTTAAACGTTGTATATAAAGATATTATGTAATATATTTAGTATCAGCATTGCACTCGTGCGGGGCGGGTCGCTAGTTATATTATAAAGTGTTTTTGTGTGTGTGTTGTAATTATAGCTTTTTTTATTTCAGGATAATGCAAATAGTTTAGCATTTTCAGTATTATCGATTTTAAACTAACAAACAATACCAATCACCCGTCGATGACTTTACTTACAATTTGTTATTCTTAACGGCATCTATATGTGTACCTAAGTTCCTAATATCTAAACATTTAGCTTTTTTTAATTATTTAATACTAAATTGTTTTGATTAGTCTTAAAGTGATGTTTCTTAAGCTATGTCACTTGTGGATGTAGTTTTCGAATTTAAACTTATTAACGTTAATTAAGTAATTTCAAGTTAACAAACAGATAGATAACATATAGATATGAACAACTTCCTTCTGATAATGTTAGATCACCGGAACGACCAGAGCTGTCTTTTACCCGTAGGGTTGATCACTGATAATGAGGACCCAAAGACACGTTTCAGTATTTTATGATCTCCGTGTATATTATTTTCATCAATTTATTATCGTTCGGTTATCGTATGACAATATCTATGTATACTCGTATAATAATTATGTATGTTGGTTGTATCGATTATTGGATTCTGATCTGGCTGAAATTAGTCGGCGTCATTAATCACAGGACCTTATTGACTGTAAGTTGGTGAGTGTCTTGTGAATAAGATTGGCCTGGCAACGATTAATAAAAATAGAAAGTAATCAGAAAAAAGTATTTGAACTTAAATCTCTATCATAAGTCTCGTTAAATCTAAAACTATGTATTCCTGAAATATATTCCCATAGTGTCCTGATTAATCTACCTGTTCGAGTGTCTACAGTAATATTACGATACGCCATTTAAGTTAATTATACCTATATTAATCTATGTATTAAACATACCCTTGAGGTAGTGGTTCTGAATCTGTTTATGTTCAAGGAAAATATTACGAAAACAGCTTTTATGTTTTGCTGCACATTTTTAAGTTATTATTTTTTTATTTACTTGTTTTATTAAAACAATGGAATAAGGTGAATTAAAAACTGTTTTTACAAAAAAAAAATAATAATAACTTCAATAATAGGGATAATTAAATTTTTATTTCCTTCTGTCACAGCCTACCCGGCTATTTTTTTTTTACCCATAAGGATGGATTTTTTTATATACCTAAATAAAATCCATTAAGATATAGAAATATAATATAGGTATTCATTTCGAAGTACGATGAGCGAAAATATCGCCTAAGAAGGCATCCATTAATTACGTGAGCTCAAAATGGGGGGGAAAGGTCCAATAAAGTCTTATTAAATCTCATTTGAAGAGATTAGGGGGGTATAATCGACAATGTCACGTCAACTCTAAAAAAACATAAATTATCTTACAGGAAATAAAATTGATTGTTTATTTTGCCCGCTTAAATGTTTTTTTTTTAATTGCCCCCTGTTTGTACTTTTAATTTTATTATATTTAAATATATTCTTTATAGTACACCTGAACTTTCTATTTTCACGATTTATAAAAATAAATATAGTTCCTTAAACTACTTTAGCGTAAATCTTACGTACGGGGGGAGGGGGGTCAAATCAAATCATACTAAATCTCACCTAAGGGCATTCGAGGATTACGTAACGCAATTTAGGGAGGAGGGGGGGGGGTCTTGTAAAACGTTACGATGCGTTACAAGGGCGGGAAGGGGGTTCACACAACGCGTTATGTAACATATTTTTTTCTTATTTCAATACAAAACTAGGAAATCACCATCAATATATCAGCCATTAGATGTCCACTGCTGAACGTATGCCTCTCCATGTATTACAAGTTACAAATCTCTTATTTTATTTATTATTACCGCAAACGCGATTAAAATAATAACAAAGATTACTGAATGTTTAGGGAAGGGGGTACAGAAAAATGTTACGGCGCGTTACATAGGGCGAGGAAGAGTCAAAAATCTTCAAAAATTGCGTTAATTTATACTTGAACAACGAAGGGAGTGTAAAGAGGAGTCTAAATTGTAAGAAAAACAGCTCACTCAATTAATGGATGCTCCGTAACATATAAACAAAAATACTGCTCAATTAAGAATCTCCTTTTTTTGTCGTCAGTTAAAAAGTAAAATATTGGAACAACACAACAGTATAACAGAAGTTTTTAAAGAACAGTAGTTTTTAATATATAACAAATATCCTCGAGAGCATATTAAATGGCTTTACAAACCACTAGTGAGCCGCGTAAGTAATCGAGCACTATGTCATGAAATTATAAAAACGCCTAATTAGGGTACAAGCCATTTGCACAGTGTATAATTGCTTCCCTGTCACGAAATACCTCCCAAGAGACGTCGATTCCTGTAACCAGTTAAGTTAATTCTGTTTGTCATAATCGTGAATGATACCACCTTTTTTTTCTTGGTCATACGATAATAGAAAAGAGGATAATTATTTGAAAATGAATTCTTTTAATTTACTTAGCAAATTAAATGCATTTTTTTTTTGTTAACGCAGCTCTGTAGTCCAGTGCAGTTCCATTCGCATTTGGTTTCGACAATCGTCTGATTAATTGGTTAACATTTATTATTATAGCCATTTTCTATACCACTAAGTATAAAACATTACTTCTTATATCTTGTAACCTGTTTCGGTAAACATTAAAAAATCAAATCTCGATTCTCGAATCAAGAATCGATTACTTACATTTACAGTAGTTTATTATGATTACAGTACTTTAAAAATTATTTATTTGTATGAATCAGTCGTTTTAACAGTAATATAGTATTAAACAGTTAATTTATGGAATTGACTTTAAACAAACAAGCTAAAACTTAGATAAAACTTCTGAAAGTATGAAACATACAATCATCCCTTGATTGTATAGGCCTTTTTATTTGTAATTACTAATTTGGTAGGTATTTAATCGTTTTACCCATATTATAAAGATGGTTCATCTTTATAACTAGTTAATGGGTTAGACTAGTTAGTGTATAAACAATAATAGTTCAAGATTAAACTAGAATATCGTCAAAAAGAAAAATCGTAAAAAGGCCTTTTATTCCTCGACACAGTGTAATAGTGCTATAATAATTATTTGAAATTAACAATTCTAAGTTAAGGTCACTTTTTACATTGTCCTAGTTGTCCATAAAAATAGCTATTTTTTTTACAAATACAAAATCCGTAACGCAGAATGTAGGTTCGCTAACTACTGTCAACGTATAAAAACTGTGTATAATACACCCCACTTAAATAGTAGGTCACTTCATAAATGTGTCACGTAATTGAAAAAAAAAAATACAACTGTACAACTTTTTCAATTGTGCGGTTTAACTAAACACAATTCACAATGACTCAAACTAAAGGCTCTCTTAAGTAAAATTATGTTTATTTTTTTAGGTTTTGGCCAAGTGAAGTGAAGTCTAAGAAATAAAAGTTAATTGAAATCTGTCCAGTAATTTTCCGTGACGCGCGCGAAAATTAAAAGGCCTAAGCTAATGTGCTCCGTGTCAAAAACTTGTCCCTCTTTAACGTAACTGATTGGTATATATATGTATAACTGAAATATTTGGCGGCTTTGTCACTATATATTATCCTTGCACTTACCCCTTCCAGTAAATACCTCCTTTTTTGTATCGCAGAGGAATCCATTTATGGGTGATATCCAGGACGCCCGGGTAGGCAGTCCTAGACCGTATATCGGGCTCAGCACTTGGAGGTGCAATACCGTACTAAACCTCTGCGGGTTCGACGCTTATTTTATTTATCGGTTATATTTGCGATGGATTTTTGTATTTTCGCATAACGGATATAGCCATTTTATATTAAACTCGCTTCTGCCCGCGGCTTCGCCCGTGTGGATGTTGGTTATCGCGACTAAAAACAAAAGTATCCTATGTTACTTTTAATACCGCCAAGAATATGTATATGATGTTTGGTTAAGTAGTTTTCAAGTGGAAGCATAACAAACAAACTTACTTTCGTATTAATAATATTAGTATGATACATCGCCATTATGTGATGCGGCGACTTGTTAATAGAACTACAAATTAATATATAATTTTGTAGATATGTTTATGTTGGTTTTTTACGTAAGTCGTAAGGTTAGGTTTTGTCAAACAAGTACGAACGAGTATTTTACATGCATAATAGAAGTACTAACTAAATCGTGTCAATTTTCTGTGAAGTCGTGGTACTACCATAGGTTTCGACGAACTATGACAAATTTGGTGTAGTATCGACGAAATCTCCCTTGACGACGATCGCGGGTTCAATTCTCGCTCGGAGCTGATAGTTTTATTTTTTTGTTCTTGTGGGTTTCAGAGAGCAAGGCCTCCCAGGTGGGAGAAGGGACCTTTTCTCAACAGCAGAACATTACAGGTGGATCAGTTAAGTCAGTTTTAAAGTAAAATAATAAATTAATCGGTTTTTAAAAGTTTGTTCGAAAAACTACATGTCATATCCATAATTTACAAGATGATTTTAGTAGCAAAGGAAAAACTCATATCTTATACAAATCAGTTGAAATATTTATGTGAAAATTGTCTTTTCTAGCGGTTTATCTTGTGTAATCTTTACATAGAGGAGAGCACATCTAGCTAAAAGAATAAGGGAGCTATGATTAGGAAAGCCTTCTTATGGACCCCCATACACCATACCTTTTGGAGAAAGGCTTTCTCAATTAAATTATATTTTACACTTATTTCTGTTTATTTATTTATTTATTTATTTATTTATACTTTTGCACACCAATACAATAAAGAGACAATACATATAGGTAAATTACATTAATCACATTGCATCAGTTGCATCAGGCGGCCTTATCGCTAACACAGCGATCTCTTCCAGGCAACCTTTGGGCAGAGGACTAGCGTAGAAGGTGTGGGAAGGGGCGCAAAACTATATATATGAACAGACATTAAAATAAATAAATATATATATATATATATATATATATATATATATATATATATATATATATATATATATATATATATATATATATATATACATACATACATACATACACATACACATATATATATACATACATACATACATACAAATACACATACACATACACAAATACCTACATATACCTATACATAATAAACAATATGATAAATTTAACAAATAACATACCAACATATTTAAATATGAGTAATAGAATACAATGAACATGGATATTCAAGATGATAAATACATTTCTTTGACAAGTTTTTTAAATGTCATTATTGACTGAGCGTGTTTTATTGACAGTGGCAATGAATTCCAAAGCCGACAAGCTTCAACAGTAAAGGATTTAGAGTAAAAGGACGTAGAATGAGAGGGTATCTTTAAAATTAGATTATCATTCGATCGGAGGGGTCGTTCATGAGTATCACAAAGGAACTCAAACCGGTTCTTAAGGTATACCGGAGAAGCTGGATTAAAAAGGATAGAATAAAGGAGAGATAATATGTGAGTATTCCTGCGAAGTCGTATCGGAAGCCACTTGAGTTTTTTGCGAAATTCAGAAACGTGGTCATATTTGCGAAGTCCAAATATAAACCGAATACAGAGATTTTGTAAGCGCTCAAGTTTATTTAGTTGTTCCTCATTTAAATTAACAAAACATGTGTCAGCATAGTCAAGAATTGGTAAAAGGAGAGACTGTGCTAGCATAACCTTAGTAGGAATAGGCAGAAAGTTACTAAGCCTTCTTAATGATCTCGTTGCGGCAAATAATTTCCTACCCACCTCATTAACTTGCGGTACCCAAGAAAGGTGTTTATCAAGAGTAATGCCCAAGTTTTTAACTGTCTCACTTATTGGTATGCACGTCCCATTAAGTATTACTGACGGAAGTTGTGACCAATCAATACGTGAAATTAACCTCTGACTACCGATGATAATAACCTGCGTTTTCGTAGGATTTACTCTTAAACCATAGGAAATACTCCAACGTAATATAGATGAAAGATCATTATTTAGCAAATTAATACATTCTGAAAGTTCACTGAGATGGGATTGTGAGTAGATTTGGAGATCATCTGCATACAAGTGGTAGAGAGAAGAAATGTGATTAGTGACAGATGAAATAAAAATAGAAAATAGGAGAGGAGACAACACGCCACCTTGCGGCACACCAGCATTGATCATACCCCAGTTAGATGAATGATCATCAATAAGTATTCGTTGCCGGCGACCGATCAAGTAACTATGAAACCAGTCAGTCACCCTAGGAGATATGTTAAGAGAATCAAGTACGGCAAGTAGTATGTCGAAATCAACGGTATTAAAAGCGTTACTGAAATCAAGTAATATTAATACCGTGATAAGTTGATTGTCCATACCTAATCTAATATCGTCCGTAATTTTAACTAAAGCAGTAGCCGTACTATGACCATGCCGGAAACCAGACTGGAAAGGATTGAAGAGGCTATGTTGAATAAGAAAAGGAGTCATTTGTTTGTAAATAAGACGCTCAAAAACTTTTGATAGAAATGGAAGAATAGATATTGGACGGTAATCAGAATAACTAGAAGGATTCGATTTTTTTGGTAATGGAATAATTTGAGCATCTTTCCATACAGACGGAAACGTACAGGAATGGATAGAAAAATTAAAGATTGATGTAATAATAGGAGCTACTAGATCAATAATCGGAATGATCATTTTACGGCTGATGCAGTCTGCACCGACAGCGTTGGAGGTGATATCTAAGATATTCTTCTTAACACCACATACAGTGAACTGACTAAAAGTAAATGAAGGAAAATTTGGAGTGGATTTAGCTGAAATTTGATTAAGCGTTTTTAGTTTTGTTGACACATCAATGGTATCAGAAGTCAAGAAGTGCTGGTTAAGCTGATTAATATCTAATTTATTTGAATCGATTCCCTGTTTTGCTTTCCCAACTCCAATCGTTTGCAAAAATGTCCATACTTTGGAAGGATCATCTTCCTCAGTCAAACGTTCATGAATATAGCGTCGTTGTTTATCCCTACATATTGTATTGCAGCGATTCCTGATTTTTTTATATCTTTCATAATTATGAACACTGGGATTAGCCCTATATTTAGCCTTTGCCACATTTTTTTTATGTTGGAGGATTTTAATATCATCGGTAAGCCATGGCGCCGGCAAGTGCTTAATACGAACAGGACGAATTGGAGCATGAATGTTATAAAGCCCAATCAACAGAGAGTTAAAAGCATTTACCCGTTCATCAATTGTCTCTGCAGAGAGTGCTACAGACCAATCGATTTTTTCCGCATCATCATGTAAGTGATTGAGGTTAATCCCACCAAAGTTACGCATCAGAAGAATCCTTGACTTTGCTTTAGGTGGCCGGACTTTATAAGACAAGTAAAGTAGGTCATGATAGGAAAATGCAAGAGCATTGCACTGACCATATTTTTCAACATGATCAGTGGAGGAAACAATAATTAAATCAAGAAGAGAGGGGATACAATTTGGAAAGGAATGTGTAGCAGAAAGGGGAAGAATATTTAAGTTAGATGAATTAATAATAGAATCAAGTTTTAACGATTTATGGTCATTTTTTAATAGACATGTATTAAAATCACCCATTAGAATAGTGTGATCGTATTGAGGAGTAAATTGTTCAAGTAGGCTTTCTAGTTCAGAAAAATAGTTAATAGAATGAGAAGGATTATAAAAAACACATAAAAGAAGCTTAGAGTGAGAAAAAGTTAGTTCCAAGAAAAGATGTTCAGCGCAAGGGCCGGATTGAGGTGCTGACATACTGATTATGTTAAATGATATGTAGGAGCGTAAATATATGGCAACACCTCCCCCAGACCTGCCGACACGATCGTTTCTTATTAAACGAAATCCCGGTAAGAAATATGCAGTAGAGGGTAGACACGGTTTAAGCCACGTCTCGGAAACAAGAATAGCATGAAGATTTGTAATATCAAATGAGGTTAAAAGATCGGAATAATGAGCAGGAATACTCTGGGCGTTAATGTGAACGATGTTAAAGTTTTTAGGACAAGATGAAAAATGAGAATTAAGTGATTTATTAAGACAAGGCATACTGTGAAAACTGTCGTCATTGTTCGCTTCAGATGAAGAGGAAGAAAAAGAGAAAAAATTGTCACTGTCATTATTTCCATTGGTATAATTTGTCATTGTAATAACTTATAATATAAAATAAATATTAAATTTAAACAAGTACTAATACTGAGAAAAAAAAAAAATAAATAAATATATATATATATATATATTTATAACGAAAAACAATAAATAATATATATAAAAACAATAATATGTATATAGGTGATCAAATTCAAGTCTTACCCACCAGCTGTGGAGAGAATATTAAGTACTAATCTAAAAATGTAGAAGCTTAATCTGCTTGCCAAAAAATATAAAACCAAAACACAGCAAATAAATATGCTTAAAAGTTACTAAAGTTTAACAATTATTTCTAAAAATAATAAAAATAAAAATAAAAACGGTAGTATAAAAGAATTATAAAATATGCAACATTCATTCTGTTAATTTGTCTGCACCAGTCGAGCTAGTTGTATACGACCTGTAATTAATCACGCTCATACCTAGGCTCAAGGAACAGTATCACGACTGTATTATGTTAAATAATTCATATTCATCATTTAGGTTCACTCGTGATAATACCAAGATTTATTGATACCAGAGCGTAAACATTCACAGTGGTCTAAAGTCTTTGAGTCTCGAGAAATGTCGCTTTATGTCATTGTCGTAGGGTTGCAGCAAAAATATATATATTTTTTTATTTAGTTATATTCTTAATCAAGTATTGGCACTGTAAATTTATTTCAATTAAATATTAATTTTTATAACTTAAATTGTTTTACTATAAAAATATAAATCAGTGCAAGTAATCGTCGCCTGAGTGCTTGATAGTTCAAATCGATTAAAATAATAGTAAAGTATTTAGTGCGAATTTTTATGCATTTTTATTTCTTTTTTAACAATAAAATACATAAGCCTTAAATGAATTGGCAGTTAGGGCTCTCTTCCCCGCGCAAATCCTGAATTGGTTTCTCCGTGTAGACGCATCCATTGGACATCTGTATAAAACAGTTCTATAGACTGTGATGGCTCCCTAAATATATACCAAATTATATATGTTGGTAAATCTGAACTCAACTTCATCATGAAGTGACTTTTGATGTCAGTAAAAATGTCGTAATCACTAAGTAGCGTATCATATTATAAATGTGAAAGCGAATCTATAAATGCGAAAAGGAAAAACTAGTGAATCGAGTGTAATGAAACTTGGGATGTAGAACTGATAAGCTACTTTTTATCTAGATATTCCCACAGGATCGGAAGTTACGCGGGTAAAACGACGAGACGCTGCTAGTAGAATTATATTGGACCGGTATTCTTAATTACATAGATTATTTATCATCTTTGTAATGCTTTCTCAATATTTTTTTCTGAAAAAAGAAGTGCGACTAACATTTGAAAAAAAATGACTATGACACGATTGACACGGTACTGACGAAATTGATATCTATGGCTAATCGTTACCCCTATTAGGTGTAAATTTTTGGTGTTTCAGATTGAATCAGTTGTATAAATTTTAATTTAATAATTGACAATTCTAGATTGAAGATATACGTCGCATTTTCAAAATATTTTTTGGCTACGTATAAAAAGAAAATAATTTACACACGTAAGTTTCTAGAAGTTAAGGACGTCTGCATAACAGAGGCTTACGCTTTGTTCCCTGCATGCTTGCGTATAAAGGGCTCCATGAGTTGTGACCCTTTCCGCCTTTTGCCCAACGGGCATACCACGTCAGGAGATATATTAACACCGCTAGCGGGCTGAAGTTCTATGTTATACGGCCAGAGTATTAATTTAAAATAACTATATTTGATAAATTGCTTTTTAAATATTTAACAGAAACTAACTACCAAATAATAATATAATTGTGCTTTCATATAAATTTTATCGTAAATTGACTTAAAGTTTGATCTAAGTCCATACAAAATGTTTATACTCTGAAATAATTGAAGTGAAGATCTCCAATTAGGTCATACATAACCAGCTCGGTAATTATTATTTAAAATTGTTAATGTCGGGAACGAATGATCCTTGTACGCACGCGCCACCCTCACGAAAAATAACAGGTACAGGCGTTCACTTCATTCGTTCACTCAGTTGCAAAATATATGTGGGAACGTGCACCCGCGCTGGCTGTATCCGCGACATCAATTAGCATTTTTAATAAGAAAAAAAAATTAAATATCAATTAATCCCGCCTATTATTACCATATCAAAAATGAATTGTGACATTGTAAAAGGCGGGAAATTGAAGCGGATTCGTAATGTGTGTATGGTATTAGGAATTTTGCAATCCGTTTATTGACTTTTTGTATTTTGTTTAGTGATAATATTGTGATAGCGAGTGATGACAAGTGGGTATGGGTGTGATAATGACAACTGTTTATGGAATTGGATTGCACACTGTGGTGGATTATATGGTTAGTATCATTTTTTAAATAAATTTTGAATAAAATTATTTTACATTCATAGTTTAATTAAATTAGTAACATAAGTAATGTAATATTACAATATCTTAAATATCTTCTTTACTTTTATATTTAAATCTTAAATTCTTTTTTTCGTAATCGATATTTATTTTTGTCAACTAATAATACACTATGTATAAGTAAAAAATGTATTAGTGCCTATTATTATTGCAAGAGATCTCGGATTTTTCAGTGATATGAACTGTAAACCGTTATGACCTAGAAGGAAAGAATTGTGCTGCAATAAATGCATTTTTTTTAAAATAACGATTCTGTCGTAATTTTAATAAAATTAATACATTATTTTACGTATATAATCATTTTCTAGTTTATGCAAATATTGACCAAAAATAGAAGAGCAAATTGTAATGAAAATACAGAAGAAAAAAAAGTTTCCAAATTTTCATTTTAATTTTGTCTTACTAACGGCACGTTTTAATAATCTATTTATCTCTGATTTTGTTTCCGAAAAATAGAATTTTGATATAAAAATTATACGAATTGTGTCCAAATCCTTTCAATAGTAAATAAAAATAAAGTAAGATAGATTATTGAAACTAGCCGTTAGTAGACAGAATCAAGACCTCAATTCAAAATGTCATAAGGTGTTGATTGTTCAAAACTGTCTGTATCGCAAAGCGTCATTTCGTCATTTGTCAAATGCCTCGTGTCCATATATGCATAGTGACCATATTAAAGAATTTTAATCCTTAGTCTATGGGTATTTTTCTAAATATTAGTATTATTTTTCCTCGCCTTTTTTGCTGACTTTTTTTTGATTTTTTACATACTGTATATCACCATATTGATTAGAAAACTTAGAAAAAAAAATACATTAAGTCGTGTTCACACTGGTTCTGTTATTGTTTGACAATTTATTGTAGTAACAGATTTGTTTGCGATAGTAACAGTATTTATGGTTCCGTACTCAAATGGTCCAAACCTACCCTTAGACTTGGAGACTTTTTGGAATAATCCTATAGAAGTTATTAAACTTCCACAGTAAATATTAACACTTTAATTTAAACTGGACTTACTACGATTATTATTTTGTGATTCCCGACATTTCAGCGACGTTGCAGACGCCATGGCCTCGGGAAGACTGCTAATCCTATGTTTTCAAATTGAATATTATTTTAGGTGGTGAAAAATAATAATAATAATATTTTGTCTGGTTGTCAATTACAAGTAAACTTTTTATTTAATTGAATCGGTCATTTCAAAAACCTCTTAAGTCACATTTTTTTTACTAATTATTAGTATTAGTATTAGATTGATCAAAATAATAAGAATAACGTACATGTAACGTTTCGGACAAATATTTATTTTTAATTAATTATTGAATAGGTATATTACAAAATACAAGCTCTGAAAAATGAAGAAAACAAAAAAAAAGGTTCTCGAAGAAATATAAGAAGCTTATCATAAACGTTTATTAAGTAATTGGCGTGTAGGTGGTGAAAAAAAATTTAGGTGTTTACAACGTTTTTAATGATGAGGAAGTGCAATAAGAAGAAAAAAATATTTTACTGCAGTCGATAGGTATTCCTAGATAAAAACAATATTTGTGAAAGAAAATTACCCCACAGTTGCCCTACAGTGGCTATATAAAAATATATTTATATCCATCTACACAGTCTATTTGTTTTTTTTTTTTTTTTTGTAAAATAATTTTTCTTTTACAATTACGTGTGAGATTTCATTGACAATTATGTTACCAGAAACATTTTAAAGACGTAATATTTATTTAATCTTACAAGACATATAATTTTAGAAAAAGCCTTTCACTTATAGCGCAAAATAGTTTTTAAATCGTACCAATAGAACTTGAAATGAGCGCGTTTAAACAATCAAACGAACGCACAAGAAACTTTTTCAATTTTATTATGTTATTAGTGAAGGCTACGGGCGTATCTGATTTGCGCCTGTTTAAGCAAAATATGTTGCTTTGTGAAGCATCTTTATTCACCATTTCCTTGTGCCTGGACCGTTACCGGACGTAGAGGTGTGGAGGCCTCGGGGCAACAAAGGAGTGGAGGCCCTTTGGCTCCAAATATTATCGGATGACAATACTAATGACTTTCCTGTAACTATCCTATGTAGTAAGTGCACACGAAAAAAAAGGTCGTCGCGATCCCACATTCAATTTGCTCCTGTCGGCTATACATATTCCAAAAAAAAAGTCGTCGCAACCCCGGACCGACGTTGTTTACTCCGTCGGGATATGTGTATTCCTAAAAAAATAAAAGTCGTCGGCGTCTTTTGTCGAAGCCCGGGGCAGTTGCCCCGGTTGCCCTCCCCTAAATCCGGCCCTGGTCACAGCATACGCTTGGACTTAATAATTATTATGTTCATAATATGGCTAAAAATATATTTATGTTCATATAATATGCACAACAATGTTATTAAAGTATGCAGAGTATCTAACGTTGGAGTGTGTGCTCTACAATGAACATATCTTCAAAATACCTCATAACTATGTACCTAAACACTCCGGTCAAGCGAACGCGGTTGGTACGCTCTTGAACAATTTTAGGTACACAACATATTATATTCTCAAACGAATTTGTAGTTATCGAATTCTTTTAATTTTTCCGAGTTATATGGAGGCGTTGTTGAAAAGCTGATGATTGGGCATTCCAGACTGGTTAGTTTAAGAGTATTGTTTAATTATCGAATGCTGTTCTCTCTTAAAATACTGCAATATTATTTAGTTAGGAAAAGATAAATGAGAAGCAAAATACTGTGATGCTGTTCGCATGTCATAAAAGTTTTAGTTGATTAAATTGAATAGAAGCAAATAGGTTTTGGATTTACTTACTTTATGCTATATGCAGTCCTAAACCTTGAAGATCAATTGATATTAAAAAGTAAAAAATTATAATAGAATAAAAATGGGCATCAAAGGCATAAAAAAAAAAAAAAATAATTTAAAAAAAAAACAAGGAATTTTAGAATAAATGGTATGTGTATTGAGTTCCTATGTATTATTCTAGACCTCTAAGTATCTATATACCAAGTTAAATTGCGATCAATTCAGGAATATGCGAAAAAGTAACAAACATACATATATCCATCTTATCAGTATTGTAGTAGTTATATAGTGGAATGCGACTTATATTTTGAATTCATTCGTAACTTAATTATTTGTGCTACATTATTTTCGTTGTTAGTAACAAATGTTTTAAACAAACAAAAAGTTACCAGAACTCTGGTCGGATTGTCTAATTAACGCCTAAAATAAACCGAAGTTTACGCGGATTCGGTTGTATCTTTCATTAATAAAGGATAGGGGTCTGTTTCTTAGCAGGCTGTTTGGCTATAATTAAAGAATTACAAACATTTTAGACAAGAATGCTATGAATCCAAATTGCGCAAAGCTCAACATCTAAGAAAACCAAATAAAGGTCAGCTATATAGTATTCCCACACCTTCCTAAGGCTCATGAATTTTTTGGTAAAAGTTACAATGTATCAAACTTTAGAACCCATAAAGTTGTATTTTATTACGACGCGATGTTTTAAACAAGAAATAAGATAAAGTAGAACGTAAAATGGTAAGGGTCGTTATGACATACATATTTTGATAAGAGCTTCATTTTTCTTGCATTAATTTTTATCTATTTTCCAGAGTCAGCTTATTAATCTAGTCTGCTTATAGATTTTTATACAGAAATTTAATTCTTGAACTTCTGTAAATTTTAAGGTTGTTAAAAATTATTGATTTCAAATCACACTGGAAAACCTATATAAGTCAAGACAAATATATAAGACTTGTTGAGATGCTGGTGAACTTAAATATAAGTTTTAGTGTATTGTGTATTACCTTTCTTCAAATAGGAATTCTGACTGACTATGAGCCTTTTAAACAAGTTACAAGTCGCAAAACGTGCAATGGAGAGGGCTATGCTTGGTATTTCTCTGCGAGATCGAATCAGAAATGATGAGATGCGTAGACGAACGAAGGTTGCCGACATACCCCAACGGATTTGCAAGCTAAAGTGGTAGTAGGCAGGGCACATAGCTTGTAGAACTGACGACCGATGGAGCGAAAAGTTCTTGAGTGAAGACCACGTACCGGCAAACGCATCGGACTGCCGTTCGCAAGATGGACAGACGACTTGACGAAAGTCGGTGGAATCCGTTGGATGGAGGCTGCTTTGAACCGGTCGCTCTGGAGGTCGATGGAGGTGGATTACGTTCAGCAGTAGACATCCAATGGCTGCTATGATGATGATGATGAAATAGGAAAAGAGCCCTTTCTCCAAAAATTTAACTTCTTTATTCTTATAACATTAACTCTGGCTTTTTTTTCGTGGTGACCTATAGTTTATTTCCACGTGTCAACAATACAATCGTGTCAAAATGATAGTGGTTGATCGAAATCAATATATTGTTAACAAGTTAATTTGGATACGTAGGCTATACTACTATCTACTATTAATCGTGTTCCAATGACGTCATAATGATAACAATCTTGACTCAACAAACTTGTAACTAGGCTGTCTATTTTATTAGTGGTGTGCAATAAAGAATAAATAAATAATGGTGTTGTAAAGATTTTCTCATGGCGTATTAGCCAAAATTAAAAATAGTATAAAAAACTAGCATAATAAACGATCGATCATAGGAATACGAATGAAATAACAGAACACTTACACGTATCTTTTTACACCTTTGAATATACTTCTAATAAACACTAGTATTTAAGCTACGAGTACTTCGAGTAAACTATTAGAGTTCGAGCGAAACAACGTTAGGATGAAGGTGTATACAACGCTCTAAGCGGATTATTACTTAGGCTAAGGCCTAGTCTATTTCATTGAATTCGAGAAGGTGTACTATCTCCTCCGTCACTGATCCTTCCAAACAAAGCAAATTGTATATAAGAAGTATCGCACAAGATACGTACCAAAAAGGAATAAAAATAAGAATTGTTTCTAAAAGACAAAAAAGACCTGAAAAAAGGTAAAAGCGATTTGCTAACGAACGACGCGACGACACATACGATGCAAATTAGCTTACAAAGGGGTAAGGATTGATTTTCTCGAGTACCCATTGTTGCCACAAAATCTAAGATCTTAAGCCGCAAAAACTTTAAGATTTCGGAGCCAGTATCAGTGAGAGGTAAATATTTAATCTTCAAAGAATACTTTTAAATAAAATTTGTACCAAATATAGTCAATCGTACTAACAAATACTATAAAATAATTAAATTATTATTTTATTTATATTTATTTATTTATTATTAAGTGCTTCCTTTCAGTGCTATCTTTACAGGTTTTTTTAGTAATTTTTTTTTGTATTTAACTCTTTTTTATCTTTTTTTAATAGAATATACCTATATAATTAAATATTTAAAAAACAAAAACCGACTTTAAGATTATACATATACAAACTTTATTTATTTTATTTATTTTTTTGTTTAAAAAGTGCTAAACTGATTCCGATAAAATTTATATGGCACTACCTCTGAAGTCCTAGTGATGAAAAAAATAGTCATCAAAATCGATTCATAACTGACCGAATAATTGCGTAATAAACATACAAAAAAAAATATTAGATGAATTGAGCACCTCCTCCTTTTTTTGAAATCGGTTGAAGTTCAATATTCACATTATTGAAATCTATAACACACAAACAAATAAAAATAACTATCAACTGCACAAGTTGAGTACTATACTTAAGTTTATATTGGATTGCGAGCCAAAAAAAATGTTTATGTTTCTCTTTACTATTTAATTTAGAGAATTGATAAATATTTACTTGTTATATAAGTATTTTTAATTTTAGTTCTTTCAATATTGCTGTTATTACTTTCATAATTTATGATCTTCGTTTGCAGAAGATATATTCACTGGCTGTTAGCTCATTATTTCCGAAGCTTTATTGAATTTAAATCGAATTATATACTCAGTATTATCGATTCTGCATACATTCACTAGACAACAAATTACATTTTAAAATATCTAGTTATATTTACAGTATAAAACTACAATATACTCGTTTCTTATATTATGGGAACTGCTTTTAATTTTGAATCTTATTTTATTACTGTTGTTATACCAGTCAATTCATATATGTTTTATATTATATTCTATACAAATTACAATTATATCAAATTACAAATTTTGTCTACCTGGTACGCTTCCAAAGGTACAGCTTAGTAACAAACTAGCCGACGGAATGAAGGACAGTGTAGGGTGGTGTAGGTTTAGTAATAGGGTCTCGTACACGCTTTAAACCTTAATAAATAACAAAATCTACTAGCAATTAATTTTAGTAGTAACCGAATAATAGTTTTCTGAGTAACCAAGATGATTTTCAGAATAAAGTGAGAAGTTTCTTATGACAGAAACTTTCAGATTTGAAATATCCATTTGGATGACTAGATTTAAGTAGGTTTTAGTTCGGTATTTAAAAATGAAATTATGAAACACACTACACCTCCTTTTAAGTGCTGTAATCGGATGATAAACGTAGGTTCCACAGTGCAATGTTCGGTTGAGTACGTGAACGATAATAGGTGGAAAATAACGTGTAATCGCTCGTGGGATACGGAAAGAGGAGCAGAAGTACGTGTCGGAACCGTCTTTATGACTTCTGCTGTATCTATATCGTATTAACGGAGTAGCTTATCTGAATTACTATCACATTGATGTCATTAAAAGATCAGACTACCTTCGATTACCGTCTATAGAAATTTACTTACTACTTTTTATTATTATTATAATGGTACTAGTTTTTACAGTATATCATTACTACAACTACCAGCAGGTACTATTACCAACAGGTAATCTCGGTATTTAGTGGCAACTTATATCATAAATAGATTAGCAGTTCATTTGCAAATTGTGAGTTTATATTAGAGACCTTACCTTGCATTCAATGATACTTTAATTCGTTACCATTTCTTTATCTAAGATAAAATCTAAATCGATCTATTAATTACAGTGACCCATTTACACTTCATAATGAAAAGCAACATTTCAAAGTGTTGTCTTAGTGGGTAGAAACCAAATAAATTAGACGGACTAATGCTGGTATTAACTTAATTGTTAACAATTAACTTTGTTTATATGAAAGCCGAGATGACCCAGTGAATTTGAAAGAGTTTATATTTATTTTTATGTGCTATATTTGCTTTAAATTTATCTCGCCTCATAGAGGAAAACATTATGAGCAGGAAAAGTGGACGTTGTGACAAAAAATCAGTAAAGCTACAGTATATTTATATGAGAGAAGATATCCTTCATATCTTTATCCAGTAACAGCCATTACAGTAGGTACAGTAGGTTGAAACTTAGATTTTGCAAATACAAAATATTGTCTGAATAAAATCGGATTTATTTCAATCTTTAATAAATGTTACAAGATCATAATTTTGTGTCAGTTGCAATTAAGAGACAAAGGGAGAAATTTTCTTTATTACACAGGAAAATGCGAAATTTCACGGTTTTCGACGCTCTGAGTTTCATTGTCGTATTCATTTATCCGTTCGCTTGTTACGGTACCGAATATCCGCATTGGTATGAAAAGGCTTGCGTAAACATTGCGTCAGTTCATATAAAATGTACGCGAAGGTATTTTCACGTACATCCCGATGGCGGCTTTTTGGAAGGAATTATGAAAATCGTCGAGGACCACCTGTTTTTGTAGGCTAAAAGCCAGATGTCTAATATCGCTTACCTTTCACTTTTTGGCAGCGGATTATAGTGCCTTATATGCCTTAGTTCATATAATTAGTGTGTCTTATATACAATGTGGTAGAGATATTTGATTAACGACAATTTGAATCGCGTAAAAAATGCAACTCTGTACCAGAACAGATGATTTCATATTGTTCATTCTTATAATTGATAAAATAAATCGTTTTAAAATATTAACTTTTTCTTATGTAACTTGATCAACTTCTTAACAAAAACAAAATTTAATGTTATTGAAACTTCAGCTGAGTTTAATCCGATTATGTAACTACTATTAACTTTATTATGTATTTTTATGTGTTTAATGTACTCGCATAGTTAGAAAAATCACTATTTTATTCAATGTTAATATATAAATGACATCGCTTATGCTAACATTAATAACGTACCTGAAATAAAAATTATCATGGGCTTAAAATTTAATACGTACCTATATGAAATTTAACATCATATTGTGTTTTTGTATCTGATTATTATTATTAATTAGGCTTAATGGCTTTCACTAGTGCCAAGATAGCACGGATGACTTCGCCAATGTCACGTAGAATGGAGAAGACACGAAGGAGATTGATCGGTGTATTTGAGGTTAGAACCTTAGTAGAATTTTGAAGACTGTAGAAATAGTAGGTATTTTAGGTTAGCCCTTAACCTAGAACAACACAAACATTTAAAATACAATTTATATACCTAAATATTGTTAGTAGACTATTTACAAATACAATGTGTTAGAACAATCATAGATAAACACACTAATACATACTTTTATTTACAATTTAATTTTGTTCCGTTTAATATATTTACATAAGAAAGAGCAAAAGGGGCTAAACACGAGCATCAACAGACATTCAATATTTACAGGACAGGGGATTTTGCGAGGAAGGACATCATAGATAGGATAAAGGAGTTTGGGACCGGTGAAAATGATATGGGATGCTGAGCCTTCGTCGAGGCCACATTCACACAGAGAGTGATCACGCACCCTGATCTTTGCCAGATGCACTGGAGTACATGAGTGTCCAAGACGTAAGCGACAAATTGTTGATGTTACCCAGCGGTCTGCATGTCTATGAAGAAAAAACCAAGGACGTCTTGGAATAGTAGGCTGAATGGCAGCGTAATGTCTGCCCTTAACCGATTTTGAGTCACTATAGAATTGATTCCAGGACTTGTCCAAATGAGTTTTCGCCAGAGCTCGCAGGTCCTGACTGGAGTTACAAAAATGTTCTAGAGAACCAAGTTGTACAGCTGCTTTGGCACAAGAGTCTACTGTCTCATTACCTGGAATGCCGGAGTGGCCAGGAATCCATAACAATATAACCTGTAAACCTTTTTGATAACATGAGAGTAAAGCCTCCCTAATCTCTAAAATGACGGAAATTTTTAATTTA
The DNA here is from genome assembly GCA_036937285.1 of Euphydryas editha. Classification (NCBI taxonomy): domain Eukaryota; kingdom Metazoa; phylum Arthropoda; class Insecta; order Lepidoptera; family Nymphalidae; genus Euphydryas; species Euphydryas editha. The sequence goes on along the minus strand of JAUPFZ010000004.1, from coordinate 20,695,882 downwards.
CTACGAAACGGGTTAGATTTAATAGCTAACAGACAGCTTAAAGAGTCACTACAAATTAATGTTTTTTTAATATTGTGGGAAAACGTAAACTTGATAGCCTCCAACAGTGCAATGGCTTCTCCTGTAAAAACTGAAGATTGAGGGGGACATTTAAATTGAAGCACAATTTTATACTTCGGAATCCAGCAAGCAGCACCGACACAACTATCTGGGGAGAGTTTTGATGCATCTGTATAAATAATAAGATGGTCTGACCAATTTTGATAAATAATTTCTTGAAACTTTGTTTTTGTATCAGATGCACCTTTAACCAGACCAAGGTCTGTAATGACGGGAGCGTTATAGATTAGGGCTTGAAACGGAGTGCTAAATAGAGGGTTTGAAGGCAGTGATGCCAGAGGATGGGGAAGTCTAGTGAATTTAAGAAAGCTGTCTAGAATGTAAGAAAGGGATGTTCTCAAATTACTGGTACAAAGTAGGGATAATTCATCTAGTCTGGACCATAAAGGATGGGAAGATAATTGGAGAGCTTTGATGACAAAACGATCGCATAAAAATTTCCTTCTAAGGTGTAAAGGTGGATCAACGCACTCTACCTGTAAGGCATTTGTAGGCGTAGATCTCATAGCGCTTAGAATAATTCTTAGGCATTTATATTGTATTTTATTTAGTTTTTCTGAAGACTTTTTAGTAAGAAGGTCTAAAATGAAAACACCATAGTCGAGATGACTTCGTACTATTGCATTATAAATTAATTTTAGTGTATAGGGGTGGGCACCCCACCAAACGCCTGATACCGCTCTAAGGGCATTAATATTTTTTTCGCATTTTTTGGTGATGTATTCTATGTGGGAAAATCCGCTCAGTCTGTGATCGAGTATAATGCCTAAGAATTTAGCCTTATCCGTGAGGTGAATGCGTTGATCCCCAATTAGCAAATCAAAGGAAGGGATATTTCTCTTTCTGGTGAACACAACTCCATGACTTTTAGGGACTGATAGGTGTAAGCCATGGTTGGAAAGCCACTGGTCAAGATAATGCAAAGCAGAATTTAGCCGAAAAGTTATATCATCCTGGGAATTTGATCTATGATACAGGACGATATCGTCTGCATACTGAAGGATACTACAAAAACTATTCACAGACAATTCGAGATCATGGGTGTATATGCTGTAGAGCAGAGGACTTAGGACTGAGCCTTGGGGTAGTCCTTTCCAGACAAGTCTGGGGTGAAGAGTGTGGTGACGATGTTTAACCACTATGGATCTGCAGAATAGCAAATTGCAAATGAGATGTACTAGCCTCGGAGGAATACTCAGCTGTAGCATTTTCTGCCTGAGTACCGGAAGAAGAACATTGTCATATGCAGAATTGATGTCAAGAAATATACCTACAAGGAACTCACCCTTAGCAAAGGCTATTCGAATGTCTGTTGAAAGAATACTCAAACTGTCTATGGTGCTCAAACCCTTTCGAAAGCCAAATTGAAAGGGCGAGAGAATATTTCTGCTTTCCACTATCCATTCCAGGCGATTTTTAATAAGATGTTCAGTAATTTTACATAATGTAGATGATAATGCAATGGGTCTATATGAATTTGAATTTAGAGGGTCTTTGCCTGGTTTCAGAATTGGAATAATTATTTGGGACTTCCAAGGTTCTGGGACGATTCCTGCTGTGAAACAAGCATTAATAATATTCAAAAGGGAGAGTTGAGCTTTGTTATTTAAATTTAGAAGGAAAGAGTAGGGCACGCCATCTTCCCCAGGAGTAGAGTCTTTGAGGCCACTAAATGCACACTGTAATTCTGAAAAAGAAAAGGGGGCATCCATCTCATCAGAAGTAGATGTTGGCGTAGAAGTTAGAAAAATGTCCTGGTAAGGAACAAAAGGGGGAGCAAGTTTGTCTGCGAAATCGTTAAGCCATGCCGCTGGATCATTGGATGTGGGAATGTCAGAATTAATGGATCGACGAAATTTCTTAAGATTCTGCCAGACTGTATGTGCAGGAGATCTGGGGCTAAGGGATTCACAGAACTTGGTCCAGCTACTTTTTTTCTTTTTACGGAATATCTTTTTAATCTTGGCTTCAATTTGTCGATATTTGATAAAATTTTCATTAGTCATGGATAGTGTGTATGCTTGCTCGGCTTCTGTTCTGTCCCTTATTAGGGAACTACAATCTTCATCCCACCAGGGAGTGGAAAGATGAGTGATTTTTTTAAAAGTGTTTATTTTCTTAAAATATTTATCTGCAGAGGAAATTATAGCATTATAAAATTGGTTGTAGTAAATACAGATATTTCCGTCTTCTCCAAAATCAGGGAAAGAATCCAATATGTTATCAACAGATGTAGCATATGAATGCCAATCTGGGTTACATAGTTTATATTTTTTTATGGAGGGGTTTGGAGTGACGAGTGGCGGGGATCCTTGTGTCAAAGAAAGGAGGATAGGATAATGATCGCTGCCGAAGGTAGATGCAAGAGTCTTCCAGGATAGTAGGGAAGAAAGAGAAGTAGAGGATAGGGACAAATCAACAGCAGACTTGGGGTTCTGGTTAGGGTAAACCCTACGTGTCGGCGATCCATCATTGAGGATGCAAAGGTTTAAATCATCAATAATGTCCACCAACACGGGAGCAAACCCATCACAGGAATGGCAACCCCACGCTGTGTGGTGCGTGTTGAAATCTCCCATGATAAGAATAGGACTAGGTAGAGAAGAGAATATGGAACGTAATTCGGGGCCAAGACAAGAGCGAGGGTGGGGAATATACAGAGATAGGAAAGAAATGTTGTAGGCTCTAATTGCGACCGCATTAATATGAGGACTTAGGGATGGTAAAGGGATTTGGGAAAAGGAGGTGGAGTGCCGGACAAGGATAGCACTACCAGCATATCCGTCATTTCTGTCATCCCTCAAACAGAAGAAACCAGGAACCCGAAACCGGGAACCTGGAACCAACCATGTTTCAGAGATGGCAACAATGACGAGATTATGGAGGTTAATTAGTGTAAGGAGTTCAGATTTTTTATGACGTAGGCTTTGACAATTCCACTGAAGGAAGCTAATTTGAGTCATTTTTGAGAGCTTCTAAGAGTTGATATAAAGGTGTGGCAACGTTGGTCGGTAAAGTAGAGTCAGTATATGTAGTCATAACGGTAAGAAGTGTTTGAATAACATTTTCTAAAAGTATTGATTTATAAGAAGGTGCAGTGGTATTGTTATTATTACTGAGAGCACAGCCATTAGGCTGAGAAGAGGGGCAGTTACTAATAATGGCTTTATGGGCCTGCTTATCATACCCTTTGCCCAAAGGAGCATGGGGACGAGGAGTTCGGACTACTGTTTCACGATAGGACCGATGAGGTGAAGGGATTGGGATAGTTGGAGATGTTGGAATGGACCTTGGGGGGTTAGAGGAGGAGAATGTAACAGGAGAAAACATTTCTTTCGCTACTTCTGCATAGGATCTAATAGCAGGGGCGACACGGGTAGACGCTTCCAGGTATGAGATGCTCTCCTGTGACATAATAACTTTGATGGATTGTTGACGAGAAAACTCTGGACACGACTTATTTATTGTAAAATGGTTGCCTGAGTAACTAAGAAGGGACCTTTGTCGTCATCTGTATAACTTTTAGGAGCCTCGGAAAAAGATGGATGAACATAGACAGTTTGAATCGAGGGGATAGCGGTGGAAGGATCGCTGATGGTAATTTTGGGGGATGGATTGGTTGTAGTTGGGTCATCAACCGCTAGACGTTTTCGAGAACTTAGACAGCCATCTGGATCCGGGGGATCCGGGGGTCGATCTAAGTCCATCTTAAATCATATACGGCAAAACAAATAAAAATATAATAATTATAAAACTACCTACTATATACAATTAAATATAACTAAACTAATATATACAGTTAAAACACTTACCAAGCCTTATAGATGTTAGTAATAATTAATATAACAAGTTACAAATTATTTTCACTACAAAACTTGTAAATCACAGTTATAAACACAAACGAAAACACCAAAATCTCTCTAACACGTGTGTTAACCACAGCTAACGCAAGCGACCCTTTCTTTGTATCTGATAGTTAATCAAACTGCGTATCTTATGAAAATAAATGTCTTTTAACCAAATATTTAAAAATTTACTAATGTTATTGGTATAAATTATCACAATTATCTTTTTTTGGGATGTATATATATTTTATCGTATTTTTAACAAATAAAATCTGTACAACCAAATTGATGTGTGACAAACCGTTTCAACATCGTGTATATTCAAATCTCGTTAAAAAGACATCAGTTAATAAAATATCATAAAAATGTAATGATCGTTTGAATTTTTATGGATACGTTACAACGTTTCCATTATGTGATTATCATCGGAAATAGATTGATATGCCGATGATCAAATTCAAAGTAGCTATTTCATTTTTCATTTCATGCTTCATTTATTTTTGAAACAGTCTTATTTCAAATTTTCGTTTTATTGTTACTAGCATTAAATCGAAAGCTCGTATCGTCTAGATAGGTACAACATGCTATACCTTTAGAGAATGAAATTTTCGAAAAAAATTTAAGGGTGTTTAAAAATTCGATATTTTGTAATTTTCATAAAGTTGTTATGTAATGGTATTTTAATTTCTTCTTGAACATGCTCTAGCTCAAATGAAAACATTTAATAAATCTTATTTGATAAGATCAGCACATTAGCAGTTTTCTAAGAAACAATTCTTCTCATGATGCCAGTTCTCAGTCTTGGCACTTGGTAGCCCAAACAGAAATCCGGAATTCATATCTACTTATATTTTATAAATATTAAATTATAATTAATAACTTATTTGTATACAAAACATGCTTTTTTAAAACTATACGTATTAATTTTATAGATCGCATGATCTATTAGCTTCTTAATATCAAAAGACACGAATTCCACAATACTATGTATAGAATTTCTTTGAACCTCTAATCTTTAAAAAGGCAGCGATTTCTTTTATGGGACATATTTCGAGATTTTACTTTATATAAGCCGATTACCTAAAATTTTATTCAATATTCGAATAAGTTGACCTTTTAATTGATAATGATACAAAATTAAACACAATCGAAGAAAGTCTATTGTATATATTAAATTATACATGTTTTAGTGATAAGACCGCCCTTGCACCATTTTATTTTTTTATTACTGTGTTACATACATTATTTTGTGTATACTTTTATGTAAATGCAATAAAGTGTTTATCTATATATCTATCTATATCAAAGAATCTAATTAAGTAAGTATAGTTAAAAATAGTAATTAGTAGAATAATCCTAATTACCATCTATGCAGTCCTAGGCGTACTGAAGCAGATACCATTTACTCAGAAAATATTTTACTTACTATTTTTAACAGAGTCATAAATATGACGATACGAAAGTCATTAGCATGTCGAGTCATTGGTTTCTAACGGCGAAGATAATGGGCGAAAGATATCGGGGAATGTTGTATCTGATAGTTAACGATGGATTAGCGCATTTTTTAGAATAACTGCTTGCTGCTGCTAGCCATCACGGTTTCAATCCCCACTGTAATACACCCCCCTTACCTCCCCCGACCATACGGCCTATCAATCATATCCTGAAATATTTGCCTTAGTGTGTATTTGCCTTAGTGCCGTGTGTCTATGATGTTTATGGACGACGTAACTTAAGCCTCTTAAAGTTAATTAAGGAGCAAAATACATGCATGATGATATTGTGACATACAAATTATTAATAACGGTTACTTGTCTATAGCAACTATCTTACAGCATTAACCATACCATCTGTTGTTACTGTTTTATTTTAGGTAGAAGATTTTATTTGGACATAGTTTTTTAGAAAGTATGAACTAAGAACTATAAATCAGGGAAAAAAAAGAGAATATCTCCGTTTGAAATATTGAAGCATTGTTTATGATCAATCGACAAATATAAATAAAATGTATTGAAAATATGAAAATCAAATTAACCCCAGAAACTCTCATCTCATAAAAAATTGAAATATTAATTTTTTAATTTTTAATTTTGTCTTCGATGAATCTACAGAAGAAAAGAAAACCTGTTCACCGGGTGGTGAGTTTCATAATCCGAGTGGTGGAGGGAACAATTTGATAACGACTATTATGTTATTCTATTATGAATTATAGATTAGAATTTCTTTATTTATTTTATTTATTCCTTAGAATTTCCTTCAGAATGTTGACTATTCATAACGGCCTTTGCTGTAATAGTTAATCTGAGATAGTTCAGTGAATATAAAATACGTATTTATCTCTAAGAAGGGATACAAGTCATTTTTCGAACTAAAATCAATGCTTGAATCATGAATGCATAATTTGTAGAAGTAATTAATGTTTTATCCTATATATTATGAATGAAGGAGCGAGATCATGTTTTCCGTAGGTTTAGAAAACAAAGATCTGCTGTTAACTGGTATATCTATAAGGCTGTGAGGAATCGATGTAATAAGTTATGTCGTAACTTAAAACACCGTTAGACATTAATGGTCTCAATTTCCATTTTTCAACACTCTTTCAAACATTTGATGTTATGTACATGTTGATGTTAATGTTTATCGCTAATATAATCCTTGCTCCCATCACCTATATCATAAATATTTCTTTATCATCAGGTTCCTACCCAGAAGAGTGGCGTAAGGCTTTTATTCTTCCACTACCAAAAAATCCACAATCCGTCCCTACCCACTCACTATCATTCCATTTCTATATTACCTTTTTTATCCAAGATTATTGAATCCGTTGTTAATCGTCAATTATCCTCATTTCTAACTAAGCACGATCTTTTTGATCCACGGCAATCGAGTTTTCGAGTACACCACAGTATATCGACAGCTCTTTCAAAGATCACTGAAGATATAAGAGAGGGTATGGGGAAGAAATGTGTAACTGTTTTAGTCCTAATAAATTTCAGCAATGCATTTAACGCTGTGGACCACGATTTGTTTCTAGCATTTTTGACTCGTTACTCTATCTCGGTTCCCACTATCAAGTGCTTTTCTTCATATCTTCGAGGGCGTAGGCAGGCTATTCGTACCGATGAGGGAAACTCTGATTGGTGCGAAGTGGGTGCTAGTGTTCCTCAAGACGATACATTATGCCCTTAATTATTTTCTCTTTTTATTAATTCAATTACATCTTATTTAAAATGCCAGTATCACCTTTATGCCGATGACTTGCAGCTTTATAAACAGACAAAGATTAGCGGACTGCATTTTACTATTCGTTTTATTAATCAAGATCTAATGCGTACACACAACGTCATTGAATTATGGTATTGCTGTCAATGCCACCAAGTGCCAAGCGATTATTGTACCCACAATCCTCGGCACCTGGCTATATTTCATACAAATTCTTTACCGAACCTCATTTTTGATGGATACACAATAGATACTACAAAGGTTGAGGATCTGGGGATCTGGATACTTTTGCCTATAATTGATAACGGTAATGTGTGTTGTTGGTTGTTTTTCAATGAAGTCTATTTGAACAAGCTTACTCAACACGTGCATTCGTTTTATTTTCGGTTTGCGTAAGTATGATCATGTGGCCCATTACAGATCCCTTCTTAAATGGTTTTTTTTTAATTTTTTTTTTTATGTTTGTTGGATAGGCAAACTGGCAGACGTGCCACCTGATTGTAAGTGGTCGACGTCGCCTATGAACATAAACTAGTTTATCTGGAACTAGCCCAGCCAACTCATTTATGTGTTGCCTATCCTGAGACATACGATGTTAAGTCTCGGTGCCAGTAATTACACTGCCTGTCTTGCCCTTCTTTCCGAAACACAGCAAAGCTGTTTCACGGAAGAAACAAGCAACCAAGTTACCAATCCGTGAACGTAGGAACTTGAGAATTCTTTGCTCACTCTTCACTCTCTTATTCCATCCTACTATTCCTCCTTACCTAATGTAAATGTAAATGTAATTGTAAGTTCACTTTCCTTTCCGACTCTCATGAAAGCCGCCTTTTTTATACAATTCTTTAATATTTTTTGCAATAAAGTAGTAATAAATAATAAATAAATAAATGAATACAGTATGAAAAATCTTTTATATTTGTATTTCGATTACATTATAATCGCTTATCTATGATGAAATGTCAAGATCATAATTTTTTAACAATATTTTATTCAGAAATAGATCATTCATATCAAATTTTATTTATCTTTAATTTTTTTTTAGCTTTGAAAAGAACATATACTATGATGTTTAATTAAAATCCTTTTATATTTGTTTATGTTGTTTTGTACTAAAATAGACCTATCCGTAGTTTTGTTTGCTTGAATTTTGATTATTTCAAACCTTTGAACAGTTTTAAACAAAACTTTTTGGCTAGAGATGAAATTTTCTTTATTATTCTATCGAGTGATAAAACTAGTTGGATAACACTAAGTGTTAATGAGTATTAAATACTAAAAATATTTTTAATCGTCTATACAAGAACTTTAACCTTTCGTTAAGTTTCTTTAAAATTTTAAACTTAATAATTATTAAATTCTCCTGTGTAAGTTATATTGTAACTTTGTTTTATTAAGAAATTAATTTATTCTTTTGTAAAATAGCTTATTTTGACAGTAAAAATAACTTTTTTAAACAACGACTAATTTTCTGAATTGTATGACGCCTTTTTTGTTGTTATGCGAAGTATTTACGTAATTTCGAGGTCACATCTACAACTTATTGCTTACAGTTACGTGTCTGCGTAAATTTTTTAACTATTTTTTTACTTGCTTGAGAGTGCTCTAGCTCTTTACTTAATGTATTTATATTACGAACCGCAGATAATTTGCATGATAGATTGTTTACGATTTTTATTAAAATAAGAATCTATTTTTTATTATAGTTACGTAGTAGTGGAAACGCGACATGTATTTTTGTAAAACAAATCTGTTTATATAAAATTAGAAGCAAAATGTAGCCTTTGTCATAATGGCGCTCGTCTGATAGCACCCGACTGCTACCCAATCAGGCGCAGGCCTTAATCCAATCACGGTTCGAAGCATTCCTAACTTCATCTAGCAGCGAAGCCATTCACTGTTTCACAGAAAATCTCATTAAATTGTTAGTACAACTCATTTATACTAATTCAGTTTCAGATATTCTGTAAAGGCCTATTATTTGATTTGTCGAACAAAAGGTATAACCAATGAGATAGTCTTGGTATTAGAATAAATTATAAATTTATTTAATTCTGGAACTGTAATGGTATTCAGTTCATTGAATTTCTTAAATTTAAGCAAGAGTTATTAAGTTTTCCTTTTGCTAAAGTATTTTAAACTTATGTGCTTGGGAATGTGTGAAAAATTGATTTAAGAGGATATCAGTGTGCTTAAGAAATATTCTGAGAAATGTCTATTGACTATTTATTGTATTGACACATTAATTGATTTAAAAAAAATTGTTAAAAAAACTTGCATTTATTTAACAACAATTAGTTTTACTAATATAGGTACATATATTATATTCTATGTGATTTTATTGGTTTCTTCTACATTAAAGCAAGCACGCAATTCAGCAATTGGCGAAAATTTCTGCAGGTGGAGGTGAAGCGCAGGTCTTCGCTGTAGCACGTGATCAGTTACAGGCGTACAGTTTGAGGACAAGAAAAGAATAATAGACTATTAGCTGCTTGGGAGACGCCGATCATTTTCAGGAACTAGGGAAGAACATTAATCTTTTTCCACGCCAATTAATTTACCTATTTGAAATAGAAAAAGCAACAACCTTGCTATAATTGAAATTATTATTTCTTCTTTTTTAATTTCGGCTTATTTTGGTTAATCTAGAGCCAATCTTGATTTTAATTATAGTTATGAGAAGCGTAACTTGAATTTAAACTTGCAATACGCGAACGTATTGAATATGATTGAAAATTAATTAATTCAAAACATACATTAATTAAATATAAATGTTTCAAATTGAAAAAGAGTTTTCTTTACGAAGTACTTATACACAATTATAGATAATTATATCATTTTTTATGAGAGTACATATCTCTGTTTTACTCATCAATGTTCACATATACAGACAAATACTTGGAACTATATAGATTATCTGTCACTAAACAACAATATCACTGTTGTTATAATACTCTATAGACAATCACCCATAGTGTCCATTATCTATCAGCATGTGCCGATCTTCGGAATACAAAACCTCGTAATCGGTATCGCTTATACCAATATTGTTTAAGCGGAAAATGAATTCGCGATTGATATTGAATAATATTACCATAATGTAAATGTTTTAGTACTACCTAATACCATATATAATGACGAACAATTAATTTAAGATGATTTTTAACGTTTATGTACATTTACCAAAGTCGAGAATGGTAGGAAAGAACAATGATAGTCTTCACCCTAAACGTTCCTCAGATAGAGCTACAGGGGCATAAAGGTACGGTAAAAATGTCACTATCTATTGTTATGAAACATTATTATGATTTTTTAATTTTTTAATTCATAGCAGGAATATTATACATAATAATTATTACGTAAATACACTATAACTTGTAGTACTTATTCAAGTACATATACGACACATTTTAGATATATTTTGTATGATTATTGTGGATCCATATAAATCGACATTATTATATTGCTGTCAGTGCAACTTCGAAGTGACATTAAACGTAACAAAAGTATTAATAAAACTGTACATACAACCAGATCATTAAATAAGATTAATATCACCTAAAACCTTCAGATGTTAGGGAGTTTTTCAAATGTACTTTTTCCTAAACTCGTAGTATTGAAGATAAATAAATATTCGTAAAACATGCAAATCGGTCCAACACTTTTCAAACTTTTTCGACACAACAATGGAAGTTATAACAATATTATATCTTTGTTATTTAATATCTGATTACATTATTATACAGTAGAATCCCTATTATCCGAACCTTGATTATCCGGACATCCGATTACCCGGACTCATTGATCTCGGCTCTAATTCTCAATTTAAAAATGTTTTGACAGCGCAACGAGACATGTTACGACAAGTTTATTTCCGCCTCCGACTATATATAGTCGGAGGCGGAATACACTATAAGTGTTAGTTAGTTATTGTTTCATTTTCTTTGATAGCGTTCAACTGAAAGGTAGTAATGCATGCACCCCAGCCCTCCGTCTTAAATTAGTATATGACTGTTCCGCTGACGTAGCATTGCCACCGGGCAGTTCATAGAATTAAATGCAATGACAAAACATAGATATTAATTTAATTAAAAGTCTAAAAACGGATTTTATCGCGTTTATTCAAAATTACTGTTTAACAATTTTATTTTAATTTATTTCCCGACGTTTCGGACCCTTTACAGCGTCCATGATCTCGGGGGACTGAGGTGGTGGGTGTCCGAATAATGAATCAATTGTTACATACCCCGCTTTTTATACAATTGTAAATTATTACTTTTGACCGTTCCTATTCACACAGAATGAACTTGTTGTGTCTGGAAGTCGTGCTGTGTTCTTATTTTCCTTGGGTTCAATTAATTTTAGAACTGGTTCCCAAGCTGGTGGTACGTTCCAACCATCCTCTCTATTGAAATTAGGATGTTTTTTTATTTCAATAGCCTCGCGAATCATCCTTGGTAGGAATCGGTGTTCTTTAGCGAGAATTTGTGGCTTATCAAATCTAATGTAGTGGTTGGTACCTTGTTGAGTATGTTGATACACAGCAGACTTTGTCGACCGTTGGTGTTTAATGTCAGCTATATGTTCTTTTACGCGTGTCTCTATACTCCGTTTAGTTTGTCCTATATATGAAAGACCACATTCACAGTCTAATTTGTAGACCCCTGCATCTTGTAAAGGTATTTGGCACTTGACAGATGGTAATAATTGACTTATCTTCGTTGGCGGCTTGTAGTAAGTTTTGATTGAAGCTCGCTTCAAGATGTAGCCAATCTTGTCAGTGACTCCTTTAACATATGGTAGTACGGCAGGCTGGCGCTCAACTGTGGCAGTCCTCTTCCTCCGGGATCTGTGACGCTGACGCGGTGCTCGGAGCTTGTTGTCTCGCAGTACCTGCTTGATGTGCTGTAGCTCTGCGTCCAGGTGTTTCTCGTCACAGATCCCGTGAGCTCTCTGAAACAGAGACAAACCAACGGCAGAGAGTTGTCTAGGATGGTGGTGAGAAGCACCGTTCAAATACTTGTTTGTGTGGGTAGATTTTCTATACACAGAATGGCTTAAACTATGATCGGGATTCCTGATTATAAGTACATCTAGGAAAGCTAGTGTGTTGTTTGCCTCTAACTCCATGGTAAATTGAATATTGTTATTTATGGAGTTAAGGTGTTCTAGGAATATGCAAGTACTGTCTGTTGGTAATATGGTGAAAGTGTCATCTACATACCTCTTGTAAAATCTAGGAGAGATGGGTGCTGTCCTTAGGGCTCGATCCTCGAAGTCCTCCATGTAGATGTCAGCCACTATGGGGGATACTGGAGAGCCCATAGCTACGCCATCCATCTGTATGTAGTATTTGTGGTTCCACAACAGGTAGCCGGTTGTAAGGCAGTGCTTGAGTATTATTGCGTATTCCTCTGGCATGTCGTTCTCCACTAGTCTCCTCCGTACAATTTCAATGCAGTCTTGTACCGGTAAGCATGTAAATAAAGACTGTACATCAAAGCTCACCATCGTTTCATTCTGAGTGAGTTGCAGGTCTTTAATCTCACTCACAAATTGGTAGGAATCCTTCACATATGCTGTTGTGTTGCCTCTGAGTGGTGACAGTACCTTCGCTACGTGCTGAGCCAGTTTGTAAGTTGGACTGTCTATCTGGCTTACAATTGGACGTAGAGGTACATTTGTTTTGTGTATTTTTGGTAAGCCATATAAGCGTGGTGATTTTGCACATGTAGGTAGTTTGACATCAATTTTTAATTTGTCGGAGTACTTCTTTATTAAGTTACTAGTTTCTTTTAATATTTTATTCGTTGGATCTTTATTAACGATTTTATACGTACTTTTATCCGACAGAAGTTGTTCTATTTTTGCATTGTAATCCGATGTGTCCATGACTACCGTAGCGTTCCCTTTATCTGCACGGAGTACTGTAATATCTGACCTCGCACGCAAGTTTTTGAGAGCAATTGATTCTTCCTTAGAGAGGTTTGGTTCCGGCAATTTACTTCGACGTAAGACGGAAGAAATGTCTTGACGTATAGCCTCTATATCCTCTTTGCGTAAGTTGTTTTTCGTCAAACAGTCCTCGACATTGCAGATTATTTCTTCGAAGGGAATTCTACGTGGTGTTAATGCAAAATTTAGGCCTTTATCAAGTACTTTAATGGTTGTTACATCCAGAGTTTGTTTTGAAATATTTACTACTGACGTTGACGTTTTAGATGTATGTATTTGCGTATCTGTAGTCGATGCCGGTACATTCACGTTCCATTTACCGGTTTTGTTATTTGAATTTTTTGATAATTTATTATATTTTAAAATATGTCTGTTTTTACACGCAATATATTTTGATGTTTCACGCTGATTTAACGTATCTATGCAGCTTTTATAATCGAATGACGTCAGTATATTTTTTAACTCAATGGATGCCTTCTCTATAGCTGTATTAACTTTGAAGAGGTTGTAACGGTTTTCACGGATGCATTGACATAACAATTTTTGACTTGCCTGTTTTAAGATCTTAGCGCTTCCACGTATGTCCTTTTTAGCGGTAATCTTGACACACGTTGGAATGAGACTGTGATCTCGGCATCTCTTCAAGAAGTTCAAGGATGTAATACTTCTTGCGCGCTTCGTCTGAAGATCTTCTAACCGGCGTATTTTATTCGCTGTTTCCAGTCCGTACTGGTTAACATACTGTTCTCTTATATTTACGCGAATTTTATTCATTTAATTAAAAGTCTAAAAACGGATTTTATCGCGTTTATTCAAAATTACTGTTTAACAATTTTATTTTAATTTATTTCCCGACGTTTTGGACCCTTTACAGCGTCCATGATCTCGGGGGACTGAGGTGGTGGGTGTCCGAATAATGAATCAATTGTTACATACCCCGCTTTTTATACAATTGTAAATTATTACTTTTGACCGTTCCTATTCACACAGAATGAACTTGTTGTGTCTGGAAGTCGTGCTGTGTTCTTATTTTCCTTGGGTTCAATTAATTTTAGAACTGGTTCCCAAGCTGGTGGTACGTTCCAACCATCCTCTCTATTGAAATTAGGATGTTTTTTTATTTCAATAGCCTCGCGAATCATCCTTGGTAGGAATCGGTGTTCTTTAGATATTAATATTAATTCTTGGATTGGTTTTAAGAAGATATGAATGTATTAATGCACACGTTTTATTAAGACCAAAAATATAACTGCCTCCAAATCGGCTACTTCCATAAATTATTTCCAAACAAAATTTTAAATTACATAGTTATTATGTAATTCATTATCTATCGTTATTGCTCGTTTTTTATATATTGTATTATCTAAACGACGTATGTAAAAAAGATAACATATTTTTTAAAAAATATTAAAATTTAAATATTGGTTGATTTGCTTTGAAATCGATTATCCGGATTATCGATTATACGGAATACCCCTGGTTTTATTTGATCCGTATAATCGGGATTCTACTGTATATAAGTATATTGTTTTGTTTATATCGGTTTGTTTTGAAGATGAATTGAGAGTTAAATTGTTTAATAAACCTTTACCAAATTCTTTCTGTGTCAAGATTTTTCTCTGAAAACAAGCAAACAAAGGCGTTACGAGCGGATCTGGGGTCTCTTGTTCTTGCATAATACGTTAACATCTTTCTTTTCTTCTATTTGTTATGTGCTTAGCTTTTTAGCGCTTATTGTCTAGAAAAATGTCTCGCTTTTGTTTCTTGGAGCTTTATTTTTATTTTTTTATAAATTAAGAGATTTTTATTACTTTCAGATTTTTATTCGTTTGAGTATACTTTTTGTGTAATAAAAAAAAATCTATCCTATTATTGTTTTCTTTCAAATAAATTAAAGAAAAAATATATACTGCGTGTAAATTCCGTAGTTGCCAAAATAATTTTACTCGTTATCGTAGTTTTTGTTCTGATTGACGTGTTTCACTTGCACAAAACTAAATAATAGATTGGATGTATTAGATAGTATTTTTCAAATCAGCACTATGTGAATATGTTTTATCTATAAAAGATTTCTCAAATGTCTTACTGGTTTGAACTTAGAAGATCGTAGAACTTTTAACCCTAGAAGTCTAATCTACTTCGGACTTACACAAAGCATTAATATACGTCTCAGAGGCGTACACATATAAATTACAATCTGTATGCAAAAATAGCCCTATTTTAGAAATATTATTTAGCGGAAATTGAAATTTGGAATATAAACTAAAAATAAAACAAGACTGTTTTGAATTATAACTATAATCACAGTTATTTATTTACAAAGAAAAAACTATATGCATAAATTGGAACAAAAAAATTTAACTTTTTCAAAATCAACTAAAACGTATAATTTTTCTTAGAAAATCTTTTTCTTTTAACGCTTATTAGTTATTCTTAGAGCAAACATTAAAAATAATTAGAATATAAAAGAGAAACTAAACTTTAAGAGCAGTCTACACACTTATCAACCTTGTGCACATTTTTTGCATTTGTAACACACTGATTTTGACATTCTTTTTTTTTTATAGGCGCAAAAGTTGGTTTCTTCAGAGGTACTAGATTCTTGTAAAGACGAAACGTATTCAGTCACATAATTATTTTCATCTTCGGTTTGAATGTCGTCGATAATCTAGTCATCCTCAACTTCGGAATCTGAATCTTACTTAAGAAGGATTATAGTCCTCGTTTAAGATTGCTAGAATTTGGTCTTCATGTAATCTTTTAGACCGTGACATATTTGTACCTAAATCAAGGCCGAAAATAAACATAAAATGTACGAAAATAAACAAAAGTAAAATCACACAAACCTAGTTAAAAGTTACACAAAGCCTAAACATACGTCTCGCAGGCGTACTATACTTCGATAAATCAAAAATGGGGGGGACTTACCTTGACGATACAGGCACCATCCGCTAGCTCTCGTCGGCCACGGAGTTGGTAAAAGAACACGACGCGCTAGTTTTAACCGTTACAAAGAGACAAACGATATTCGGTTGCGTGTACGCCTCTCAGACGTAGATTAGGCTTCTAGGGTTAAAGACACTAAAGCGTTGGCGTGTCTATAATAGTTTGCTAAGGTTTGTCAAGCGGTCTGACGCTATCTCGTCGAATATATTACAACATAAAAGCACTTAGACTGTATCAATCTGGGTCACATATAAAATGTTTTGCTGTTAAAATGTGTAA
The DNA here is from genome assembly GCA_036937285.1 of Euphydryas editha. Classification (NCBI taxonomy): domain Eukaryota; kingdom Metazoa; phylum Arthropoda; class Insecta; order Lepidoptera; family Nymphalidae; genus Euphydryas; species Euphydryas editha. Next base: position 20,679,515 of record JAUPFZ010000004.1, on the reverse strand, counting down.
TTAAAGTAGGATTAATTATTTTTGAACGCAGCGTTGTAATTTTTTGAAATATGTAAACAAAAAGTCATCCATAAAAGATTTTAGTCACTGAATTTTTCGGCAAAAATAACTAAGAAGTACATCTTGGTAAAAGAAGTCTTATACCAATGGCCGTGGTAGTTAAAACTCCAGGACTAAACAAACCTCGTGAATGGGAGAAAAGGCTTTTGCCCATTAGAGAGACATTTACAGGATGACTCTGTTTCAGTGTCAAAAGTTTAAAAGATGATAAGTTAAGTCTTTTTAATTCTGTTTAAATAAATGTAGATAAGACTAATGACTGCTAAAGCGTAGATATTACCATTACCGTCTCTTATCATTTCAAATTACAAACAAACAAGTTCATACTTAATAACAATATAGTTCGCCGTATCGCAGCGAGCGAGTGACGAGACGTAAGCCTGCATTTATGCCTATCTCAAAGTTTGGCATCATTCCAAAATCCATTCATATCGTCTACTACGTTGCTCGTACTAACAGATGTAAAAACAGTATAGCACATTACTTTTCATTATTAAATCTGGAATCAAAATCTGCCTACGATAGGTACCTAACACTAGGTACTTTGAATTGATATCGAAAGAATAATTGGGACATAACTACGAAAAAACACTTTCTCAATATCATTCTTTTCACTTTTCGAAATTCTTATTCTTATATCTATCAAATTATGTAATCAGTATTACATATATTAATATAATACTATACCCGCAACTTCGTTCACCATTGCCATTCATTTCATTAAGCCTATAAAATAGCGAGAGAGAGAGTACTTTCAAAGGTTTCTATACATTTTGGGTTTCAAGTTATTGAAACATCTTAGTAGGTACGTACGTAATTTCTGAATTGACAAATTAAAAACTGTGAATTATTTACGGGACCATCTTTAAACGTTCTCCGTTCTAATAAAAAAAATAAATAAAAAAAACGAATAAATGAAATCAGACTACCCATTAATAAATTACTGGTAAGTACACATTTTGAATTTCATCCCCGCTACCAAAAGAGCTGTGCTGAATTTCGAGATTAAAAGCAAAAATGAAAAATTTTCAATGTACAAATTGAACCTGTTACAGTTTTATTGTAAATAAAGATAGAATAATGACATGCGGAATATTAATTATGTATGTTAAATTATATCATCATCATTATCATCATATCAGCCATTGGACGTTCACTGTTGAACGTAGGCCTCTATCCATCGACCTCCAGAGCGGCTGGTTCAAAGCAGCTTACATTACTGATTCGATGTCGTAAAGAAATACCAAGCATAGCCCTCTTCATTGGTGACTTGGAACTTGTTTAAAAGGCCCATAGTTAGAGAGCACGTCTCACGTACGTCATCACTGGTAACACACATTGGTCGAAGACTTCCGATTTAAGGCACTGGGATATTATGGATGAAAAGAGGTTTTTTATCTTCCCCATGCTGGCATGCAGGTTGCCCATCCTTACTGGATTCGGCGATCACCTCTTTCTTAAAGTTGGACCTACCAAATTCTTCTTTACCCTTTATATATGTATATTATGTAATCGTCAACAACTTGGTGCGACATGGAATTTGACATAATTTTCGTCTTATCCCTGTTCGTTTTACAGCTTACCGGTTAGGAAACTCCATCGAGGTCAAGCATTGTGCTGAGGTCATCCAGGAGTTCTGCGTTGACTATTAATAAAATATATCATCCATAAATCGAAGATGAGTGATGTACTCGTCGTTAATAATATGTTATATTTTATACAATTAAATTAATTCATAACAACAAATAGAAACAACAAACCAAATCTCATAAATAAGTTAAACCGAAGTAATCACAATAAAATTTAGATCACACTTGAAAAATAAAAATTTCCATTGCTATAAGCAATAATTGTTAGTTTAGTAGTGATTTGGGACATTGAGGCTGACTAAGAAGCGATGTTTCGATATTCTACTGCTAAGGAGGTGAATCTTTACGATGATGTCTATGTGAGATAAAAATCTTTTAACAACATTTTGAATAAAAATAAATAAAAATATAATGTTTTATGAGTATTTCAAAACATAAATGTGATTGAAACCACGCCGGTCTTCGAAGATATTTATTGTATTTTGAAATTTAACGAAAAGTTTTTAATGAATAAAGTCTTGATCACATATATATTCACGACAAACAGAAACAACGAGCAACGTCAGCGTGGACTGATGAATATTTACTTACGTCAAAATGGTTGATTATTGACCTAAGTCATACAAAATTTATCCGTAACACAAATATGAAGACTATCAAACAACAATTCGAAACGTACAAAGACGAAGTGTTTGAGTTGTAAATGCTGTGTGGGAAATTGTCACCTGGTTCACGATCGATTTTTATATCATAGGTCAATTAAGAGCTGCAAATAGATATGATAGGAAACACTTGTATTGAAAATAAATTAAATCGATTCTTGTGATTAAATATATTTGAGCTTTTTTATTTTTCTTTTATTTCTATATTTAAATTATTTTATACATTTTTAAATATATTAATGAAACAAAAATAAATACATTTAAAAATATAAATCACAGTTATTCTTCAGTAGAAGGTTGAGACCCAGGCCGCCGGTAGTTAGGGCTCCATGCTAAGAGCCTTGCCTCACAATGCGTGCTGTCTCAAGCAACACTGCCTTTTGTATAGCGAGAGTTTCTTAAGGTGTTGGGCGAAACTCTTCGTTAGCTAATAAGCCATTGACCGAAACGACAATAGGAACAATTATTGATGAGTCATATTTCACATACCGGTAATCTCGTGGGCAACGTCCAAATATTTACTTAATTTTTCTTTTTCTGCCTTTACGAGATTATCATCATGTGGAACTGTAATGTCAACAATAATTGGTTGGCCCGCTGAACGGTCTACTACCACTATATCAGGTTTATTGGCTGCTATATACCTGTTAGTGACAATAGATCGATTCCAGTAAAGCAAAGTATGACAATTTTACGAGAATAAAGTGTTATTATTATTAAATTTACAATTTTATGAATGGTAGTGATAAGTGGGAGTTATAGGAATGGCCTATTCATAATTCCTATACATAATGTGTCCTATTAATAATGTGCTTATTATAAAATTATTTTTTAGGAAAATAACAAAAACCGACTTCAAGATTTATTTCAGATTATACCTTCATGTACAAACTTGAACTAAAAAGTAGAAAATAATATTTTAATTACTTAAAAGCAAAGAGAATTAAAGAACGATCAACAAAATTATCGATATTTATAAACCTATTCACAATTTATGATCTGTTATTTTTACATACCTATCTATTATATTCTTGAAATCGGTTTTTGATTTTTTCCTAAAAATAATTTACTTTTCAATTTTTATTTTGTTTGGTTTATTGGTATTTTGTTTATATACAATATGGGTCGGCCTACCAAATGCGCTGCTCAAATGAGAAAACGCCATTTGGAAGAAAGTAGGGACGAGAAGGATGATTGTTAAAAGAAAAAAAAATTATTATTATTAGTAAGTAGTATTGTTATTATATTATAACATATATTATTTAATTTCATTAAATTTTATTTTTTGTTTCTATCGAATTATTTTTCTTATTAATGTTTTTGTTGATTTTCCTTAAAACCACTAAATTGATTAAGACAAAATGTATATGAAACTACCTGAAGTATGACCTACCTGTTAAAAAAATAATCTTCAAAATCGATTCATAATAATTGACGGAGTAATCACGTAACAAATATTAAAAAAAAAACAAACGAATTGAGAACCTCCTACTTTTTTTTGAAGTCAGTAAAAGTTATGTTTTAATCTTATTTGTTTGTGGTTAATGTATTTTTTTGTAACTAGGTGATGAATCTTAAAAAATCGAACTGTTTTGTAAATAAGGTATTTTTCCTTGATTACAGACTTATGTCTACTACTAGACGTCATTGGTAATCTAAATGAAAAACAGAAGGAAATTTATTCAATAAATTAAGACAGTCTGAATAAAATGACGTTGGCAAAGTAAAGTTTACTTATTTTCATACCAAACCATAATCAAAACAAAATAAAAAGACAAGAAAGATTTAATGCGAGAATAAATAAAAATAAAAATTTCTACACTATGTAATATTATAATGGGAGAATCTGTTTGTTTGAACGCGCAAGTCTATAAATATTACAATCCAATTAAAAAATTGCGTTAGTAAGCCTATTTATAATGTGTAAAGACGTTACGCCAAGGACAGGGACGAAGTAGTAATTAGAAACAGCGTGAAAGATATCGCATGGATTTTTTTACATTTTTTGTGTACCTTGAAGGTTTGTTTTATACTTTTATATATATATATATATATATATATTTTTTTTTTAAAGACTTTGGAATAAAAAACTTTGATGTCTTATTTGATTGGCTAATCACCATCACATATGGAGTACTGCTCTCATCTCTGGGCGGGAGCACCGGCATACCAGCTTGATCCTCTTGACTCGGTTCAAAGGAGAGCTGTGAGAATATTGTCGACGATCCAATACTGACGAGCGATATCGAGCCCGACTTAGACTTAATCTAAGAAGAGATCTTGCATCCCTATGCGTGCTCTATCGCTTGTATAATGGGTTGTGTTCCGAAGAATTGTTCGAAATGATGCCAACGGCCACTTTTTATCATCACACCGCTCGCCATCGACAGGGAATTCATGCTCATACATTGCAGCCCAAATGGTCCCGTACAGTTCGGTATCAAAGGAACTTCCTCCCACGGACCATTCGGCTGTGGAATGAACTCCCTGCCGAGGTTTTCCCGCAGGATTACAGTATGGGGTCCTTCAAGCGGGGAACAAATAGGTTTTTGAAGGGTCGACAACGCGCATGTGATGCCCCTGGTGTTGCAGGCGTCCATAGGCTACAGTAACCGCTTACCATCAGGCGGGCCGTATGCTTGATTGCCACCGTCGTGGTATAAAAAAAAGAAAAAAAACATATGCATACCGATACACTTGTCTTAGGAAAAATGTATCTGTAGGCAATGTAGTTCCTTGGTAATTTCGATTTTAGCAAAAATTAACGATAGAATTATCGAAATTTCTCAACAATTTTTTTTTATGAAATTAAAAGATCACAACACACGATAACAACGAAAATTTGCAAAGAAACCCAAAAAATATCTTAAATCTTAAAAAAAAGACTTACGACTTTTATATTTTGTTTCAGTTCAATTTAGTTCAGGTAAACTTTGTCAATCGCTTAATCATTTTATCTAACCTCAATAATCTGACTTAATATAGCTGAACTCTTGCGATAATAGTGCCAACTGTTAACATTCAGCTGGCACTTACTCATCAATCAAGTTATATTGGATTAACTGTACTCGTAACTTTGTTATCGAATATTGCTCAGGCAGTGAATGTCTTGATATACTCAGCAAATAAAGTAACAAGGTCACAAGACTCTTCCGCTTTAATTCATATTATGATTTTAATTGGAATTTCTTTTCAAAATTAACAGACAAAAATGACAGTCAGGTCTAAAATTATGAATTATGTAATACCCGATTACTAAGTCACAAAAAAAATTATAATAAAGAAGTGCTTAACTCATTAAGTTGGGGAAATAATGTTGCCTCAAATAAATACGCAGCAAACACAACGGAGTCTAATTACGACACGCCGTTTTAAAATTTATGCAACGAATTTTCGATTTCCACATTTTTATTTAAGTATGAAACTACTTTGAAATATGATTTCGAATCTAATCATCTAATCTTTCGAATAAAGCCAATCATACAAAACCCGTCAAATTCAATTTCATTTATATTTAAATATGTTTACGACACACGTGTGTGTGTCACACACGGCCGTCTTTTCCTAAGGCGGGCAAATTAATGCCTGTGTTGTAGATAACAGCCGACTGATACACATTCTTTTTGGAATAAATACACATATAAATAATACATATATAAATTAATATATCTTACACCCACCTGTAGAAATGTTATTTACAAATGATGTTAGCTTAAAATGACAATTACTGTAATACTAACTATGTAATGATACTAATATCATCATTTTGTAATTCTGTTTATTGAAAGAAACTCGATAGTTGTTCTTTTGGAATAAATTTGTATGTTATATTATAAATTATATTAGAAATGCAATAAAATTCTGCCTGAAAGCCAACGAACAATCAGTTCAACGATCAGTTCCACGGCTGTTTATCACAAAATAATCTTTTACAATATATTCTTCTTCAGTTCTCATCAGTCCACTGTTCGACATAAGCCTTTTTTTAAGGCACGCCACTGAGCTCGATCTTTTTACAATATAATAAACTTTATTTGTTAATTATTTTAAAAAAATTAATTTACAAAGGGGCAATTATAAAACCGACTGTGGGATTATATTATACATGAGAAAACTATGCATTTAGTATGGTTTATGAAATTATCGTCTACCGTACCGCTATAAGCAATGTGTACTCCGGTTAAGACGGTTTTATACTGCTGGTATATTATTATTATTAGAATATTTTTTAGTAATAATTATTTATGCGTGATATGAATGTGTTTATTTGCTTTTTTTCTGGTTAACGTCGGATGTTTCGAAATTCATCTTGCACGCGGCGGGGAAAAAAATCCTTGAGGTAACCTAAAAATAAGTAAAATGGGTGGCAAATCTAAATAAAAGACGAAGCCTTCGCCTTGTCATACAGATAGTGAGACAAATACATCATTATATTTGATCGTAAACGTAACTCAAATACAACAATAATATCGTAGTTGATTTTAACTAAAGCAGTAGTCGTACTATGACCATGCCGGAAACCAGACTGGAAGGGATTGAAGAGGCTATGTTGTACACTTGTACACGAAAATGAGTTTGTTTCTAAATAAGACACTCCAACACTTTTGATAGGAATAGTATGATATATTTCGATTACTGTCATATTATTTAGCACTTACAGTTACTATGCTGCTATAAATTTTTGCGCTATCTTTAATAGCCTGTATTCCTCAATAAACAGATGTTTTAATATAAAAACTAACTAGTAAGGTAAATCTTTACTTTAGCTTACTTAAACAAACAAATTAGATTCGTAAAGATATATACTAAATGTAAGTAAACAATTCGTCAGATTGTTACATCAATAAACCAGCTAATGAAAGAATACTGTCACAAGGAAATCAAAACATTGATCCTTCCAACGAAAACAATGTACTGCGAAGAAATGGCCCTTACATATTCTTAGAAACTGTGACTAAGATATAGACACTCGTCTTAATTTTTACGCAAGCAGCGTGGAAGGGGTTATTGATTAAGATCTTCCATTCACTCAATGATAATACGTAATTTCCATGCAATGAGACCTATTAGAATTTTTTTATTAAATATTTTATTCAATGAGTTTTAAATTTACTTTTTCAATTAAATTGAGCTTTATTTACTACTTTCTCCCTAGACCTCCATGTCTGGTTGTGGCGTGATCTGAACCATAAATATCAATGCTCTCTTTCCCCAATTTTCTAACGTGAACAACAAAAATTGCAACACGTAGCAACTCGAAAATATCAAGAAATAACCACATATTACTTTGCCCTACTTGTACGTGTAAGTTCATGTCGTGAAGTATCACACTCATATTATGTAGCATCGCATCGATGATCTTCTTAGCGTGTTTCGTCGCTAACGTTACGTGTATTCATTAGTTTAAAAGGGCATTGTCATAGATCCCTTAACCATTCGATATATTTATGTTACCGACTTTTAAAATTTAAATATTTCAATAAAACGGAAATACGTAATATAAAAAAAAATAATAATAATAATAAAGTGAATGTATATTCTAAAATATTTTAATATTGATTTTCTCATACATAACTTTAATAAATTACAAAATGTCATTCTAATTATTTTAGTAACTTAATTGATTCGACTTTCTTTGAAGGTTCTCTCTCTTCTTTGATGATTTCTATATAAAAAATATTATTGTTATTTTGACTCAGAGTAAAGAATTCAGTAAGGGATGTACGTTGGTAAAATAAGTCGGTCGTCAGTTGGCAGGCAGTCGTCAGTTGTCGTCGGGATACCAAATGTTACGTGTGAGGATGTGTCGTTGTTTTGTTTGAATTGTTGAAAATGAAGAGAACTTTAACATTCACATCATTTTGTGTAAATTGGTGAAATTAAAAGGGAACTTCAATATTAGATTTTTCAATATAATTGTCCTCTTAACAGGATAAGAGGTTTTTGTCCAATAGTAGGACAATCAAGGGCCGTTATGTTAAAAATATCATACAAAAAGTCTCGGGACGTATACAATGCGAAAGATGCGCTTTTACACAAAAGAACACATTGTCTAAAATACAGCAGTGAGTTATTTGTAATATGAGGTTCTGCGAAACTTTAACGTCGAAGTTTTCAGACAGAGATCTGACGTCGCTCAGAGAAAAAGCGATATCGTTAGATATAATGTAAAGAAATAAATTTTCCACGTTTTTGTCTACCCACAATAAATAACAGTTTTTGTTTTATTTGTCTTTAGTTTTTTTTTTATACTTTAGTTAATTAGGATTTTACGTCTGTTAAAAAGTAGTTAGCAAATTTATATTCTGTGATCTACAATAACATTAAAATAGTAGTCGTATCTAATCGGTCTGTTACGATTTTAGAAGTATCTTTTAGTAGTTAAACTCAATTAAAACAAGCAAACTTATTGTTATAAACAGAAAAGATTTGTTCATTTTTTTATTTATTATTATTTATTAAATACTTTATTGCACATTTAAAAAAGTATTAATTGTTATTCGATAAATGATTAAATATATTTTTACGATTTTTGAATTAAGGTTGCTTTTTTATTTTCTATTTCTAGATCAGTAATACAAAATGTCATAGAAATATAGATACCTCCTAATTAGTTTAAGCATTATATTAAAAAGTTTCTACTAGATATTATTCTGTGAAAGTTTATTTAGATTATAAATACGCATTTTGTGTATATTGAATTCCATGCAGGCTATTCAATATGGCTTATAATTGTAAAATTATGTATTCTTGTAAAAAAAAAAAATCTTTTAACAAAACTCTTTTAACAAAGAGTAACTGCTGAGATTCTTATCATTTTCCTTCAGCAGAATTTGTATTTGGAGTCAGTGGTAATTTCTTACTAAAATATAAAATAGTAAACGTCAATAATTGATAATGATAAATGATTCAAAACACTCCAATAATAAAGTATATATATGTATATATAGACTTGGATTTTTTTTAATGCCGAAGTAAGGCACTTTTTTTTTATTACGATATTATAAAAAAGTGCAAAACGTACAAACGTTTAGATGTTGACCTTTTATTATTTAAATAAATAATATCAACCAACAATCACACCACGTTAACCTAGCCCCGTGGTAAGTTCGTAAGAACTTGTGTTACGGGTACTAGGAACGGAAATAAATTTAAGATATAAATACATATATACATAAATACACATCCATGACCCGGTGCAGACATCTATATTCGTCATACAAATTATCTGCACCTGGCGGGATTCGAACCCGCGACCGCTGCGTAGAGTGTCCAATTGCCTGACCACTCGACCAGCCGGCCGTCAAAGGCCAGGACACTCAACACATGTGCACTTTAATAAAAACATATACACTCATATTTTTAAAAAAGCGACACTTAACAAAATGAACTGGTTTTTTACTCAATTAACTTTTACTCCAAAATAAATATACGCGTTAAACATTTTATTTTCAGTTTCTGAAATGTCAGCTAATATAATGTATACATTTTTCAACATAATTCTGGAAATTATCAGCATAAAAGAAGTAAGAGTTAGAAAATGAATAAAAATGTTCAAAAGCCGAAGCACGTCTCCTTGCTGTACTCAACAGTCACACTTAATCAATCGGAGTAAGAATCCTGGACACGTATATTCTATCAAAGGTATTTGGATTATCATTGAGGATTGTAAATCTGTCAGTTGATGAAGATAGGAAAAATTAAATTTGTTATTGTTATGTTATAATATAGAGCACTGGTGCCATTGCTAAAGTCTAACGTCGTCAATACTGTATAATGAGTATGTAGGTGTGTATTAAGTAGGTAATAAACATATAATTTATTGTTTGTATCATTGGTGTACTCTATGCTTATTTGTTAATATTTTTGATGATTGTCATAGAATTATGTTACGTTATAATACTTACACTGTTTTTCGGTAGATTTTACTTAATTTTTGTGTTTTTTACATTTTTCTCGATAATTACGTAGACAAGAAAACAAAAATTTAAATAAATCCATCGCGTCATTCTCGACTGTTGGTCTTTCAAACAGGATTATTAAATTTATGGATTATAGCTTTTTGTATATCATTTAAACAAGTTAAATAAAAACTTCTTAATATTTGACTCTATAATTTAGTAAAGTTGGTGCTTTTTTTTAAGTTTTTAAGGGAATGATGTTTCCGAATATAAAATCGATTATCTGTAGTATAGAATCCTGTCAAAACAGGTCTGGATGTTTTGGAGACGAGCCAGAGCGAAACCTACAGGCAGATTATAATTAAAAAATATATTATTTGGTGTAACATTCGTTAATTAATTTAAGTTCATTTAGTATAAACCTGTCATTTTGACATTACAATTAAAGAGATCAGCTTTGTTTATTTACATAGATATCTAAAACCGAGCGTTGAGTCGAAGCGATAAGCCCTCATAAAGCCGAAATAGACGAAATAGTTTTGAATAGTTTATCTCTCGTATAGTGTACCTACACAGAAACTATCCCTTTGTTTAGTATGAATGAAATATTTCCTGTTCATTTTTAACTTTGAAGTGCAACCCTACTAAAGGCTTTTCATCAATCTGTGTGTTAAAAACACTTATTTAATACCTATATAGTATTTTTTGGTAACACTGTTACTTTCCTTATTCGAAAGCTTATGAAAACAAAGGATTTTTTCACGATTGTGACCATATTGAAAAACAAAAGAAAAAAAGATTGTTTTTTCTTCTTTTGTTTTTACATAGAATGTTTATGTAGATCATTTTGGTGTAGTAATGCTTAGTCCCATTAAAGCTGGTAGTCGCTGGTTCGATTCTAGTTCAGATTGGTTATTTGTGTTAGTAGAAATATTTGTTTGTGGCCTGGAGTATATATTGTCTTTGTGGGTGTGTCTCTATATCTCAGCCTCCATATATAACCGCCAGTCATCATTGTTATCATAAGCACCTAATAACGACTGCAACTCGTGGTTATTGATTATCCGTCAACCCACATTAAAGCAGAGTAAAGCAGCGTAGCAGATTATGCTCCAACCCTCCACCTCATATATAAGAAAATGAGTACTCGTCTAAAACTTTTACATGATATAAGAATTCAGTTTTGTTCAAGAATATACATATAATACAAATCTATGTTAATTAAAATGTTTGAAGTCGATCAATAAGGTCGAACCTTGGAAAATATTAAGCGTTTATGAACCTGACGCGTCACTTAGCAGCTTGACGTACACTTAGATTTAGATCACTACTGTGTGTTTTTGTCTATGTGTCTGTTTAGTGACGACCGTTCTGGTGTAGTGTTGCGAGTAGTCACCTCAACGCCGGCGATCGTGGTTTCGATTCCCGCTCGGAGCAGATATTTGTCTTTGTATAAATACTTGTTTCCGGTCTGCGTGGATGTCCTTGTGGGTTTCCCAACCGTGCCTCGGAGAGCACGTCAAGTCGGCGGTCCCGGTTGTTATCATAGACATCTGATAACGATCGTTACTCATAGTAGGGAAATTATATGTCAACCCGTAGAGGAGCAGCGTGGTGGATTAAGCTTCAACCCTTCTCATATATGGAGAAGAGGCTTTTGCCCAGCAGCGGTATGTTTACAGGCTGATTCAGCTCAGTTCAGTTCAGTGTGTTTAGTTATTGTGTAACTTACGGTCTAAATAAATAACGAGATTAGTTATTAAATATCTAGATCAGTGTTTCCCAACCTTTTTTAGGCCATGCCCCACCTTAACATTTCTAATTTTTTTATGCCCCCATGCATAATTTTTAACCTTCAAAATTGTTTTGTTCCCTTAAGAAATATAAATGATAACTTTTAGGAAGAAATCACTATGAAATTGTTATCAAAACATCGTAAGTACAATTTCAAAACATATAATGAAAAAAAACTGAAATTTATAGACGTAAGCTGTCAAAAAGATAATAAACGGTTGGAAAAGGTATAGCATTGCATTTAATTAACCCAAAGCGAAAGGGTTAAAGTCGTGTCGAGTCCATTTTTAAATTGCCCCCCTTAACTATCAAATTGCCCCCCAGTGGGGCGTGGGCCCCACGTTGGGAAACACTGATCTAAATACTATTTTATGTAAAACTCAGTATGGATTTTAAATATTTGTTATATGACAACTGTTATGATGTCATACCTGTTCTGATGTCATAACTGTTCTGGTGTAGTGGTGCTAGAAGTCACCTTAACGTCGGCGGTCGCGGGTTCGATTCCCGCTTGGAACAGATATTTGTATTTGTACAAATGTTTGTTTCTGGTCCGTCCACGTAGGTCTCCTCGTGTTAGCACGTAAGGTCGTCGGTCCCGCTTGTTATAATAGATACCTCATAGCGATCGTTACTCTTGGTAGGGAAGCTATCCGCTATTCCACAGTGGGGTAGCGAGGTGGATTATGCTCCAACCCTTATATATGGCGAAGAGGCCTTTGCCCAGAAGTGGGACGTTTATTGGCTGATTAATACGCGATTTACAATGGGTCAACTTGTTTTAAAACTTTTTTTTATAACCTTAAATATAAAATTACTTGTTAATATAGCTGCATAATCACATTATATTTTTTATAGTTTGAGTATTATAAAAGTTTTTTTTATCTTTTTTTATTATTACCCTTATATAATTAGTAATGGCTTTTTTTCTGATGATAGTAAACATTTATATATTTTTCCATTAGCTTCAAATAAAATATGATTATAATTTAATAAGATGACAAAACTTTCCTACATACACACCATAATACTTCCTGCCAACCGATCCAAGATTTTTATTAAAAATTTAGATGATATTTTTACAAACTTTAATTGACTTTCTTGGTAGCAGTGGACAAAATACGAACAAAATTTTATATAGGTATATTATATTATAATCTTTTAAAGATCCACATACTTTTATAACCAACTACCATAAAAAAGTGTTATGCTTTAAAGTTTAAACTATTTTTTGCGTTTGAATAGCTTTAATGTCATGATGATATAATTTAATTTCGTATTACTACTTACCTATAAACACGCTGTGTGAGTTTCCTGACCCCGACAGAATTTACCGGTGGGAGGGATGCGTTGTGCCGCGCTCCCGGCTGCATGGGTACCACCATCTTGCTTATTTCTCCCGTGAAACAGCTTTGCTGTGTTTCGGAGAGAAGGGCAAGACAGGCAGTGTAATTACTGGCACCGAGACTTTAACACCTTATGTCTCTGGATAGGCAACACATAAATGGGTTGCCTGGGCTAGTTCCAGGTAAACTGGTTTATGTTCATGGGCGACGTTAACCACTTACCATCAGGTGGAACGTCTGCCAGTTTGCCTATTCACTAAACATAAAAAAAAAAAAAAAACATCATACACGGGGCCGTTGAGTGTTAAGGGTTTATTATATTATTATTATTATTTATACTGTTTCACCGACAGCCGTTCTGGTATTGTGGTGCGAATAGTTACCTCAACACCGGCGGTCGTGGGTTCGATTCCCGTTCGGGGCATATGTTTTTATTTGTAGAAATATTTGTTTCCGGTCTAGGGTTTTATGGGTCTCCCCACGGTGCCTCGGAGAGTACATAAAGGCGTCGGTCCTAGTTGTTATCACAGACATCTTATAGCGATCACCCGCCATAGCGCCAACCCGAAGTGGAGCAGCGTGGCAAATTAGACTCTAACCATTCTCCAATATAGAGAGGCGGCCTTTGCCCAGTAGTGGGATATTAACAGGCCGATTTCGTTCAGTTCAGATACTGTTTAGTCACTTCGTGATAATACTAGTTATTGCTTATTATTATTCTAATTCAACGTTTTGACAGAGTTGCATCCGTCGTGGTCACGAGCTGAGTACTCCCCCCCCCCCCTGTGACGAATAGTTCACGAATTGATTTACTGAATTACACATATAATTATGTGTATTATTCTTAACTTTATTTTTTTATTACAAAAAAAAAATCTGAACACAATTCCAAAACCTAGTGAAAACTGTATTAAAATCCACAGCTAATAGTGGGTTAACTTGTAAACGCAATACCATAGCCACTTTATTTTATACTATGTAATGATAATAACGATAATGATGATGATGGTAATGAAAATTTTGCACATTATAGTAATAAAACACGCGAGCAATAACAACATTGTGACTGAGATGAAATTTATTGTTGTGAGACGTACTAATTCCTACTGAAAAATGTAGAAATGAACACTAAGTAGAAACTAAAACTCTCAATAATATCAGTTTTTTTTTCAACCGTTAAATAGGTACAATGATGAGAAAAAAATGTTAACATCATGAAAAATAGAATATGTATAAATGAATTGCTAAAATGAAATGTTGGTAGTATTGTCAGCTCTTAGATCAAAAGATCCTTTAAGATATTCAACCCACGTAAATACTCATCAACAATTAACTACTATCTGTACTGGTATAGTGCGGTACTGTATCTGTAGTAGGCGTGATAGCCTAAGCTAATGTCTTGTGTAACGTGACGACGTACCGTTACGGTACGTCCTTCTATCTCGTAAGTATATAATTTTCTTTTAAAGAACATTATCACGCTTTATGTATTTTTAAGAGGTTCTCGTTCTACTCCTACTAAATTTAGTCATAATCTCATCAATAATTTTAGTTGATAGATTGGTGATGTTTGATGTTTGAGTCTATTGCTCTGGTACTGCTGATCTAGTCTGGTAATGTTGTGCTGTAACTATAATTATTTTTGAGTTCTAGATAAAGTTAATGTTTTTAATAAAAACTGTTTAACTAAGAATTTTGTTAAACTTTTTTCTTTATCATTTGTTTTAATTTGCGGTTCATACAATTGCATAAACTTTTTCACAGGGTCTTAATATTTCTAACACATTCATTACATATTTTCATTAAAATAAGCTTATCTTTATTTTTTATTTCAATCATTTAAATTCGCTATTCCTGTGCCTTGAATTATAGTAATGAAATTCGAGAGATTTACAAATAATCGTTTATGAGTTCCTCTGTTTACTTCATAACTCAACCATCAGACCCTCATCATAAGATGTTATATGGGATGTCATCAAATGCCCAGTTTACAAATGTCATAAACATTTTGTAGCAGCTTACCAGTCATCTAAACTAGAGATCCGTCTGTTCAGCGCCTTAATCTGAATAAAAAAGCAAATATTATAGGTATTAACTTCTGCTGTTAACGGAAAGCTTATCCCATCATTCCACATATAAAATAACTTGGAATATTGCCAGAGATGTCGGATGGAAGGATACGTTAATACGAAATTGTTTGAAAACCATAACTCGTTTTCAAAGACTAAATCACTTAACAACATCAATTGAAATGTAAATGTAAAGCAAATAAATGATTAACGCGTTTTGCTGCTTCAATGAGCGTAAAACCGACGAATTTAACTTTCTTGATTGCGCTATACATTTTGATTAACTATCGACGAGAAAACTTAAACTCTATACAATGTTAGGAATTCTATAATTTGTTTAGAAAACATTTGCGTTAAGGCTTTTAAATTTAAATAGGCTTATGAAATAGTAATTTAAGGACGCCTGTCAGAAGGGGATTAAATGGAAAATATTTTGTTAGAAAACTTGAAAGACGTCTTATGTAGGTTGTACCATTGTAGGTTTCTCTTCATAATTCTTATTATTTAAATCCTTAGTAGTATTTTATTTAATAATATTTGAATTTTAGGAAGGCTATTGCTTCGCTGGTTGCTATAAAATATTTTTTTCGAAGTTAAATATTTACAAGAGGTACATTAAATATAATATTTATGTCAGTAGATTTTTTAATTATTCTAGCAACTCATTAACGGTCTTTTGTTAATGTTATCCTCATTACTTGGCTACCTTAGAGGCTTTTCTTTTGTTGAACAATACAAAAAACAGATTTTTATAAATGAAGATTTTCTCCAGTTGAGGACAATTTCTCAATATTTTTGACAATTCTAGGATTACGTATATAAGTTTTCATATGTACTAATATTTGTGTCTGAGATTGTACTTGCACATCGCTTCTACATATAAAGCAGTCTCAGAAAAAATAACATGCATATTAGAAACACGCGATAATAATGATTAATCTACTTGTAGAAAACCATAGACAAATAATTTATAGGTTTAAAACAACTGCCTCCAACAGGGTCTCTCAGATATAATTATCAGCTTTTCGTATAGTCATTGATAGAGAGATAACTTTCCCTGCTTTGCCTATACTTAGACTCCCTCTTACTCTCCTTCATCCTTGTAACTAGTAACTCGTTAATTCTTAGACCTCTTGTTATGCAAATTTTCAATGCTTTCACTTAACACGAAGTGATCCGCCTTATCGTTTACTGGCTATTTCCATAAAAAAGTTGCTGCTAGCAATAATCGTTACTCTAAATCGTCATATAGTTCTGAAGTTTTATTTTTATGTCTTCAAGTACTGTTTATATAATAAAATAATTAAATTAGAATAGAAATATTCTCATACAAATAAATTTAGATTAATAGGGCTCGATGAAATTTATAACAAGTTAGATTATCAGTAGCCAGTAGCTAACAAAAGGCGAAGTGCATCTGGTGACGGATGAAGTACCAATTAAAAGATAAGATGGGAAGAGCTACGACCTCGTATCGTGAGATCTGTTCTTTGTGATACAGCAACAATGGACATAGATTTTTTTTTGAAAACTCATTGCTTTTATAATCAATAGTTTTTATAGTTTTAATTAGGAAATATTAAATACATTTTATATAAATAATTAGATAAAATATAACAATTAATTAAATTACATATAACAAATCATTAGATTATTAAGTGGTTTATTTATAAGGATCGCTGTTAGTAACTTTACGTCGTAATTTAAATATGTCCAAGTGAATAAAACGTGTGAGTTTTCAAGTACTACATTTGTCTTTAACATCGTATTTATCGCTTATGCAGAAAATTTTAAGAAATTCTACATGTTTTTGATGACATTTTGAGACGTGTATTTCTTAAAACATCTTCCCCCTAAAAGCTTTATTTTAGTCTTTTGCTCAAAAGGTAGACATTTGAAGGTTTATACAACAAGATAAATAATTCATGTCTATTCTGTATAATAATAAATGTGTCACACTAAATCCACGCCTCAGAATCCTATGTTGGGGGTCCGGAAACATACAATACAAAATCACAAACGCCAAGACCACGACAAACATCTGTCTAGCCTTATATAAATAATTGTCATGTGCGGGGATCAAACACTTGACCGCTGGCGCATCAGTCAGTTGCTACAAACCGATGTGCCAATATCTATTAAAATATATATAGTCAAATGAAATATTGAAAAATAAATAAACATTTATCATACCCTTTAAATTATTTTGTCATTAAAAATATTGCTCTACTATCAATTTGCAGATGCCGAATCAGATTTAACTGATGTCGACGAAAATATTGAACCAAAAGAAATTTTCCGCAATTCTGATTAAAACTATTTATTATATCTAAATATTGATCGAATTATTTTAGCGATATAATATTTAATATATTGTAATTACTAATATTAATATTAAAGGATGCATAAAATAATAAACGCTTTCCAATAATGTACACAAACTTCTCAATCGATTCTAGTCGACATTTGTTACGGTTAAAATGGGACTTTGTTTTTTTTTTGTTCGTTAGTAATTTTATTTTAAATTTGTTATAAAACAAAGGTTTTTAGTTTAACGGGGATTGACGCTTACAGAATTTTCCACTCTGCGGTGAAACGAATTTTAGATTAGTATTCGTATACTGCTCGCAAGTCAATATTCAGGTCCTAGAATGTATTTTGCGACACATACGTTACCTCCGACTCAAATATTAGAAAACTGAAGACAATCTATTTATCTTTACTACAAATTTGATGAATCTATACTGATAAGAAAACCGTAAAAGGTCGAATTATGTATATATGAAATACTTTGAAATCTTTTTTAGTAGGCTTTCTATAAGCGACACTGAAGCCAAATTGTATTTTTTTTTGTTTGTCTGTAACTTGGCCGCGCATCACACCGAAATTACTGAACGAATTTAAATAAAACTGAGTACGATTTGAGCCCACACTATGAATTAGGACCCTGGATACTTCTTATCCCGGAGTTAAGTACGATTCCTTTTGGAGAGGAAATGAAATTCGAAATGTGTAATCGTGAACGAACGCGGCTACGGCTAGTACGTAAATATACTTATTTGTCGCTTACGTCTTAAACTTTTTATATTTTAAGATAATTTGTGTAACAAAGATTTGACAAGCTAGAAATTGTCTTCTTCACACTATCACCTTAAGGCTCATTTTACAAATTGTATTACCATGGAACTGAATAAGAGCATATTTTTGTAACGAAATTTTTGTAAACTTCATATCGCTGTACTATTTCGTTACAGAAATTTTGCTTGTACTTCGTTCCGCGACAAGTTAATTTGAGCCTAAGACATCCATCACAGATGTCTAGGGCTTAATTTACCTTCAAGAGAGTAAGCTTTAATACAGTCATTTCAAGGTAGTTTCATACGTTTTTGTCTAGATTAAAATTAAGACGATCAACGTCTTCAACGATGATAGTCAAAGAAACTACCGTATACATAATTAATGCTGCATAATTTAGTTGTTAGAAGTTCAAAATTCTATGAGGTATACGTTGAACTAGCACACTAAGGGTACCATCATACAATATTGTAGTGGTAAGCTACATACCGATGACCGTTCTGGTGTAATGGTGCGAGTAGTCGCCTCAAATCGCGCGCTGAAGGTTGCGGGTTCGATTCACGCTCGGGACAGATATTTATGTTTGTACAAATATTTGTTTCCGGTCTGGGTGTATATCCTTGTGGGTCTCTTCACCGTGCCTCGGAGAGCACTTAAAGCCGTCGGTCCCGGTTGTTATCATAGACACCTGATAATGATCGTTACTCGTTGTAGGGAAATTATCCACCAACCTGCAGTGGAGCAGCGTGGTGGATTAAGCTCCAACCCTTCTTCTATATGAAAGAATAATAGAAGAGGCCTTCGCTCAGCAGTGGGTTATTTACAGAATGATACAGTACAATACATTACAAACTACATAATTTTTTTTAGTACTTACTACAGTTCAAAGATTCAATTATTCATTTTGTTTCATAACATCGGCTATTGAATGTCCACAGTCGAACGTGGGCTGCTCCCATCGACCTCTAGAGCGACCGGTTCGAAACATCCTCCATCCAACGGCATCCTGCGACTCTCCTTAAGTCGTTAATGTTAATGGCTTTCAATGGTGCCAAAACAGCACAGATAATTACGCAAACGTCACAAAGAATCTATTCTTGTATATGTATTCTCTAGAATACACCGGTTCAAATTATACGAACGGTTACTAGTCTTAGTCATGTGGTTCCATTGGCACTATTTGGGAGTGGAACTCGAAAATCATTTTTAATTTAATATATTAAGATTATATTCATAGCAAATTATATTAATTTTAAAGAGGAATTGTTTGTTACTGTGTAATTCATAATCTCAAAAAAAAAATACAAAATCTAGTTTTATAATCCTTTCAAAAAAATGTCTGTGAAGCAGTAAAGGTTATATAAAGAAGCGACTTCAAATATTTCTACAAAGTACAATTTTTTTAATTTTGGTAGTCGGGTTTGGCTCTTAGTAAATAAACATATATGTACGTACCCTGATTGAACATTGTTCGATATTAATCTATGTATAAAATTTTCTTGATAAATATTTTAGAGATAAAATTTTGCGCACTAGTTAAAAGAGTATTTAATGAACAATTTTACACGTTAAAATTTAATTAATAATAAAATTCCTCGCCTGTTTTTGTAGTGTAAGTTAAAATACCTTTAAAAATAATAATAATCAAAAACTTTATCTTAAAATATATGTTTATGTTTATAAAGTTTCACATTTGGTTTGTGTATTCGATCGAGTTAATTTCAGTAACTTTTTGTAATTAACAAATATTGTTTTTACAACTCTATTATATTCATATAATCACAATAACAGCAAATGTTGTTTCTTTCCCGCTAAACTTACTTAATTTTTATTTTAAAATGTTTATTAATTTTTATTAGAAACGTAGATTGTTGAAGGCTCGGATAAAGATACCTTTATCTCAAAATTCCCCCAGGATCAGATCCTATGTTCAGATTCTACTATTACATTAATGTCAAATAGAAAGATCATCGGCCTTATAATGGCTTAGGGTTATTTTACTGACATACTAGCTGCTGCCCGCGACGTCGTCTGCGTGAACGCTATACAGCACCAAAAATACCTACGATTATACCTTTTAAAATAACATTCATTTACCCGTTTCTTCTTTACATTTCATATCTACAGAAAGTACAGTAACAGAGGGAGACTGTCTTTTGTAAAATTGACTTTCAAAAAGTGCTTATTTTTAACCTGCTTTGAATAAATGACTTTATGGTGATTCTGCTGAATTAAGTCATAAGTTGTGACTGAAACGGATGGAGAAAATAATAAATAAGGAATACAGAATAGGGTAAAAATATATATTTATAGGACTTCTCGATAAACAACATTAGTAGTTTGGATCTCCGCAGCCAAAATGTAAAGAGAGTCAGGACTGGTGACGCGGGAGCAAGCGACGTACAGCTGCCCGTGTGAAGCAGCTCGTCCTGAGGTCGACACCAGCTACCCTCAGTGTCGGTCTCTGCGACTTATTGATGGTCATCGCGAAGCAAGCACTCACGGGGAACTGTACGCGCTTGAACTGGAACGGGAAGTTATGAGGTATGAAGGAAATGCGTGGTATAAATACTGCTTCGCCGACGCCACAACCCGTAAGAATTTCCGTCTCAATGGTGTGTCTGTGGAGCGAGATGACTTTAAGGCGGGTCCCGTTACACAACTTTGGAGGAAATAGGTTCCGGAGAAGCATAAGCATTTCTTTTTATGATATATATGGCATGCTTAATTTTCCTCTTTCTTTGTTATTTAGCTCAAATTGATTACATCAATAGCGTGCCGTTTTCGAGTTTAAATTTTGTTATAAATCTATGCAGTTCTTTTTGAGTTCTGTTTGTTATTACATACAGAAAAACTCGATGAATTTTATAAGACATAGATGAAGCAGCTTAAAACTTATATAAACACATTTTTTTTTAAATTGTCTTGCTCATCTCTGAAACGAATCAACGATACAATTAAAATGCACAACTCCATCTATGACTTTTATAAACAACTATTAACCTCACCAATATGATCAAATTTAAATTATTTATATCCAAAAAGGGTTTACACATGTAATTCGACATGATGTTTTTGAAATCTCATAGATGGCGCTGCTCTAAAATTGTCTTGATACTACTTATATTCATTTCTTATATTACATTCATTATGTTTATCAGCCTAAGTTACTTATATTTCGTGATTTTTATAGTCTGAAGATAGCTTATAGCATGGTTATTAACATAATAACAACATTCAAATATGCGTCGTTAGATTACACGTTGTTACAGAATGCGTTGAAGAAATAAAGGTTCATTGCTCGTTCCCCGTAGGTGGTAGCGTGATAATATGTAACCTATGTTATGACCCGACTTCTTAATAATATTCGTGCCAAATTTGAAGTAAATACATGCAGTACTTTTTGAGTTTATCCCGGACATACATACAGACAAACAGACAAACATTCTAAAAACTATATTTTTGGCTTCGGTAGCGATTGTAGATCACACCCCAAGTATTCTTTTAAAAAAATATTCAATGTACAGTTTTGACTTTTCTACCATTTTATTATATGTATAGATTTTATTATATGTATAGATTTACGAAACGTCAGGACTGCTTCTTCTTCACGTAGTTGGATAACACTTTACATTTTAGTCGTTTTAATTAAGTATTTAATAAAATTAGCTTGTTTCCGTTGTAATAACTAAATCATTTGTTAACTAATATAATGGTATTTATTTATTTATTTACCTTCAATTAATTATATTATAATTAATTATAATATAATTAATAGAAGTATGTGTTTATCTACGTTTTAATGACGATTTTATTTTATAAATAGAAAAAGACCGAGAACCTTAAAAATATTTAATTTTTAATTATTTTAAATATTTGCATATCTTATTAATATTTATAAAAATTTGCATAATATTTTACTCGTATATCATTTGATATGAAAAACATCAATATATATATTTATATAATTACATTTAATTCGTTATTCCTATCCAAGCGCGTGAAATACATAAGTATTATACGGTTAGGGGAGAGTTGGATATTACCGAGCCTATAAGAACTTGGACCTATAATTCGGAGAAGGTTCGATATATATATTCAAAAATGTAGTAAATAGTACAGAATTTATTTAGCTACGCATACATCACGGCAAAATATTTCAAAAAATAAACAAAAATTAATTATTGCAAAATAATAAAAAAACGGGAAAGCGTGGTATTATCAGACTGGTCTGATAATATCGTGCCAAGGTTTGATAAAACCGTGCCCATAATAATTTCGTGAATTTCTATCAGTAAACTTAGAATTAAAAAAAAATGCAACGTTGAATAAACTCGTTCGTAGAAAAAGAAGCATAGACTCCTTTCTATACCTAGATATAATTATTATTTTACGACTAGATTAATTATCATAACCATATCGGCCATTGGATGTCCACTGCTGAACGTAGGCCTCCCCCCATCGACTCCGTTTCAAAGCAGCCTCCATCCAACGACTTCGACTTGCGACTCTCTTTAAGTCGTCTGTTCATCTCGTGGATGGCCGCCCGACACTGTGCTTGCCGGTACGTGGTGTTCACTCGTACACGCCCTGGGCGCGGAATTGACAAACTCTGTTACTTCATTTTATAACCTCAAAATAATACAGTCAAGTTAATTGTGTATTCAAATCAATCTAGTCATTAATTCTATAATATGTTAGGATTAAAATAAAAGTAATCAATGTGTTACAATACAAATACAGAATAGCTTACCTCTTGTCAAAAATGCCCGCGAAATTATAAGGAACGAGAGTAAAAACTTGTAAGACACGATGTGTCTTAATCGCTGCTCCGAGTAAATTACCGTCGTGCACGGGGAGGGGTAGAGGACTCGGACTGTGATCTTTAAGGACTGGATAGCGCAATTAGCGTTTAGTTTTTGAAATATGCTAGGGCGTGGAATTATCAAACGCGCGGTATTATCGAACTCTCCCCGACATGATGAAGACATCGTGCATCGGTTCAACAGAATGTCATGAATTTCAGTGTCGCAATAAAATACCAAATGAATAAAAGCTTGTTTGAAGCCTGTTTTTTTGCGGTAAAACGTTAGGCGATTAGTATACACCTTACTACACTTTATACCAACTCTTTTAACACCTTTAAAAGAAGTTGAAGCAATATCTTCTCACTCAATTGAATCCGTAATTATTACAATTACCATTACTAGGTTTTATGTTATGTATATGTGTATATGTTATGTATTTATATATGTAGTATTGTGTATATATGAATGTGAATAGCTGTGTATGTTATTTTTTTTTTTTTTTTTTTTTTTATAGTTATAATGGAATAGGCGTTTGTCTTCCATCTCACCTGATGGAAAGTGTAGATGAAGACGAAGGTGGTACACACCCATCCAAAAGAAACCTGTTCACTCTACTCTTAAAGGCTCCAGAGTTAAACCTATCTGGAAAAATAGACCTAGGCAGGTCGTTCCAAATCTTGGCGACTCTCATCAAAAACGTTATGTAGTATTGTAAGACTATAGATATATTATATTTAATTAGCTATTTATTTTTATGTATCTGTGTATTGTTTATATCACTGTACTTTTTTTAAGCCTGCTTAAATGTATTTCTCTTACTAACACAGGTTGGCTGGAAGAGATTTCTTTTAGAGATAAGTCCACCTTTGAAACAAACATGTTATTTTAATTACTGTTAAATTTTTAAGTGCAATAAAGAATATTATAAAGCGATCTATAAGCAATTAAAACACTATTATAATTTTTTAATGCTTATGTTTGTTTGTTCGATAAACAAATCTACCGAGCGGAATAGAAGCTGCTTACTACCTGAATAAGCGCGTTTAAACAAACAATTCATATCCATTGTTTTAGTATAGACTTCATTTTTGGCCTAAATTAACAATCAGAATTGAAATAGATATTTCAATAAAATTTCTAATAATATATAGCGCCTAAAAATAAATGAAACAAGTAATAACAATCTTTATCCAATTCCACAAAGAGTTGTTCTGATAAAAGTATCCATGTCTTGGAATATATGTAACAAATGTTCTGTAGACCCTCTGTATTTGAAATATTTTCTCTCTTATTTGCTCAGGTAAAAGAGAAGGATAAAGAATAAAAGGCAGATATTTTAAAGCTACACGTCATTCCATTACAAATTAGGCTTGAACACATCTATTTAAGAAGAACCTTTCTCATGTTAGACGGCAATAGAGAAGAATAAATTTTGTTCGCACCTTTATACGCAGAAAATTTGAATTGACAAATCCATTTTTAGAAATTGAAATAATATGTTTATATAAGATTTTAAAAAGATTTCGTCGATATTTTTTATGTCATCATCCTTTTTTTTAATATTAATATACATCTACAGGCTTACATGTGCCCATACTTTTTTTATAATTCATGTATTAGATTGTTATTTATATATACGCGTTTTTACTTAGCAAAAAATAAATAAGTACTTAAAAACTAGACTTAGTATCTCTAGTCTTTGAGACGTGAGTCCATACTGACCGCTTATTTTCTAATATATGTATATATATATACTATTTTTCTTTTCTTTTTATACTACATAGTAAAATTAGTTACACTGATTTAAATTCATTTATATTTACATTTTATGGCAACTTAAGAGTTAAAAAAATTGCGTTACTTTTAATTTGAAAAAGCGAAGCAGGTTAAACAATTAAAATACCTATACAGATTAAAAATAAAAACAAGTACGTAGTTTAATTAAATAAATAAAATATCTGTGCTCTCTCTAAAATATGAATGATTCTGAAATTCGGTCTGGGATTAAGAAAGTGATTTTTTATTGTCGAACGGAATTTCGCTGTGATTAGATTTATAGCCCCACCGATCATCTTGGCTCGAGATATTCATGTATTGATTTAAAATGTTGTGTATTTATAAAAGCTACCTGTATTTGTGTAGACGCTCTATTTATTGATATTCTTCATTTATTTAATAAAACCGAACAGTTTCGTTTTTACGTTCGTGCGCTCCAATACCTCTTAGCATTTACCTGCGCCATTTGAAATTTTCTTTTTCTCTTAAGAAATCTTGCTTATTGGGAAATGTTACAAACATGCAAAATAAGTAGGGTGTTATACGACTAAATAGAGAAGACCTGACCTTTTTTTTTTGACTTTGATCTGTATGTACCAAAGCTTAAAAAATAAACCAACGAACCCATTCTATTTGTATAAATATTTTCTAAGAAAACCTTCATATACATATTCACACTTATATAATTACGTACAGACCAAATAGAAAGCAACCGTTTATGGGGTCGTGTATGAATTTAATAAATTAGGAAATATTGCCTCGTACAGCTATGTGCTTCAGTGTCTCCTACAGCCTTAAATATATTAATAACGTAATATTGATTATTATTATATAGCTGGAAACTGACTAGCTTAGTTACTGGTTATCTCGCCTTCGACATGTTTAACAAATTATATAGCTATTATTATAAGCAACAATTTAATCATTTTATTAATTTCTTAATCCCTATCTAAATTACTTAGGTAATTATATTAAAGCGTTAAAAGCTCCCACGCTAAAAAGTTTCTATATACTGGTACATGCTATACTCTTGTTAATCAACGAATACGATATAGGGAATAATTATCAAAGTTAAATTACGTAATTACTCTCGCAAACTTTGGTACTAATAATTAATATTTAAATTAAATAAATTAAATTAAATTATGCCAATTTAACGTAGATTTTGAAGTGTTAACTAAGAGGTCAGTTTTTCTTATTGAATTCGATGATTATTAGAAAATTATGAAACGAAAGTGTAATAGTTTGACAAGGTATTGGCGCAGTGGTTACAGAAACTATCTGATGCGTTACCGGTGGCGAGTTCAGTTTTCGCGCATATATATATATATATATATATATATATATATATATATATATATATATATGGGACGTTCTTTGTCAACCGGAACACCTCTATACCCAAAATTCCTTTTGACCTAAAAATATTTAAAAATATGGATAATTTAGGATTTTTTATGTACTTTCCATTAGAGCGAGGCCTTTTTTGAAATTTCGCTTACAGACAGAGCAGCACGTCCCCTAACCTTGAGAAAATACCACTTTACGAAATGATCAGGCTGTCAGAAATCACAGGGGCTCAGAAAAATTCCAGGCAACGACTATTTTCATGTATTTTTTGCTGCTGAACATGAATCCGGCGGTATATTTTACCGATACCTCAAGCGTTCGCCCCTAACCTCAAAAAACACCCCCAAAATTGCAGTTTCGCGCATTTGAGAGATTTGTCCTGTGATAGACGCGAGGAAAATTATTGACAAACAGTATTTTTATGTATTTTTTGCTGCTGAACACGAATGCGGCGGTATTTTTTACCGATATCTCAAGCGTTCGCCCCTAACCTCAAAAAACACCCCCAAAATTGCAGTTTCGCGCATTTGAGAGCTTTGTCCTGTGATGGACGCGAGGAAAATTATTGACAAACAGTATTTTTATGTATTTTTTGCTGCTGAACACGAATCCAGCGGTATTTTTTACCGATACCTCAAGTGTTCGTCCCTAACCCCAAAAAACACCCCCAAAATTGCATTTTCGCGCAGTTGAGAGCTTTGTTCTGTGATGGACGTGAGGAAAATTATTGACAGAGACTATTTTTATGTATTTTGAGATGTTGAACACGAAGATTTGCAATATTACAAGCGGACCAAATTTTCTAAAATCAAACCATTTTTTTTTATAGTTTGGTGTATTTTTTACATATACATTGACAATAATATATAATCATTTAAAAGAATAGAAATTTTTTTCGTATTTTTTTGTTTTATTCACTATTTTTTTACATTATTTAGCAGTAATCCGTTATTGATAATATTTTGGATGCATTAGAATATCTAAATGCAGAAAGACAACGTCAAGTTATTACAAAATACGTATGTCACACACATATTACAAATTACATTCTTTTTTATTCGAGGGTAAAAGAGAATTAGTAATTGATTCATAAAGAAACAATCCATATTCCATAAAATACGTATTACTTTATTATCTCTCCTTATTATTTTGTATTACAGTAATATTAATAAAATTGTATTATTTGTAAAAAGTTATCGAAGAAAAAAAAAGAATTATTGAAAAACCTTTGAAATTTTCAAAGAAAATTAAAAATATATGAAAATCAATTAAAATCTTTGAGAGTAACTAAGAATTTTCTTTATTATGTAATAATAACTTATAGATTCTCTCGATTTCATATACTTTTTTTCTTAGTTTGAATTTCAACCACAAATTTATTAATTATTACAACGTGGTATAAATACTTTCCCATACCATCTAAATCAAAATACCCGCGAATGTATAAACATGAAGACAGTCTCAACCCTGTAAAACACAGAGTCTTTAAAAAATTATTTTTCAATAAGGGCAGGCCTATTTCTATTCTTTTAAATGATTTTATATTACTGCTAATGTATATGTCAAAAATACACCAAACTATAAAAAAATGGTTTGATTTTAGAAAATTTGGTCCGCTTGTAATATTGCAAATCTTCATGTTTAACATCTCAAAATACATAAAAATAGTCTCTGTCAATAATTTTCCTCACGTCCATCACAGGACAAAGCTCTCAACTGCGCAAAACTGCAATTTTGGGGGTGTTTTTTGAGGTTAGGGGCGAACGCTTGAGATATCGGTAAAAAATACCACCGGATTCGTATTCAGCAGCAAAAAATACATAAAAATACTGTCTGTCAATAATTTTCCTCGCGTCCATCACAGGAGAAAGCTCTCAAATGCGCGAAACTGCAATTTTGGGGGTGTTTTTTGAGGTTAGGAGCGAACGCTTGAGATATCGGTAAAAAATACCGCCGGATTCGTATTCAGCAGCAAAAAATACATAAAAATACTGTCTGTCAATAATTTTCCTCGCGTCCATCACAGGAGAAAGCTCTCAAATGCGCGAAACTGCAATTTTGGGGGTGTTTTTTGAGGTTAGGGGCGAACGCTTGAGGTATCGGTAAAATATACCGCCCGATTTGTGTTCAGCAGCAAAAAATACATGAAAATAGTCGTTGCCTGGAATTTTTCTGAGCCCCTGTGATTTATGACAGCCTGATCATTTCGTAAAGTGGTATTTTTTCAAGGTTAGGGGACGTGCTGCTCTGTCTGTAAACGAAATTTCAAAAAAGGCCACGCTCTAATGGAAAGTACATAAAAAATCCAAAATTATCCATATTTTTAAATATTTTTAGATCAAAAGGAATTTTGGGTATAGAGGTGTTCCGGTTGACAAAGAACGTCCCATATATATATATATATATATATATATATATATATATATATATATATATATATATATATTTTGTAGATCAGGGTATTTCTACCTGGCGTTAGCGTTTTCGTGTTGTAGGTATGTATGTTTCTATGTGGACACTTAATATAGAGTTCTCATCAAGAAGTTCTCACTGGAGGCCGTTGAGTGTAAGGCGCTTTTTTATTATTATTTTATAACGGCCGACTGGTCGAGTGGTCAGGCAACTGGACACTTTACGCAGCGGTCGCGGGTTCGAATCCCGCCAGGTGCAGATAATTTGTATGACGAATATAGATGTCTGCACCGGGTCATGGATGTGTATTTATGTATATATGTATTTATATCTTAAATTTATTTCCGTACCTAGTACCTGTAACACAAGTTCTTACGAACTTACCACGGGGCTAGGTTAACGTGGTGTGATTGTTGGTTAATATTGATATATATATATTTATTTATAAGCATACTAGCTGTTTTCCGCCCGCGTCGCTAAGTGTACAATAAAATTTATTTATGAAATCTAGACTTTAAACTCGATCGAAATATTTCTATTCAACAGAATTAAAATTCACATAATGTATGTACGAGTAATTGAATGTATTTTATTTTCTGTACATTAGTTGATTATCCTTATTTTCTTATATTCTTCATAAACTCAAACGTTCACCAGCTATAACTTCCCCGCCAGTCTTCTTAAAATAAATAAATATTCATGCATAAAAAAGTCCTGATAAATCAACGCGTATGAAAATAAAAACCTTAGGTACACTCGCGCAATCTGGATTAAAAGATCAACGAAATTTTTTCATCAGGTAAATGGAGATGTCCTTTCTTAAAAATCATTTTCACACTACCCACCACTCTTACTCAACCTGAATATAGAATCAATTTTCGCCAAATTTGATCTTAGCCAATCTTAAAATATTAAAAAAAATCTACCAAATTTAAACTCTTGGTTCTATAGCTTAGATATCTTTGCGTACGTCAACTTATAAGGACCTACACTTAAGCCAAATTCGATACGGAATGTTTACCAACAAATCGTTGCTTAGCAACCAACCATAGGCAGATGTTTATAGCCTTTTGGAAACTAATTATAATAATTCTACTTTTTAATATTTATACATAATAGTACAAGCTACATAAAACTTGAAATAAATAAGTCAGAAAGTTAGATATATTTATATATTATCTATAATTATGTGTAAAATTTACTTGTTAACGTGGGTATACTAATTTCCCACTGAATGATTTCTAAATATTTTCACAAATATGTATATGCCTATATTAAAAATAGCTAGGTACACTATCCCTGAATAGCATTCAAAATAAAACAACATTTGTTTTAAAATGGATTTAATATGATTAAAAATCTATGTTCAGATACTCATTCTCTTTTATTATTTATTTTACTTTACTTACGTTGAATAAACATAATAATTATAATATTTAAAATTGTGCATAAAAACGATAACAATTTAACAATATAACGACTGATCAAAAAAAGGGTTGCAAAAATTTAGGGTTGTTAGATGTAGGTATATTAGTAATTACAATTTTTTTAATTTTTGTTATAAGCAAATTTTCTTGTATATTACCTATTTGGCGGTTAATTTGTAGAAAACAATGTTAAAGTAAAATTATTAATGTAGGTATAACTAGAAAATTGGTGATAAATTACAATTTTTCATTACTAAAAGTGTGACAACCCTATACACGATGACATTTGGTTTGTTTACATAAATTCCACATTGAATTTGGCTCAAGTATAGTAACTTTCCTTTCGCAAACATCGTAAAATGAACTATAGAAATATTCCTACAAAGGTCCAAATTTATAGAAATTATGGCTTTAAAATGTGAATTTTATCATAATAATCTCTTTTGGGAGAGAAATTTCGGTAAAACCGCTCTTAGATGATCTATAGGTATATAGCAAGAGAAATTCCTACAAAATCAAAATCAATCAATCAAGTCTGTAGACGTAATAGTTTAGAATAGTTAATTTTTCATTGTTAACACACCGCAATCCCTCTTGGGAGATGAAATTGATTAAAATCCGTTCTCAGATGAACTTTACATTATAAATGAATATTTTCACCAAATTGGAGCCTGTAGAAGTTATAGTTTGGAATTTGACATTTTTCATTCTTACACCCATCTCCGTAATCAATGTTGGGAGTATGTTGTCATAAAATCCGCTCTTAGATAATTTCTACATCAAATATAGAAGATTCCTACCAAATTTGAAGCATGTAGAAGCTATAGTTTAAAAACCAGAATTTTTCATTGTTAACGCCCCCACAACACCCCTTGAGAATGGAATTTCGTAAAATCCGTTCTTAGTTCTTAGTTCCTCTTCTCTACTCGGCGAAAGGAATATCCCTACCGAATTTCAACTCTCTACGCCTTATTGGTTCCAAAGATATCATTATGAGTCAATACACAGGTGAAAATCTTTTATATATATATATATTCGCGTATCTGTAAAATTGTAGTTAACAATAATATACATTCCTACTTCTCAACGCAATGATATTAAGAATTCATTCATTTTCGAATTATGGAAATATTTTAGAAACGCTTAGTTCTAACGTTCAAATTATTATATTCAATACCATTCGAATGGTTAAAGTTCTAAGGTTAAATCAATTCATATATGAGTAGTATGATTTTACAGTATTGTTATAAATTCATTGTACTAAATATTCTTTGTAAATGTACATTTATAGATTGAAGTACCCATTAAGTGATTTTTATTAAAATTTACGTAACCAAATATTCAACACATTTTCTTCATAGCTTTATTTTACACTTTTACAACCCTTAACGTCACCTCATTTTCACTCATAAGATCATTCAGCCCACCAAAACTAAGTCGATGAATCATATTGGATTAAAAAATTACTAAGTTTATGACGTGGACGACTAAACAGGTTATGGAAAAATCAAAGGCAAATGGAAAATATTTTTAGAGTAGCTATACTTCCCAATAGCATTCTTTACCAGGACGGTGGAAATATCAAGCGACAGTTTAAGTCATTTGGAGAAGTAAGAAAAATCGGTATGCAAAAATGGTTTGTATAAGTACTTCAACACGGAACACCAATTTTTTCATAAAAATATACTAAAATGCAAACAATAGTTTAGTATAGGCTATGAAACATCAAGACACAGGCAATAGTAGCAGACCAGTGTCTATAAATGTCAACGAATCGCGAAACCGCGTTTAACTTCTAATGTTATAGTCCAAGTTCGAAAATGAGCTAAACTTTAAGATTCATCTCATGGATGTGCAAGCAACTCACTGTTAGTGAAATCTCCAACTGGTAGAAATTATCCAATCTACAGCCCTGTTTAGGAATTGGACAAGAAGTACTTACTACAGTAAAAACGTTCGTTAAAAGTTCCTCATAAAAAAAGCAATCATTCATCAAATCATTGTTAGAAAATTTGCATGTGGTATAAATTGACCAACTTGTAGCTATCTCTATTTAAAAAATTATTGTCAATTATTATTCCTATTAATATTATTTATTGCACGTTTGATTCTCATTTAAAATGTAAACAAATAATTTTTAATTAGTTTATCGACAAACGGATGCGAATGGTCTAGCTCTTCAAAATAATTGTTTATTTGTTTACTAAATGTGACGAAGATTAGTGATGTATCGAGTAAGTTGGATTACATAAATAAATGCATTTTGTGGCGAAAATTGTGACTCAAATATCTATGTTGTAATGTCTCAAATGTTAATGAATATTATAAAACTGAATAATCATTTGCTTAAACGCCTCTTGTCTTATTTCGATTATTATTGAAGTGAAACTTCTTTAGAGTCGTGATTTGAAACGGGATGTGTCGGAAAAAACGACAGGTAAGAGACACGAATACAAAAATGTGTAGAAGAGAATGAGATAATATGATGTCGCTTACCCTAGCAAGGCATAAACAACGCGTAAATAAGTAATAGAATGTTTAACTATTAATAATTAATAAATTTTAAATTGAGTTTGCCAAAGATGTTTTACTTCTGATATGTGTACTCCGTACACACGTCACTTTGTTTTTGATAGTTTTAACTTCAAATAAAAATAGAGTTAATGTTATCATACGGAATTTTTTTATGTATAAATTACACGAAAATCTTCGAGGTTTCAGGACGAATTTGATTAATCTTTTTTTTTTGTGTAAACGTAATTATAAACTCTACAGACTCTAAAATCTTATATTGATTTACAAAGAAAACTTATGATTTTCTTTACTTTTATTCCCTTCTCCTATCTGGAGAAAAGGCCTCTCAGCAGTGGGACGTTTACCGGCTCATCAGTTATTTTTATACAGGTAATTCGAAGTACAGAATTAAGGAATTCAGATAAAAAAGTTGAGCCGCATCACTATCGAAGATGAGTGTTTCAATACAAACAGGAAAGATTAATACTCATAATTTGAAGATTTATTATTTATTGAAGCTGTTGTATTGAGGTTATCCAATAAACTTCCACTATTTATTTATTTTAATACACAAAGAAAAAAGAACTGTAATCAATATATACGAAAGAGTCTTTCACTTTGACAAATTAGGAAAACAATAAATATATGTAGGTATTAAAACGTACCCAAGACAATCAATTACACTAGTCGGCAAAAAAAAATTAGGGAGCAAAAAGCTTACTATATGATTACTATTGGCTTTGGTTTGCTGAGTCATCAATTAGCATTAGCGTTAGTGATCAGCTAGCATTGCTGGGGTCCACTTGCCGCTGTATTTTTTTCCATATATGCAATGTCTTGGTGGAATCTTGCACAATGCTCATCATACACGAAACCAAGATTTTCTGGAAAAAAAATCGAATGTGAATGCAAAAAGTGAATTTTATAAACACATTGCGTCCAAGTTGATAATACGACGAAGGCAGTTCTTCTATCAGCTCTGAGTAATTGTCAGCCTTTTTATTGCCAACAAAATTGTGACAAACATTTTCAAAAGCTACCCGTGCTCTTCTTTCTTTATCTACCAATTCATTGCCTTGGCCAAATTTTTAAGCTTAATTTTATGTGTAGTGGCGGCAAAAATATTTTTTGGCTGTCAACTACAGGCTCGTTTACGATGATTTCGTTATTGATGATTCTTCTTGAAATCACATGTAACCTTAAGGGCCAATTTTGTTGAACATTCATTATGTTTTCACTCATTCGCTTTTGCTTTACTATCCCATTCGCATAGAAAGCAACAAAATGTTGTGTATCCGACTAAATACATGTACTAACGTTCACAAATACTAGCAATAAGTTACCGAACAAAATGTCACATATATATTATAATTATATGTAATAAAACCTACCAATTAAAAAAAGAATCATCAAAATCGATTCATAACTGAGTTTGTTGTGAGATTCGTAACTGAACAGAGTAATCGCAAAAAAAAAATTAAACAGACGAATTAGGAACCTCCTCATTTTTTTGAAGTCAGTTAAAAAAGAGTCTTGTATATAGAAATTTGTATATAGAATACGAAGAATCTTTGTCTCCGACCTAATATTTAACATACTTTTTTTAAAACTTCACTGAGCACACTAAAACTAAACCATTAATTTTAAAATATTTAATATTAAAGATGGATGAAGTATACTTTGTTTTACTGTGATCTGTGTTGTAATTCATCCATCTTTAAAAATATATATTTTAAAGTTAATGAACGTGAGAAATGTAAATAGTTTATCATTCATAAATAGCTCAACCATTAAACCGCTGGAATTCTTATAAATTAAAATAAAATCCGTTTTACAGTCGGTTGCGTAAATAAAAGTCGGGTCACAGCCGCATGTCACGGCTGTTGAGTCGTCACGTGAATTGAAATCGAATGAAGTGAGCCGCAATTGACTAGAACATGTAATAATAGCAGTCACTTTATAAAGTTTATTATGTTATTATATTAAAATGTTTCATATAAACTTATAATTTGTTTTGTAAAAATTACAACGCTAGTGATGCCGCCTATCATCTCATTATTTAGCCGGATATCGGAGGAGTTTGCGTTTTTTGTTTTAAGCAAGCTTATCTTGGGATTAAGAAACGATTTCAAAATATTTTTGTTGCTATACAAGCGGATCCGTCAGACGTTTTAACAGAAAAGATCCCAGGATTTGTTGCAGAGTAATCTACCGGGCCCAATTATGAAACAGAACTATTTAGGAATCCACTTAAATACAAATACTCCTTTAAAATGGTCCAGCAGATAATAAGGAAGTCAATGTACACTTTATAAAAGTATTATATACCTATATGTATAAGACGATAATAACCGCACTACGATTAACAAGGTAGGAAGCTACATCCATAAATATTAAACAAAAAGAAAAATTGACGAGAATCGTTTCAAGTTAGAAGTGTGTGGTTATGTGAAAAAAGCTAATAAAGTTAGGAATGCAATGCACTTTTAGATACGAATAAATATAAAAAAGCAATACGAAAGATTAAATTAACAAACTATATTAGACCTCTTTTTGCTACAATACTAAAATTTTTCGTTGTATATGATTTAATATTAAAAATAAGGTACAAATAAAATTAGATATAAACACATATTTATAGAAAAATATTAATTCCACACTATGAGATATAAAAGTTAAAAATACATAATTATGTATATTAAGAGTGGCGTTGCTCAAATGATTTCCTTTGAACTGGCTTCCTGCACGTGTTTATATAAAACCAAGCATAAAATTTTAAATACATTGAAGCATTTAAAACTGCAATGAGAAAAAATTAAAAGCGTTTTTTTTTACAATACTAAAAGTATTTTTAATTATAAATTATTCAACCATTTTCCTTAATAAATTATGTTAATGAGTAAAAAAATATATGGATTTTAAAAAATGCTTTTATTATAAATATATATATATATATTTTTTTTCAAATTACCTTATGAATAGTAGTAATGAATGTGTTTTAATTACTATTGACAAACATCGCAGAGGAACATAATCTAGATAAATCTAAATAAATCTAGAACAATATCTGAATCGTTCCACACCTATTATTTTAACAACAGTACAGCACCTATCTTTTCCATGCATATTCTGTGTAGTCCGGGTTGTCTGGAAGAAATTGTTACTTAGCGATATGACCGCCTTTGTACATCTAAATACTGTGTATATGTAAGTTATGTTTGTATAAAAGTTGTGTATAATAAAACATAAATAAATATTTTCCGTTGGGAGAAATTATAAATATATTTATTACAGAAATTTTACAATATTGTAGATATTTACAATTCAAAACTTAAAATAATCATTTACAAAATAAATAAATAATAATATATAAATATAATAATAATAATATCATTATATAATATACATTATTGGGAGAATGGCTTAAAGTGAAAATGTGTACTTAGTTGTAACTTATAATTTATTTTTACGAAGTGTGATTTAATTCATTCTTTTCTTGTTCGAAAGGTTGATATTTTAGTTATTTTTCGGTAAATATTACAAGGTCTGTTAGTTCAGAAATTACAGACATCATAATATTCCAAGTGATTTGAAACTCGAAGTGCACGCAAATCTTTGAACATACGGCTCAACTTACGCTGGCATACATACTCGTACTTTGTCTTAAAAGTTTAATGGAAGGGGTGGCAATCGCGTACGAAAACGTATAAATGTTTTTGAAACCACAAGTGTCAAAGTTAAAATTTTTAAAAAGTGTTATTTTATCGATCAAAAGTTACTTAATAGAGAAGTAATATTATCTCTTTAAATATAGACGAAGTAAGGAACATAAAGGCTAAAACACGTACGAATTTCAACCTTAACTACAAAGCTATAAGATTACAAATTGTGTAATAAAATTGTTAGAAAGACAAAAGGGATATTGCCGACGTCACTTGTTTCTTTGGAGTTAAGACATAAAATAAGTGATCTCTGCTTTAAAAAGGCTCTTTATGTAAAAATAGTGATAGAGAATGTAATTCTAAATTCTTACGTAGTGCGTAACACGTTATAAGAATTAAGAAAAAAAGTTTGTGAAGATATAAAGATAGATAATAATTTTATTTAGGTTTTCGTCATGTAGTAGTAGGTATATCCTCTAGAGAAATCTCGAGAAATAGCATGCAGTGTTTAGCGCTTTTTAAACTTACAGGTGACAACACTACGCTACACTACCAGTACTACTACTGACTACATTTTTGAACTTTGTGCTTACAAAAAAATAACATTAAAAAACATATTTATAAATTACTAAGTTCAAAATTTGAGGGGGGTGCTCTTAGCAAATAACAATAGTCTCTTAGCAAATAGGGTGTTCACCGATGGGGGAGGGGTAGAAAATTTTAAAAAATGTCTCACGTAGTTTGTGGGTACGTTCCCTTAAACGCGATGTCACATTACTAATAGCAATTCAAATAACATAGGCCTACTGATATAAAAGGTTAACTTAAAAAATGAGTATTATTTAGTTACTAGTTTTGTTAGCAACTACTAGAGCTTTTTTAAGTCGATAGTAGAGTAAATGTGTTATTTGTTTTAAACTGTACTGTTTTATATATTTTAAATGTTTACAAGTAACAGATTAATAAAATCAAGTAAATCGTCTGAATGAACGCTTTACACTTAACAGCCTCTGTTAGTATACTCTTTGTCGGGGACCCGGAACACACACAACACAAACACCCAATGACCCAACCATAACAAACATGTACGGTCTGTAGAAATGTACGTCAGGAGCGGGATAGAAACTTTGACCATCGTAGCGCTAGTTTGGTTTAATTACTCTGGCAACCGTCAGTGGTTCAGTATTTTATAAACATAAATTAAAATTAGATTGGCGAATCCAGAATACCTACTCAAGAAAAGCAACATTACTATAGTGTTTAGTTTACTTTCGATCATTGAGTATATTTATACATATCGTTGTATAGTTTGAACTTTGTGATTATTTAGGAAACAAAGATATTAAATGATATGTTTGATGCAAAGAGTAAATTTATCAACGTAGACGTAATTGTTAAAAATTAAAAAAAAAAAAGGAAAAAGCGAAAAATACTCAAATGGACTTCGTTGAAACATATAAAGTGTTATTAGATTTTTACAAAGATTATATTGAAAAAAAAATACGTTATATATTTTAATGACATTTAATAATGTTAACAATGATGAACAAATTCTCGTAAGTAATATCACTGCTAAACTACTAGAAGTGTCTAATTTTTAATAAAAATCTCCTTCAGTTTACAAAGCTATTATTCTGTTTGTGTAAAATTTCATTGAACTACGGTACACTAATTTGATTAATTAGATTTTCCATCATACAAAAACCAGGACACCGTTAGAAAAAAAAAATACTGCCGGTTAGCGCCCTCACTAGGATCTGATCAAATCTAGCAAAATCCGACTAAAAGGCAACCAAATATACACCCATACTCGGAGCGGGAATCAAAGCCACAACCCTGGAAAGGAAAACATGGTCACTACCATTTATGCCAACGGGCCTGAAAAATAATTTAGAGGATAAGGACATATATTTTGATCGGTGAGGTACATTTATGTGTGTAGGTACTAGCCCTTTTGATTGGTGAACTGACGTCACGGCTAAGCTACGGTTGCCAGAAACTAATAGCCGAACAGACAAGTCAGAATTGCTTTACCTATCAAATTGCTTGCTCAAATAAATTCTCACTCAGCAATATAAAAACAAAAAATATATATATATATTAAAAATTAGGCTTCTATATTCATTTACGTGTAATATAAAATTTCAGTGAACCTTTGATTAGAAACAAATTTAGAAAAGCAACAATGCTTTATGACAGGCATTATTCAAAAACCAGGACACCGTTAGAAAAAAAAAATACTGCCGGTTAGCGCCCTCACTAGGATCTGATCAAATCTAGCAAAATCCGACTAAAAGGCAACCAAATATACACCCATACTCGGAGCGGGAATCAAAGCCACAACCCTGGAAAGGAAAACATGGTCACTACCATTTATGCCAACGGGCCTGAAAAATAATTTAGAGGATAAGGACATATATTTTGATCGGTGAGGTACATTTATGTGTGTAGGTACTAGCCCTTTTGATTGGTGAACTGACGTCACGGCTAAGCTACGGTTGCCAGAAACTAATAGCCGAACAGACAAGTCAGAATTGCTTTACCTATCAAATTGCTTGCTCAAATAAATTCGCACTCAGCAATATAAAAACAAAAAAAAAAAAAAATATATATATATATATATATATATAGCCTAATTTTTAATATATATATATATATATATATATATATATATATATATATATATATTAAAAATTAGGCTTCTATATTCATTTACGTGTGAAATTTCAGTGAACCTTTGATTAGAAACAAATTTAGAAAAGCAACAATGCTTTATGACAGGCATTATTCAAAAACGAAGTAACAAGTCATCACGTAACAGGAGCTTCGTGTGCGTATATGCATATAATATATATATAATTATATATACATACATAGAGTTATATATAACATATTATACACTCGCGTCACCAAGTTTGTGTGCGTGAAAAAGGAATGTAAGGATTCTTATTAAAGTGGGAAAATGTTTGCACGTAGCTTAAGTAATGTCGAAAATATGTGTCTCGTAGATATACTTAGGTACATAAATATATTTACATAGAAATTTTTTACTAACATATAATTTTAAATTAATATATTTGATCTGTTTATTATATAATTACGTAAATATCAATATCAAATATTAACGTATATTTTTTGGGTTTTTAATGTACGGTAATTGCAACAATAAATAAGATTTTAGATAGTTGACGCGGATTTTCAATTTCAGCTTAAATCTTTTTACCATTTTGAAATAGAACAAAAAATATATAACTTTAAGCATTAATATATAAAAAATATATGAGATAAAAAAGATAAGATAATAGAAGAATATATAGGAATAATATTTATAAAGAAAATGAATATATATGTATTTAAAAAGATCGACTGGCCCGATGGCGCAGTTGGCATTGACACTGCTTAATGATACTTAAAACGCTCACTTAGTAAACTTGTATATTCAAATATGCACCTTGAAATAAACGACATAGGTTGACATTTCTTACCGACATGTAAAGTGATAAATTGTTCCGAGCATTTCGT
Source organism: Euphydryas editha (assembly GCA_036937285.1). Taxonomy (NCBI): domain Eukaryota; kingdom Metazoa; phylum Arthropoda; class Insecta; order Lepidoptera; family Nymphalidae; genus Euphydryas; species Euphydryas editha. Next base: position 20,639,548 of record JAUPFZ010000004.1, on the reverse strand, counting down.
TGACAACTGGTGTTTTGTCTCTTTCTTACGAGTTTTGCCTTGAATCTATGGTAGAAAGAGACGCTATCCCGGATTAAGGAACGTTTTTTGAGTGCACGTGAGCATTCCAGTTTGTATATAAATTCCTTGGTCGGCTGTTACATAAAACGTAGGAATTAATTTATCTACCTTACAAGCAGACAATCGTACGTATATGTTAAACATATTTATGTATTTATAAAGACGACTACAGAATTTTGCATCGATACAAAATTTATCATGTGAATAACGTTGTCGGTCATATATAATTATTTGATCGTTTTGGGAGTACTTTAAGAGGCTCACAGAGATAAAATGAACACATGACTGGTCAAACGTAACAAAAGCCGGATAGGCCGGACACAGTTAAATATATCCGGACTGGCGTCCGAGAAGTCTAAACATGTCCGACTTTAGCTGGAGGCATGGGAACCCTAAACATGAAATACTTTTAATTCCTTAATAATAATAATAAAATGATTGACATAAAAAGTATTTGAACCATATATTGAAAGAGCGTTATATATTCATTGCGTTGCATTTGCGTATAATATTCCAAAAGGTTTTAGGGCACACTTCAGTTGACCTTGACCGATTTGTGCAGAGCTTGCATCAACACTCGATATTTAAGAGTGCTAAGAGCATCATTCTCCGGCTTCAATAAACATGTTAAAATTAATTATAGTCTATAATTTAATATGCCCTCAATACTAGATACGTTGTCTCGTAGGAATTTTAACTACAAGTATGTATATGAATAAACACGATCTACATTCTATAATATATTTACTATCTAGGTTAAAAAAGCAAAGATCAACAGTTTATAAAAAGGTCGACAAGAGATAAACTAGTACCTACTCTAGTACTTTTTTTTTTTTTTTGTCGCAGGGGAATCCATTTACGGATGATATCCAGGATGCCCGGGTCGGCAGTTCTAGACCTACGTCGGACTCGGCACTTTGGGAGTGCAATACCGTACTAAACCTCTGCGGGAGCCTTCAGCCGCTTTAATTGGAGGGTCCCGGATCTGCAGGCAACAGGATCCCTCCAGCGACAGGCTGGCCTCGGCGAAAAGGCCAGACTTCTCCTCCATGGGGACTGTCCGGCTCACGTCTGAACAGTCCCGACGACGCCGTATCTAGCAGGACCGGGTTCCCATCCCGGCCCGATACGGGCACAGGGGCGTTACTGGAGGCGCATTAAGTAGCGCCTCCTACGCACCCCCATTCGTCGCCCGCGGATGGAGGCCACGTCGGCGGCCTCCTCTCTCACCCGCTCGTCGGCCTCTTTCTGGGACATTACTGTCTCGCAGAAGGAGACCATCGCCTTCCAGGACTCGTCGTCGCCGAGCATCGCGATGATAATGCTCGGGAGCGACAAGTCCCCTCCGAGGACCGACGTCAGACTCTGACGCAGCGCCGCCCATCTCGGGCACACCTCGACGGTTCGCTGGGTGGAGTCCACCGCCGCGCCACAATCGTGACATTCAGTCGTCGGCTCCCTCTGGGCCGTCCGGCACAGGTAGTCACCAAAGCAACCGTGCCCGGTGAGAACCTGCGTCAGACGGAAGGTGAGGGGCTTGCGTTTTCGACGCATCCACCGCTCAAGGACCGGGCGAATGGCAGCCGTTACGCGTGTGCCGTACGGCTGCCCCGCCAGGTCCTCCCCCACATCCGCATAAGCGCTTCCTGCCCCATCCGAGGATCCCGTCCAACGTAGGGTTCTCACCAAGAGCCTTCCTACCCGAGACGTATGAGTAGGTCTCGGCAAGAACCTCCGCCACGAGCTCCCACGGGGGGTCGCCGGCTAGAGCAGTAGCTGCAGCACCTACTCTAGTACTACACTAGTACCTACGATTTGAAAAATTTCTCGCAAGTAATCTCAAATTTTACAAGCGACTAACTTTAACTTAGCCTTTAACTTTCTTTAATGTCTATTAAAGAAATGCAAATTAAAAGTCGTAATAAAAAGACGTAAATTGTAAGAGGATAAGTCAAAAAGAACTGACCAGTCAAATAATACGTCATGTTTCGCCAACATATCATACTACCATAAAACTCTATTACATGATTCGAATCATGTATAAAGCGATATGAAATAGAAATAACAAAACCGTATTGTATAATGTAATCGAATATTAAAGTAAGATATCGAATCGTTCACGTATCGAATACTACAAAATGTCGTTACGAAGAACCAACATAGCCGCATAAAACCAATTACTATAACAGCCCCAGTCTGATAGGAATCATCTCTGTTGCGCTTTGCAGCTCCCTTCGATAAATTGGCTGAAATGAAGACTTGCTTGGTTTAAAATATCTGGCTGTTTCTTGTGGGATTAGTCTACAGAAATGAGATTTCGTTTCGATATCCTACATTTTGTATAGTAAGTCTAATAGTAATTAGGTTTTAGTTTGAATTTTTTTTAGAATTATAAAATGTATAAGCTTATTTTTTTTAACCAGAAAGAACCAAACGTATAAATACACCAGATGTCCTTGACAGTTTTTTGTGGATAAAGAACCCTTTCAAAGCAAAGTAATTACAAAAACCGGATCAAAAATTTGAAAATTTATAAACTAAAATAAATCTTTCATCTTTACAATATTATTATAGATTATGAAACTCCAAACTCGCAGTAAATATATCATAGCAACCATAAATAATCGCCTTAATAAATCAGAACTAGATATTATATTGTTAAACCCTTTTTTCATACTAGCCAGTATTGCGTTTTACTGCGTTGTAATAAAACTTCAATGGAATTTAACCTACTTGGTGAAGCCGCAGTAAACAGATAATGAATAAGAAAATATTTAATATTAGACTATAATAGAATTTATTGTTGACTAGCTGTGCCCGCGGCTTCGCCCGCACAAATATTTTATTATATCAAACAATCTAATTTATATTAAGATTATGTTATTACCTTTTTTGTGAAAATATTTAACCTATTAATTTACCTATTCTACTTATTCTCGTAGTTATCTCACACTGTCATTCAACTAACAATAACTTTCGATATATCGAACCAATTTTAATGAAATATACAATAAATATTACAAGTTTTATAGTCTTGCTAGATTATTAAACTACTACTTAAATAATAACGGATAATTACAATTAAAGGCCCGTCGCCATTAAATAGATACGAATTTTGAGACCGCGATTCAGAAAGCACCATCAGCGCCATCTGTTATGATAGTATCTTACTTCAGACTGTTATTTGTGTTAAAATAAATCGCAATCTACTAAGCATTGACGCGCTTTTATCGTTAAGTATTTTTAATATGAAGATTAAACATTAATTATTATTAATAATTAAATGCTATAACACATCATGAGAAACATCTGTATGGGCGATATAAACATGAGCGAGGATTGAATCGAGCGTAAGGGCGCGTTCCCATTATGTCGTAACGATTAATTTATCATTGGACGACTGTCGTCTCTAGTTGTTCCCATTATAACGATTGTCGTCTCTAGTTGTTCCCATTATAACTATTGTTTGTCGTCAATTTTTTTTATCGTTTAGCGACTATTGTATCTAGCTTTTCTCATTGAATCGCGACGACATTTTATCGTTTCACGGCAGTCGCTTTGTCGTTGGCACATCATTAGCAAGCTACAAATCTACAGTCACATCTACGTTCTCTTGGAGATCAGTGGTTTAGTCGTAACGATTTTTTATCGTTTTACGACTGTCGTTCTAGCCGTTCCCACTGTCATAACAATCTGTCGTCACTGTAAAAAATGTCGTAAACGACAGTAAATCGAGTCGTTCTATATGTGAACACCTCTATTTAAACATAAAGCCATGACACCCAAAACTACACGATTATCTGTCGTCACGACAAAGTGGGAACGCGCCGTAACAGACAGTGGACTGTAACCAATGCACCAACTCGTCGTATGTTTATATTTACTTTGGTATCCTGCCTGAAAGCCATCATCATTATATTAATAACTAACTTCATTGGTGAAGCAAGCAAAGTACTATAGTTACATTGTATATATCCTTTAAGAGTTCCGTACCCCAAGAGCTGCAGATGGAATTATTACTTAAGACCCTATTACTAAGGTAGGTACCGTTGTCCATCAATCTGTCGTAGGGCTTACCTTTGAAACCGAAATAGGTAAGTTTGAAATTTTCTTAGAATGAGTATTCTTTTTGATCGCTATAATAAAAAACAATACAAATAAAATAAAGATTTATCAATAATATTAATGATGAAGATATAAGAAACATTATTTGAAATAATATTTTTACAATATTAATATGTCTTGTTATATGTTACGCTTGCTCTGTTGTTTCCGTTCCGGTATCCATTTTTTTTTCTGTACCTACATGCTTGATATTGTGGTACTACCCACCGTGGTTCGGAGGGCACGTAAATCCATTGGCCATGTTGTTATCATAAGCACCTAATAACGATCGTTATTCGTAGCAGGAAAACCATACGCAAAACTGCAATGGAGAAGAGTGATTAAGCTTCAAATATTCTCCTATACGGAGAAAATTAATTTACCCTATAGTGAGACATTAATATTTAAGATCAGTTCACTTAAAAATTTTAAGTGGAACAAAATCCTTCGAGTGTGAGCCCAACTCCCACACACAAACGACTTGTTATACATATTTTCCTGTTTATATGATCATATCTGGTCTTAAATTGTTCCTATATTTAGAAATATTTCACTTGTCTGTTTCGTAATCTAGAGACTTGTCTCGAAAAAATCGACATTATTATTTCAATAAAAGTATTTGTATTCGTATATGCTTATTGTTATATATCGGTCGTAAATCATTCTTGTTATATGTAAATGATAAATGTCTTCGAATAAGACATGTCTTACAAAAAAATGTTACAATGTATTTTACTTCAATATCTATACCTAAAATTACTCATATAAAGTTTAGTTACTTGAAATAATCTGAGGAATTACCTGTGCGGATTTAAAAACTCCTTTTACGTTAATATACTTAAGGCTTTTCTAGGCTGTAAAACATTATAAGGCGTCCCGCATAGGCGAGCCAACCATCGGGGCGTCACGATTGTATGCGCGAGCGATCCGTTGGCGCCCCATTACGACGAAGAGGGCACTGCTGGATTTTAGCGGGTATTCTGGCACGTTCTGCGTGCCAGCGAATCCCACATACCCGCCGCCTCTCCGCGGCGGGATGCGTAAATGCATTTCCCAGTGATGAAAAAAAATTTAGAAAAAAGACTGTAAAGCATCACGCTTTAAGTAAAGCAGTTATTATAAATAACATAAGGTTAACTAATCTGCATCAAAAATCCGATCATCATCATCTTTTTTATGTTGAGCGCAAAAAATATTGCAAATGTCAATCTTTTATATTAAAGTGTTTATTGTAAAGCTGTTATTTTATATTATGAATATTTCTGTATATCAATTTCACCCTGAATATTTAACGCTAACCCATATAATATAAAAGTATAGCACATAGCACTGGCATAAAAGTTTACTGTAATTCACAGGAAAATTTTGTGGGACTATAGGATGACACATAGGATTACCTAATAAGATCATCGTAAAAAACAATGTTATCAGTGCTTTTGTTTAGATGTTAGAGATGATGATCTGCATCAAAAATCATCCGACCATTTTTATTAACTTCTTTTCTACCACTACTCCAGAACGATGTAGAATAGTTCCACAGCTAGGTATATAAAGTATTTGCTATGTAGTTTGTAGTTATGAACTTCATTTTAGTACTTCGACGCCTAAAACTACTAATACTACTAAAATAGTTCAACACATCTAGGCACACGGTTATAATATGTATGCGTGTAATTATAAAAATGAAGCTTTAATTTGTGTTACATCGACGCGGTATTTGTCGTCCGATCAACACGTGTTTTTGTCACTTTGTTGTGGAAACAGTCAATAAAAATAAAACATAACATTTTGTTGCTGTGTTCGTTAATATTTAAATTTCGAAAAATAAAGATGTTGACGTATTCAGTATGCATTTTTACGTTCAAAAACGTATTTGACTTGAACCTCTTACATCGCACACACAGTTACTGTATCTATAGTTCTATACACGATCTAGCTATTAGCTAGATCAGAGTTCCCCAAACTTTTTTGTGTCGTAGACCCCTTGCCATGTTTTTTCGTGTTGGGTAGACCCCCTACTTACCTGATATTGATTTCCTGTAAATTTCTAACTGTAGTGTAGTTTAGTGTTAAAAACTTAAAGTAAAAACACATGTTAATTTATACATTTATTAATTGAATTTAAATTAAAACTACTCAAAATAAAATTTTGTATCTGTTATGTAAAATATACGTAACAGTAAATAAACATAAAATAAACTATAAATAAAATAACATAAGCAATAAGTCAATATTTTTAGTTGACTCTCAGGTTTTTACAAGTTCAAAATGTATTGCGACCACAAAGCGAATACCAACATCCTACAACTTACACAATTTTATAAACATATATAATAAATTTTTTACTTCATAGGTACTTTTATAAATAATGTATATGTTTTGATATTATAAGATAGTATGATGTAAGTAAATAGGTACTATCAGTGTACGTGTTGAGATCCATCGTGGACCCCCATTTTCATTTCATGGACCCCCAAATTTTTTTTCGCTGACGTAGACCCCTTGCAGGTTGTCATAGACCCCTAGGGGTCGATATAGACCACTTTGGGAATCACTGAGCTAGATCGTGGTTCTATACACGTTTGACACAATACACATAACGCAGCATGACAATATTATTTGAAACATCTGTAGCTAGTAACTATGACAGCGTCGTTTGCTTATCCCTTCAATAAATAAAGAAAATCAAACAATAACGGTTTGTTTAAAATGCGTTAAGTATCTCTCAAGGCTCTATAACCCTCTTTAAAAGGAGCGCTAATTACGCGCGAAATAATTAGGGCTTACACTCAGAACACTTAACAGTTTTGTGTCCCTTCCCTCCTTGCTTTGTCTGGGGTGCTTTGTCATCTTGCGTACTTTAATATTATTTCATGGAAACCAAAAATTTACAATAGGTTGCAGTATTTGAGATGAGACGGCTTATTGAAAGAATATGGTAGACCTTAATTGACTGGTGGATTTAAATCCGGGCTAATGTCGTTTGACTTTGTAGGGTTATACTTGCATAAACAATTATGTTATGTTAAGTAAAGTATTGGGTAAATTAATCTACTAAGAAGAGGCCTTTGTCCAGCATCAGCACTTTTATAAGCTTAGGTTTCCTAACAAAGAAGTAGAATATTCTGTTTTCAATTTTTAATTAAACTTGTATAAAACTAACATTTGTACGTTAACCCGTTTCCATATATGACCTACTTACATACTATCAACGAGTTGCAGTCTTCCGTAAGTTCGGATAATCTATAGGTACTGTTCGTATAATAGAAAAGTTAATTGAAATAGTAACGATTTTCATTTGAAAATTTTACGTCGTTTCATTACTCCGAACTGCTAACGAATCATTTGCACGTATTTAATATTGAATTGCATTGGTATCTACTCGTATTTTGAACTGAATTTATGAAATAGTTATTCATGTGGAAAATTAATTTATTAATATTTCAAATGAAACGTTAGCATATTTTGTTAGTTTTTGAAATTTGCTATGTAAATTACATTGTATGATCGAGTATTTTTTAAATAACTTTCTTTTATTTTATTAAAGAAAAGTAACTAAAGAGAAATTTGTGACAACTTTTTATATATTTATCTCGAGTGTCGTCACCAGTTTTCAATATTATGCAAATCAAAATCAAAATAAATTTTATGCAAATCGGCTTTTGAAAGCACTTAAGAAGATTTTGAAAGTGGTAGCTCAACATTTACTAAAATATAACATATACCTATAAAGTGTTTTTAATCCTACTTGAATAAAGTAAATTTTGATTTGACTTCTGAACTTTATAATACCTTATAGGTAGTTAACTTATCATTGCGCATCATTTCTTTCGAATTGACGGTTTTACACATTGAAAGGGATATTAATAACGACAAAAATAATATTTATTTATTTTTGTAAAAAAAGAAAAATATGTTTTCCATACTATCTTTGCCACCTCTTTCACATCTATAGGAATTGAGTTTCAAACACTCTACCGTTATTTTGCTACTTATAAAGCCATTACGTACAAATGTAAAAAAAAAATTCTATCCCTAGTGGTTTCGATTGTACGATGGGGAATCAATATAGCAATTGCCTCTGGCTTCTATATACCGTCCTTCGAAGGAGGGGGAGGGGGGGGGGTTCTGTAGGTGTTATAGATCACTTTGTTTTAATATATCTACGAGCTACTTTGCTTGCCTATATTGCATAGTATATGTATATCCAATGGTGGCGCGACTATGTACCATGAGTACAAACACAGCTTTAAATTATAATCGATAACATAGTACGAGAAAAATAAATCTTTCCAACAGTTCTTTACTTGTATTCGACAGTTAGTATAACGTTACCATTTAACTCTTCTATCCTAGCTGTGTTTCACTTAATTATCAATACATTTAAGCTATTTAAAAATAATTAACATATACATATAAGTGTATAATTATGTTAATTTTTGATTGAATTTACAACCGTCTTGAAATGTAGATTCTGCTGCAACGAGAAAGCCTAAAAATCAATAGTAATATTAACATATACAAATATATATCATAATTGTTTTATTTCTGCTTTAACTATTACACTAAGACGTCGTATATAATATACTTAAAGTAAATAAGAGGCTATTTTATATATTTTTCTCTCTTTCCAACTCAAAATATGAATTGACTTTGCAAAGACGAAAGCCTTACTTTGTTTTTAAATTTATTTTACCCTCTCATGTTAAAACTATTTCGTTGATAATGTTGTTTTTCTTTGGTATGTTTGACAACATTTTTTTTCTATTGTAATGGATTTTTTTTTAATCATTCATCATCAAATTAGGATATAATGATGAAAGTAAATTCCAAATAAAATAAGAAATTAACAAAACTCCCCAAAATAACATGTATTTTGCTTCTATGTGTATATATTATGTTACTGATACATTAAAAAATATGTACGAGTATATATATATATATATATATATATATATATATATATATATATATATATATATATATATATTTTCTAAAAACAGTTCATATTTTTTCAATGCAATCAGTAAGATACAACGCTTTAAAATATCAAAAACATACTACCTATTTCAGTATACTTCAATATCTTATAATGAAAAACATAAATATAAAATATGGAAAAAATAACAAATAAAAAACAAGCCTAAGAACATAATTATTTACAAAGTTACACAATAAACAGCGTTTTTCTGTAGATACGCAATTCCGATTTTCCGATTATTTAGGACTCTAGGCAAATATTTAAAAGGTATCATCAGTTGGAACTAAAAAATACTTTAAAAACCTTTTTATTGAGAACACATATAACATTTATTTGTTCGTTTTAAGTTGGTAATTTATTTCAATAAAACTTACAAAACTGCGTTAACAAAATGAGGGTGATATTCATTAAAAATGAAACGTCAAGTGCCTTCCAGTTTAACATTTTAAAATCTCGCTTCTCACAAACGACATAATTTATGGAAAAGGCAACATAAATTATGGCGGACAAATTGGGGAGACTATCGCGCTATATTTCAAATTATTTTAACGATACAATAAATTTGCATTTTAGAGTTTATGCTATAACTGAGATCGGTTTTCTACACTTTATAACTTTCCACCAGTTATATTGTTACTTAACAGTGACTTATTTTTTTTATACAAGCCTCCGATTTGGGAGAAGGAGACTGTTTTTACAATTTATTATTTTTTCAACTCATTCATACATAGCTCTCGCTTTCATGCTTCTAGTAATTTTATGCTCATACTAATTTTTTTCTTTCATCCATCCTCTTTCACACTCTGGGTAAGTTCCCACTAAGGCTGAAGGCTATTTTCACTTACAAACTAATCAACACGGGGCAATGAGTTGGAAACAGATAATAACTTTTATTTAGGCGCCAGCTCACCTTCGCGGCTGTCGAAAACTGGGAATAAAAGACAACTTGCCTTCTTGCAGACATTCGCGACATGCGTGTTGAAGGTGAGGCGCTGGTCTAAGAGGACTCCCAGTAGCTTGAATTTAAACAGTGACATTACTAACGTTATGTTTTATTAAAGTTAGCTTCTATTTCCGAAAACACTGAAATATAATTATGTTAATAATTTTCTAATCAAGCGTAAAATAAACAACTTCTAGCTTTAAGACTAGCAGAATTCCACATTACAACAACTAACAAAGAACTTTTATTTCCCAGTTTACCCTATTCATTTTTAAGTTTGTCGCCATTTTAAACTTTTGCATTAGACTGTAGTAGCTGCGTGAACATTCGACAATTATACCCTTGTCGAACAGTGCGTACTTTGCGAACATTAATGTGAACTGGCATTGCGTAAAACCCTAAAACGCTGTATCAAACCGATGGCTCCACAGTACAAACAACTCAACTTTTTTTTATAGATACTTTTATTTAACATTTTTAGATGTTGTGATTTTTTTGGTGCATTCAATAATTAATAGGCCTCATGGTCATCAACATGTAATGGAAAAAAAAAATAGTGAGACAATTCAAATATATATATATATATATATATATATATATATATATATATATATATATATATATATATATATATATATATCTTTATGCAGCATGGCCATAACTTCATTGCACGAAAAGTTATGAATATTTTTGTTTTTTTTTTTCAATAATTTTTCAATAAAAAATTAAATTGATTAAAAACAATAAAACAAAAAGTGCTTTACTATGACTCGATAATGTATCAATACTACAAAAATTGTAATGCAGCTCTTGGTGCCAAATTTAACGAGCAATGAATTTTTTTCCGTAAAATTTGAAGCGTTACAAAAAATTACTTCACACTTTAAGAGCATTCTGTGAAAAAAAATGTGTTACGAAAAAGTAACCCTGCATTAAAAATTTTGCTAATTTAATGCTGATTTAAATGAGGTACAACACTTTACTGTTCGACCTTTAGTTTTGGTTTTATGGTCGTTTTTTCACATCAAAGTGCAAATTTCATTAAATTACCCTTATTCAAAATAATTTATTAGTTTATCATAAACGGTTAGTTTTTTGTACGTTGGAATGCTGTATATAAGGTCTATCAAAACAAAACTAGTGATTGAAAAGAAGGTAAATTCTTGTCCAGTTGGGCGAAATAGAACTACTGAGCAGCAAACTACAGGAACAAACAAAACACGTATACGAATAGAACCAATACCAGCGGTCAATATTTTCGATGACGCACGTGTTAAATACAAAATCGATATCCGAAAATAAGTTCATAATCATAATTAATAATAATTGTAAAATCGTATAAATATTCCAGCTGTACGTAAAATCGTTCCACATCCGTATAAATTATAACATAAATAATCTTTTGTGGGACGCAACCTTCGTCGTTATATTTATTAGCTCCGTCTCGTGTTCAGCTTTAAGAGCAGGAGCCGCAGCCAAAAAAGCTGAAATGACTAAAAGACTCGAATATTCGTCACTAATACCAAATTATGTATTTGTACCGTTTGCAGTTTAAACACTTGGACCATGGAAAAATAGTGCCAAAAATTCTAAAAGCATTGACACCACATCTCATAGCCTCCATTGGTGACAGGAGGGCTGGTGCATTTTTTGCCTAGAGAATCGGAATTGCGATTCAACGGGGAATTGCTGCCAATAGATAATATTCATGGCACCATTTGCACGACGCGGACATGATTTATACCGAAACTGGCTGTAAATGTTTTGCATTGTAAATTTATATAAATATAGTGATATTTCGAAATAAATTGATACACACAAAACTTATGTATTCATTCTAAATATTTTAGTTCTGACGGACGCAGTGGTGTGTTTACGAATCTGTTTATATAAGTCATACAGATGTTTGTCGATGTTTTAATGCCTGTAAGATTTTTTTACAAGTTTATGTAATGCTTCGCTCCTTTTTGTCCTTTCATCGCCCATTTAACAAATGGCATTTTTAAAAGAAGTACCTGGATGACCGAGCTTTGCTCGGTTAAATTATATTTAGATACATTACATACTGATGAAACATAAAGAATATTTTCGATCTTACCGACATAATAGTAAAATAATAGGAATTGGTTATTTAAATAAAAAATAAAAAGTAAAAAGAGCTCTTAATTCAAAATAAAAAAAGGAAAAAAAAAATTGGTCTGTAAGCACCTGGATTCGAACCCAGGTTTTCTGATTTCGAATCCGCCCGATTCTCATCCGAGCTATTAGAAGCTTGTCAATGACAGCGAAATTTGCCTTCGTATTCTAATGATATTTTTTAATTGCGTAAAAAAAAGGGATAAAACAACATTTTCTAAAAATAAATCCTAGCTAGATCGATTTATCGCCCCCGAAACCCCTTGCATACTAAATTTCATGAAAATCGTTGGAGCCGTTTCCAGATTCCGATTATATATATATATATATATATATATATATATATATATATATATATATATATATATATACAAGAATTGCTCGTTTAAAGATATAAGATTATTTTTTTTAAACAGCGGCCAATCATTTTTTTTGTTTTTTTTTTTTTTGTTTTTTGTATTATTTAACTTTGTCTCGTACATATATTATTGAGAGGCTATCAAAGTTCGTAGCCGAGTAACAGGAGGTAAAACACGCTCTTTGGGACTTTTTTTCCTCAACTAACGAAACTACAACTTTTTGTTTTTTAGTTATGAATAAAATATCTGACAGATAAAATGAAGTTTAATGTTGATAAAAAATCATGTCGGAATCTTTTATCTATTGGATAACGTTATATATTAGATAACAATCTGAAATTTATCAACAACCGTTGAAATTAACCCTAAGTAGAAACAAATAATAAATAATAATTACAAACGTACAGCTTGTGTTCTAGGTAACAGCCGACTGCTCGTAGCAGGAATCGAATCCACAATCCTGGAGCATAAAACAGAATTGTGTGAAAACACATGTCCCACATGACACATGAGTGCAACATTAGTTGTGACACTATAGACGGAGTCCTTATAAAAATAATTAATATACGGTATGAAGATAGTTAATAGACGATCGTTCTGGTGTAGTGATACTAGTAGTCGCCTCAACGCCGGCGGTCGCTGTTTATATTTCCGCTAGGGGCAGATATTTGTGTTTGTATAAATATTTGTTTCCAAACTGGGTGTATGTCCTTGTGGATCTCCCCACCGTGCCTCGGAGAGCACGTAAAGTCGGTGGTGCCGCTTGTTATCATAGACATCTGATAACGATCATTACTCATGGTAGGGAAATTATCTGCCAACTCGTAGTGGAGCAGCGCAGCGTGGTGGATTAAGCTCCAACCCTTCTCCTATATGGAGGAGAGGCCTTTTCCCAGCAGTGGGACGTTTACAGGCTAATTCAATTCAGTTCAGTTCAGATATGTAGTTAATGTTATTTCTGTGGTAGACTATTCACAGATTAGGTACGTTTTATTTAAGTGAGAAATTTAAAAAAGATCTTGTATGGATATTAATTATACATTTTCCTATATAACTTTGAACGTCACGAAAAGCCCATCTTTTATATTATTAATACACACAATAATATGTACTGAGATGGGGACAATCTGCAAGGGGTGATCTTTACAAGGGTGGGGTGCGACGGGATCGATAGTTCACTTGTAAGTCGTAGGTCTTGTCTTAAGATATAACGTTAAATGTACGCTGTGATTGGTTTTAAATCAATGCTTCGATAAATTATAACGATACATCATCATAATAGGGCTTTATTTTATTTTTTATATTTTGGTTTTGGGAACATATGGTGTCTATACACTATATCACCATGTTGATGTAAGTTTCATTAGGGCTGGTTTCGGAGTTACTTAGAGCGGGTGTCTGTGTTTAAACAAATATTTCTTTTCGAATTGGATGTTCTTCCTTGTGCGTCTGCCCACTGTGACTCTGAAAATACGTAAAACCGTCGATATCTATCGTTATCATAAGCACGACGTGGTGGAACTATCTCCAACCTTAAACCTATATAGGAGAAAGCATTTTCCTCTTCTTTTCATTTTAAATATTTGTCTATAAGATTTTTTTTTTGTTTTTTTTTTTTATTACACTATTAAAAAGTTAAAGATTTAATTTTAACTCATTATATATTTTATGGAAACAGCTAGCGGTTCACCCGATACTTACAACCGCGCAAAAACCCTTGCAGCATTAAAGAATTCTCAAATGCGTTACTGTCTAAAAGAATAAAGGAAAGGGAGTAGGAAGGAGCTAAGGATGAGGGAAAGAGAGGAGGGTGTTGACTTCCGGCTCTCAAAGTATTCTATACCTATCACTAACAGTCGGTTTTATAAAGACATCACGAGACTTGAAGCAACCTAAAATTAAAGTAAAATATAACTAAATGTTCTTATTATATTGTCATTATTAATAAAACCTCTGTTTTTTATTACTTAAAAACAAGTGCTAGCTGAGACCCTAGTGGATATATTTTTCATAGTCGAATTTAATTAAAATCCCAATTTAAAAGATATTCCGAGAAAAAAGAGAATTATCTAAATGAGATAAATTTTTACAAAGTAATGCGTAGGTACCGTTAAAAAATGAAAATTCGGTTGGTAATCAATCAATCGTCCCTCGTTTTCGACTCTTAGATATTTTTCTTAATTTCTTATTTAACATAACTAACTTTGAGGTACTCTAATAAAACAAATCATCTATCATGTGACCCAGGAGAAAATTATGCGTAGTAAGATTGGTTAAAATGTAAAAATTCAATGAGCGAACAATCAATCATCCCTTATTTTTGTACTCTTAGGAAATCTTTTTTTACTGAATCACTCACATACACAAACACTTAGTACAAAGTTGTGTGATTGAAAAAAAATTTTTTTTTCTCGAATAATATACATATATTTTTTTTATCTTTATAAGTAGATTTATTTTTTCAAATTTAAGAGGTACCTATTTCGATCTACAGGTATACTTTATCCAAATAATATAGAATCAAGAAAATCAAACTTACGCGTTATACATAAAAATTTAAGTAGCCATGATGGAATCTCATTCTTTATTTCACGTCGGTTGAAAACAAAATTTTAAAGCTTATTATAAGTTAGTACAATAATAGTTTGTATTTTTTATAATAAATTCTGATTTTATTACTATTTTTGTATCGCCTTAGCACAAATAATAATAGCCATTAGTTTTGTTTGCAGTGCCTCTAAATAGATGCTTTACCACATTGTTTCTAGGTGTATTTATAGTAAGTGCTTTTAACTGAACAAGGTAAGTCGTGTAACTTTCGTAACGGTATTATTATTTTTTTCTCATTTAACTAGTTAACCGAGTACGTACCTATTATATACTGTTTATTAAGTGTGAAATTGGTGAAAATTCGCAATTATATAAAATAAATCTATTTTTTGATGCAATATTTTAACAGTGACAATAAATTACTCTGTGCTTGACGACTAATCTCTTGATCAATCGATTTTTAGTAACAAATAAAAATTTGGACTTTCAAAACGGAGCGACACAGTTAACTAGTTAATAATAATATATAAAACATTTTTACAGTATTTTCTTTAACCTTTAACTAACAGACATGTAAAATTTAACGCTTGTAACAACTAACTTAGTTACAGTTATACTTTTTTTATGTATCAATAGTTGAAAAGCTTAATTTAACTATAATATTTAATTTATGAAATAATTTTTTACATTTTGAGGTTATACAACTAAATTACTTCACTGAACTGAACTAGCTTGTAAACAACTCTCACTCGCTGGGCACAGGCCTCTTCTCTATATAGGAGAAGAGTTGGATCATAAGCCACCACGCTACTTCACAGCGGGTTGGCGGATAATTTCCTTCCATAAGTAACGATCGCTATCAGGTGTCTGATAACAACTGGGGCTGACGGCTTTACGTAATCTTCGACGCACGGCGGACTCACAAGGATACTAAATTACTAACGATAATTAAAAATTATACACATTTTAGAGTAATCCTATACTCATTAGAGAAATAAAAAAATATACGTACCTACATATATATTTTTGACAAGGATAAAATCAGCCATTTCTCCAAATTATCTCCGAGTGACTTTTTTCATAAAGCCCGATAGTAATAAAATTTTTGAGTTTGTTGATCTGTTTGCTGGAACACGATAATCACTTTACTGGTGGAAAGCCTATTTATTCGGATACATAGACTTGGAGATCTAAATGCAAAGATTGAGTGTTGCAATTATTATTATATCATTCATTACCTACAGCTCAGGCTTTAGTCTTTATTTAGCAACCGTATATATAAAGTTATAAATCTTTTTGCGTAAAAAAAAAACTTCAAATTAGGTTTGTTGTTGACAAGGCACTGGTTCACTGGTTTAATTTAATTTAATGTAATTTCCTATTGTAAACTGTTGTAAATATTTTATTTTTAGCAATTACTTATTGTACAAGCTCTAGATTTTTATGTAGTCACCGTTTGTGAAAACTCTTAAATGGTGCATTTTTTTTTAAATGTAATTAGCTTTAAAATAAGTCTGATCACTGTTTGTTTTCCAAAATAAAAATAAAAAATAAAATAAAACCAATCTGATATATAAGAATAGATATAACATTTTTCGAAAGTAAAATTTAACGCGACTGAAACCAGGGTTTGTTGTAGGGCAGATTACATTTTTAATAAAATCGCCCTTCACAACACAGACCTTATAGTATTATTAATATTGTAAAGAATAATATTTGTAAAAAAAATATTAATAAACTACGAACAAAGATTTTTGTGTCTGAAGCTTCTTAATAAAAAGAAAAGAATCTTATAAATAAATATTTCTAAGAAGACAAAGTCTTGTGTTTCTAAGTAAAATGTACTCTAAAAGAAGCCGTAGAAGAGCAGTTTCCATTAAAAAGTTTCACGGAATGTCTTCATAATGGTTTTCGGAGTGAAATAAAACAATGTAGGTCAATGTAGTACAAAAGTCTTTCCTATAAAGTAGAACAATCGTGTTGCGTGGTGTCAATGTAAGTTTATCTTAGAGCCTCTTTCTAAATAAACTATTCATTGGTTACTTTTAACGAAGCCTAATCTGCAAATTATAAGCGTGACCCTCTACATATCGCACGCTTATTAATAAACCGAAATAAGGCAAAAAAACACTTGTGGGAAATCGCTGTCAAAGTTTTGAGCCTCTACCTTCTTGGAGGCATTCTGTCGTCTCTGTGATCCATTAAATCGGTCATTGTACTCTGTTTCGCGTGGTGGCCAGATTGTACCTATTCTTTGAGCCGAGTTAGTTCATTTTATTAGTAAAAGTAGAAATCGACAAATTTTGACTTAGTATATATAACAAAAGCGTGTGTGAGTAAAAATATTGAAGTCAAGAATGTTTATAAGGTTCTGTATCCAAACGGAATGTGGCAACGGATTCCTATATATGTTTATAGGAGCGGCAGTAAAAGGTTTCGAGTTAAAAGGACAGATATTAGAATTGTTGACATTAATATTTAATGGTCACGTCTTATGAGTCGTTAGTCATGATAAGACTATATTCTGTTCTCTTATATTTACGCGAATTTTACTCATTTGATTAAAAGTCTATATCGGATTTTATCGCGTTTATTTAAAACTTTATATTTTTACAATAAAGTTTTAAATAAACGCGATAAAATCCGATATAGACTTTTAATCAAAAGACTATATTCTTCGTAAATAAATCAGATTCTAACACAAAAAGAATTTTCTCAACAAAAAAACAATGTCACCCTTCAACTTCCTTGAATTTATATTAATAGTAAATAAAAATATAATAAATAAATCAATAGATAAACGCTTCAAATTCAACGGCCCCGTGGGATTTAATCACGTGTCGAGGGTTCTCAAAAACACATAAAACGAACATAAACGCCGCGATTACGACAATATAATCTGTACGAAAATTTTTCATGAGCAGGAATCGAAACCGTGATCTTTAGCGTAACAACCACCTGCTGTAAACACTGAGTCATCCATCATCCAAAGTAGTATATTATGCAAGATGTAGATAACATAATTATATATTATATACAAATTATATATTATTATGTACATAGCATATGTTTTCGTGTATCGTACATGTGATTGCTTATGTATAATTATGTTTTTATAATTTCCAAAGAAAAAACTTGGTCAGTTCATTTTTAAGAGATTACACTAAAAAAGTACTTCGTTTTATTTTTTAAATGTTCGAGGGATGATTAAAAAGGCCAGAACGTACCGAAAATTTTTGTTTACATTAATTTTTTTGTTTACGAATTCTTGCAAAATTTCTTTGTTTTCAGCTTTAGTTGATTATTTATTTGAAGAAAAAAAAAACAGATTAGTGCTTATACGTATTTCAATAGAAATAAATTTTCTTATTTAATTAAAAAAATTGCATACTCGTACTTTAATCTTGTAAATAAAGACGCGAAACTAAGAAAGTTTCTTTTTTATTTATTTATAATAATATATTTTAACCGACTTAAGAAAAAGAACAAGATATACGTTTATATGTATTTTTATTTTATTTGTTTATAAGTATATTATCTAGAGATGGTTGTATTTACTAAATCTGATGATGATTGACTTCGAAACGTTACTTTGCTACTATATTAATGAAAATAAAAATATTATTTTGTACTTTAAAAAGTTTATTTCTATCAGCTATTCAGAAATTTTAATTAATTTCATTATTATTTTATTATATAGGTATTTAATAAGGTGTTGAACATGGTTAAGTGTACAGAAAGTTTTAATCTTTACCACAAGAATGCAGGTTTAAGTTCGGACTAGGACTAGAATATTTCGAACGAAAACAGTTTGAGAAATTCTGGCTTAGAAGAAACATCTCAGATAAGCCCTGCTCCGAGTAAAGGAATGAAGGGGATTTGGAGATAGTTAAAGCCGAAAAAGAGAGGAATCATTAATCGTTTGAAACACAGATATGTTTTTCACCAAACGTAATGGTATTTATTTATATAACGCAATTTTCTTTTCTAATTTAGTAGTATTTTGATACTGAAGTAAAACTATAAATAACGCAGCCTTTGTTTTAGAAACTTAATACAATTGTTATATACAGCGCAGTATTTTACTCTGAATAATTAAGAAAACTACGTGTTTAATGAATAAAAATCATTTTGGCAATCGTTTATTACAAGTGTGCGCTGTGGGTAAGTGTGCGCAATCCCATTCACTTTGGACTGAAATACATGGATTTGCTTAAGCTTACCTATAACGCAGACTTGCCTCCGACCCTATCAATGGAATGTTAATATCAGGCACCCCACGCTTTTTAACATTAAAATAATTTCTTTTATTTATCACTCTATCCTTAATTTGAATTTAAAAAAAAAATCTACTTTTTAGTTTGGTTTAATTATAAAAGCGTGTTTTTTAGTTTTTTTATATCAAATCATTAAACTGCATATATCGTATGCTGCGTATTATATGCTGCATAATATTATAATTATCATCAACAGCGAATCATCTTTGTTGCGCATTTCTCAAATGCCGCTGAACGAACTAGGCGACAAAGCAATTCTTACAAACTTATAACTTCTTCATTAAATTAAGGTAACATATTTTTTTAAACAAAAATAATATACAGTGTTATACAAACTAAAAAATAATTATTTGCAGAGAATCCATCCGCAATTCGTCAATATATCTGCGTAGAATGGTGGCAGGATGCTGGCAGCATTTCCTCGTTGAATCGCGATTTTGATTCTTTGGGCAAAGAACGAACCAGCTCTTCTGTCACCGGTGGAGACTATGAGCCGTGGAGTTAAATCATTTAGGAATTTTTCTTGTTCTATTTTTATTATAATATTATTCCAATCTTCGATTTGTTGGGTAAGTATTACTATAAATGGTAATCAAAAACCACTTATGAGTCAACATGACAATATTATTAAAATATTCATGATAATCGTCGTGTATACTTTTACTTACAACCCTCATAGACTTGGAATTACCGAGGACGTATTAGCCCAGTGGTGATTAGAACAGGTATATACATTAGTTCACGGTGGCATCACGAGGGCACCGCTGTGTTTTAGTGGGTATTCTGACTTCGCAGTCAGCGAGTCCCACATACCCGTCGCCTTCGGGTGGCGGGATGCGTAAACGCATTTCACAGCGTCAAAAAAAAAGGTGTATATATATATATATATATATATATATATATATATATATATATATATATATATATATATATATATATATATATATATATATATATATATATATATACATTAGTTTCGACAGCAGTTTAAGAAATTATGCACAAATGTGCATATTTATATTGGATGAGCTTGTGAAAAAAAACCAAAAAAAAAAAGAAATTTGTTAAATACAAAAACAATACGTAAAAAATATCCGCGTGCAAATATTTGATACAATAATTACACATTATCCTTTCCGTAGTAACACTGTTTTTAATGTATTTTTACAATAATAATTTTATTTTTGCGCCCAAAATCTGGCTAAGCAAATGTAAATTCAACTATACTCTGGAGCGTATTCATTATAATTTGTCTTATATAATCTGTATGGTTTTGAAGAACTTGTATATATACCAAGGAATGTATATCATAACTGGAACGCTCACTTAATAAAATTGCATATTCAAATATGCACCTTGATGTATTTGACATAAGGTTGACATTGGCTTATAACACGTAAAGTGAATAAATAATGGTATTTTGTCTCTTTCTTACGAGAGTTGTATTGAATCCATGGTAGAAAGAGATGCAATCGCGGCCGTAGGAACGTTTTTTGAGTGCACGTGAGCATTCCAGTTTGTATGTAGACGGCCGTGGACGGCCGTGGCCGTAGACGACAGTGTGTTTGTAGACGGCCGGCTGGTCGAGTGGTCAGGCAACTGGACACTTTACGCAGCGGTCGCGGGTTCGAATCCCGCCAGGTGCAGATAATTTGTAAGACGAATATAGATGTCTGCACCGGGTCATGGATGTGTATTTATGTATATATGTATTTATATCTTAAATTTATTTCCGTTCCTAGTACCTGTAACACAAGTTCTTACGAACTTACCACAGGGCTAGGTTAACGTGGTGTGATTGTTGGTTAATATTTATTTATTTATTATTTATATAAATTCCTTGATATATATACTTGACATATCCATTGCAAGTGGATGAAAGTGTTCGTTTTCATATATCGCTCATTTGGAGCGACAGTGACACAAATGCAAATTAGTTAACTTTACACCAGATCAGAATAAAGGTTATTTCATAGTTCAAAAGAAGATTCTGAAGCATTATTACGGCTAATTATTATTTTGAAATTGTTTTATTATAGCTGGATATTGTGGCATTTTCACTACCAACGCTGATGTTTATGCATAGTATTTTGGCATTAATAAGTCATTTTCGCGTATTTTTCAAATGTGTCACTGTCGCTCCAAATGAGCGATATGTCAAATTCATGCCGGTTCAAAATATTCCCAGTCTAACTGCTTTTAAATGATCTAATATGGAAAAAATAATCTGACCCTATTTAATATTAAACCCTATTTCAGTTTATTGTAGGTTGGTAGTTTTTATTATATTCTTCTGGATTTTCCTTGATCAAAAGTTTGATTTTTCGCAAATAATTTTGTATGGGAAATAAAGCGATAAAATTTGCGGTCATAGAAAAATATAATGAATTAGATTTTTTTTTTATTCTTTACAAAATAATCAATCTGTAAACGTCTTACTGATGGGCAAGGTTTCGCCTTTATATAGAAGAAGGGTTGAGCTTAACACACCCCGCTACTCCACTATGGCTTGCGGGTAATTTCCCTACAATCAATTACGATCGCTATCAAATAAATATACATGATAACAACCGGGACGGCTTAACTTGCTCTCCAAAGCACGGTGGATAGACCCACAAGGGCATGCACCCAGGCCTGAAATAAATATTTGTACCTCTAAATAACTACTAAATATGAATCAGTGGAATTTCACTAATTTCAATCGGCTATTCACTTTTTATCAATGTGAGAATTCAATCTATGAATATGTGAATAGGTATCAAAGTCCACTGATTTGATCATTGAATATTTGTATGTGTATTAGTATTCACAAACATGTTATTGAAATTCGCTGATATGTCGTGAATGCAGCTTCACTAACGTAATTAATTAAAATTCCACTTATTCATATTTAGATAGTAGATACAGATAAGGCGAGTATTCGCACCACAACACCAAAACGGTTGTACTGTACGTACCTACTATATTGTATGTAATATTTTATGTAAAATTTAAAACATAAACTCAGTGGTTCGTTTGCGTGAAATTGTTTTATGGAGATTCAGTGTTTTCTCGTGAAATCCCTTTCGCTTTGTAGGCTGTAAAACACTCCATAATAAATTATTGTCACGGTTATATCCTCTTTTGAAACGAGTGTCGATTTTTTTATCCAGATAAATTCATATTTGTAGTTATTACACTTATTACACATAATTCGTGGCATGATTTATAGTGTGTGCGAAAAAAAAAACAATTAAATTAGTTTATAACTTTTTAAACTTAAATAGTCACTAACACTATTATTGAAACGTCAAATAGCATATTAACAATATTTGTCGCTGACTATTCTGATTAGACTCGTAGCTAAGTATAATATAATACGACAAGAAAAAAATGTTACCTGTGTTTTCGCGCATGGTAAGCTTGCGGCGTACCATGCGCGAAATTGAATTTATGTCGGAATATTCTCCTACTGTACTCAACACTTTCCGGACTACCCCTACTATAACGAATGAACCGTGTACATCAAGTTCTCTTAAATTGGCGGGTGAAAATCAATTTTTTGCAACTTTTTTTTGCTAATTCGATTGTTAGTCGTTTGTTAAAAACGGGTTTTAAGTATAGCAAGTATAAAGGTGAGTGTATATAAGATAATTATATATTAGATATTGAAAAATTAATTATCAGCGTAAATAACATCGAACAAACATTTTTTTTAATCGAACAAACGATAACTAGCTTAGACTGATTGAAAAAAAAAAGGAAAAAAGTCTAGTTAATATAATTAGTAAGAGCTAGGCTTAGGCCAAATGTTTGAATTTAAAAAAAAAAACGAACAACGAAAAAACAATAATTTTTCTCGAACAATTACGCACAAACGACGAACAATCGAATTAGCAAAAAAAGTTGCAAACAATTTTTATTTATCTCAACTTAAGAGAACTTATATATCAGGTATTGCATTCATACCAGTACACACGTACAGATACATAGTACTAGCCCCAGTCTAGATTTTAAAAAAATTTAACCTCTAATAAGAAGCTAAAGTTAGCAACAACTACTATTCTACTACTACGTCCTGAAATATACAGTCACAATAAATTAAATATAATACGATTATTATCTAATTCGTGTCTGATAAAAACCATATTGTTACCGTGACCAATTTATTATTACGTTGAAATAAAAATGAGCCTAGACGCAAAATTAAAGATCTAGGTATCCAGTGCAGAACATCTCTTTTCAGTATCTTTTTTGTTGTTCGTGGTATTTTACAACATACTTTTTTTCCTTACCTATATATATATAGTATACTTTCAGTGATAAGGCCGCCATTGCACATTTGCTGTAATTTTTTTTTCAATGCTATTATTCAATAAGGCGTGTAATAAAGTATTAAAATAAATAAATATATATTAAATCTTTCAAAGCATAGGTATATCAAAAACAATTACGACAAACGATACTAAATGCTTTTTATTTTTATCATTTATTTTTCTCCACAAACAAATAAATATATATTGAGTACTCTCTATTGTACTACACAGCAAATCTACAATAATAATGATTATTATCGAAAACACAGTTAAAACAATGCACAGTATAGACAAAAAGAGACTTTTCAAGTGGTCTACATAACTTCACTTACTGCTAAGACAGCATGTTGGTGACGCGAAATCATAAGATGTTACTCACCCAAAAATTCAAACACGCATATGATACAGTCGGGTATATACAATGTATAAGTGTGTATATGCGTATACATGTAAATAGGCCGCTATACTGCGTATCGCTCGTCTGTCGCAATACGTCACGAGCACGTCGAAGTCATTAGTAACGCGAACCATGCAAATCCATCAGTTTTTCCCCTACCAAAAATCGCTTAACGCGGCTAAAGATGTTTTCTCTTCAAAAAAACACTAGTACGTTAAAGATGATGAAGAAGAAGGAGTGAAGAACGTCAATACTTCACTGAATCAGTTTTATAAATGTTTTTATTCGAATTTAAAAAAGAGCGTATCTTGTACTAATCACAAACTTGATGTAAACCATCAAAATAAAAATTTCTATTTTTTTTTTTTCTTCTACATGTATAGACGAAAACGTCTTTATTATTACGACTGAAACGACTGACGATATGCGTTCAGTCTTATCCATGATTGGACGAACAGCGTTAAATAATATTTCTAACCAACTTCAAAAAAGTTTTCTTAAATCGTCAATTTTTTTTTTTTGTATTTGTTAAGCGATATCTTCGCCAATTACGAACCGATTTCAATAATTCTTATTTTCATCGAATCGATTAAACTCAAGATTGGTTCCATTTAAATTCGAAGAAAATATTGACTAAGGGTAAATAAGTAATGGACGGAGAATATAGCTTATAATAATTATTTTTAATGACTAGGGATCAAAATGAACCCAACCCCAAAAATATGTAAATTACATTTCGTTTATATAATAATTTTTTTAGATAAGTTGAAATACTTCTTATAATCATGCCGTACTGTTTAAACAAAGGAACATGTCGTACCTAATATTATATTAATTTTTTTTTTATTTCTTTATTTAAGGTCGTTTTTTAACAACTAAGGTCATTAACGACCACAATTTATAACAAACAAAATATTATATTATACTAATTTATATACATTAATCATTTTTAGGAATTTTAATATTTGGTTACAACCATTTCCATTCAAGCAATCTTTAAGACAATTGGGTAAGTTACATACTTGTTTTTCATAATTATATGCTGTGCATTCTATTAAAAGATGAGAGATCACTCATTTCCTGCCCACATTGCATTTATTTTTTGGAGTTTTAGTTATCAAATGTATGTGTGATAAGTTAGTGTGTCCAATGCGTAGTCTCGTTATTATAACTTGATCTTTTCTGTTGCTGAATGAAATCGGGGATTTATCGAAAATAGAATTTCTCACATGGATTAATTTACTTGCATTACCTGTTTTCCAATATTGATCCCAAAAACTTTTAATTTTATGTTTGCAATATTTTTGAATTTCTGAAGGGGGTGATTTTATTGTTGTGCAAATATAATTTTCATAAGTTGCATTTTTAGCTTCTAGATCAGCGTTTTCGTTTCCAGATATCCCTTGATGACTTGGGATCCATATTATTTGAAAGTTATAGTTATTACTTAGGAGGTCTAACATTTTTTGATTTCAATAATTAAGGGATTTTTATTATCTCTATTTTGCAAGGCTGTAAGACATGATTTTGAGTCCGTATAAATTAAATACATTATCGTATTAGGTTTATTACCTATAATTTCTAATGTTTTAAGTATAGCTAATGATTCACAACTAAAAATAGAGTGGTAGTCGCCAAGTCTGTATCGATAGCTACTATTACTTGAGACAACTGAAAAACTGATCTTTCATTCCTAACTGACCCATCAGTAAAGAAAAGCTTACAATTATTATACCTACTATTTATTTCATGATATAAGTTTATGTAAAGTTCTCGAGGGGTGTCATCTTTTATGTTATTAGCTAGTTCTAAATTTAAAGGAAATTCATAGTTTTCCCAAGGACCACATGACAATAATTTCTTATTTAGGATAGATGGTATGCTAAGGTTAATTTCCTCGCACTTCCCAACAAGTGCCCTTAAATTTTTACTTCATTCATATAATATTATATTAATATAGATTGGTTTAGAAGAAATTAATTAGTGAAAATAAAATTAATGCAATAAAGGTATAATGCCATACAACCACATTATATTAAATTTATTTATTTTTAATTATATCAACAAATAAATGAATCGTTAGCTGTAAATAAATGAGATTCATTGGATTATTAATTAAAGTTCCTGTAAAAGTGAACGTACACTGGTATTTCAGACACACATACCTTCTATGTGTAAAAAGCATACACAAGTATGTATATATATATATATATATATATATATATATATATATATATATATATATATAATCCCTATTTCCCTTAGTCCCACCATAACTTATACCGATTTCATTCATCTTTTTTTGTAAAGACTTCTAATAATTTGTATAAAGTTTTTACGGAATAAAAAATTAAGAAAATTGCGAGGAAAATCGGAAAATTCCAGAAAAGTTAACGACTATTTAGACTTCATGCGTTTCACAGTTCGCGCGTCTCGTGTTTGACTGTTCACGCGTTTGACAATTCGGACGGTGATAAGTTAACATCTGCATCGGTGAATATTGATAGCTAAGGCAAAACCTTTATCGGATCCGGTAGTAAAAAATAAAAATATATAACACATGAGCGCCATAATTATTGCAACTTTTCTAATGCAAATTTTTATATTGGCTCTAAACCCACGATTTATTTCCTTTTAATACATACTATATTAAGATTCAAAATATTATTATGTAGGTATGTTATTTACAACTGGATTCCATATTTAGATTATTATGATGGTACTAAAGCGTTATACGTTGGAAAATATTCTGACACACGATATAATGATCGTAGAACGTTTTTCGTAATTATTCTCATTTAATTTACACGAGGCCCGTGTAACCGGAGCTTTATGTTGATACCATCACCGGCAGAAATTACTTTTTGAAATTGATTGTGCTATGAAAGAGTAATGTAATAAAGTGGAATGCAAGAACGGAAGTTTTTTTCAAGTTTTTTTTTAAGAAGTTTGTTCAAGTTTTTTTTTAAATATAAATAACAGATAAATCTTGAACATTCTTTGTTCAATCTATGACTGTTATTAAGACAGATGAATTGTGTATGATATTTTGAACTATTATTTTTTTTAATCACCTTCGTGTCTTCTCTATCGAACGTATATAAGGCGAAATATACCGTATCTTATTAGTACTATCGAAAGCCATTAAAACAAAGATTGGATCGAATATTAACACATTCGCTGTCAGCCACTCGGACCCGAGTCGGGCGCTAGGTGCCGTCTACTCGGATCCGAGTATCTCGCACGTTCATTTTCCTTAGGCCAGTTAAAAATTGGCGTCCGTGGATAAAAAAATTCTCATTTCAATGTGCACATTGAGTGCCATAGAAATGAGAATTTTGATTTGAGATTTTGAAAAGAGAAAAGGAAAATGAACGTGCGAGATACTCTGATCTGAGTGGACGGCACCTAGCTAATGCACCTAGCTCTACTCGGATCCGAGTGAGTGATCCGAGATTAATCAGTTTTTCGTTGTAGCATCAATTTCATGATCTAAGTATTGCTAGTATGAACATACTAATCAAATAGGCATTAACTACTTTACACTAATTTTCTGTCAGAGAGTGGTACTAGACCGGTCGAGCCAACCGTTCACGGGCTATTGTCAACTAACTACAGTTTAACGAGACCAAAATAAAAAGCATTTGATTACCGATGAATTGCCAAACGTAAAAATTAATTAGTGTCAACAATTAGTGTCACAAAATAACTAAATAGTATTTTTAGGTAAGTATTTCTTCTTCTGAAGAAATACTTACCTACTTCAAAATTATTATACAAAGTATTATTATTACAAAGAGCAATGTCGGTTTATTTCTTAAGAGATAAACGAACCAAAATAATTTGGTCACAAGCGGCTTTATTGCGAAAATAATTTAAGCAAATTGGATAAATCTAAACAAACTTTGGTCAAAGTCTTAAGCAAGATAGATACAATCTGACATACATGTGACATTATAGACGTAGTTGTTTAAGATCTTCTGATCTGGCAGAAGCCCTTCGACGTACCGCTAAGCATTAAGCGACCCCTATGCTCATTCGTCCGTTAACCACTTTCATTTACTAGCTTATATCATGACACGCTTCACTTGCAGAATTAAGTGCAGATAGTTTACTTAAAATAACTAGATTTCGGTTTACTAACGTAATGTTAAAAATTATCAATAAATCTTGATAAAAATAAAATTTATTAATATAAATTTACAACATTACCAAATTGTTTCCTCATATTTGTAAATTAAGAGTTGGTGTTTAACAAGTAGAAGACCACAGAATATTCAAATTCTTAATACAAGTCTATATCTATCTAGGTCTTTACGTTCATAGATAATACTATGTAGGTAGACTATTACTAGAAGTTTCGGCTACTTACTTTCTATTGCTATTTGCCTGACTAATCAGTTCCAACTTTTGTAACATTACCTATAAATCACTTTAATCCCTAAAGTTTCAGACAAAATTGATTGCCTGTCAAGACTAATTTTAGTCTTCACGTTCAATTACTTGCTATCACTAAAATTCTCAAACTATAAATATAAAATCTTTTAATATTTTCTTATAATACCACTCAGGACTGCGAGTAGAAGACGCTTAAACGAATTCTCTCTCGTCCAGCATTTGATTAAACCATAATAATATTTAGCCGCTAAACTCTCTCAGGAGTATCGTGATATTGCATTCGTTTTTGCTTTTACTGACCTTTTTATAATAGGGAAAAGATAATAAAGATTTATTTTCTAATTAATGGAATGTTATATGAATTACAGTATGTTCAGGACATCCTAGTCAGTACAGTTGGTAAAAAGAACAATAATTTCACCGGTGGGAGGGATGCGCTGTGCCGCGCTCCCGGCTGCATGGGTACCACCATCTTGCTTATTTCTTCCGTGAAACAGCTTTGCTGTGTTTCGGAAAGAAGGGCAAGACAGGCAGTGTAATTACTGGCACCGAGACTTAACATCATATGTCTCAGGATAGGCAACACATAAATGAGTTGGCTGGGCTAGTTCCAGGTAAACTAGTTTATGTTCATGGGCGACGTCGACCACAGGTGGCACGTCTGCCAGTTTGCCTATCCAACTAACATTAAAAAAAAAAAAAAAAAAAAAAAAAAAAAAAAAAATAATTCCTATCTGATTTTATTTCAATAAAAAAGATTCAATAGATATAAATCTTGATTTATTTTTAAATGAAATATGATAATAAAATATGTAATTTTATTACATATTATATAGGTATAATGATTAAAAGTCAAACTGCGACTTTTTTTTTTTGTTTTACGATCTCAGATCCGACTGATAGTGGTATGTTTTTGTAAGGTCGCATAGTTATCGCATTAATCTGTGGATTAAAAATATTATTATTAATTATAATAATATTTAATATAGTTTGGATAGCAACGAAAATAAACGACTCACGACGAAAACGACGACCGTTCTGATTTAGTGGTGCGAGGAGTCACCTCAACGCCGGCGGTCGGGGGTTCGATTTCCGCTCGGAGCAGATATTAGTATTTGTATAAATATTTGTTTCCGGTCTGGGTGTGTGTCCTTGTAGGTCTCCCCACCGTGCCTCGGAGAGCACGTAAAGCCGGTTGTTATTAAAGACATCTATTATTACTCATGGTAGAAGAATTATCTGTCAACCCGCAGTGGAGCAGCGTGGTGGATTAAGCTCCAAAAAAAATCCACCATAACATAACTCGTTGCAAATGCTGAACGTAGGCCTTAATTTTTAACTTTTTAATCCATTCCAATCCATTTATATTCCATTCCATTTGATGGCCGGCAGGTCGAGTGGTCAGGCAACTGGACACTTTACGCAGCGGTCGCGGGCTCGAATCCCGCCAAGTACAGATAATTTGTATGACGAATGTAGATGTCTGCACCGGGTCATGGACGTGTATGTATTTATATAAATTTCTTAAATTTATTTCCGTTCCTAGTACCTGTAACACAAGTTCTTAGCACGGGTCTAGGTTAACGTGGTGCGATTGTTGGTCAATATTTATTCCCAATCGTTTTTGGTAAAATCGTGATCTGGTAAAACAGGTATCAAACTTCATCTGTGAACTTTTTCTTATGACGCCTGGTTGCTGCCACGGACCTAACGGACGGACGGTTTCCTTCATGTTTATGGTCACTGCTCCGATTCTATGCATTAATATATGTCGCTTTATCATCTTCTATGATACAAAGGCTTTCTAATGCAAAACAATTTTTAAAATCTTACCCATATGTTTCAAGATTTTTGATTTTGTTATTACTAAAAATCTCCAATAAAAAACTTAACATACCAAGTTTTTTTTTTTGCTTTATAATATTACTACATACAATATGTAGATGCTGTCCTTAAATTACAAATATAATAAAATGTAAAACAAATAAAATACTGATAGTATTTTATCTTGAAATTCGTATCCGATACCGCTTTCATCCGATACACGTTGTTATTCTACAAATAAAAAAGGCCCCTTTCCAATTACACGCATTAAGCTAAGCGTATGTTAAGACGTACACGGCTCACTATTAGGCATCACGAAGCAGAACATTATTTGTTACTCAACATTAATATTATAAAGGAGTAAAGTTCGTATATATAATAAGAGAGATTGTCAAAATTACAAAACATAAGATTACTGCTCATAGGAGCAGAGCTATGACCATAATTTTAAACCAATCTGATAAGTATTAAAACTTAACGCGTGTGTAACTGCGAAGGGTGATTAGTCTATGAAAAATTAATGAGATACTAGAAAGCAATACTGCTGCATGATAGTGATAGATGATTTAAACGTATTTGTACTATGAAACACTGATGTCTACCATACCACCACCATAGTTACTGGAATACGATAGTAACCCTGCGCAGGGACAAACTGCATACTTTTCCCGCATTGGTAGACAGAAAACAATATAGGTAAGAGCTCCGGTTAATAACTTGATTTGGACAGCGCAGAAAAACGAGGGTTGAAAATCTATGGAGGTGGGCTAAATAAAGCTGTGGACGACCATCAGCTAATGCTTCACGTTCCATACTTCAAGTTCGTTTATACTTTGCTATGGCATTTTACTTTTTACTCCCTATAATTTGTGTCACTAAAAATCTATTATCTCTTCTACGAGTATTTTGTGCGCACGGGATTTGATGAGGGATCAAATATCTTTCCATACCTTAGAATTTAGAAATCAAGAGTATTGAAGAATTAAAAAAAAAAAGCAAAACTAGTGTTAATAAAATTTCGTGACGTTGTATACGTTCAGCGTAATTTCGCTGTTTCGCCGGTATTCGGAATGTAATCCATTCATCATAATATGTAAAGGAACGCGGTCAGGACTGTTACATTAATGCTTCCCGTGATTGTGTGGACATGTAGGGGATATGCCATGTTTCGTAATAGAATGTTAATTTTTACATTATTTTAATATTATCGCTATGCAAAGAGCTCTTCATCTATTAACAAGAACAGATTTTTTTTTAGCACTTAAAACTATAACTATTATCTTTCGGTCTAGATTCACTGTCTAATAAGCTATTTCGGCTGTTTTTATTTAAAAAAAAAATATATTATATACCTATTCTTTATTGTACTTTAAAAATGTAGTAGGTAGGTACAGTACGCACATATGGTATGATTATGACAGAGATAAAATTGTGTATATGATTTCAATTTGATAAAATTGTTTATTTCTCGCATCATTATACATATTTTACTTTAACGCGTTTAATGTTTAATGACAAAGCGTGTTCATTAAAAAAAAATTACTGCGGTATAGTATTTGAAGAATAACATTATTAATACTAAGCACTTACGTCTTGCTTATTTATTATTAGTGAATTTAACACACAAAATATTTCAAGTACTTACTTAGGCGGTCGGAATATATACCCTTAGGGACACATGGAATTCACGGTTGCATGCGAAAGCGATCCCGTGGCATAGCCCTACTATGACGATGAGGGCACCGCTGTGTTTTAGTAGGTATTCTGACTTCGCAGTCAGCGAGTCCCACATACCCGTCGCCTTCGGGTGGCGGGATGCGTAAATGCATTTCACAGCGTCAAAAAAATAAAATAAAAAGGGACACATGGAATAATTCCCTAATTTTTATTTTACCGTTTTGTTGTGATCTCTGTTATTCTGTAAAAAATACATCTTATTTTAGTAAAATATTTCTTCTAAGATATTATTGTCATAATTATGTATGCATATACAAATAAACCTCAACTTCTAGTGTAGTCGAGTAAGAAAAATTCAAATACTATCTCCTGAAAATAATTTTACTCGCAGCGTTCGTGAATAATTGAAAATGATAAATAAGCGAGAGACTTATTTTCCAATCAACATGATTCGTAATTGAATGTTTCTGACATTTACTAGAATCAAATACATAGCAAGGAGCAATTACATAGGCAAGGAGCCTGCCTCCGTCCGGCGCTCTCGGCCTAATGTTTATTAAAATTACTTGCAATCACAGTGAGATGTTTGACATTGGAACCTATCTTGTTTATTTTACTGTTTATAAATGGCAAGAAAAAGATTTAAGTATTTTTATACTTTTAGCACAGTATATATTCTCTTGGTCTTTTTATCTCATTATACTCACTAACCCACTCTTCTTCACCCTTTCTTCCTCTCTTCCATTTTCTACTTCTTCTCTCTTCCCTTTTCCTCCCAGGCTGAAAGTTATGGTTATATATGTTCTATGACGTAGCGTGATGTTTGGGTTACCTATAGTCTTCTTGATGAAACAAACTAAAGCATTTTTTTAAAAATAACTTTATAAGACTTGTGAGCTTACAAACAAACAAATTCTAGCAATCTTAGTAGTAGTACTATTTATACTACTATCAAGAATTCTAAGAATTATTACAACTAACTTTCTTGAAATAGTTATCCAAAAATAGATGGGTTAAAATAAAACCCGCAATCATCGAAATAGATTTCTTAAAATAGTAACTTTGCGTGGTATTTCAATCCATTTCATTGATGACGTAAAATTGGTATTGTTCATATTACAAATATGTTTTCACATTCTACTACGTTCGATATTGTCTTAATAAAGAAAATAATGGCTACAATTTCATTATCTGTCGTTACTTAAAAAAATCCTTTCGATAAAAATATTAAATTTAATATTTTATTTTAATGCTAAGGATATCATTAAAATAAAATATTTCAATATATTTTCGAAACTATGCTTCTAACTACAATATTAACTTTAAATATATACAATTTCTTAAAATCTTTTATACAATATATAAAATCGAATGATTGAAAAAATAATTTATCAAAAAAACAAAATTTCCTCGGATTTTTTACGACATAAAATTACATGTTTACCTACTTAGAATTTTAATAATCTTTGTAATAATTATAATCTCTTGAGACCATAGTCTGCGGTTGACATGAAGATTAAGCAATTTAAAGATCTAGTCTCCGCCTACAGTTTCACTCACTTTGAATTTTAATATTTCTAAACTGAACTAAATTCAAACAGCATATAAATGATCAAATCGGAATTTAAAGTTTGTCGACTTTGAAAGGCCCTCCTTTAAAAAAAATAAGTGCCTTGGCAAGTGCCATTAAAAGTTCGCGCATTTAATCAGGATTGTAAAATGGTACAATACTTGTTAGTTTCATACTAAAAAAAAACTAGTAAAAAAATAAAAACCTTATGTACATACATACTGTTGGGCAAATTTATCTTTTTCTATACAGAACTGTTCGCTTAATTCGCAAAGGCCGTTTTACTACTGATTGGAGGATACAAGTGTCTCAGTTTCTTCTGAAGCATGTTGTTTTCTTCGCGATGACATTCTCATGACTAGGCTAAAGGTGAACTTTCAAATTGAAGGTGAAAACATTAATTTTTAAAACTCAATCTAATATTTGATCTTTGCTATTTATCTGGAGAATTGTTTACCAGTCGGCAAAAGTCTCTTCAAACTATATTTATTTTATTTTTATTAGTAAGTAAAAAAATTAAGAAAACTAAACTATTACTCTATTAGCAGTAAGGAATTTAAAACAGAAGAAATATTTAATTGGTTACAAATTCGGACGTATAAAATTAATCGAAAAATCAAATATTAATTAATTTACGGTAGTCGAAGTCACGTTTATATGTACAACGAAATATACAAACGAAAAAGCCAAATGAAACTCTTATATAACAAATTTCGAAACTAAAATATTCAACACGTGAACTGAAACTGTTTTAATCACTCTGCGCAGTATTTATACAACAGAACTGGAAAGCTTTGGGATTTGCACTGCGTGAGATACTGAGTACATCTCTTCATAAATGTAAAATTTAAAATACCGAGCAAATCGTAATATTATTTTACGTTTTTGTACTTTAGTTAGTACTAATAAAAGTGTTTTCCATTTTGTCACTTTTTGTTATTCTTTTTATCTCAAAACCACTAAGTAGATAGTCGTGACATTGATGAAGGTAATTTAAATTATAGCTATTGCTCCGACGAATAAATCGATTTCGCATATATACAGAGGTATAAGAACACATAACATGCGTGAACGTTTAACACATAAAAATGCGTATCAAAACGAGATGCACGATCTATAATTGTTCTTGATTATGATCGCTTCTCATTAAAATGCTTAACTCAAGTGAAAAGATCTTTGAGAACGGTACATAAATTAAAAATGGTCTAAAACATCACGTTTTAATGATAATTTTTTTTTAAACAAAAGCTTAAAGGTTTTTATATTGTAAGAAAATGATTAAAACATACCCTGGAGGTATAATATTTCTTCTAAATCTTTTGAATCTTAATATACATCAAACAAAAACAGTAAGGCTTCCTTAAAAAGTTCAACAATTATCCTTTTATTTTACTTACTAAATCTTTGTAAACGGCCCGCGTGAGTTTACTCGCTTTTTTATTTATTTGCTTCTACAACTGAAAAGATGTTTAATAGACAATAAATAAGTTTTCTAACAGTCAAATGATATTTAGAATCTAACTGATCGATTCTTAGATAAGGGCATATTTAAAAAACTTTTTGGATTTACGATATTGTTGTAGATTTCTGGTAACATAAACTCGTTCGCTGCTAAAGACTGAACTGCTGTTGGTATCTGTACAAACCGACCTTGAGTCCTGCCATAAGACAAAAGGTTAATAACCGTTAAAGAAATATTATTACGAGTAATTGCAAAAAAATACCCGTGTCAAGTTTGAGGAAGCGTAGCGTAGGTGATCTCAAAAGAATTGCGACTTACTAATTTATAATGACAGCAAATCGTAAGCGTTTGATCAATCATCAATCCATATGGGAGTCTTTTTTTGGCAGCGGCTGACATAATAAGCAATAAACTTGTATATATATATATATATATATATATATATTTGTATATAAATAACAATATTTTTTGTTTATTTATCCGACTTTTCTCATTATTTTATTGCCTTGATAGACTAATTTTTAATAATATTTAATCGATGTATAAAGTACAATACAAATAAGAACAAAAGGACGCTATCGCAAAATGTTTCGTTCATTGTGATCTAAATTTGAATAACCATTTTCTCTAAATATTTCGTTGTCGGTTTTCATACCATTTATTTTGAGTTTCAAAAGAACTCAAGAAATATCTTCTGTTCAAAAACCGCAGTCATCTATAATAGTCCATATTTAAAATCAAATTTTAAATTCCTGAATTTATATTAACATAAAAAAGTATATGCAATTACAGTCGTGTTCAATTAAATTAAGCAATTATAGTCTCTATTTCCTTAACATTAAATTATTTAATAGCTTTGTAGATGACTTCACCTATTACCATTACAAGCATATAGTTCAGAAGTTCTCAACCCTGTTAACATGTGAAATTACTCACAACTTCGTCTGTTGAAAAGCTCGCCTGTACGGGCCTTTAACTGAAATTACATTCGAACTATTTGAAACCAACATACATAGATAGTTTTTAATAAAACTTACTTCATTAATTCTTTATTGCATAATACACTGAAAATATTCTAGTCACAGAAAAGTATGGCTTGATACTCAAAGCATTCTTTACTACTTTAGGACGTACAAGAAAAGACGATTGTTGGTGTGTTTAAAGGAAATAAAACAAATATACCTAATATTATTTATCATTAATATTTGTGTTAACAAGTTCCATATGTGGTTTTTGTAGGGTTTTGGGAAACATCATAAAATATGTTATTAAATAATTTTTTAATTATTTATTAACGGTTAAAATACATATGGAATTTGTTAAGTTTGTTTCTAGTTCGAATATCATAAAAAGAACTTTATCAACACATAGAGAATGAATCGGAGATTAAGTTTAGTACAAAAGACAAAATATAAAAAAAACACATATGGAATTTGGCAGGCGCAACGACGATATATATCTATAATATAAGTATATATGAATGTATATTAAATATTTGTTTTATTTCCTTATACACATACATATATATATACAAATACATATATAATATACGTATATAATATTGATGAGACCGGACCTACAGGTAACATTTACGAACTTTGAAAAAAAAAAAAGCTGACGTACAAACTTAAAAAAATATTCCATGTTTATATTATTTATATTCCATATTATATAGTAGTTATCGAAATTATGATTTTTGACCGCTGTTTAATAATAATTAACTAAATTAATATTAATTTTGAGTTAACAATATTTCTCCTACTGGTCATTCAAAGAAGACTTAGTAAAAATAATACGCACTTATATATGTATATGTTTAATATGCGATGAATTTCGAGACTTTTAACGGATTCGTAGAATTTTACGCATTTTTTTGCACCTACAATGTGAAGCGTGATATTTTTTAGCAAATAGAGATAGAATTTATATACTACTAGCAAACCCGGCGAACTTCGTTTCGCCACCAACTTATTATCGTGAGGGATACTCACACCACGTACTGGCGCCATCTGCTCCACCACCATGCAAAAACATAGTGGATTGTAGTACATGCTACGTATCAGAGTTGGCGCTGTATGTGAAAAATGATTTTCCCTGTTTTCCTGCTTTTCTGTTGAAAATTTTCCTAAATTTTGTTTGCTATAAACCTTACGGAGCCCGAGACCTTTCCAACGAATGCAAAACCGTGGAAATCGGTTCATGCGTTCTTCTTCTGCTCGAATTATAGCGTCAGGAAGAAAAACCCGACTTATTTTTATGTTATAGATTATTATTTATTACACATTTAAACTCAACTTTATTTTATCAGCCATATTTCTAATAACTATAAGTAACCTTGAATGATATACGGTATATATATCTACACTTTCATAAACCGGAATAAAAAAATAATGCATAGGTACCTCATTCAACATAAAGTTTGAATAGGCCATAATATAGTTTGCCCTGGTCAGGGCGTATGTGTTTGTCTTGTGTTTCCGGAACCCATACCGGAACAAAAATATACGTGTCTTGCAGCTTGCTGTTATAAAAAGCTGCGAGTGTAGTTGTAGACCACAGTTAGTTACTTATAATTGATTGACGGTTAAATAATCCATAGGCTCCGTTATTAGGTTTCTTTGTAACGATAATCATTTTAACTTTCAGGGATTAGGCTCAAAGCAAATTGCCTTACAAGTCGCAAATCATAGTATTTGTTAACCGGATTACGAACTTGTAATATGTTTGTATTTCATCTATCTATATCTATTATCTATACATATAATAAAATGGTAGGAACATCAAAAGTGTACATTGAATATTTTTTAAAATAAACTTGGGGCGTGATCTATAATCGATACCGAAGCCAAAAATATAGTTTTTAGAATTTTTGTCTGTTTGTCTATTTGTGTGTCCGGGACAAACTCAAAAAGTACTACATGAATTTACTTCAAATTTGGCAGGAATATTATTAAGAAGTCGGGTCAACATATAGGCTACATATTATCACGCTATCACCCAC
The DNA here is from genome assembly GCA_036937285.1 of Euphydryas editha. Classification (NCBI taxonomy): domain Eukaryota; kingdom Metazoa; phylum Arthropoda; class Insecta; order Lepidoptera; family Nymphalidae; genus Euphydryas; species Euphydryas editha. The sequence continues at coordinate 20,601,514 of JAUPFZ010000004.1, read as the reverse complement.
GGGGAACGAGCAGTGAACCTTTATTTCTTCAAAGCATTCTGTAACAACGTGTAATCTAATAGCGTTGACGCAGACGACGTTGCGAGCAGCAGCTAGTTTAAAATAACATATATTATACTAGATAGTATTTTATTATAGAAATGTAAAAACAATACTTACTATATTTTACTATAACCGTAAGTACTGTGTTTGTAACAGTACGTAAACAGTTCCTCTGTGCAGCAGAAGCGTTGGAACTTAATCCGCCACATTGTTCCACTGCGGGATAACCCGGATTATCTGCGAGCTGGTAAACCACATCATTTCTTAATTAATAGAAATACATCAAGAGACAGTAGAGTATCAAAACACAAATAAACAGTCAAATCAGTTTATACTCTGATTTAAATATTTCTACCTTAAATAATATTAACCTGATGCAAAATAAAAAATAACTATTGAAAAACCAACCATATATATATATATATATATATATATATATATATATATATATATATATATATATATATATATATATATATATATATATATATAATTTAATATAATGATGAGTTAAGACGCAAAACGTATCAACATCTCAGATTGCATAGTTGCTTATCGTTACAGGAACTAAGATAGACTAATAGACTTAACAAGATTCAAAAAATCTTTAAGTTTTCGAAAAATGTTTCACCACAACCAAAATAATACACGCGACCTCTCCAATACGTCAACAGTTTTCACTGAAAGATACTTACGGTTAGATTTACAACGCAAACAAAGTTAAACTCATTATTTACGACCTGTTTATTTGTCTTCGTTCCAAACACCTCTTGTTAATCATTTTTATCCTCGAATTTGGCATCTGCGATTCATAACGAAAGATCAAATCATAAAGATTCTCTTTTTAACGCTGTATATTTACGTTAGATTTTTTATTGACCGCAAAATAGTAAAAAATAGCACATTCGTAGTCGTCATATTTATTTAATTATGATTTATTTACTTTTTTGTGGCTTAGTAATTTTTTTAATTTAGTAGTTAATGTTTGTATTTAGCCAACTGGACAATATAAATTCAGATTTTTCGTGTTATCTATTAAATTTAGACATTATTTAAATTGTCTACCTTATTTAAACGGGAAAAAGTGATCAGGCCTAATCATGCATGAAAAATGACCGGGCCTGAAAAGAAATGATGAGACATGTGTGACATCAGGCATAAGTAGGCATGACCATGTATGATTAGGCCTAAACGTATTTTTACTTTTCAGATATGATCATGTATGAACAGACCTGATCAGACGTGAACAGGCATGATGTTGTCTAATTTCATGATCCCGACCATTTTTCAAGCATGATTTTGGCCTGATCTTTTTTTCCCGGGTAGTTAAATCAGATGAAAAATAATTTTAAAGGCTTGCTGTACTTTGATTATCAATATTCTATATTTCTCACTGTGTATAAATTTCGTAGGCTTTGTTTTCTTGTTACATACCTGCAAATTTTTTCATATAAAACTAAATAAATCAAAATTGTTATGTTAATAGAGCAATATCATTGCATTTGCGTCAGATGTAAATTGTATTCTGTAAAAAAATGATTTCTTACACCGGAAACAATGCCACAGTTTTGTTGTGAGTTTCTAAGGTGTGTCACTTCTTTGTTGTACTCGTACTTGATACATCCATATTAAGTTGCGAAAAATTCTTGCCGTATTGCCGCTTCAGCTGTCGCATTTGAGTTCCTGCTTACAAGTTTTTTAGACATTGTTTCTTGTTATCAGTTTACCGCTTCCATATAAAATTAAGATGTAATGTCACTGGAGCAACGTTGTTGTTTTTACGTAAGTTTCGACTTCATTACTTCATGATGCCCTTTAAATTACGAAGGTGTGTGACGGCATTCTTTTCAGATATGAAGAAGAGGCCTTTGCCTAGGAGTGGGACACTTACAGGCTGTTTCAGTTCAGTGAGAGATATAGGAGTTTTATGATCAAAGTGTTCATAGAAAGAACGCAAATATTACTGGTATATTACCGTTTGAAACTAACACTTAACTTCTAAGGATACATCAAATAATTGCTTCATCACCAGAAATAGGAAACAATCTTAAATAAAATAATATCAACGCTAATTGTAGTATACAACTCGTTAACAAATATTTGTAGGCTGATATGTCACAGTACATGATGTATGAAACATTTAATAATAATATTAAAAAATTCTGCCGATAGAGCACAAAGGATCTCGAATGGAGACCACTAACTGGTAAGTGCAGTGTCGGACGGCCGTCCACAAGATAGACAAATGACTCGTGAAAAGTCGCTGGAAGCCCTTGGATGGAAACTGCTAAAAATTTAAATCTTGCATAGATATGATTGCAGATACCGAGACAGTTGAAAGTTGATAAAAGCTCTATTAATGCTTCTAATAAATCTGCACTCCGAATCGGTGGTAGCTTTTCAGTAACATATTATAAAAGATACTTTTAAGTTATTTTTGATTGTAAAAATACGCTTTAAATTTGTTTATAAGCTTATTTGAGTAAATTAAATATAAATTTTGATTGATTGGACCTAATGCTTCTTACAAAACCAATGAAACAAAATAATTTCATAATTGTTTCATATTAATCGTTTTTGATGTGATATATGTATAATTGTTTTCGTAATGTAACAAACAATATATTAAAAACATTACTTTGTAGTTAGAAAATTAAATCGTACTGTATTATAAATACCAACAAATTAATTCTTCTTACAATACGGCATCGCGAAAACAGCTGAAAGCCATAAAAATATTAAAAATAACCTGTTTAACGAACACTGTTTATCTTAACAAACATTAAGAAAGTTAATTTATATGAGATTTACGAATGCAGCTAAAACTGAACAAGGAAAGATTTTATTTAAGAGTCAGGAAACAAGCAGGCAGTCCTACTCATTTAATTCAGTTAAGTGATCACCGTAGCCCATAAAAGCTTGCAGTAGAACAGAGTCACAAATTCGATGCTGTCTAAATATAGTTATCTAGAGTTATTAAAGGCAAATTCAAAAAAATACTTTAATCGAGTAGCTATGTGTAAAAACTATTAAATCGTCCCTTTAAAAGGCTATATATTATATAACAGCCAGTTCCGTTAGCCATACGGTGACCGGCAGAGAAGAATAGTCCCGACTCCCGACCTCTTTCTTGCCGAGGTGTCGTAAAAAGCGATTAAGGCTATACTAGATTTTAAATTAACATGGTTATTTTTATAACTACAATTATTTAAATCGGAATATTTACCATTTTTTTTATTTTTTTTTTTCATTTGCTCGATATTTTCGAGACTTTCGTGAACAAGACATTCGTAGATAATGTCGAAATATCGAGCTCCATCAAATGAAAATAAAAAACATGGTAAATATCCCAATTTAAATAATGAGGCTATACTGCTGTGAATAACTGTGTACCAACCAGGAGGTAATGAGCAGTCACCATATCCTGCCATAACACATGCTCGCCAACTCGCATGCCAAACGTGGCGAGTATTGGCAAACGCCCACAAAGCTGATGAGGGAGGCCTACGCTCAGGAGTGAACATCCAACGACTAATGTGGTCCAGGTGGTAGTGTCCTTGATAAGAACCAATAAAATAATTCATTTATATTTTTATATTAAAAGTGCCGAGTTATCATTGAAAATTAGATTTACTAAATCAGAACCTTTATTTCTAGAAAAATACATTTATAACATTCTACTGTGTTTTTTATGTTATTCGAGTTATATAATTTACCCCCAACAGACGTCTCGCTGACATTGGCAAATGATTAATTAAATTATTTTGCGTTATATAATCTGCTAATTAAAGAAGTTTATAAAAAAAATTTTAATAGTCAGAGCATATTCAGTATAAGATTATATTATATACCATATAATCTACAAAGATGTGTGGATTTAGTGACGCTGACTTTAATGCAGTTCATATGACTATATTTATAAATAATAAATAATTTGTTGACAACTTTTAATAAAGTAACTGTTGACTTTCTTCTCGGGTCCTCTCAGCAGAACTGGCATTGAAAATCTAGTGGCAGCTCCATGTTAATTATATTTCTGTGAATGTTATTGTCTGTAAATGATGATTGAATAGTGATTTTAGAACATTCTTCGATATAGTAAATTTTTGATTTTGGTTTGATTTTATAGCATAAGCATGGAACAATAATCGAAAATGTTTTTATCTGATAGTATTAAAACTAAGTAAGGGTAAAATAAAAATGCTTAGAAAAATCTATAAAATAAAAAGACCCCTCTAAACTTTTCTATATAAGCTGATTGCACACGTCGTATAGGACAGAAACGATTGTTCTAAATAATTCGATACTCTAAAATAAAACCAAGCATCATTGAAGGCTTGGTGAAAGGCAAAGAGTGTTCGAGGATCGCACTTACGCGTAAGGGTGAAGTGCCCTTTGTAGTTGTGGTGTATTAGTGAGCTTTGGGAATAGTGAATTTCTTAGTGTTTTACACGTGTAGGTTATTAACCTTATTCTACTTAGTATATAAGTGTAAACTAAGTTGACACTTCAAAGCAAGTTCTGGAAAATGTTTAAGTGACAGCTGCTCCTATTTGGGTACAATCCTTTTTAGAATCATCTTAATAACAATAGTGTGGCCGTTGAGAGAGTTGGAAATTCTACAAATGAAGACAAAAATATTTTTTTAAACAATTACTTTTACGAGTAGTTAGAAGTAGATTATTTATTATTAGTTTATATCTCGCTATAGCCCTAGCATTAGAAACTATTATGAAATCTTACGATAAAAGAAACGTATAAATCTTTATTTAAAACGTAGTCGTTAATTACCAATGCGTCAGTTCAAAGAATTCACGTTTTTCAATAAAACGACGATAAATAAAACAACATTGAACACAACGCAATATGTTAAAATGCTCATTTCCTATTTATAAATAAACAAATAAACGCCTTAAAATGAACGTCCCCCAGTAGAATGTGAATTCTGTGTCGGGTCTGCGGAAACACATACAAGCATACATACATACAAACGCCCAGACCACGACAAACATTTGTTTGACCAATACAAATATTTGTCATGAGAGGGGATCAAACCCGCGATAACTAGTGCATCAGTTAGTTGCTGTAACCACTGCACCGAAGCGTCGTCAGATTGCATCGTCAGAATTATAATTGTAGGGCTTGAAGCGCTAAATCGTATGTGATAGTTAATCTATATATATTGGGGCGTAATAAATCCAGCACTGTTATTACAATATTATTTATTTAATATATTTAACACGATACTTAGAACACTTGCTATTCTGTTGAAGACTGTCCTCCGACTACCATAACATTTATTTCGTCTATCGCTCACATACTCTCCCCACCGTTTAGTTCCCTACTAAACGGTAAAAAACGACTTAATATATATTTTTACATTCAACAATAGACTCAACATTTTGATTACATTTATCGTTATAATTATCAATATAATTTTGTACATTAGTAATTAATATGTATTATTGCATGATTGTTACGAAAGTTACAGAATAGCCTTAATTATGCTTACATATAGATAACGGATAAAGAAAGAAATTTAATATTTACTAATAAAACTCTAAAACCACTGAAATTATTTTAAGTATGAAACTTAATAATACATTAATCTAATTAATTAAACTATTACATTAATTTATCGATATATCTATTTCTATGTATCCGATCGTATTTGTATAAAATGAAAACTGTACAACTGTACCATCAATATACTATTTCCTCTGATGAATGAATTTGGTTGATCTGAAGAATTGAATCTTGAAAAAAATCTGGTTGCTTTGAAGAGATCGCTCTTTAGCGACGCCTTTTGCACTTATTTTCGTTTGTTTTGTTTTTTGTAATATTTTCTATTTTTGGTGTACAATAAAGAATAATAATTATAATTGACAATTATAAGTAAACAAACAAATCTTTCATATTTTAGTATCGATATCGTTAACAGTAACGAATCGTTGTTCATTTCGTTGTACTGAATATCGTTTTCATCAAAGTATAATACCCCTTAAAACCCCTACTAATTACAAATGATACTGCTCGACGTTAAAGTATGGTTTGTCGTTGTTGATCGTGAGATTACAATGTCACAAATTATAATTTTAAATAAGTTAAGACTCAAGTTTATTACTCTATTAATAAGATAAAGTACCTGGATGACCGAGCTTTGCTCGGTTAAATTATATTTAGATACATTACATACTATACATTACGACATAATAGTAAAATAATAGGAATTGGTTATTTAAATAAAAAATAAAAAGAGCTCTTTTTCTCACAAAATAAGAAACTTGAAAAACAAATGGTAAAAAAATTGGTCTGTAGACACCTGGATTCGAACCCGGGTTTTTTGATTTCGAATCCGCCCGATTCCTATCCGAGCTATTATAAGCTTGTCAATGACGGCGAAATTTACCTTCGTATTCTAATGATATTTTTTAATTGCGTAAAAAACGGATAAAACGACATTTTCTAAAAATAAATCCTAGCTAGATCGATTTATCGCCCCCGAAACCCCCTGCATACTAAATTTCATGAAAATCGTTGGAGCCGTTTCCGAGATTCAGATTATATATATATACAAGAATTGCTGGTTTAAAGATATAAGATAAGATAAGGTTAGTTCAAATTAGTTCATTATCAACATCTTAAAAAGCTTCACTGACTAAACAACTAACTTGCGAACTCTTGAAAATCTGCTATAATTCTTTTGTGTGTATTGTTATGACTTTTATAATCAAAATATCAAAAAAATCACTAGCAACATGTCTACGCCCGCATTACAGACTGGCCTGTTGGCGCAGTTGTCAATGATCAGGGTCATCTTTTTGCTCTAGGGATGTAGGTTCGATTCCCGCTCCGAATCTTGGTGGTTACGAGTATTTATTGCACGCCTCTCGCTCTACTCTCGACATGCCGCTATGTGACGATTTTACAATATATAATTTGTTAGTATGTCTGAATTTAGAAACTAAATCAATGAAAAGGGGGTGTATTGAAAACTAGATATATTAAATTATAAAGTCAGCATATTTTTTTATTGTTATTACGTATATTATTTAATTAAAGCCAAGCATATAGATATACAATGATATTAGATATTAGAGTTCTTTTGATATACAATAGGTACTTTTACTCGTAAAGATAAAAGTTGGAAAGAAAAAATAATTTTTATTATTATGAATTTTTAATCATACATTTACTAATTGTGATGGCGCTTGCTATTAAAATATATTGTATTCTGTTTATTTTACACAACCAGAATGAGGAATACCTAAAAAATTTAAACTGAATGTCGACAAAACGGACGGAATGTTTTTAAAAACTTATTTTTTTTTACAGTTTTCCTTTATATTAATTGATTCTAATTTGTAATATAACAATCGCGTGAGGCGTGCACTTTTGTAATTTCCAAACTTTTTAAATATGCATTATGTATATTTATATTTATTCCAAAATAAATGTATATCAGTCAGCTGCTACCTAAAATACAGACATCAAGTACAGTATAGTATCTTAAATATATTTATACCTATATTTATTTACAAAATAATTAAAAAAACTGACTTATTAGCGAACATCGAACTTCTTTTTTACACTGCTGATTCTGATTAAACTAATTTTATACTTTAGTAAAAAAAATAGTGTATGTGGCACGATATGGATCGAGTATTATGGTGTTTTATTTTCTAGTCTCCTTATAATATATTTTTAATTCTGAAAAATGATCAATTTTGAGTTACAACACTATTGTATTATTAGTCCAATATGCCGACTTAAATAAACTGATACTTGTTTAATGCTTTATTTAAATAAAATTGAATAATATAAGTCGTGAATATTATAATACAATAAGTAAACTTGACTAAAATAGTTTAAAAAAATCTCATCATAAATGTTGTTAAATCGCTGCTAAAGCCGATTTTAATAGGATAGTTTGAACACAGAGTATATGTATTATATACGAATGTTCATATAATTATTTAAAAAGAAAAAAAGGAACTTAAAAAAATATTTATTATTAAAATAAAATCATCTTTCATTAATTAAATTATCTTTTAGAGTAACGCCAATAACAAATCTTATAATTTAGTTTTTTTGAAATTGTTTTTAAAAAGTCGGAATAATTCCTTCCCTAATTATCCCGATTACATTAATTCGATTATTTATTTGTTTTAAATGTTATTTTAGTACTATATAAAGTATTCTATATCTTCCGAGATTCAATGAATTACATAACAATCTATTAACGAACGGATGTAGCTTCCAAAAGTATCTCGAAGAATCCGTCGAGTCTGGCTACGATCAAATAGTTTACGAGTTATAGACACCGCACATCGTAAGAAATTTCTTTTAATAAACTTTTATGGAACTCAGTAGATTATTCGTCCACTTCAAACGCTTTCCGGTGACGTGGAAATTTCGTATTATACCAGAAAATTTACAAATATAACTCACCTTTCGAAAACTAGATGCGAATAACTGAATCGAAATTTCTAATCAACAAAGACTTCAATAGATATTTCTGTTAGAAAATTTCTAAATCTCTAACAATGTGCGGAGGATTTATATTTTCACTACCATTGTTTAAGGGGAAATGTTCCTTTGTAATTCATAAATAACTCGTTTCGTTATTGTTTAATGTTCGGTTTAATGCTTGTATTAAATCGTAAAATATTTTTTTACAAGCAATGAAAAGTTTTATTATCTTTCATTGACGACTCTTCTTCTACTTGATAAATAAAAAATATATAAGCAATGTTTTTCATATTCACCAGAATATGAAAAGGCAAATGAAATTTTTAATTTCCGTCAAATATTATGTATATGCCGTTTGAGTGCTATTTCACTTTTGGAAATGTTAATGTTGTCTGATTTTTAAAAAGGTTTTTGTTTGACTAAATTCATTTTCTTTTATTATAAATGAAATGTTATTTAAGTAATTTTGACGAACCGAGGATGGTAGTAGGTAGATTTTGTGAATCGCTATCACGTCATGAGCTAAAATGTGCGCTGGAATCGCTTAATGTTCTGAATTTGTCTCTTAAATTGAATAATTTAAAAATATATAAAATTAATTTAAGTAAATGGATCGCATTTCAATTTTTTTTAAGTATGAAAAAAATTATTGTGAGAACATTTGTACGTTTCGAAAGAAATTCTTGATACACATAATAAAGTCGGCAATCCACAGTAGAGCAGCGTGGTGTATTAAACTCCGAAACATTTCCTTCATGAAACTATCGATATTTACCCAACAATAAGACATGATTACAGTTACAGTACTCTACAGTTCTAGACGACCTGCTTTATTTTGCCAGCATTCCCACTAAATTTTTCCACTCATGAGTAAAACCTGTTATGTTGTATGTTGAGAGAGTTCAAGCTTACTCCGCTACGCTGCTACTGTTTTTTCATGCACGTTCACATAAATTTATTAAATTGTTTCTTGTGAATACAATGATACGATGAATATCAGAGTCCACTGATTTGATCATTGAATATGTATACTAGTGATTATTAACTAACTTGTCATTGAAATTCACTTATACGTAGTGAATACAGCTTCACTAACGTAGTTTATTAAAATTTTACTAATTCTTATTTAGAGAGTACTTAACCAACCGCGACACTTTGGTTAAGATTTAAGATACACGTGTATTTTTCTTTTCATTTATCTAAGCTCTAATAATATATATCTAATATATCTTTGAGATTTACAGTTACGTTTCTCAATATAGTACCCATATAAAGAAAAATTAATTGCTAACATGACTGACATAATGACTTTTGGCAGTTGATTGAAGTCAGCCAGTGACCCAAAGCGTTCACTCCGACTAACGTAAAAAAAATACACTCAACATATTCCACAATAAGAAATAATATTGAAAAGGTTTTTTTTTGCATAAAGAATTCTAGATCTTACCAGCAAATTTATACGATACGTAACAAAAATAATTCCATGCTAACATTAAGAGTTTCGAGTTTTATAGAGGACCGACCGAATGGATTCAATTAAAGTTTTGCATGGTTATTGTTGCCTTCTGTAAATTTATTAAACCGAGAGTCCGAGTACCTCGACTTTTGGGTTTAAATGTCCTTTATTACATGCTTTTGAGTATTTTAAAGTTGTCGTATTAATTCTAATTTATTTTCTTAAGGTTTGACTAATCTTTCCTCTTTAAAGTATTGCTTAAGGGATCTTATATTAAACAATTGTTCTATTCTATCTAATTTTATTAATTAATTTATTCTTCTATGTGATTCATGTATCTTTTTCCATAAAAAATTTAAGATATCTTATAAATCCGGAAAAAGTTTTTGATTGCTTTTTCACATTTAGAAGCACGTAAGATACTAACAACTTCTCTGAAACTTTTCGGAATAGTTCGAAAAGATTCTACAGAAAACAAGGATCAAACACAGTCCTAAGTATGGTTGGAATATTATGAACTTCCAACTTTCCGTCCCACTACAAACTTGCTAATGATGTTAAGGTAGACAACATGTTCAGATTCATTATCTTTTCCATATACATATTCATATTTATATTTATGATATGAAAGAGTACGCTCATATATGTAACTATATATATTTTGAATGCATGTATATTTTCTTAACATATTCTATGAAATATTGTATGATATACGAAAAAAGGCACTGAAACGAGAAAAAAGGCTCGCAAAAAGCTGGTATGGTAGCCCTGAGCCACTACTATGACTTAATAATATTAATAATTGATTTACTTATAAAGTTTTTTTTGTAATAATATCATAACACATTATTGCGTAAGTGTCAAGTTTCAGTTAGCGTTCTAAAATGTGGCAGCAATGTGACCTTACCAAAGGTTTCATAATTAACTAAGGTCTTACTTTCGTATGTGATACTTTATTATTGTTTGTTTTTATGAATTAAAGCATTTTATTTACTGAAATAATACATAATTTAATCATTTTGTGAAAATATGTACAAAACCTTCCTTTCCCCGACAAAATAAAAGTGATTATTAAATGTCGAAAATTTGTAACTTTATCATTATTCAGAGCTGTTTACATTATACTGAAATATTTACTCATATGAATTTTTAATTTAACATAAAAAACATTTCATATTTTGAATATCAATCCCTATTTTCTCATTATTCATTTAACGTTATTACAATACCCAAAACCTTTCTATAATTCCATAATTCCAAGAAGAGTCATTCTTCTAAGATTTTAATAAATTTCCTTTTCTTTCCAGGAAACAAACCAAGCAATAAAACCAATTAAATTTAACAACAAAGAGAAAACCAAATAGAGTCAAATGGAAAAGTGTAAGACATTCGAAATATACCATGTAATAATTGAGTGAAGTGAAATTAATATATTCTACAAGTGTGGTGATGACGTATATAGTCTAGTGATATGGATACATAAACGCTGTAATGGGGTGTGGCCAGAGCAAAATAAATCTTTATCCGAGGAGAAATAAAAATGGTGGAAAAGGGAACAGTGCCAAAAAGTCAGGTGAGGATTTAACAGTGAGCGATGGAAAATAGATTGTCTCAAAATCTGTCTTAATATTGATTTATATTTAGAAGATTTGTCTTAATTGAAATCGACTCGGATAAATAGAGACTTAATTTTTTTTTCCATGTATTAAATTAAATCTAACGCTATCCCTTCAAACGCGTTCAAAAACGTTTTAATACTCGTACGCGAACCAGAAGTTACTACACATACATTTTGTACTAGAGCAGAAACTTTCTCATATAAAACTTCCATATTTAAATGCAAACTTCTTAATTTTCTGTTAGAAATAGGAAATCATCATAGAACAGATCCGACAATCGTTAGAAAAAAAAAATGTCACGATTTTAAGAAAATAAAATTTTAATAAAGTGTTGTGCTGCTTAATTTCTTAATAGGGTAAATCAGGGTTAATAGGGTAATCAGGGTTAAAAAAAACAGTTTTTTTTTAATAACAAAACATCCTGTTTACAACAAAATATATACAAAAACATGTTTTAAACAAATATTTATTATGTTTTTTATGCAGCTGCTTAAGACATGCTTAAAACGTTCTTTTAAATTCATTAATAAGTATGGGTACGTTCGCGCGCCCTGTTCTAATTGATTTCATCACTTTTTTATCTATGCATTCCACAGACAACATGCGCGGAAACGGAAATGGGACATGCGTAATGGTATTTTATTTGTCAGTTTTAAATAAAAATAATAGGTACTTAATAAATGTAAAAAAAATAATTTTGTTTATTATCTTTTATGAACAACAGCAAACAATTATTTACTAAAGTTTGAGAGTTAAATTCAGTTTTTGATTAAAGAAGTATCATTTCCGCGCATGTGGTCTGTGGAATGCATAGATAAAAAAGTGATGAAATCAATTAGAAGAGGGCCCGCGAACGTACCCCATGTATGAGTATCTTATTAGTAAAACAGCCATATTAAATCTACTCTATTATACTGGGTGAATCTCGGACAATCGATGATATTTTAACCACATGGTAACACGCTGGTCATACTGAACAACTTTCCCCAAGAAACATATCCTCGCAAATGAAGTTTCTTTTTGGGATCTCCCATACAAAGTTCGTTACCTACTACCATTTTTTCAGCATCTCCAGCATCAAAATCATTAAAATGTCGCCAAAGCGGATCTTTTTTACATTCTGTCATCATTTTAATTGTTTATCACACAACTTTGGTAAGCTATATACAATGTCCTAGTAAAAAACAATTTCTAATCTAATCCTATCCTATAACAAGGAAATAACAACGTCCAACTGACAATCATCTCTACTTGCTAACCCACACATAACACACGCACGTGGCACACACTCTCCGCACATGAGCTGCCTCTTATTTCTGTTTCGAGAATGTAAGGCGAGTAATAGAAATGAATGTTGCCAGCTTCATAGACAGTATCTACCAAAAAATTAGGGTGCGTTCAACAATCACTACACGTAAAAAAAATAGTGTCTTTTATGCGTGTTTAAAAAACGTTTAAAACAAATGGTTTTAAAACACATTTTAAGTATGTATACATTTTTTAAAGTGTTTTAAACAATTGTTGAAAACAATGCCAACCCTGAGGGTAATATTTGAAATGACAAAAAGGACAACCCTTACATAAGCTTCAATTTAGAGTTAGAAATACGAAAATAGACTAACGCAATTACAGAATATTATTACGAGTAAAGATGTTTATTTTCTCGTAAAGCGTGGAAAAGTTTTCCATGATCAACAATTTCCGTTTTCGTTATATAATTTATTTGCTGTAGTTTTTTGATTACGTGCGTGTAATAAAAATAATGCGTAACTGTATATCGCAATGTATTTGTTATATTATGGTTTTATGACACATGAATTAAGGAAATAATTAAATATTTGTTTTTCCTTATCTTTTGTTTAATTAAAAAATAAGCCTAGGTTTCACGAAGCATTCTGTTCTCAGCGAAGTTGTCAGGATTTCAGCCATATTACATACATCTCATTCAAGTTAGTTCACTTCATTAGGTCTCTTTCGAACCTTCTTGTGATTTCTTTATACACAATACAATCATACATTGTTAGTATTTTGTAACGCGATTTCCATTTGTTGACACCCTTTTTCTTTCGGTAATTTTAATATGAAAGCAGTCGTACATCAATGAATACGTAAAGATAAAAATTGATCTAAGCGTGGCATCCCAACGTTATATCTAAGCTATAAAAAGTATAGTTTATTTAGTCGATTTACACACGTTGACACGTAGATACCTGAAGTCTTGAAACGCTAGCGCTGGACGCGTCGATTATTTTCATGGTTGTAAAATGTTCACATTTGTAAAAGAAAATTTTTCAGGATGTGTTTACTTATTCAACCTATAGATTCATCTGCATTGCTTTGAGTTTAATAATACTATCAATTTATAATTTTGTCAGTAATTTTAATATTTTAATGAGTCTGTAGCGTATCTTATCTATCTCAAAGCTACGTTATCGTGACATCATCATCGCTTCCTCAAGCTTTCGAGCAGCAAGTCATACAGCCAGCCAGCATCCACGGCTACTACGGGTATCCTGACCACCAGCATGCAGCGGACGCACATTCCTGGTCATTACCCACAGCCTTCGCAGCGACCTTGGCACACTGCACTTCGGCCGGTCAGCAAGCAGAGACGCAATTCTCTCCTTGTCGACGCAGCAGCCAGACACTACGCAGCACTGCACCAACCCGACTCACTGGGGCATCACCGCAGACAGTTCCGACTCACCGTAAACTATGCGACATCTGGTTCCGACTCACTGGAACTTTCCACTGGCCCGACAAGCATCACAAAATGTATGGAGGACTCAACCTGCTATCGATCTCCGGTGTCGGAGGGGGAGTGATGTAGCGACAACTATTTCGCCACATATGAACTGACGTATCCTACATCGTGCTATCAAAGTTTTCAAAGCGATTTAGTATATATACAAGAACCCGACAACAAACGTTAAGTGGCGCGTAGCCCACCAGACACACATCCGTCTGGTCGAAGGATCCTTCCTTTTCAATGGCAGCCTCTCTCTACGCCAAAAGTCTGTTAGTGTAATAAACATTATTTCTTATAAGGTATGGTAGATACCACCGGCTTGTCACTTCTTACCCCTTCTACTTTCTTATAAAATACCTAATAATACCGTTCACCACAACAACAAACATAAAAATTTAAATTTAAATCAAATGGTAATCGTGGTATCACTGATTGAAATAACAACATAACAACATTAAAGAATTTTTTATAACTTTGAAATTCAAATACTTTTGCTTAAATAACACGTAGAATTTATTTAAGTTATAATTATATTCAAGACCATTCAAGGCTAATTATATAAGAACTTCCAAATTTGTATAAATTATTTTACCAATATAGTATTCGTACCTATTCACCCCGTTTTACGGAAATTATTTCTTCCTCGACAGATTAGGTTGGTAATATTGGATTATTACTTGTCGTATATGAATCGTATCTCTTTAGTGCAATTTCCAGTAAGTGCCAAGCCGCTGGTAGATACCGCTGACGACCGTTCCGGTCGACTACCTCCGATGACCGACCGATGATGACGACCGTTTTGGTGCAGTGGTGCGAGTAGTTTCCTCAACGCCGCGCGCCGGCAGTCGTGGGTTCGATCCCGCTCGAGACAGATATTTGTATTTGTACAAATATTTAATCCGGTCTGGATGTATGTCCTTGTGGTACTCCCTACTGTGTCTCAGAGAGCACATAAAGCCGGCTGCCCCGGTTGTTATCATAGACATCTGATAACGGTCGTTACTCACGGTAGAGAAATTATCCGCCAACACGCAGTGGAGCAGCGTGGTGGATTAAGCTCCAAACCTTTGTCTACATGAAGCAGAGGCCTTCGCTCAGCAGCGGGTTTTAAAGGTTTTTTTACAGGTTTACAGGCTGATACAGTAATGGTAAATAAGGCATGAGATTCCACGTCCAGATCATGGAAAATGAGTCTTCATTTCCACTATTTTTGATGTACCAATATGCTATTATTTTCATATACTATATCGTCTGGTATGAGCTTTTTAATCCTAAAAAAATTGTGTCGTTGTTAAATTTTCTTGGATTTTTTTTTTTTTTTAATTTAAGAAGCTGATTTTTACTAAACATATTCTACAAACCAGATGCCAAATAAATTATATTACAAAAGGGAATATAAGAAAAAATGTATAGTAAACATATGTTTTCTCGACGCTAACAGACCTTAAATGATAATATCCGCATCTCACAATGTGGACGATGGGAGTTTTATAAGAAAACGTTACAGCCCGACAAACGAAGTCACGGCAATTTCACTTTTCAACATCGCTGCCCTAAATTTATCTTATTACTATACTTTAACAAGTGCTTAAAACATTCATCCGATGTTCGTTAAGTAATCTACTTAAACATAGTGCTTAAGACCTCTCAGAGTTTTTAAATAAAGATAGTTTAGGTGGATGTGTAATAACTTTTTAACAAACCAACGCTATTATAGGTACATATATAACTAGAATGTCATTTGTTTAAAGTTTCATTTTTAACACCAGATAAACATTTGAAGACTTAAGACCATTTTAAAAATTAAAATATTGTGTATAAAAGACGTCTAAATTAAAAACGTAAAAAGGATATATAAATAAAGCCTCTTTATATAAAGGAGCATTCTCATGTGTATAAATTCCTTTACCTGAATGGAGCTGAAAAATATCTTTAAATACCAACAAAGCAATAACAGGATACTATCACGTCACCGGTTTTATTGTGAGACTTGTCCGTTGATCCTGAATGAAAGCAATTGAAATACATTCCATGGTTATTGTATGTAAGCGACCCTTATGACGTAAGTAATAATGTACATAATTGTTTATGTATATTATCATATTTGACACAGGTAAAATGTTTGCAAAAGTAGCTTAATATTCATGAAAACAAGCGCTCGAGGCTAATTTCTGATGAGGTACGGCATATTTCGTATTATAAACAGTCTATATTTATTATTATTACTACAAAAAAGGAATTTTGAAATTTAAATTATTTCTATTATATACCTATGTTAAATATTCGCCGTGACTTAAAAGTTATATGGAATAAACTATACAGCGCGGTGTTACCTGTATAAGTCCTGAACCCTTGGGAATGTCGTAATAAAATGTACCCGTACGTGTACGTGCGAAGTATCTGGATGAATAGTAAAGCGTCTGTAATACATGTTTGATCGTTGATGTCGAACCTGTAGATAGTTAACAAAATAATTTGATTGCTGACAATATTTCTTTACTTATAAACATTATTACGTCACACCCATTACATATATTATTATTACATCATAGACATTAAATAGATCACTACATATTATTAAAAAAGTCCTCCGCTGCGTCTGTCTGTCTGTCTGTCTGTTCGCGATAAACTCAAAAAACTTTTTTTATGCGTTTTTCACCAATAGATAGTGATTCATAATAAAGGTTTATGTACATATACATACCCCGGGCGCAGCCGGGACGGACCGCTAGTTTTCTTATAAACCACTTAGAACTAAATGCATTACCTATTAAGGTGAATATCGCATGTAACGTAAGTAGGAGAAATAACTTATATTAAAAATAGCTTTGTCCGGGACGTTGTCCACAAATAAGTTTTACTTTAGTAGTGGTAGGAGCTTATTAGTTGTGTAAATGATTGAAGGAAGTAACTAACCACGATTCAAAAAGCGCCATCAGCGCCATCTATTATGATAGTGTCGTATTTCAAACTGTTGTGAAAATAAATCTCAATCCGTCAACTTTGACGTTTTTCCTTCGTTTTTTTTATTTTTATTTACTGGATTTAATACGTGATATTGGCAGAATCAAGCTAAAACTGTTCAACAGAAAACCATAAAATCAATCAATCAATCATTTACCCACTGAGTTTTGAAAATGAATATTATTTATTATTAATTAAATCCTTCCATTGAAGGTAAAATAATATGTTATAGGATTACCTTTTCTTATTATATTTTATTACCTATTCTTCTCTCTCACATCGTTATTCAAAGCACAAAATTCAAATTACAAAAATTTTTGACAGAGTAAAGCATATCCTGCGTATAATAGTGATGTGAATGAATGAGTTGAGAAACTTAGAGTTAGGTTACTTAAACCTAACCTAGATATATAGGTATATATATATATATATATAACTTTCTCAATTCATTATCACAATTCTGTATTTATTATTTTATGACTGTGAATTTCGAGAGGATATGTTTTTATTATAGAAATGTCATTTAAAAACACCTACAATCTGGAGGCACGGCAGTGCCTCCACCAAGTCGAGCAAAAAAAAAAAGTGGCACCGCCGTACTATCTTTTCTCGAAGCAACTCAGGCCATTTTCGACCCCCTATAACTTCGTTGTGGATAAAACTAGAAGTCTGAATTTTCAATACCCAAGCAGGCATTGTATAAACACGGTATATTTCAAATTTCATTCAATTTGAACCAGTAGTTTAAGAATTATAATTAGTCAAAGTTTCGAATTTTGTCACTCACTGACTGACCGATCATCAAAACTCTAAGGCACTTCTAGCAGACATAAAAGCTTCAAATTTAGAATACCATTAGTGTTTAGTATATAAACCAAGGAAAAATTCAAATATTTTGCAATTTCGGTCCAGTTTTCTAGATACACCAACTGCATAAATAACTTTGTAATCCCATATAAATATATAGGATTACAAAGTTACATTTGCAGTGAATGAATCAATGTACCCGTACAAGTATAACATAGTGGAATAATAGGTGTAGATAGGTACCTAGATATAATTATCTTCAAAGGTAACCTGTAAAATGGTCAACGGAATGAAAAAGCAAGAATGGGACATGTCTTATGTAGCTGTACCAAAATCACGCAAAGTATTAAAGAACACTTATAAATCATAACCGCGACTGGCTGAGGTGATTTGCCCGCTCCACGGCTTCCACGCTTCCCGTACGTAAGTTATTTTATTTTATTCAGTTGGCAGCTATAATAAACCTATCCCTCTAATCGGTTTCTACACTGCATTGTAGCAAAACGCTCAATCGCGTGGCGGCACGTCTTTGCCGATAGGGTGGTAACTAGCCACTACCAAAGACTCCCACCAAAGCAGATCAGAGAAAGAAAATTTACTCTGCCGGGGATTGAACCCGGGATCTCCCGCTTAATATACAACAGCGCGCACCATTTCGCCAGCGTGATCATCATTTTTGAGTTCATATAATTATGTCATTATTAGAATGCACCTGATTGATTAAGTGAGTCATAACAGCAATAACTGTTAATTAATGTATATTAACATTAAATAAATAAAAATAAATATAGAAAATAAGGACTCAAAATAACTTTTGTATTTTAAAGCTATAACTTCTTGATGAGAGTAAATTTTTATACGATGCGCGTGTACTCTGTGACAAAAAACCGACAACATAAAGCTAAGTAGTAGGCGCCGCGCAATTGCGCTAACTTACTTCATTGCGCTGGATGTGTCAACTCACTTTTTACAAGCTTTTATTTTGTTTCACCTGTCTCGATATTTGTCATCAAATCTTGCAAATTAAATTTGATCCAAAATAATAGTAAATCATGTGACAATGCAATATTATGATTACATGGTGCTGATTTGATGGAGGAGCTAGAAGGTAGCCAAAGGAAGGATTTTGGGCCCGTTCGAGTCCTCTAGACGAGTAAGTTTGTCTTTCAATGGTAACCAGGGTCTGGTGATGAAGTTGGAATGTGGTCATAGGAACTTAGTAATGAAACGACGCAACCCCATCGAGTTTTGGCTCGTTTGGTTCGTCTTAACGAATACTTTGTTTTGAAATGGTTACCAGGGTCTGATCTGATAATAGAGCTGGAAGGTGGCTATAGGAACTTCGCAATGAAACGACACAAACTCATCGAGTTCGGGCTCGTTTGGATCGTCTTGATGAGTAGTTTGTCTTTCAATGGTAACCAGGGTCTGGTGATGGAGCTGGAATGTGGTAATAGGAACACCCTAATGAAAACTACGCAACCCCATCGAGTTTCAGCTCGTTTTATTCGCCTTGACGAGTACTTTGTTTTTAGATGGTTACCAGGGTTTGATCGGATGATGGAGCTGTAAGGTGGCCATAGGAACTTCGCAATGAAACTAAACAACCTCATCGAGTTCGGGCTCGTTTCAATCCTCTTGACCAGTAGTTTATCTTTCAATGGTAACCAGAGTCTGATGATGTAGCTAAAAGGTGGTCAAAGGAAGTCAGTAATGAAACGATGAAACCCCATCGAGTTTCAGCTCGTTTAATTCGGCTTCACAAGTATTTTGTTTCAAGACGGTTACCAGGGTCTGATCTGATGATGGAGCTGAGAGGTGGCAATAGGAACTTTGCAATAAAACGACACAATTTCATCGAGTTCGGGCTCGTTTGAATCGTCTTGACGAGTAATTTATCTTCCAATGCTAACCAGGGTCTGATGATGGAGCTGGAAGGTGGTCATAGGAACTCTATAATGAAACGACGCAACCACAACGAATTTAGGCTCGTTGATTCGTTTTGATGAGTACTTAATTTTTAGATGGCTACCGGGGTCTGATCTGTTGATGGAGCTAGAAGGCAGGCAAAGGTACTTCGCAATGAAACGACAAAACATCATCGAGTTCGGGCTCGTTTGGATCATCTTGACGAGTATTTTGTCTTTCATGGTAATCAGGGTCTGGTGATGGAGCTGAAAGGTGCTCATAGGAACTCTGTAATGAAACGACGCAACCCCATCGAGTTCGGGCTCGTTTTAATCCTCTAGACGAGTAGTTTGTCTTTCAATGGTAACCAGGGTTTGATGATGTGGTTAGAAGGTGGTCATAGGAACTCTGTAATAAAACGACGCACCCCAATCGAGTTTCGGCTCCTTTGATTCGTCTTGACGAGTACTTTGTTTTAGTGGGTTTTCAGGGTCTGTTTACAGATGGCGCGCACCAACCATTAACTCGGCGCATCGTCTTATTATAAGTAAAACTTTTTACGTACGTACATAAGTATACATTCACTTTTTTAAATATTATTTAAAAATTTATTTTTATGGAAGTTTAGGTGTAAAAAATCGACAGCAATCTGACAACACTGTTTCCGGCTAAACATACTTCATTCATCTCTCTTATCAAGTATTTCAAGTTGTCAACTTGAGATCACAATATGTATGACATGACAATAAAATTATATATCTGTATCGTATCGAAAAAGAAAAAGAGGAAGAATATCTACAAAAATAAGAAAAGCTCATTAGACCTAGCGAAGGCTTTAAGAAAATACGCTGTTGATATTAAAGAAGTAGAAGACACCGGAAAGGAAAATAAGTAGGACTGTCTACAAAAAGAAATAAGATGCCATCAAAAACATAACTTGTAAAAAGAAACCAAGTCTCGCAACTCACTTCTTCTTCCGTAAAAAGTTGTGAGATCCATGTAATACCAAGTCGGCTAATTTATTCAAACCCTACTTAAGGGTTCGTCTGTTTTAAGTTATTACGTTAGTAGCTAACCTAACAACATCGTATAGTGATCATATCAATATTAAAAATCTTTGATGTTTTAAATAAATAGATTGACTTGGCAATCGCATGAAAACAATGTATCTAAGAAGTAACACATAGGAATATTATATTAAATTAGATTGTTTAGTGCGATTGCCAAGGCAGTCTATTTATTTAAAACATCAAAGATTTTTAATATTGATATGATCACTATACGATGTTGTTAGGTTAGCTACTAACGTAATAATTTAAAACAGAAGAGCCCTTAAGTAGGGTTTGAATAAATTAGCCGACTTGGTATTACATGGATCTCACAACTTTTTACGGAAGAAGAAGTGAGTTGCGAGACTTGGTTTCTTTTTACAAGTTATGTTTTTGATGGCATATACATGTACTATACGTATACTTTATGTACAATATACTCATGCAAGTTGCGTTTACAACCCTGCTGTCCACAGACTCTCAAAGTTGGCGATTGAGCGCAATAAAATAATTTAGACGATATTTAACAGTAAATATATAGAGCATACCAATTTTACATACCAATTTTCACAACCTCCAGAGCTCCAACCTCAGAAGTTTTTTGAATAATTTCTATTTTTATTCAATGAATATACGTCTAAACTATGACACCGTAATCTTTATTTATTTAATAACATTATTTATCATGAAATACACTAGATTTGTAGAGAAAAATATTTATATACGAATGAAAATGTAAATGTATAGATAGGAAACTCATTAAAGAAACATTCGGAACGGAAACTCGCAGAAAATAAGAAGCTTATACAAAGGAATACCTAATATTAACCTACTTTGAATTTTTATGTTAAGATATAATAGAAGAATTTACCTCTAATATCTACCAATATAACAAAGACTAAGTTATTTATTTCTGTTTAAATTTGCTAATCTCAGGATCGATTTAATGTCTTATTTTTGTGCGAAAAGGCCTTTTTTTACCCGACTGCGACTGAAGGAGGGTTATGTTTTTCGGGTGTATGTGTGTTTGTATGTATGTTTGTATGTATTTATGTCCATTTCTTTGGCACGCTCTACAGCCCAAACGGCTGGACGGTTTGTGACATATGAGGTGTCGTTGGATTTATCTAAATTGTAGTAGTGACAAAGGCTATATAAATTTTCAAAATGGCGCCCGCAAATGGCGGAATGAGGGGGGAAGTGAATTTTTTTTTCTTACTGTAGCAATATGGGTATCAAATGAAAGCTAGTAATTTGTTTTATTCTTTTTAGTTTATAATAAGAGTATTTTACGCAGTCGGGTTTTTGATTTTTTTAATTCTATATTGTGTTTTTGAAAAATGTTATATTTGAACTTACTCGTTACTCGAAGCTACCACTAATTATACCAGAGCTGGAACAAGAAACGTGAATAAAACCGCGTATGTCACGTTTTAACTTTAAAATATGTTTATTTTCATTATTATCATATTTTAGGTGCTTATTTATTTATATTCGCGATAATTTTACTTAATATCTAATACATCGATTCTTAGCTTAAAAATACTACAGTATAATTAATTCCAAAACCAGTATGATTTTTACTTTCGTTATATTCGAAATGAGGGATATTTAAAAAATAATTAAGTTTTTTTAAATTGCGCCGTAACAGACTGTCATAGATTCGGCGTCACTGAGTTTCTCATAATTTCTCGCATAAACTTCACTTTACGGATTGTTGATATCTCATTATAACGAGGTGATTCAGTGTTCGTGGCAGTCTTAAACAATGTGATATTCGGGGAATAAAGATCCAAAGTAAACTTTCGTTTTCTATTATGAAAAAACAAAACTTTTACTTCTGTATTTGAAAATAAAAAAAAAGCTTACCGACAGCGCTGGATTTGCACTAGGGGCAATTGACGCTAATGCCCATGGAGGCAAATTTTCTGGGGCGGTGAAATCGAAGCGTGAAAAAAAATCTTAGCGCAATCGAAATTGCTTTAAAAAGTATAATTGTGTTGTAATCATCTTCAAATTATAATAAATAAATTAAGTTATTCGTAATTATATAAAACTAGGGACCGCCCGCGACTTTGCCCGCGTGGAAACCCTTTGAGCGACTTTTTCCCCCACCTCAGGCGCCGCTCGTCGGACCGCCCGCCCCGCCCCCGCTCCCGCTACCGCCTTCGGTACCGCCGCCGTGCCGCTAGATCGCGCATTCAGTTTTCAGAAGCGATAAATGTATCTATTTTCAATTAGGAATCAATCCCGCGGGAACTCCAGGATAAAAAGTAGCCTATGTGTTATTCTGAGTCTACAGCTACCTACATACCGAATTTCATCGTAATCGGTTCAGCAGTATTTGCGTGAAAGAGTAACAAACATCCATACATACATACTCACAAACTTTCGCATTTATAATATTAGTAGGATAACGTTTATAATTATAAATGTTGCAATTAGGGTTGTTCATATTTTTTTTCTATAGACACGCGTTTGTAATGGACTCCTACCCTTAAAAAAAAAACGTGTTCAAATGGAACATACGATATAAGATATAAGATACTCTTAAAAAAAAGGTATACAAGGTAAAGGTATACAAATATAAAAAAAATAAGGTACATATCGATATATATCGGATGAAATGTATCGATTGTAATCTATGCATATTCCTGAAAATAAAAATAAAAATAAGGTCATCGATTGTACTTATCGATATATATCGGAGGAAATATATCGATAATATCGGATTGAAGCGATATATCGCGTGCGTATATCGATATATAATAAATTTAAGTTTGTCAAAAAATACTTTAACGGGTCGACAATGACAACACGTTCATAAGGAGTCTTATAATGGATGACGAGAGTTTGGTTTATCAACAAACCCGACACAAAAGTACAATTTTCACTACCACGTCAACCCTGCCTGGATTAGTCGAGGGATCTGTACATCCCAAAAAAATAAAAAAAAGCATAAACAAGTTAGAAAATCTCAAATTATCAACTGACTGGCGCGTTGAGCAATCTATCGCACAACGATTGCGCAATAATCGCAAATATGCTAATTCGACTAATAATTGAGCTGAGTACTTTTAAAGTTTATCATATAAGTACACAACATAGAATCAAGGAAATATTTTATTTATAAAAATAGTTACTTACTGCCTTTTACCCCTTTTTGTTTTAAAAGTAACGTTGTTATGTATGTATCTTGAATACCTAATAGAGAACTTCAAGATTAATATGCGTCCTTTGTCCGTCCTTGCGCGTCCTTTTAAGGTTTCATATCTTCGTCGTCCTTAAAAGAATACAAATAAAATTACTTTAATCTCCTCTGTGTCATAAATATGAAAAAGAAAGAAAGTTAATGTTAAAAAAAAATCTGAATACTGATATTCTTTTGTTTTGTTTGATTTAATGTTTAATTTTTGTTTTGTTTTATTTGCCGAGGATATCGTGTTCATGGTGGAATCCCTAGAAGACATTTGTACAATGCTCGGTGACTTCGATGGAGTTTCCTGTGTTTGGGCCTTAAAATAAATATGGACAAGACGAAAATGAGAAGAGAATAATATCGATATCCATCTCGTGTCTGCCTGATATCATTAGGGAACTCTATTTTAGAAGATGTTGACGAGTACATATACTTAGGATAAAAGGTCCGGCTTGGTAGGTCCGACTTTGAGAAGAAGTCGATCGTTGAATTGATAAATGTTAGGAAATGTTCGGGAAGTTAAAAAACGTCTTTTCATTCATAATACTTCACTGCCTTAAGTCCAAAGTCATCGAACTAACTATTAACTATGGACCTTTTAAACAAGCTCCAAGTCGCACGGCGAGCAATAGAGAGGGATATGCTTGATATTTCTCTTGGAGATCGAATCAGAACTTATGCGATCTGCGAAAGAAGATCGCCGACATAGCCCAATGAATTTGCAACCTAAAGGGATCTTGAGCAGGGCACATAGCTCATAACATTTATGGCTTATAGCACAGAAAGGTTCTCGAGTGGAAACCATGTACTAGTAAGCGAAGCATCGGACGGTCTATGAGATAGACAGACGACTAGAACGAAGAGTCGCCGTAAGCCGTTCTATAGAAGCTGCTGCGAACCGGTCACTCTGGCGGCAGATGGGGGAGGCCTACAATCAGCAGTGAATATTCAATGGCTAATATAATGGTGATAATAAAAGTTTAAAAAAATTATATTGTTATAAGAAATTAAAATTTTATTATATTATATACGTATTAAAGATAGAATAATATTAACGTTGAACACCGAACATGAATGAACATGAATTCCGTGTACTGAAATTATTTTTTTAACAGAAGGAATTACGAGAATGTACCAAACTGGCTAAAAAGAGGGTCACTTCACTCGTTATAACAAACACATTTTAGTTTTTTTGCGTTCTTTACGTACGTAACAATAAATTAACAAATTTATTAAACTTTAAACATAAATTCATCGTAAATTTTTCTTCAAAATATTTTCTTTTAAATCATCAATACATAAGTCAAGTTATGAAGTAATATTAAATATTTTAGCATGTCGTTAAATACAGATTTATGGTAAAAAAATATAAAACAGATGTTCACATTTCTGCTATGGTTATAATATAAACAAACTAACTTATGACTGCGGTATTGTCGGTATAGAATATAATTGAAACTTGCACTTAATGCCAACCATTTAGTGTCAGAAATATCTGTTAGAAATTTTCTGACGTAAAGCGAAAAACAAGAGGCGTATTTTTTTTTTTAATTCTGCAATACGGTGAGTTATACTAATGAATTAAATCAATTTAGAAATTTTCTAAAATATATCAATGATGGTATGCAGTTTGACTTATACCAAACTACTCTTTTAGAGAATAATATAAAGTGAGTGAGGTTCTTACTCAGAATTTAAAACTTCTCACGGAAGCAAAAACATTGCGGTGATTTGGGAATTCAAACGTTGGATACTTTTGCTTGTGTAAATTACGTATGCTTAAACATTTTATGTATATACCGTTTACTAAAATAGTAATTTGATAGTATTAAGAATGCCTCGTCGTTATTTTTAAGCATTAAAGTAATTGATGCTTTACATCTTTTTTTACATTCATGTATATTGATGCAATATGGTTAGACGTCTTTCGCGGTACACCGTAGTCTCCTAATATTATTCAACAATATTTCTAAACGCGGGTTATATTCCGTTAGTTAGGTTACTTCGCTCCTGTAAGTCTCGCGTGCTCATAAAATTAGCGCGATACGGCAAAAAAAACTCTACATCTTTATATTATTTAGTTTATATTATATAATTAATAACAATATATATAAATATTGTTAGCATTTCATATTTTACTAATTTTATTATTAAAATATTTGATTCTGTAAAACGTTGGTATTAATATTATTATTGTTATTTGTTTCATAGAAATAAAGTACCTAACGGAAGAGAGCAAAGATGACTACACTGTATTCCTAATGATTAATACTGATTTTTAAGTGGATAGTCGCCATCTTTGTGATCTATTTGGCGAGATTGTTGCCCTATAAAAGAGGTAGTTGTAAGACTTGTAAGTGACAAGCAGCTAATTATTGTTGACTATTGTGAGTATTAGTAGTTATTATCGATAAAAGTTGTGTAAACGTGATGAAATTAGTAGCTTTAATTTGTTTAACGTACGATTTGTAACCTACGCTACGTTGTGCGTAAAGTACACGCACGTGAAGGCATACTAACGTCACTTACTATATTGTGGTAAAACAGCGTGTTGGGTCCTACTGTAAAAAAAATGAGTACTTAATCTGTTGATGTTCTAGAGGAATTTTAAGTACGTAATCAATTCTGTGATGTTATTTTAAACAAAATAGTTTATTACTGTCCTAAATAATTGGATTAACAAAATTAAAATGTCAACAATAATATCAAACTCTACATAAATTAGTTTCTGTATTTATTCTAAAGTAAACAAAATGTTTGCTCTGTCCTTTGATCTACATAAAATACAAACATTTGGACAATCCGTGCGAATGGTGGAAAATGGAATTCAAAGGCTTGTCTTTTTATACATACGAACTAAAACTTTTATAAAATAAAAAAAAACAACACACAACACACGTCAAAAATGTCTTTGACATTTTACGCTAATATTACAAAAGAATAGAATTTTCTTTATTAACGCGCTTCCAAAAATTTCTTGTTTAATTTTATTTAAAAAAATTGATATTTTATATAGATATTAAACAAAACGTGAATTTATAATTTTCGAATCATACTTTTTGTTTTTTTCAATAACTAATAATGTATGTTGAGAGGTCAAAGGCAGGACAGTGTCGTCTTAATTTAGTCGTATAATAATTACGTATTTCACTATTGGAATAAATACCATAACTTGTAATAAAAATTTTAATATTTATTTATTTTGCTTCAAATGGCAAATGATGGCCGAATAACGTAGCCGCATTGAAAAATGTGATCTAAAAAAATGGCGGAAAACGTCATAGGAATTTTATTGATCTGCCTTGTAATTTAATATTTTATTTCAAATATCACGTAAAATACCTTATATTTATTTATTTTATCCCACACGAAGTAACTAAATGAATAAGAGAACATTACATAAGATAGAGACCTCCTAAGATAGAGATACTCATACACGCATAACGCGACACTTAAATAATAATAAACACATTTCATAGTTCGTTGTGGTCTGTATAATACTACCTATCAATACAACTAAACCTATTTGCTATTTTATAGTGTGAAAAGTATTTTTTACAGCTTCGCTTGCATAAAGCTCTATAGGCTCAACAAATTATAAGGATTTTGTCCAAAACTAGATGTCTAACTAATCAGACAACTGTTCTGGTGTGGTTGTGCTTTAACACCGGGGGTCGCGAATTCGCTTCCCGCTCGGAGTGAATTTATACAAATATTTTTTATGGTCTGGGTGTATGTCCTTGTGCATCTCCCCATCGTACCTCGGAGAGCATGTAAAGCTAACGGGCTCGGTTGCTATCATATATATGTATGTGATAGCAATTGTTACTCATGTTAGAGAAATTTTCCGCCAACTCACAGTGGATCAGCCTAGTGTCTGAAGCTCCAACTCTTCACCTATATGGAGAGGAGGTTTTTGCCCAGCAGTGGGTTTTTTCAGGCTGATTCATTCATTCATTCAGACGTCCCATGTACGAGTAGTTTTAGCGCGACGTGTTTTAATATGCTACAACATAATATAACCTATGTCTATTTAGATCAAAAATCCTTGCAAATAATAAAATAATTTTCCGCCAACTCAGTGATTCAGCCTCGTGGATGAAACTCTAACCCTTCCACTATACGGAGAGTAAGTCTTTGCCCAACAGAGAGATATTTTCAAATAATAAAATATTTTTCGACCACAGATTATCCAGTGTTTTACCCAGTATTACACACATACAAACAATATCTCAAAATCCGCTCTCCTTACCTCTTTTCTAATAATATATATTAATATATTTTTTAACCTTTTTTTTTTTCTTAACATCATCTAAGTTTAACTCTATACTTTACGCCAGTTCTAGTTCAAAATTTTAGTTTACATATCATCAAATTTTAAAGATTTTCTCTAGTATAGAACACTTTTTTCAAAACTATTTCATTTCTGAAAACATTAATTTTTTTTATAATATTTTTTTTTTTAACATCCACACACACGGTCTTCTGTTCTTCATGTAGACAACTTAACGCCTGTGTTTTAGATAACAACTGATACACATTTTTTTGGAAATAAATATACACATTTAAATAAATATATATAACATCTACACTCGAGACAAGAATCGAAACCACCACCCTAGAGCAGAAAGCAAAGTCACTACCAACTTCCCCAACGGGCCATTGAAATTACTTCCGACACAATATATGCAAGTGATTTAAATTTACTTGTATTTTTTTCCCTTTACTTTACGATCTTACATGTAAACAATTATTTTCTTATTTCATTTGTATTTCATTGCATAAAAATGTAATCAAAAAATGTAAAAAAGGAGCAAAATTGAAATTTGTGAAACGTGCCACATTTGAAAAAAATGACGACTCAGGACATTGTGGGATTTATCGGCATCGATATCAAATAGTCTGCAGGTAATGTTTGAGAGAAAATTTGTTTTTATTTTTATTTTCTGCGTTTTCCATTAACAAAAGCAATTTTATTATATAATGACTAGCTGACCCGGCAAACGTTGTTTTGCCATATAAATAATCTTTAAGTAATAAAAAAATAGGGGTTGGTGATAAAAAAGTAAAAATTTAGGGTTGTATGTATTTTTAATGCCACATTATAAAAAAATAAAAACAAAAAATTTCGTCCAAAAATTAAAAAAAAATTTTTAAGGGTGAACAACCCTTATTACTTAGGTGTATGAAAAATAGATGTTGGCCGATTCTCAGACCTACTCAATATGCTCACAAAATTTCATGAGAATCCGTCGAGCCGATTCGGAGGAGTTCAAGTTCGAACCCCGTGACACGAAAATTTTATATATAAGATATTAGGAATATTCATGAACTAAAGGACAGACGGAAAGTGGTTTTGTTAAAGCACAATTGAACAATCTACCGAAAATAGATGCTTTGACGACTATGACGACCGCATATATTGCATGAACCACAAATTGTACGTTCGCTGAGGTCAAAGGATATCTTGTAAATTCTATTGAATAGGTTTTGATGCATACTTGCACTCATTAATATTTACCGAAACATAATCTCAAATTTTGTTTACATGCAATTAACTTTATTCTATTATTCTAACACATTAAAGTAAATCTATATATAGATGATAATATGTTATCTTAATTAAATATATTTCAAATGTATTATTTTATATATTTTCAATGAACTCTTCAATACAAATTTTCATTTATTAACTTCCCGACTAATAAAGTCACTAAGCTAACACAAAGTTACCTCGAACCCGCTTTATCGAAAGAAATTGTACGTCACTTTACAAGGGAAAGGGTTGTCCAAAGTGAAAAACAAAATAAATGTATAATATTTACTAGAAAGTTTTGAAACTAGTTACCTCAATTTACTCACCAGAACATTTGTAATATTTTATTCCTTACTTATTGGAATTAGTAAAAAAAAATACTGATTTATGGAACATCAAAATTTCAAAACTGAATTTTAAGGCGATTTTTCACAAGAGTATTAAGTTGACATATCTTGATTCATTTCTCTGATTCAAAGAAAACTGGAGATTTTTCGGTTTTTTACATTAATCGTTTTACGAAAAATATATTTTTGATCTTATTAGCTAGAGTCTCCTCACGGGATGTTTTTCCAAAGATAGACATATTAACAATTGCGTCGCAGTATATTTATAACAATATTATATATATTCACCAGAATATTCATTGTTTTGAAATAAATAGTATTAATCGCAGTGTAAACACTAGAAGGAATAACAAAATTGTAACTCCAAGCTTCCGACTGCGCAAAGTAAACGCCTCTTTTCTGGGTTATGGTATTCGCATGTATAATAAAATCCCACAAACAATTTTGGAATTGTCTCAACATAAATATAAAGACTTCATTACAAAAAAATAATAGATAAAGCGTTTTATTCGGTGCAGGATTATTTAGCTGATAAAGATGTGTGGACTTAGTGGCGCTGTATTTCGTGCGAGATATTACTAATTTTGTACTAAAACACAGTTTATACATTATTTTCAAAAGAGTAACTGCGGAGTTTCTTGCCGATTCTTCTCTGCAGAATCTACATTCCGATTCCGAGTTACTTTTACAAAAAAAAATATAATAATAATAATAATCACTAAAATATTAATTTTGTAAATGACGATTCAAAGGTGCTCGTGGGGCCTATTTGAATAAAGTTGTTTTTGACTTTTGATTTTGATTTTATACGTTCTGGTGTAGTCGTGTGAGTAGTCGCCTCACGCCGGCGGTCGTGGGTTCGATTCCCGCTTGGGGCAGATATTTGTATTTGTGCAAATATTTGTTTCCGGTCTGGATATCCTTGTGGGATTTACCCACCGTGCCTCGGAGAGCACGTAAAGCCGTCGGTCCCGGTTGTTATCATGGACACCTAGGTATGATGATAATGGTACCTGGTAATGATCGTTACTCATAGTAGAGATATTATCCGCCAACCCGCAGCGGAGCAGCGTGGTGGATGAAGCTCCAATCCTTCTTCTATATGGACCTTCGCTCAGCAATGGGTTGTTTACAGGCTGATACAGTTATAGTTAGAATACATGAACGTAAAAAAAAGAAAACGCCGAAAAACTCGACAGAGAGCTGACGTTATGTAAAAGATTATTGCGTCACTCCTTGAAGCCGTAGTCGTAATATTTTAAAGCCTTTTTTTTACCTTGCCCTATAAAATACCTCACAGGAAAATTTAACGAAACAAAGAAATTTCTTTGTTATATACAATAATAACACAAAAAAATAAATAAAGTTATAGTAATTTTTAATTAAGTAAATTACTATTGAAGATTTTCAAACATAGATTATTGTTCAAGATAACAACGCGTACATACATACAAGAGTCTCGTCGTGACCACGGATGATGTAACTGATCCGAAATATCGACAAACTCGCCAAATATATATATATGTATAGTATGTACGGAATTTTCTTTTATATGGAGAAGAGGTTTACGCTCAGCATTGGGTTGTTTACAGGCCGATACAGTACAGTACAGTATGTACGGATATACCCGTTAATATGTTTACAAATTAACTATAACTTTTGAAGAGATTTTCAGTTTTGATATCTTTTGAAACCTCTTTCATGACTTGCATAAAAGTCATGGTAGGATGTCATGGATGTCATCATTATAGTAAGTTTAAAGACTATTACTATTTACTGAAGTATGTTAAATAACTATAATAACTGCCAGTCTAATATCAACAAATTTGCTTCAAAGAGCCTGTTTATAAATAAACAAGCTCTTTGAATAAGCTATGTTACAAGCGAATAGTATAGTTGATCTAAATTCATAACACGAATGGTTAATCGGTAATCATCTAAACTTGTATAATTCTAAGAAATGATTCAATAATTTCAAGATTTTCCAATTTTCAATTCAATAGTTTTCATATTTTTTATCAGCTAAATTAATTTTTATTTCAGCCATTTGGATCCAGCCTATATGCGGTAAATATAAATCAGCCCCAATATGTTTCTTTGATCAATAAGCGTAATAATTTCCCAGTACAACTTACCCCAAGGCATTGTTATACAGAACATACTGTTAATTATTTCTTGTCGAATAATATATCTTACCGATTATAACAATCAATTCATATAATAAAGTTGTAAATTTTTGTCTGTTTTCTCCAGAATTTTTCAGACGAAAATTTTTGTAGGAGCCTGAAAACATTATTTCTTTCATTTTTAGTAAATATCTGTCTGCCAGTCTGTCTATATGTTCGGACACGCATCACTTTTAAAAACATGAAAGTCATAAAACATACTGAGGCGATATTTAGTTTTTATTTCATCAAAATCGCTTAACTATATCAATGTTGTTATTGAAATTTGAATTTTGATTTTGAATGACGATTTGAATCGTGGTTAGTTAGTGTTTTCAATCTTCTTCATATCAACAATATCAATCAATCTTTTCTTCATATCAGCCATTGGATGTTGAACGTAGGCCTCCTCTATCGTACCATTACTCAAGCCGCTGCCGTAGCCGGGAATAGTAGGGTCACCGGGGACTGGCCGAGGCTTATTTTTACTTGTCATATGGGAGGATTTGCCAATACTTACCAAGCTTGGCAAGCGTGTTGGCGAGCTCAGTATGTTATGTCAGGATATGATGACGCTGCTGCCCATCACCACACTGATTGCTACACAGTTGCTCGCACCACTAAGGCCTGAGTCGCCTTTCACGACACTTCGGCAAAAAAGAGGTCAGGACTATTCTTCTCTGCCGGGTACCGCTCGACCATACTAAAATAAAACTTGTGTGCGGCAACGCCGCGGGCACGGCTAGTATTATATATAAGACTCAAAAAAAAATGAAGTAGAAAGAGTTGTCATTTTATAGCAAGTAATTACTTGATAAAAATAAGTTTTGTTAATCTCTTGTTTTATAAGTTAAATTAAAAAAAAAATCTATATCCGATTTAATAGATTGTTTATAGAAGAACGTCATAAGCTACAAAGCATAATATTTTCATATGGATCAACAAATAACGCAAAATATAAACAAATCTAACAAGAATATAAATCAATGCATGTGTGGAATTTCATTATTTGACAGCCCTGACATCAAGTGTCGCAAATATTATATCACAATCACCATGGACAATGGGGACGAAAATTTCTTTCCGCCTTTTTTATTTTTACTATCTATCTCGTATCATAAAGAAAATATGTAATACTATAATATACTGAACAAGAGAACAGGACAATAAACTATGTTATAATATAACAATTGAATCTTGTTATAAAGAGTCAGTATTATTTTGCTTGTGCAATTGTTATTCTAAGGATTTTTTTTTTTTCGTTACAATTTCGTGATATAATAAGTTTTTATGTCATTTAATTGCTGCTATGACTATGATTTCTTACTTAAAAATACTAATTATTTATTTATTTTTATACAATATTTATTTATTGCATGCCTCATAAGCGAAGCGTTTAAACTATCATAACACGTAGGAGTTTATTCAACGATCTGCAACAGAGCATCGTGGTGAATTAACGTTCGCTCTTCATTGGGATGTATAGTTCCTTACTCTACATATAGACCAGTGTCAAAGCCTTTGTATATGGTAAAAAATGAAAATAATAATAATAGTAGGATGAAACCCATTGAAAAAGGAAGAGAATATAACAAAAATGCAGGGAATAATAAATTACGGGCGATCTGAGGTCGGGAAGTGGAAGGGAACCCCCTCCCCCTAAGTCCATGGCAAAGTTGTAGGTAATAAAAAGATCTACAACTTTTGTATTTACACTTTTTTCACATAATTTTTCATCGGTTCCTGATAAATTTATACGCATAACGGAATCATGCAGATAAAATTTTATGATTTTTTTTTTATTTTTCACTATCAAACTCAACTTTATCTGTTATATATTCTTTTTCGCAACCTTCATAGGTATCTAAAAGTGTATTTTTATTACTTGAAATGAATCTGGTCTAAATGGCCTGTTTAAAACTCCTACTGATAAAACCTATCAGTAACCACTATGCAGATAAACCTTATAAGTAACCGGTGAAGCATGTCCTAACTCTTCTAGTGTAGCTTACTAATAGAGAAGTTATTAAATCGGTTCTGTTTTCTAACTCTTATTAATTACATACAATAAGATTTTTCTTTTCTTCTACACACACGTAAGTATACATATTTATATGTGTTTAAACATTCCTCATAAGAATCACCTGTATAAATCATTCGTGTAGATAAGGTTTACACGTTCATGAATAGAGATAGTATTCTAGTGTAGATAATGTGCCTCTATCTCTCCCTCGGGGCTTCCAAACTTGAACGAGTCTTTATTATCTGCTCCTTATTTATTAAACTTTTAGATTTCTGTTCTCTTATATTTCTGGTAGAGTAAACGTTTACTACGTAGGTAAATTAAAAATAAATAATTAAAAATATTTTGTAAATAAAAATAACGTTGACATGTGTTTATTTTGGTGTTATGACAATTAAGTGACCCCTAACTAATAACATTTAAAACAGTTGAGTCTGAAACATTATTATTATTCGTTTCCACAAAAAAAAAACTTTAAAACTTATCCAAAACAATCATATCTATATAATGATTAGTACCGTGAGAACCGTTCTGGTGTAGAAAAGCTAATATTAACCTTAACGTCAGCGGTCGCGGGTTTGATTGCCGCTCGGAGCAAATATTTATATTTGTACGAAGATTTGTCCTGTGGTTGGTCTCCCTACGGTGCCTTGAAGTTATCACAAAACACCCGATAGCAACCGCTACTCATCGTCGGAAAATTATCCGCCAACCCGCGGGGTAGTCGCAGTGTGGATTAAGCTCCAACCCTTCTTCTATTTGGTGAAGGGGCCTTTGACCATCAGTAAGTCCTTTACAGACTGATTCAGTTTAGTTCATGTACATATATTTATTTTTTAATTATTTACAGCTTTTATAATAAATTAAAATGAAACTGTGAATAATTAAGCAATTATAAACAAAACAAAAAAAAAAACATTATATTGAACATTTTACATTAATTACATTTGTTATTATTAGACATGTTCCCTATTTATACCGCAACGCATCCTTAGAATTTGCTCCTCTAATGTTGCAGATGTCCATGGGCGGCAGTAATCAAATAACACTTGGAGGTGCTGTTTACTTTTTTGCTCCCTTTATATACAAAAGAAAATATAATTTATATTTACGACGATAAACCAAAGCAATTTGTTAACTAAAAAAGATATAGAATATGAAACAGATTGTTGGACCACAATCTGTTTCTTAGGAAGGAAGGTTATGAAGGTAATGTACCATTTAACATACGACTTACCTAACTGCAATAACAAAAAAATATCGTACCTAATGTACTGAAACTTAATGCGAACGAGACCACGCGTCACCTAGTTCACTAGTATAGAAATATAGAATGACTGGCTGTATTTGTCCATGATTTGTCCCTTCCTCTTAATATGTAAAAAAATAATCTTAATTTTTTATTGTTTTCAATAGTAATAAAACGTTTCTCAAAAATATTGCTGAAATTAAAAATTGGAATTACTTGTGAATATAACTAAGAGGTTGGGATTAAACCGTTAGGGACATATTATGCCCTAAAGGTTTCATCGTAACCAACCTTTCTCAATTAACAAACTAGACGACTTACCTTCAAGATAAGAGCATACTCGTATTTAAAAGGCCGGCAACGCACCTGCTAGTCCTCTGATGTAGCGGGTGTCTATGGATGTCGCTTTGACTTACCACCATGCGAACCGACTGTCCGTTTGCCCCCCTTGCATTAAAAAAAAAATAAAAATTTCGCAAAATGAAATTTTTAAATCGAATTTGAAAAACGTTGTTCTTCGTAGGCGACAAATATGGGTTACGTGATAAAATATCAAATTTTCATTATAATATCCTAAGCTATCTTACATTATCGTACATCGTACTAACCTCACTTGAAGTATTACTCGCATTAAATCACATCGCTACGCACCGCGTCGTTTCGGTTACCTAAATATTGATTTTATTGTGTACTGTGAATGTCTAAGAATGTCTAACCTCTTTTTTTTTTTAAACTTACACAATTACATTTAACATAACACTTTACATTAGACTTAAAGATAGTACGCCTCGATGAAGCTTAGGAAGTCACCAGTGCTTGGATGGCGCCTAATGATTATAAAGGATAGGAAATTATGACTAGAAAAAAGAAGAAATGCTAACAGATGATTAGAAATAGGGTAAGCAATTAAGCATGTTAGTTTTATTATATTAATTTGTGTACAGAATCGACACGTGATTTGACACAGTCTTAACGGTATTAGGTATATCTCATTCAATACATCAAAATGCCATACAAATGTACCCAGGTGTCCAATTGAGGGAACTGTTGCGCACGAGTGACAGGGGAGCGAACAAAAGTGCATACAAAGAGTTTTTATCGAGGACTTATGTTATTTTTTCTTTGATAAATTTTTTGAATTTCGAACACGTGTACTGAGATGGCGTAACAGAGAAAAATTGATTGATAATTGTAAACTTTAAATATTAGAGTTAGTTTGGGATATTGCCAAATAAGATACTACGTATATTTAAAAAATCTTTTAATTAAAAAAAAAAAACATGTTTTGTAGTAGTAATACGTTTCAAATAGATATTTATAACAAAAAAAAAGTTTTAAAACCTTGTACGAGGTACGTACCACGTACTTTTTTTTTTTTTTTTTTTTTTTTTTTTTTTTTTTTTTTTTTTTTTTTTTTTTTTTTTTTTTTTTTTTTTTTGCGGGTAGGAGTGAAAGAGATCATACGTATTTTTCTGACAGTGCTATTACTTATTATCGAAAAAATCAATTTTATACCTTATTTGGCTATCTTCATGCATATTTATTAAGTACATAAAGCATCACCCACCAGCAAACGTTATCCTAGCAATTTACACAAATTTGGTAAAGTTTAAATCTTTCTACATTATGGAATCCATTAAGGAATCGATTGCTAATCTCTCCGAAGTTTTTCACACGAAATTGAGCGAATTTCAAAAGGGAGGCTCACCTGCATCGCTATCCACTGAGTTTAGCAATTTCAAGACATTTATTGTCTCGGCACTGAATTTGCTTCAACGTCAAGTAGATTTTCTCATGAGAGATGTTGACCGTTTAGAGATGGTAAGAAGACGTAAAATGTTATTAGTCCATGGTCTGCCCGAAGAAAAGTCCGAGGACACCTCTGCCAGAGTCACTTCCCTCGTGGCTGAGCATCTAAATTTAACGAATTTTTCCAGCAACTGCATAAAGAAGTCATATCGCCTAGGTCGCTCAATAGGCAAGAAACCTAGGCCGATAGTTATAAAATTTGCTGATGCTAGTGTACGTGACAAGGTGTGGTTCGCCAAAACAAAGCTCAAGGGCACCGGGCTTACACAGTCTGAATTTTTAACTAAAGCTCGGCACCAGGTATTTCTTGAAGCAAGGCGTCGTTTTGGCATCAATAACTGCTGGACACGGGACGGTTGCATCCATATTTTATCAGCGGATGGGCAGCATAAAGCGGAATGTATGTCAGACCTGGAAAACATTCCTAGTCCCGCTTCACAAATATCTCCAGCTAAGGAAGAGAATATTATGACATCCAGACCCACCGTAGGAAAAGTGACAGTGCCACGGGCGAAGAGAGTGGTAAAAAAAATAGCTTAGCTTGCGTTTTTCGTTGCCATTACATTTTATTTATTTTAATTTTTTCCATTTGCCAATTACTGATTGATTCTTTACTATAACTTGTTTTCCTTCTCAAACTGATATTTAGAGTCAACTTCACTAAATTATAACACTTTCCCTCTCTAAATCCAACCCCTTTGTAATATTAATGCTGTTTACTTTATTTACTTTTGTATAATTTCATTAATTTCTGTGTCAAACTTCAAATAACCTTTACCTGTTGACATTGACGTGACAGTTCTTTGAAGTCATACGTTCGGATACTATTTTTCTTTTATTTTTCTAACGTCAGTAATTATTGCCTCATTTTATTCATATGATTTTTTTTCTTTCTTTTTTTTTGGTTTTTCTCCTTTAATTGTTTTTATTTGTAAGTTTCGTTTTAATTATGATTTGTATTATTATAAAAGTAAGCTATACTGAATCCATATTTCTAATTTATATGTTTTCTTAATATTGTAATGTAAAAACGTAATGTAATGTTTAAAACTTCATTATTATTGTTATACCTAGTTTGTTTTTGTCTTATTATTATTATTATTATTTTCTTTTTTTTTCTGTTATAAAGCTTTGTTTTTTTTTAATTTGTTCAGATTTTCTGTGTAAAGTTTAAATATCTACTGTATTTTTTTTTTTTTTCTACAGCTGGCGGGTGTATGGACATTATTTTAAACGTATTAATCGTATTATATTGCTATCAATATTTATTTATTTATTTATTATTATTTACCTTTTATTTATCTATTACTATTATAAATAGTTTTATGGCCAGCGACAATGACGACACATTTCACTCGCTTACTTCTTCCTCTGAAGCGAATAGTGATGACCTTAGTTTTGCCAGTATACCTTCACTTTACGATACTCTTGAACATAAATTTATTGATGTTCCGAGGAACCTAAACATTATTCATATTAATGCGCAGAGTATTCCTGCTCACTTTCCCGATATATTGTCATCTTTTCAGAATAACCATATTCATGCGATCTTGGTAAGCGAATCCTGGCTTAAGCCTTGTCTACCCTCATCCTCTTATTCCCTACCTGGCTTCCATCTTATACGTAGCGACCGTATTGGGCGTACTGGGGGTGGCGTCGCCATCTACCTTCGCCCGTACATTCCTTTTACCATCATCAGCAAATCGACGTCCCTAGACGGGCATGGCCCAGATCATCTTTTTCTAGAAATAACTGCTTCTAGCACAAAAATCCTTTTAGGAGTATATTACAGCCCATCATCTACTGTGGACTATTTCGGATCCTTTGAGAATCTTTTAGAAGTATACACTCCTCAATATAGTCACACGGTACTGATGGGTGATTTTAACACCTGCCTCTTAAAGCAAGATCACAGAGCTTCACGACTTCGCTCTCTTGCTAATTCTGCTAACATGCACATCCTCCCCCTGAAAGCCACTCACTCTTTTCCAAACTGTTCTCCCACTCTCCTTGATTTAATACTTGTCTCCTCCCCTGACCATGTCGAAAAGCATGGTCAGTGCACAGCCGTAGAGTTTTCTTACCATGATCTCATATTTCTTTCCTATAAAGTTAGACCCCCTAAAGCTAAGTCAAGGATTCTTCTGCAGCGCAATTTTGGTGGCATGGATTTGAATCTCTTACGTGAAGATGCAGCTAAATTAGACTGGTCAGGGGTATTTAATGCGCCTGGGGTGGATGATAAATTACTTATTTTTAATTCTTATTTGATCCAGTTATTCGACAAACACGCTCCAATTCGACCTGTGCGTATGAAACATCTCCCTGCTCCTTGGTTGACAACTGAAATTAGAACACTACAGCAGTTAAAAAATAGTGCTAAAACTCGTTACAAATTGGACCCAAGCACGACGAATAGGGAGAAATACAAAAAATATCGAAATCGCTGCAACAAGGCTTGTAGGGATGCACAACGCCGCCACATTCACAAGTCTGTGTTAGATGAATCTGACCCTGCGAAGGTATGGAGATTCCTAAAGACACTTGGAGTCGGCAAAATCAAGCAACACATAGCTTCAAATTCATTAGATATTAATAATCTCAATAAATACTTTTCATCTTCTGTCACTTTAGACGATACGACAAAAGCGAACACGCTTAATCATCTTTCTGCCAGTAGAACTCCTCTATCTTCTTCAAATTTCACCTTCTCTCAAGTATCCGTATGTGATGTCAAGGCAAGCATTTTAGCTATTAGTTCAAGCGCGATAGGTTCCGACAGCATCAGCCGTAATATGATCATCCCAATTATAGATACTGTCCTACCTGTCCTAACTCATATTTTTAACGATTCCTTAATTTCCAATACTTTTCCCACCTGCTGGAAAGACGCTCAACTTATTCCTCTCGCCAAAAAGCCTAATCCATCCGCATTTTCTGATTTTCGTCCAATAGCCATCCTTCCTTTTTTGTCCAAAGTTTTGGAGCGTCTTGTTCATCAACAACTCACAGTATTCCTTACCTCTAACAACCTTCTAAGTCCTTACCAGTCCGGTTTCCGCAAAGGCCATAGTACGGCTACGGCTCTCGTCAAGATCTCCGACGATATCAGACTTGCCATGGACAATCAGAGTCTCACGGTGCTGGTCTTGCTAGACTTTAGCAACGCGTTCAGTACTGTAGATTTTGATATATTGCTCGCGCTGATGGGTTGCCTTGACATATCTCCATCGGTAATTGAGTGGCTTCGTAGCTACTTGTTTGGGCGTCGGCAAAGATTGCGTCTCCAGGATGATTTTTCAGACTGGTCGGACGTAAAAGCTGGCGTCCCACAAGGAGGCGTCTTATCTCCTCTTCTTTTTTCAATTTTTATTAATACAATCTGTCCTTACATATCTTCTTCTTACCACCTATACGCAGACGATCTCCAGATTTACTCGCACGCAAAACTGACCGATTTACCAACGTGTATACAGAGGTTAAATAGCGAATTAAACAACATTCTCGACTGGTGCAGCTCTTACGGTTTAAACATCAATCCCTCAAAGTGTCAACTTACTGTTATTGGTAGTCCAAAACTAGTGAGCCGAATAGATTGGTCACACATACCACCTGTCATTTTCAACAACACCGCTATTAGTTACAGCGATAAAGTAAAGAATCTTGGAATAATTTTCGATAGCCATCTCTCTTGGACACCTCAACTGAGTGAGCTGAGTCGAAAGTTATTCGCAGCTGTCGGATCACTTCGAAGGCTTCAATATTTCCTTCCACTGCCCACTAAGATTGCGTTAGCACAATCACTCCTTCTACCAATCCTTGACTATGCTGATACTTGTTACCTTGACCTCAATGAGGAGCAATTAAACAAGCTTGAGCGCCTCCAGAATCTTTGCATACGGTTTATATTTGGTCTTCGCAAATATGACCATGTCTCTAACTTTCGTAAACATCTCAAGTGGCTCCCAATCCGTCTTCGCAGGAATACTCACATCCTCTCATTACTATACTGTGTACTGTTTCATCCTGACACACCTCACTACCTCAAAGAACGCTTTAAGTTTCTTTGTGACACCCATAATCTTTCTCTAAGATCTAACTCAAGTCTGATTCTTGAGACTCCACATCATAGTTCTTCCTTCTATGCTAACTCCTTCTCTGTTAAATCTGTTAAGCTCTGGAATTCTCTGCCTCTCTCTATAAGACAAGCCCAATCACTCTTCTGCTTCAAAAAGTATCTTAAGGCTCACTATTTGTCACTAAATCCGCCGTGATTGTCGTTATCATCTTTGGATGATATAAATGAGTATGGATTGTATGTATGCGTATGTTAC
The DNA here is from genome assembly GCA_036937285.1 of Euphydryas editha. NCBI lineage: Eukaryota > Metazoa > Arthropoda > Insecta > Lepidoptera > Nymphalidae > Euphydryas > Euphydryas editha. Next base: position 20,559,786 of record JAUPFZ010000004.1, on the reverse strand, counting down.
TCTGTATAAACTCGTACATATTATATGTTACATGTATGTGTGTGTATGTGTGTATGTATGTGAATGTGTATGTATATTCTATTATATTATTATATTTACTTATATATTATATTATACTTATATTTATTAGATTATTATTTTATATTTATATTTACTTCACAACTACTTGTACACTTCTTAACCGCTTTTTTCTGCCTTGTCCTATACCCAAAGGTTGTCTGGAAGAGATCGCTCTTTTAGCGATAAGACCGCCTTTGTACATCTTCTCTAATTGTACTTCTTTTGTTCTGTCTTTTATTGGTGTACAATAAAGAATATTATTATTATATTATTATTATTACGAGTTACAATACTGCTTCAACACAATATTCATTAAAATATTTTTAAGCAAGCCCAGGAAAATTAAGAAATGATAATTTCAAAAAAGTCGCATATATGATTAAAGCAGTATCTATCACGACTAAATGATATTTTCAATAAGCGTCAAGTTACGAAAAGATAGGTATGTCACGGTAATACATCGTCAGTTTATAATAGATCCATTGCAAACCGTAAAACTATGAAACAGTGTGAAAATATAACTGTAATTCAAATCCATAGTTTACTTTATCCGCCGAATTTTTAAATAGCTCGAACAGCTAATAGTGAATTATAATATAGTTTCCATCTTCACGGTCAAACTGCTCAAAGCCCAATGTATCACAATTAAATCTTAATCATCATAGACTAACCTTTTTTTGACAAAAAGTTACATCAAATTGTAAATTCAATTGTTATAAAAGCCGTTTGCATATTACGTCACTGATGCATGTCCAAGTGAGTGACAACGCGATGTTGCCGCTTTGTGCACTTATTTATTTATCCATCAAAAAGGTTTGTCGAAAATCGATTTTTAATAAAAATTTAATATCTATGTAAGTATCTACTATTTTAGAAGTTATTCATTAAAATTATCAGTTTTAAGTGATTCAAACAAAACCTTTTACGGCATAACAAAAACTTATACATTTTTCTGTCAAGTTCTCAGAATCCTTAGAAACGTTTAGATAATATTATCATAATGAGCTACTTGTTTGCCTCGAGATGCTTATGATCTCTTATCAAGGATTATACTCGTAGAACTGTCTTAAGACTTGACAGCAGTAAAAACTGAGACGGCGATGCTATCTAGAACCATTAACAAAGGTATTAATTATCTCAATTAAAAGCTTTATCTATCTGATACGCGACTTTGCCTGCGTTGCTTATTATAATTATTAATTATGTATTATATACGCAGAGAAACCAACATCAAAAAGACGCGGCCAGGAATCACACTTCACTGAACACGTAGTGCTTATAAAAATCTTTATTTTTTTACAACTTGAATAACTTTATATTAAATGAGAAAATCACAATATTTTTTATATAATGGCCAGGCATATAAAAATAAAAATTAGAAAACTTAATTGAAATCTATTCAGTAGTTTTTCAGAGATGCACAACAAACTTCTGTCGTTTTATTTATATAAGTTACATTATAAAAATAGCGTATCAATTAAATTGGGAATGAACCACCGCTTTTTGAGAAATTCTTTTACCATTTGTAAATTACTTCATTACCAAGTGATGTAGGCTTTATAAAAAATGACGTTAGAATCGTGTAATAACCGTAACGTGCTGGTCGAACTGGGTGCATATTTACGCACGTCAAAGCAGTATGCTTTGACGCTTTGATATCGTTGCGTATTAAGCCTTCAGCTCAAGCGTCACGAGTTCTAAATTAAAATGATGCAATGCTGTTAAACAGAACCTCTGCTCTGAAAATATGTTATTTATAAGAAAATTTACACTATGCTAAGTACACTGAGGCGGTTTAACCGTTCTGATATAGTGGTGACAAAGATTATTTTGAACGCATCACAGAACTGATCATTAAATAAATAAATAAAAGCTTCATATTCAATGGGGCCCATGGGGTAGTGTGTAAATCCTATGTCGGGGGCCTGGAAACACCCAACACAATCACAACCACCCAAACCGCTATAAGCATCGGTGTGGCCTATTCAAATATTTGTCATGTACGGGGATCGAACCCGTGACCGCTACTACATGAACCAATTGCTGTGACCACTGCGCCAACGCGTTGTCAATCGAGTACTCATATTATAAATGGGTAAATCTCGTAAGGTCGTGAGTACGATTTCCGCTTAGGTATTTGTATTAATATTATTTACCAGTCGGTCTCGTTTATCCTTGTACATCATTCCATCGTTAATTGGAAAGTATATAAAAGTGTTATCCCACTTGGTATCATAAGCCTGATAATGTTTATTATTCGTAGTAGGAAAGTTATCACCATTAACCACCCCTTTTCTTGTTATAAGAGAAGAAAACGAAGAAACGTTCCAACTTAGACCGAACTTATATAAATAAAACAAGTACTGAAACAGAACACATTGAGAACCACAAGAAACGTTTAGTTAAAATAAAAAAATATATAATTATTATTATTTATTTATTTATTTTTACATTTAAATTACACAATACATAATTTTTAGCACAAAAGGCGGTCTTAATGCTAAAAGCATTCTCTAAAAGCCAATTTTAAGATGTACAAGAAAGGACATTTGTAGGTGTGCGTAAGAGGAAACTGAAATAATCATATTAAGAGATAATTAAGCACAGGCTATGACCTATTCAACGATAATGCTTTCGTATAAAAAAACTGATATTCCTTTTTACGTTTTTAATTAGCAGATGGGATCTCAGCAAAGGACGCATCTGCATTGTGACCATAATTTTATTTATTAAATTAGGACAATGACGATGTATGATTTTAATTGTTACCCAGAACTTAATTTTTGTTAAAAATTAGTTCTACTACTTAAAATTAGGACTAACTGTTTGAACAAAATAGACTTAGAATTAGTAATCAGTCTGATTTGTAACTTTGTTGTACAAATCCAAAACCTGTTTTGATAAACAGGCAGAAAGGATACAGATTATAAATTATTAATAATGATAATACTATAATACATAATGTATAGAAGCATATACAATTATACATGCATAAATATCAACCAATCTAAAAACATCCAAACCAGGCGTAACAATATCGTAACCATGTCGTAAACAATTATTACATATAATGTAAGAATATTTGAATCCCAATATCATTCTTTGCAGATACTTCCAGATAAAATAGTAAATTATCTTTAGATGTTTAGTGGTAAATATTTCCCAATATGTTTTGTACAAACAAACGAAACGTGCAAGCTTAAACAAATGTCTTTGAATATTGATAAAAATTGCTATCGTCGACGCCAACGCAACATTGGAGCTCAACACTAAACCATACCAACAAATTAATCAAATGTACATATTCCCCTATATAATGATGTAGATCACTTAAACAAGTCTCGCCACATAATAATAAATAGAATTTAAAAGTATAACCATAAAGTTGTGAGTAGGGCAAGCGAGAGGCAATTTTCTAAACTTTATCCGATATGGGGATAAACGGTACTAAATATTAACTTTAGGTGTCGGTCCGGCGCCCTTACGCAGATCTTGTTTAAACCTTCAATGTTTTTTTTCTTCCAAATGGTGCCAATTCGAATAATAAATTTTTATAGTAAAATGTTCGTGAAATGTTCACAGTTTAGATCGTTTAGTCTTTTTATTTATATAATGTACGATGATTATATTATAATTATATTTTTTAGCTATAATTCTATCTATAATTTATTTTCAATAAAAATAAAACTACAGTAATATTTGGAATACACTTAACTATAGAAATTATTCTGAATATATCTTATTTAACTGTATTTTTTCTGATACAATTTGTAAACATATTTTTTTACTACTTTTTTCCCGAAAAATATCTTACTATAACTATACCCTTATAACTAAAAATACTTTACTCACAATATAATACACTGGTAGAGGAAAAAACTTAATTTCGTATTTCAATCGTGGTATTTCGATCATAGTATTCTGCCATAGAATACAAATTAACCTGTCGTATAACGTTAAATTGCGGTATGTCTAAGGGAACGATTTCATAAAATGAAAAATGGTTCAAATTCCTCGAATGGCTCAAATGTGATTATGAATAATTCAGTTGCTTTTAAAATGAACGCAAGAACGGCACGCGTCTGTACTTGTGAGGCGGCTGCGTTGTTTATAGGCAGAAAAAATGAAATTTACGTATAGGTCTAACATCATATATGGTTTTTTCATTATTTCAAAGCGACTACGACAAATCGTTTCGGCTTTAGTACGCTATCATATAGGCTATATAACATCACAATGTGTCTTATCCTAGTATAGCAACTATTTATATTAATAAAAATATTTTACTGGTATACCGCTCTATGACCAGGCTTACTTGACTACGTTCTATTTTCAATAAACTTTTCTATATATTTTTGTTTTATTATTGATAAACGCTTTATATTTATTTACAATAAGTAATTTAATGCGCTATTGTATATGATAACGAAAACAAAACTGAATTGTTTGAAGTTAGGAACAATCCTACAAATCTCTACTATTTGGTTACACTAATACAGTACGGGCGATAGTTATAGGTTATAACCGTGAAAGCTCATAAACAATCCTATAAGATACCATCGGAAATATTTACGACCCTATAAACTATCTACTGTCATTAAAGATAGATAAAATCGATGTGGTTGTTTTTGCATATAATATTATGCACGAATAGTTATGTACCTATTTATTTGTCTTTAGAGTAGCTATCAAACTAGTAGCGACCACGCCACACTATTCGCATATATTTTAATCTTATTATTTGTATATATTTGTAATTTTAACAAATCTCTTTCATAGTTAACAAGAGAGAAGAAGAAATGTGACTTAAATAAGAAGTTCATTGCAACGACGAATCAAAATAAACAATCGCAACAAAAAAAAGTACGTACAGAAGAAAACGCATCCGACCTTTCTAGACCTTTTCTTTGTATATACTAGATATTCACAGATTGTCGTATTAATGACGACGGTTGTAAATTATCGAATTTATTTTAATTTCGGTTTAGCGAATAACACCTAAATCTGATGATATTCTTGATGGGGAAATGAGTCTAGTTTAAATGAAATTTTGACTGGCACTTATGAATTAAGAAGTTCAAATGATGGTCGATCTGTAATATAAATAACCTATCAAATCTGATCTAGAATAATAAGAATATTAACTGACTTAATAAAAATAATACGAATTAATTAAAAATATAAGGATTTGTTTCAGGGTAGAACAATACTGTTTATAGTAATTATTATTTTTTATATCGCCAGGACTAGTAAGAAATATTACGTAACTTTAATAACTTCGACGAAAATTAATCTATCTAAATCTAAAATGATGTCCGTGACGCCGAAGTACTTACAAGTACTTATTTACTAATTGAAAGGTATACGAAAGTATTATTTTGTTGCGTGTATGTAATTTAGTTCACCTTTAGCATTGCACAACCTATACTATTGGAAAAGGCATATTGAGCAGTTTCGGACACCATGGAAATTGGAGATTGTTGACATTAGTGATATGCCAGATATCCGTATCCGTATCCGCGGATATTTGAGGGAGAAGAGAGATCCATATCCGTATCCGTGACTTTTTTTGCGGATCTTTTACCTTATTAATTTTAAATACATAGATGAATTTATATATAAGGTGATATTACATTCACTGAAAAACTCTTAGGTACGTGTTAATAACACTATAAACAGCAGATTTTTTCTGGCCAACGTCGAAATGAAAAAAAAATTCGGTCCTCCATTCAAATGATCAATCACCTGAAACTTATTAGTCGTAGTAGTACTTATTTAAAAGTCTATATCGGATTTTATCGCGTTTATTTATTCAGCGTCCATGATCATGGACATGGAGATCATGGACGCTGTAAAGGGTCCGAAACGTCGGAAAATAATTTAAAATAGTGTTAAACTGTAAAGTTTTAAATAAACGCGATAAAATCCGATATATAGACTTTTAATTAAATGGGTAATTTCGCGTAAATATAAGAGAACAGTAAGTCGTAGTAATACCAAACATAAACGTTATCTATGATGTGCAGTGTCACACTACACTATAAACAAAATACAAAACAAAAAAGAACCGCGCAAGTGACGACAACTGTCAAGTCTGTATTCGGATCCGTATCCGTGGATATACTTTGTCAACGATCCGGCACATCATTAGTTGACATACACTGTCGTATCTTGATATTTATTAATTTCGAACATTTAGAATAACACGCACGTGTACGAAAATAATAATGGTGATATATTTTAGCTTTCCTTGTAAGTAGAGTACAGTGTTTCCTAATTGAATCGTTAATCGAATTTAGCACACAATGGAATGTGCGTTTCCGCTGACGAACTGCATTCGAACAAAGCTAATTTTGCAAACAATCATAGTGACGTCATAGCACAATTTATAGATAAACGAATCGCCATCTTGACAATTACTATACTTTAGTGTACGCCAGTATTCTAGGAAACCAAATTGGGATGTGAAACAAGAGGAAACGATGCATCCATCGTTATGAGTGATAAAAACCCAGGAACATTAGCTAGACTTCTATTAGTCAGTCGTGGTTTAATAAGATATTCGAGTATGTGATTTTATTCTGCAAATAAATCAGGAATCAGGGTGGTTAATGAAAGTGAAAATTCAAAAGTGCTTACGTATACCTGCTTGAATAAAGTGTATTTTGAGTTCAAGTTTGATAAGAGAATATCCTCGCAACCTGTTCCATCAAGGTCCTGTCAGAAGAAAACTCTGATTGCCCTGGAGGAGACCTTAGAAGGTCGATAAGCATACAAGTATTGGTTTAGGAGTTTCCAACTGCAATAAGCTTGAGCATGGACAAAGCCAATAGATGAAGAAGTCTTTTACATTCATAATCTACTTGTGTAAATAATGAAATTCTTATAAAGCTGACTTTATTCAGAATTCCCCTGTCCTCTTCCCATTTAATATTCTTATCTCTTACTCAAAAAGCCATTCAGTCTCATAGTTAACATTAAATTCATCACAAGCCATTCATCCTTCCTCAGACACTAAAATATTTTGCAACGATAATACTTTCCTCCAAAACAAATTCAAACAAACATCGCCTTGGCCTGACTATAACGTTATTGTCTGCAATCAATCTTTCAAAAAGACGTATAGTTTTTCAAGTCATCCTGACGTCCGGTACTATGTATGTGTGCGTCACATTTGTATAGATACAACTGAGCATGTGTGTCATGAGGTACAGTCAACAGCTGTTATTCGCAATATTCTTACACTACAATAGAAAACGTGTTGCTTGGATGACGCTTGCTGTGTCACTGTCACACAGCGCAAAATCGCATAATTACAAGTACACACACACATACACAGGCAATACAACCGCATGCTGGTTTTGTCTGAGTGCGTGGGTACGGTCTGTAACGACTTTTTATGAAATATTTACAAATGTAAATAATGTTTTAGCATTTTCAATACATTCGTATGTTATGTGAACTGTATTTTCGCATCCCCACATCACAGAGAATCGGTCTGTAAACAATAACCATCGTGCGTAGTTTATAGGTAGGTACGATTGATTGCCATCTGGACAGTGTTACCACAGGCTAAAAAACATTGAGACAGATACTAAAATAATCTTGAACTGTTTAGATTAACATAAATTCATATCGCATATAAACTAAAATAAATACATATATCAGAATTATTATTCTTTTACATCTAGAATATTTTACCTATATAGGATTATAATGTAACGTGTTAAAATTCTTAAAACTCCAAAAGCTTCAAGTGCTTAATTTATTTTTATATTACAAAATATAAATATGAAATTACAATGTTCTTGTTTGTCATCTTAGATATACATACAGTGTTATTCATAATTATTACTTATAAAAATAAATGCCGGAACATTAGCCTTATTACCTTGAACTTAAAATTTAGAGATACGGTCTTTGATTTTTCTTTGTATAAAATATGATATTTTAAATGAACGGATATGTAGTATTACTATATTATTTTGATTTAAATTTTATATTTTATTTATTGCTGAGCATTGTCCAATTCTATTTCTATGTTATCAGAACTACCTTAAATCTATAATATAAAAATAAGTCGGGTTTTCCTTCCTGACGCTATAATTCCAGAACGCACGAACCGATTTCCACGGTTTTGCATTCGTTAGAAAGGTCTCGGGCTCCGTGAGCTTTATAGCAAACTAAATTCAGGAAAATTTTCAACAGAAAAGCAGAAAACAGGGAAAATCATTTTTCACATACAGCGCCATCTCTGATACATAGCATGTGCTACAAACCAATACGGTTTTGCATGGCGGCAGTACGTGGTGTGAGTATCCCTCACGAAAATAAGTTGGTGGCGAAACGGAGTTCGCCGGGTTTGCTAGTCTCATATATTTTATTACACCTCTTAACTTCATGCTTATATCATTTCTATAAATTTTATAGTCCTTATTATCGTAAACTGACTGAGGTCGTGACTCATGACGTCTTGCAAAGGTTTTAGAATTAAATCTGACCTAGGGTCATTAACCCCTAAGTAATATATTTTATTTGTGCAATAAAGATAAATACGAAAAAGCAATGTAATTCAATTTATAAGTATTTTAACTTAATCTATAGCGAATATTAAAAAGTTCAAGAGTTCGTTTATTGTAACCTAAATGAAGTCTATATTTTGAGAGAGGTTTCTAAACTGAACTGAACTTGCTGCTGAACAAACGCCTCTTCTCCTTACAGAAGAAGGGTTGGGCTTAATCCACCACGCTGTTCCACTGCGAGTTGGCGGATAAATTCCCTACCATGAGTAACAATCGCTATTACCATTGTCACCATCAAATGTTTTCATGATAACTTACGCTAAACAGGGGGGTTTACGTTCTCTCCGAGGCATGATGCGAAAGCCCACAAGAGCATACTCCCAGACCAGAAATAAATATTATTATAAATACATATCTGCCCCGAGCAGAAATCGAACCAGCGGCCGCTGGCGTTAAGGAAACTACAGGCACCACTACACCAGAACGGTTATCGTTCTGGTTTAGTGAAGAGTGGTTCCCAGCAAATTATAAATAAATAAACACACTCAAAGACCTCCGCTTGGACCATAACTTGTATTGAGTTCACCCAACAGAAACACAAACGTCCAGACAACGAAAAACACCTATAGTGCCAAAATTTTGTAATGTTGGCTTGTTTTTGTTGGCCTAATGTTTCTAACATTTATTAAGAGCGGGAGTTGAAGCCATAACCGGTAACGTAACAGCCAATTGCCAATGCGCTAGCTAATCGACTCGTTATCACGTCTTACATTTGACATTTAAAATATCGGAAAATTTAAACAAAATTGGCTTTAAATTTTAAGGTAAAATGAGTAGAACCGTGGGCAGTCCTAGCAATTATAAAAATAAAAGTAAGTTTTAACGACTTCACGAGTCTTATAATTTCCAATTAACTACGTAATAAAAGCAATAGTTATGATTCGTACTTATTATAGTTTGTTCAATTTTATTTAGTTTTATATTAAAAAGCAATAAACTTCATATCTATTACGACTTTAACGGAATGAACAAATAATTTTGTTTATTTTAATAGCCGTAATCATAATCGTCATTTTTAAAGGTCAAAACTTTGAATATTCTTTAAATTTAGCTAAGTATATTAATTTCTAAATATATTAGCTCCGTCTCATGTCGGGGAGACAGTTTTAAGAGCAGGAGCCGCTACGGAAAGAGCTGAAATCACTAAGCGACACAAATATTCATCACTCATTCCAAATTATGTTTTTGTGCCGTTTGCAATCGAAATACTTGGACCTTGGAGTAGCAGTGCAAAAAAATTTCAAAAAGAGTTAAGCCCACATCTCATAGCCTCCACTGGTGGCAGGAGAGTTGGTGAATTTTTTGCCTAGAGAATCGGAAAAGCGATTGAACGGGGATTCTGCCAGTATTCTTGGCACCATTCCACGCGAACAATGATTTATACCAAAATTGATTGTGTAAAATTTCAAAATACATATTTCTATTTATCCAATAATTTTTATTATTGTTATCAAAAACATTTTATTGTGATGGAACATTGCTGTAGGTAATTGGCTTCAGTTCATGCATAACTATCTCCACCAGGCTAATACCAAACTTTTACAGATAATCGGCGTGAAGTAGCTTAATGCCAACATCTCTTTTTCCCTCTCTTTTTTTCTCTTAATTTAACGAAGCTTTTACAGCTTCAGTGATCACGTGTATACATCTTTGTGCCCACAGTAGAACCGACAATAGAATGGCGTAGTTAACATTTGTCCCGCCTCTATCATAGAGAGATCTCTTGTATATGCGTAACAGTAGGACGTTTAAATGTTATTACAACTCAGTACATTGAGGCTCTCCAAAACTTCTAGTGATGCAAGTTATAATCAGCGGCGATCATTTAACATAAATTGAACAGGTTACATAACTAAACAAAACGAGATTTTTGCATACTAACACAAAATATCATACGAATTTCCTCCCGTGTACGCTTTCACTGATATAGAGAGCTCCATTTGGTAACGGCAGTTATTACAAATTGTGTTAGAAATACCGTAAAACGAGTAATTAAAATACTTGAACGTGACTTACGATCGGGTTTGTTGACAAAGTGACTCAGGAACTTTCTTGTTATAACTTCAGCAGCACCTTAATGAGGAAACCCTATGAACCTGCTTACACTTGCCTCTGATCCCTGCTATTATAATGATAATAGCATATTGAATACTGAAATTATTAAAGATTTTATAAAATATATACGTAATCTAAATAATAATTAATATTTTTTTTTACGAAAATAGTTTAAAATAACGTTTTTGCATTTCTTACTAGCACCTGTATCTACATTTTTGACATCACCATATCTCTATTTCAAAATCAGAATAGGTGTAAAGTGATTTAATGTGTATAAATGATGATGATGTGCATAAAGTAACATGATTTGAAATAAGGGACAAAACTATGGAATTTATTACCGGAAGGTAACTTTTGAAGATCATTAGATCAGCTTTAAGGTACTACTATTGCTTCATTTTGTCTAGTAAGTTACAAAGTCGGAAGTGAGCTTACTACCCTTTTCACATCTTGAGCTCCTTCTTCTCCCCTTTATCATTTCAAAACAACTCAAGCAAAGACTACGGTCATCAATCAACGTCATAAAAATATTTGGCTATTTAACTTAACTACAAATTTTTGTGTTGACGATTTGAAGGAGTCTAGTAAAATAAACGTAATCGTAATTAAAATGCCATTATTTTTATTGGGTACGTTTTATTGAAACGTAAAATCAATATCCTCTCAAAATTTCAAACTTCTGTTATTAGCGGTTTAGTCTGGGCTATGGAGGATTATAACCTTTAATAAAGATGGCGTTGTTGTACTACAGGTCCGTTTTTAGATTTAATAATTTATTAACTCGACAGCCGTTAACTTTTCATTATAACACATTTACTGACTACTCTAGTTCAGACAAACAGACAAAGACAATTAGACAATAGACAATCCTTGAAAGTATACTTACTTTTACTTAGTAAATTTCCAGTCATTAAAAACAGTTAAGTTCAGATCATGCCCTCCACTATACCAGCGCCCCCTTTAGATATCTATCAGTTAGGACATTACCTTTTATATATTACCTTTCAAATTATTTCTAGTGAATGTTTTGGTAGGCAAATAAAAAATAACTAAGTTATTGTAAGTGTGTGGGGATGTGGCATATGACTGAGAGAGGAATAGAGCGCTGTAAATGATGACGGCCTATAAAAATATGTAACAAAACGCCAAACATTCATTTTTTGAGTTCGTTGTACTGTTATTATCTTAACTAATAAATTTCAAATTACATCTCTGTCACAAAATACAACAATTTAAATAAATCATTATCAGTCTCTTAGTGGAACAAAGTGTACGATATTTTTAGTGAGTCCATCTTTAGTCAACACAAACAAGCTTATCCACACGAGAACATTCCACGTATGTGAAAAACACGGTGTGCCCAAATCTAAGCCACAAACAGACATCGTTTGGCTTTGAGACTTATTGATTATTATTGCGAATGCCAATCTAATTGGAAATTGAACCAGTTTGCACATCGGTGGGAATAAAGTATTAATATTATGAAGATTCGTGGTAGCAATACAATCTCCGACAACGTTTTTCATCAATTTTTAATGCCTTATCGCGTGCCATTGCACACCCGTGGTAGGTTCAAATTACGAATTAAATTAATTTAAAATAATTGGTGCAGTGACATTCCTGGCAAATCCCATGAGTTCAAAAACTCTGCTGGATAATTAACAGCATCACCGATATCTAACAGTTATTTTGAGAATGTTTCAGATGGGTGGATCAAATGCATAAAGTAAATATTTTCAGCTGTATTTTTCCAACATTACGCCACAGTGACGATGATTTCAAGCAAGCTTTGATCACATCAGCGTACGTTGAACGTGGAATGACGGGAAGTGTTTGTCTGAAATCACCTAAAAGGAGTAACAGAGTGCCGCCAAATACTTTTTTCGTTTATCTATTTTATATCGTTCAATGTCGAATAATCGGCAAGAAACTCAATAATTACCTTTAACAAAAACATCAATAATCAATATTATAATTATTAATTTCATTTATTATAAATTCAGTTATCACAAACCAAAGGTACTAACGATACGGAAAAAAGACGATATCGGCCATTTATACAATATATAAACTACAGGTATACGAGCTTAGTGCACCGAGAGAGATTGCGGATCGCGAATAGCTTAGTGACGCATGCCGTATGTCACGACGCGTCGCTCCCCCAATAGTCGGTCTAACCAGCCGCTATAGATGTTTCAGATCAAGTAAATTTACACAATTACTTTTTCGCAATATCAACTAACTCACTGCACACTATATCAAAATAGATAGTTTAAGTCTTCAAAGAAGGACATAAGTTAATAGGTAGATACCTCTAAGGAAATGAAATAGTTCTTCAATATATTTCTTTTAAATAACACAACAATATTTATAACTGATATGAAATTTTTTTAGAAATACGATACTAACGATGCGAATATTTCTTTACAGATAAATACGAAATATCATTTTATATTTTGTGCCGTGTTGAGAAATGCTATTATTGTTAATCTAATGGCATACTACAAAGCTATTGACATTAATAGCATAACTAAAATTCGTCTCCAATAACCTTTTGCGATCAAATGACAGATTGATTTCATCCGATATAATTAAGATCACACGAAACCTTAAGTTACTACTTCACCGATATGATTAAAGTATATAAATGGTAATGTATGTATGTAAATAAAATAAAATGTATGTAGGAGGATATTTTCGGATATAAAATCTACTATTTATACTTTGAACTGAACTGAACCTATTATCAATAATTCGATTTAGTTGCATGGACCGTGGTCGTACCCTGATTGCAGTGATGAATCTGTCTATTATCCATTTTGTACGAGATATAGAATATTTAACAAGTTTACCTGTTCAAAAACAGTAAGGCCGGATCCACACTACAGTGCTGGTCTCGGTTCGTTCTCGGTCCGATCACGATCCGGTAAAATATTGTTACAGAAGAAACAATGAGAGTATTCATACTATCCGTGCCAGTCAAGGTCCGATCAAGTCACGTTCCAGCAACGATTCGTCATACAAAACATTTTACCGGATTGAGATCGGACCGAGAACGAACCGAGATCAGCACTGTAATGTGGATCGGGCCTAAGAGTTTCAGTATTACAGTTTACACAGTTTTACACAGATTTGTACACTATGCCCGAATTCATATTAGGGCATACTGTATATATACATGTATATTATTATGGAAAAATAAATGTTTTGACTAATAAATTAAAAATGTATTGACGATTTCAATGAATAATCGTTCAGTTTCTGTCCAATTTTTGTCAGCAGCAATATAAATTACATTCTGAATAATAATAAGCTTCAAATGAACTATAATTAATTATGATAAATTATTTAAAAATTATTAAATTACACTTTACTTACAAAGATATTTTTATTTCGATTTTAAATAATCGATTCTGAATAGCAATAATCATAGCATTGGCACAGTATATTAATATATACAGTATTGTAACTCGGCCGTATTTTTGAAATAAATGCCTACAGTGCTATACGTGGTGCTACAGCGTGATACAGCCGCGCGCTACGTAAACATGTGATAGGGCTGCCTGCCTCCAGCATTTTAATTACAGTTGCCTACTTTGTGTTTCCATTTAGTTTTGTTATTGTAAACATACTCTTTTTATATAAACAAATAAAATACTTTGTGAATTGAATAGGAAGTGTTCAATAAAAATGCGTGTTGTTTTGATTGTTAGATTTAATTTAAAAAAAACATGTTTATGTTTGAATAACAAATCGGTCTTATAAATTTGCGCCCGAAAAATATTTGCTCCTCGACTGAGACGTACCAAATGCTTTATTATTAAATTTTAAAATATAAAAAATCCGTATTCTAATATAAAGCTTAATAAAAAATACTTATCCATTAAACGGACATACATTATGTACCTACCTACTAGTAGGGGAACCTGGGGATGGTTGATCCCTAGGGGACACTTGGTAAACTTGATTTCTAGTTCTAACAAACGTGATACATTTTTTTACGAAAGCAGAACTCATTCATTTATGCCTAACTTCACTTTCTATCTTGGCGCGTTGTGACTAATATCACTAGTTTGCAAATGACGGACGGTGGAATATTTGTGTCGTGCCATACTTAATTTTCGGTAAGTTTTAACTGGATTTATTTGATGAAAAGTGAAGGAAATACTATAAGTAGGTGTGTCTATTGTGTTAGTCGTTTATTTAAGTGTAGATTGGCCTTGATTACATTAAAATACGTGACCACTAGTTTTGAGTATGGCATGTTTTATAACCTTACTATGTATGGGGAGACTAAGTCCTTTTATTTGAGGGTGAGATGATCCCGGGATCCTGTGTCCCAATGAGGGATCAAGTCTTACCTACGATTCATAAAGCTATCGATGATATATTATATTTCATCCAACTACGACAAAGCCAAAAAGAAATGTTTTTTTTTTTTTTGCAGTCTATGTATATATCCACTATGCATGTTTGTACTCGATGCGTGTATTGTAGCGGGAAAACTATTGAACCAATTTAGACGAACAAGGTGTCGATCGATTTGTTATTATAGTCAAGTGACAAAGGATACATTTCACCAAAAATGTCAAAAAAAAAGCCGTCACATCGAGTGATATTTCATATGAAAGAATATAAAATTTTAAAAACAAAAATATAAAAATAGAAATAGTTTTCCTTAGTTAGGTAAAACTTTTTCAACTTTTTGCTCTCTCCTTAGGAAATCATGCCGCAAAAATATAAATCAAGAGAATGTTACAAAAAAGAACACCAGTAGCCAAAGAAAAATTAAAAATTCTTCGATAACTTAAAAAGCCTCATGGATAGATACTACTTTGAGCCGCAGCAAATATAAAAAATTGATGAAACGGGTTTAACAACAGTCCATAAATCAAAGAAAACTGTTGCTTGTCGTAGCCTCAAACATGTATCTAAAGTTACATCTACTGAAAGAGGAGAGTTCGTTACGGTCTGTTCTGTCTGTTGTTAAATAATTTGGAAGATTATATCAGACTTAATGTTTTTGGAGATTATAAAGAGTCTGCTTGTTAGTCGAATTCTAATTGTTAGAAGAAAATGATGTTTAAACTTTTTCATAGTAAAGAAACTGATCACCAGTTGCGTGTTATTATTTGGAAAATAATACAGTTAGTTACTTAAAATTATGACAAATTAGTTCTATTTCTGTGATTCAAGTCAAATAATTAATGTGGAATCAACCCTCTGAGTATGTTATTCGCGCTGAAAATCTGTTTATCATGTGTCCCCAACATATGGGAGATTTGATTCGTGCAAATAAAGTCATCTGATCGGTGGGAATCAAACTTCTATTTATGGAAGATACGGTAAATATCTATTTGCTGTACGTTTTCCTATTTCTAGACACACTGTTGACTGCAAATTAAGTTATTTATTCGATGAGAATGAAGTTTGGGGAGACACGGTAAAAATTGGCTTACCAAGTGTCCCACGTTCCTGGGAGATTTGATCCCCCTGGGATCAAGGCTCCCAATCAGGGGTAAACAAGTCTCCCTTACAAATGAGACACATGGTAAAAGTCTACAGTATGGTATTTAATTAAATAATGAGTTAAATTGTAGCACGATCTTTTTTCTATTCAAACTATCATTGAATAGATAAATTCTGAATCTTTTGACCAAAAAAGTTTTCTAATATTGTAAAAAATAAAAAAAATATAGTCCAAAATCAAAAAGGGGATCAACCATCCCCAGGTTCCCCTAAGTAAAATTATTTTATAGTCTTACCTTTCAGAGTTTCCAGGTAATCTAAAAAAAGTTCTCTCTGGATGCGTTATTGGCGTATTCATGCAACCAAAAACAGCACAAATAAATCCTACTCGTCATATTAAATATATAATTGAAATTATTTTCAGTGAAAAAATCGTGTGGTTATTGTTAAAAAAAATAACACACATTCCGTTTGTCACTGCGGCACAGTCGCGACTGTTTGCGTCCCGAGCGTATCCCGAGATCGAGGCGCGTAGACATAGCTCGCGCTTCGTCCGTTTGTATGAAGTTGGAGTACTGTATATATTATTATACTGTGGCATTGGTGTCGTTTTACCAGTGTTGACGTTTACAGTCGTTATTAAGCCTCTAGAGCTATAGCTAAGCATCTATAGCCCAAAAAAAAAATTCTTCTGTTATATAATATTAAAGAATTTTTAATATTATATATCTTTTTATTTTATTAAAATACAGTAACATACAACAGACTATAAGCTGAGAGAAAGAAAGAGTTTATCAGACTCCCATTTCCGCAACAACTGTCAAATATCCTAGATCTTAGCAAAAACTTAACAAAAATATTTGAAATGCAATCCATCAATCATCTCCTCAATTTCGGACTACTGAAAAAGCACATCTAAGATTTTATTTGAAAAATGTAGATTTATGTTTTTTTTTCTATAAAAGTACTCAAACGTAACTCTCGTAACTCAAAAGTATACAAGTATTCTTTATACTATTACTATTCTTATCGAACTACTGAAAACTCTAAATTGACTTAATTTTTAAATTAACTTTGAACAATACAAAATTATATGGAGCCGCCTTTTTTTAAATAGATGTAGGTACATCGTATAAAAGTCAATTAAAAGATTATTTCTATGATATATACGACCTCAATAATCCTTCACTTTTTTACCCCTACGGGTTGATTATTCACAAAATGATATGGCAGCTCCTTTGAGACGGGGGTACCCTTTTCATTAGGATAAATAAACGAAATAAAAAAGCAATCTTTTCTCAGTTGTTAATAAAAAGGTTAAAAATAATTTAATTTGGTGTAGGAAAAAGCCATTTTTATTTTTAACATTTAAACCATTATAAAGCTCCACTTATTAAAAAAATCATTTATACTTAACAAAGTCGTCTACAGCCTATTTTTTGTGCTTTTAAAATAGCTAAATATGATACGATTTGGAATTGCCAATATTTATTATATAAACGGTAAAATTAATATAGCGTCTATTAATTATAAGTGAATACAGTTATTAGTTATACAATTCTTAGTAAATATTAGTTGCGGCAGAAAAATTGTAGCAAATAATCTGTCATTCATCGTACACGTAATGTATGCCAATATACTCACTCACATTTATTACATTGTAACAAATACAAAAACTGTTATTACTGTTGGCAAGTTCCAAAACATTTTATCAAAATTCTCGTAAATTAATACTTTTATTACTTTCGGGGTATATTTATTATCAAAACTAAATAATGAAATGACTTTCAATAAAAAAATATTTTTATATATTACTAGAGGCCGCCCCCGACTTCGTCCGCGTGGAAACCCTATGAGCGACTTCTTCCCCCACCTCACGCGTCGCTCGTCGGACCGCCCACCCCGCCCCCGCTCCCGCTACCGCCTTCGGCACCACCGTGCCGCTAGATCGCGCATTCAGTTTTCAGAAGCGATAAATGTATCTATTTTCAATTAGGAATCAATCCCGCGGGAACTCTGGGATAAAAAGTAGCCTATGTGTTATTCTAGGTATTCAGCTACCTACATACCAAATTTTATCGTAATCGGTTCAGTAGTAAATACTACTTAAAATTGCACGTTCAGTAGTAAATACTACTTAAAACGCAAATGCGTGAAAGAGTAAAAAAACATCCATACACACATACTCACAAACTTTCGCATTTATAATATTAGTAGTATATCTATATTAAAGGCAGAAAACAGCTTACCTCAATCTCAAAGCGTTGAACTATTATTTCAATGATTACTTATGCTAATTTTTATAAATATAAGAATTAAATCATAAAATAAATAAGTATAACCAATATTTTTATTTAAATCACTAAAAAATGTCATAGTATTGTGTTTCTACCTTAGTCTCTAATTAAACAGACACGTAGATATTCCGTTGCACTACGTACTTGATCTGAATTAACGCCCTACAATCGATAAGACGGCGTTTGTAGCCAGTTGTACTCAGGGATCGAGTATTGACTTTATGAATTATAGATGTCGTACGCTTGGAACGGATAAATTGCCTTCGGATTTAAGTATAATAGTCAAAATTTTAAAGCTAGGACTGTCTGGTCTATCTTTGCTAATATTTGAATCTAACTTTGATATTTGACAAAGATCTTTGTTTCGGACGGCAGGGACACGTCCAATACCTGCACTGTCGTCCTGGGACAATCTCCCACTTAATTGCCGTACGCCCTTGCAGTACCTTGCGGCTTGCGCTGGTTATGTACGCCACCACGCACCCCTGAATGCGTATGTACTTCACTACGAACCCAAGGACTTCGGAAGACGTCTTCGAATACCCCGAGGGACGAATTGATGAGAGTTATTTGTATTATCTTGGTCCACAGATTTCGGCTCTTGACTCTTGTTTCTTTCTAGTGTTGCCTCTTCGACGGCTGTGTTGCGACTGATTTCTAAGTTAAATTAGTATAGTATCACGTCGAGATATGCATTACGTAAGTTAAGTGTATATTTAGCGTTTATTCGTGCGAGTGTGTTCTTGGGTGCGTGCGTATCTGTATGTATGCTTGGCTAAGTGCGTTTGTGCGTTTTTGTGCGTGCGTGATTGTGTATATTATGCGTCTTTAAATAGTAATAGTAAATACGAAAAGCGAATAAAAAACGGTTCTGCCAGGAAAAACCAATGACACATTAAAAAAATTATCTGCTTCTCAGATGCCGACTGCTATATATTTAACAGGAGATCCCGTAACTTTATTTTGACTTATATTGTATACCCAATAAATGTTTGAAAGATGAGCAAAATACTGATCTTATATTAAATCATCATCATCGCATTTATATCTAAGCAAAAGGTCAATGCTGTTTAGGGCTCGGCTTAATCTACTTCTAAAAAACTTTCAAAAAAATGAGTTTAATTTCTAACTATCGCTTTTTATGCGCTAATCCCGGAAAAAAATTAACTTTAATTATTATTATTGCGTTAGATTATGTCCTAATTACAAAAAGTTATTGGCTATAAAAAATCATGCTAATACTTGTCGGAACAAAACCATATCCGTAGGAATATTTCTGACAAGTAACAAAACAAAACACGGATAAAACTCCCAGAGTAGTCAGAGTTCACCTAATGTAAGACAATAAGATATAATCTAGTTTATTGATTAAAATTAAATCAGAATCAGACGATTCATAAAAAGTTTCAATAGATAGTTATTAACAAAAATCAAAATACAGTTTCAATGCCTTATACATTTTTATAAGGCTTTGTTAAAAACAAAAATTATCAGAAAATCTACCTAATTTCCTAAGTAAACTAATTTAATTTTTATCTCTACTTACCTATAAAATTTTCTATTTACGGATTTTTTTTTTTTTTTTTTGTTTTAATTTGCAAGCAAATGTATTTAAGGCGGTTATTTTAAAATTAACAAATATTTCAAAATTACTTTTATTAACAAAAACACTTATTTCGATCGTAATACGCTTTCTTATTACATATGTCTTGTCTTATATTGTTATATGTATGTTGTCATATGTTTTGTCTTTACATATGTCTTGTACCAGGAATGCTAATTTGAAGACAGAAAACAAGACACGTCATGAGCTCTGTGAAGACAAATTGAATAATTTTTCTTTGTGTCGTAAACAATAAAGGGTTCCGTTCGACTGTATCTAGCCAATGATATATTATTTACATGAGAAAATACCCAGTTAACCCTTGTCAAGGAAAGTGATTAAAAAATAAAGAATATCGTTTTAAGAATGTTCAACAAAATCAAACAATATAGTGTAATTTGACTTAAATATATTTTTGACATGAATTTTTAAATATGTATTTATATCAATCTCTTGTATTTTCTAGCTAATCTAGGTTTAATAAGTTACAAGTTTTCTTCAAACCAATTGCCATTTAACTCTTACCCTTTACGAAAACGATAAGCATCTGAATTATGCCCTCACTTGGAGGGTAGTTATTGCTAAATATATGAGGTAACAAGTGAAATATCTAATTCTGTTATAACATTTTGCAACACATTGCTCTGCTCTAATATATTTATAGAAGTTACAAACACTGGCACTTAATGTAATATAATGTACACAACTTGGAAATATTTCAGTACTAAAATTGAATATTCTATATTAAACTTAATTAAAAGGATTTGACCATATGATATACTTCACCTGAATGCAAAAGTATCATTAAAAAATCAAAAAAATAATAATTAAAAAATGATGTTGAAAATAGTTTTAGTTCAAATAATTTACTTTTCTGTGTAATTTTTTATAGTTTTATATAGAATATATGAATAAATTATGTATTGGAATAAGAAATCGTAATTATTTTATAGTAACAAGTAAATAGTAATTCCATTATTTTGTTTATAATAATTATTTATATACCTTCGGTTAAGGGATAAGACTATAATAAAAGAATAAAGTCAGGATGGTATAATAATATCGTATATTTTATCACAAAATAGTAATAAATACTTCATTTATTCAAGGAGGCTTCAAAAGCACTTGATGAATAGTCTTTTTACAAATTATAAATTTTTAAAATATAACCTGATTTTTTTAACCGTGCGCCTGTCAACGTCAAAATATTAGCATGTTTATAGCTTTGGAAGCGTCAGCAACATCATTTTTTTTATCCTACATAATCTAGGCATGTAGGTATCTCATTAATTTAAGAAGTGTCTGTGCCTTTCATAACCGTGTTTAATGATAAGGACAGACTTTTATCCAACGACCAATCTAACGACTTTGACAGCTCCGAGCGCACAGTTATAAAAATCGGGTTATAACAATTGATTTTAAAATAAAATTTTTAAAATAAAATAGATACTAATTGATTATATAATTATTGTGAAGCTACCGCCGATTCGGAATGTAGATTAAAATAATAAAACATAAATACAATATTCAGTCATTATTACAATAACATAATGTAGAAAATAATAATTATAACAAAAAATTAAATATACAATAATCTACTTATCTTTGCCAGTGCTGCTTTGACCGTGGGTGTGTCGATTCTCTCTTAAATATCACAGTACCGTCCCTGTTATATAAAAAAGTCAGTTGATCGACTAATTTTGGACGATATTAAAAAACATCTTTAACCATACCAAAACGTAATAATAAACAAAGCTAAACTATTCAAAATACTCTAAACAATTAACAATATTTAATTATTATGTATTAAACTCTTAAACCACTGTTACATTTATTTTATAAGCAACGGTACTCAATAATATTTAATCTATTAAAGTAAATACATCATAAAGCTTACATTTTTACACATGAATTATATTAACATCTATATATTAATACGTGAAGCAAAAACTTTTTACGAAAATTACGAGGATGGAGAAGTATGAAATTTGGCACAGTTAAAGTTTATATGGAGAAGAAGTACAGAATGCTAATATTTTTATAACAATGCTCAAAAAATACGATACATTAAATTAATTAAAAACATCACTATACACACTACGGCACACACGTTACACACATATGTTCAATGTAGGTACATCTATAATATAAAAATAAGTCGGTAGTAGTAAGTAAAGTAACATAACCGTAATACTTTACTACCTTAACACCGATTCATGTTATTTTAATTTGAAATAATATTCCAGGCGCAGCAGACAAAGAAGCAGATGAGGAAGAAGGTAGTGCTGGAACGGGACCTACTGACGATACAGAAGATGACACCGAGCATGGAAAACACATTCTGCCTCTCAGTTCACACGCGGCAAACGTGTAAGTAGCATAAAAATCCATAGTAATATAAAAATAATAATATATTATATAAATATATTTAGATATAAACGGACTAACTTTTGGTGTACACTTGGTACATAGGTTTTTTTGGGGTTTTTATAAAAAAGTTAAAATTGTGAAATAAGATTCGAAAGATAGCATGGAGTATTCATCATTTTTTAATTTTGTCATATGAAGATGGGTAGGAATTAAAATTTTATGGTTTTTAAAAATTCTTTCTTCATGGATGAATACAGGTAATAAGATAACCTTATATAGCTAAATAAGATATTTTTCTATCTGCAGTGAGGTGTCGGCTAGTATGCAAGACTTCTTTAAGATGTTGGACGAGAAGATTGAAAAGGTACTTTCTGATTCATGATAATAGCTTTTTTACAGATACTGTAGTTCAATATTTAAATATTACGTACAATGTGTTTTAGGGAAAAGACTACGATTCGTCGAGTGAGTCTGAATTGCGAATGGAAAAAGAACGAAGGAAAAAATTAATCGATCAATGGCGATCAGCATCACTATCAACTCAATCTTCACAATCTCAACCCAGTCCTCCTACACCAGCGAGAAGACGAATGCCGAGGCCTATGCCACAGCCACCAGAACGTCAAAACAGTCCGGGTGCAGTAAGAAGATGTTACAGACAACAGCACGTTCCAGATGGGATGTCTCCACCACCGAGAAGAGCTCACAGTGCTCATTCCCACCACCCACCGGATCCACGACAAATTAACGGTGATAACTGGCATGATCCAACAAAATCTCCGGTCAAAAGACCGCAAAGCGCTGGATCTACCTGGAAAAGCAATCCGAAAGTTGCACCATACAATCAAAAACCCAAAAAGAACGAAGTTAATGAAAACCAAAGAACAAACCAAAAAGACTCGGATACATCCACTTGTCAGTCAGTTAATACTAGTCAAGATGTATCTCAAATTACTTATAATCCAACATTCCAAACTCACAGCCCCGCACATTCAGCTAAACCTCAACAACCGTACATTGCGCAGATAATTAGTTATCCGATGTCACAGCAAGTGGCTCCTCCATCACCACCGAAATTCATAGCTCCACCTGAAGAGTACCAAGATCCTCAGAACCACGTAACAGATAATAAGTACAGTTCAAGTCAGAAGCAGGTACCAAGTCAGTCGCCTCAAATGAACTCTCAGTCTCATATTTACTATATCCACGGTAACACATCAACAAACGTCTCTAATCAACAAGAATTAGCTCAGCAAAGACAACAAACGGCTATCCATCTACAACAATACGTGGCAATGAAACAAGCCCAACAGCAAATGTTTACGTATTTACAAAGAGGACCTCATACTGTTTTCCCTAATGTAGACTATACTCAAATGCCAAATCCGAGGATATATGAGGGAGAAGAATTTACAGCTCAATACGGCCATCCAGCTTTAAGGCCACATAGTGCTCCAACACCAGTAGGAGTCGTAAGGCCAATGCCGATCCCTCCTGCGTTCAGTCCTTTACCAGATGGGTCGCATATGGTTCAAATGCCCATGTGGCCTCATATGCCTCCTGTGGTTTCCACGATGGGTCCCTGGTTACCAGGGCAAGGACACGAACTACAATACTATCCTCAATCTCAATTTATGCCAATGTACAGAGCGACCTCCGCCGGTTCCGCTGGTACACTAACCAGGTACCACAAGAAAGAAACGAGTGATGGCGAAGTCAAGAATGTGTGCCAAAGTATAAACTTAGTGAGGCAGAAACAGATCGGACAGATAGTGTCTTTACCTGGCCAGGAATTAACAGTATGTAATAATGCAAGCGATAGTCCCAGTCCCGCGTCGGTGAGCACAGACAGCGGCGTGTCACCCGGAAATAGCGCTCCTAGTTCTAAGGCGTCCGTCTTCAGCCCGCCTCCAGTGACGTCAGACTCTTTCGTCGCTGTAGATAGCAAAGCAAAGAAAATAAAGTCTGCACCGTTTGCGCGATCTCTGAAAAATTCTAAAAGCTTAGATTCTTAGTGCAACTTTGTAATTATGTAGATTTTCTAAGTGTACGTAGATTCTAGTCGGAGTATGTAAATTATAGTGAAATTAGAATCGTATGCTTATCATTGTATAGTTCGTTTTTTATTCGATCAATGTTAATGTCGATATATCGTCTTGCGACTGTATGTTTGCATCAGTATCACTCTAAGTTTTAGACTCGCTCTGTGATTTTGCGTTGAGATATTTAATTTAAATTTCGATTTGTGATTTTCTCATAAATTAGTAATTTAACTTTGTGCCTTGCAGTCATTGATTGAGTACTTATTTTCGTCTGCGCTACGTATATACTCGTATTGTAAACACTAATTTCTACAATGACTGCACCACTTTGTTTAAGGGACGGGTACGTAAATTTATCATTATTTATTAATTTATTAAGAAAATAATAATAAATTATTCTAAATGTATGTTTAGATAAAGACATGTAAATGGTACCTCCAAGTGCCGAACGATGCATTTTGAATTATCCATTAATTATAATAATTAAGAAAATTTGTGTTGTTTCTTTTTTTATATATATTATTTGTTTCTCCGCTTTGTGCGTGAATCTCAGGATTTCCAGTCTAATTTCAAAAACAAATTATGCATAACAAAATCTATTGATTACTCAAAGTCTATTGAGGAAGTCTGTGTAACACACTACAACTCATAAAGATATAACGGAAATTTAAGGCGAGTATTTACAACTGCAAAGAAATTCTAGTAAGTTACGCGATACAAATACGAAGTAAGTTTTTTTATGTTTTAAAATCTTCAATAAAAAGGAAATAAATACAGAAAGAATGATATTACCCAATATTCGATGATATTTTTACCACCGCTCAGTTTAAAAAGAGTATTGTTTTAATTTTATTCATAAATATAAAAACAATTATATTATGTAGTATTCAAGCATTATAAGAAAATATATACGTGAAATAAAACTATTCTTCAATTAAATGATCCTTATAACTTGAGTGAAACGTAAATAACGCCCGTCTTTTATCCATTATCAAAGCGAAAGGGAAACTAATTGTTCTAGATCTTTCAAGTTAATTAGATATTTCCTGAAAAAATGGAGCACTCTATTAATATGGAATAACATTTATTCATTTTATAACATGAGATATAGTTGAATTAAATTGCAACCACAATTAAATTATTCTTGTTGATGATTCGGTTTAGTTTAGCATTGAATTTAAATATATGGAAATGAGCGGGTTTTAAGTGCTTTATAACTAAACATGCCAAATCATTGTAGAATTATGGCATTAACCTTAAAAGAAGAGATCGTTATTGTTAATTCTTAACAATATCAAGTAATACAATACACGAAGGAAATCATAAGACAGTAGAAGTTTACACTGATAGTACAACTAAAACTATAATATGAAATGAATGATGATAATCGTATGAATAACAAAAAATTAAATGAAGCAAATAATCGTAGGAAAAACAAACAAAAAAAAATATTACTCCAACTGAACTCGCTCTCTGTGTAAAACAGTTTCATCTGACTAGCTCCGGAAAAGCACGTTTTCTCTACTATGAACTAGTTTTAACAAAGGTATTTAGTAAGAACTATTTCTAACTAAGAAAAACGCGTTCAAACTAAATGCGGGTTTTAACTGTAACATATACGTTTCCGAATATTTAAAAAAATTTGCATCTGATGGTGTTAAATAAAATAAAAGATACCTTTTTTTAATATACACACGGTCGTGGTCGTCTGTTACTATGGTAAGCGTTTTTGTGTTTTAAGTAACAGCCGACTAATATACATATTATTTTCCTTATAACTTAGGTTATTTTAGATGTACACAATTATGATCTACTTCAAGTAAAATATGTTTCGTCTTTAGTGGCTTACTTATTAATAAATTATCGCAGGCTACGAACAAGATAATTAAGCTCCATTATTTATTTGTATCAGTTTAACTTTTCGTAAATCAAATATTGACCTGTTGTTGACTTTAGAAGTAGCTTGTGACATTTAAAATTTTGAGAAAGTTCTCTTTGAAGGTACCTAAGTATACCTAACTCCTAAGGCCACGAAATTATCGCAAATCCAGTTAGTAAATTTGGTTAGAGTGTAGGCGGAGGTAATGAGAACCGCGACAGTCGCTGCGTACCACTTAACACAAGGAGTTTTCGAATATTAGTTTCCAAGATTAACGAATAACTTATTTTTATTTTCTGTGATTAATTGATTGTAAATTTTCTTACGTCTGACTCTAAGCCTGGCAGCTTAGTACTACAAAATCATTAATAGACTATTTAATACATAATTTAATAGACCTAACTACCCGTGGAACCCTTATTTGAATATGATTTTTTTAGTTATGATTTAATCCTTATTAATATCCTACTTTAAATCACTGGCTACAGAGCCTACTAGGAATAATTTTATTTCTTAGCCATATTTATAAAAACATTAAATGTTTAACATGTTTAATTAGCGTATTATGAAAGTCTATATTTCGTAATCGTACAAGATACCAATAAAAATTACTCATATCAAGTAACTAGCCTTCAACATAATCTAAACAAACATCTCTGCAGTTTTATTTCGAGGCTGAAATTCATTCGTTGAGGGGCGCGGAGTGGAGGTCATTGAACCTCACCCCCGTCTCAGTTGCGACGGCGTGCTGCGTTTGAATCATATTATATAAGATAAAACTTGTATTGCAATAAAAACATATGATAAAATAAATAAAATATATACAAAATCACTTTCAATATCTTATTTTTTTTAATACAATACTTTATACGTATTGTTTTTATTTGTAAGACCAAAAAGTTTATGATTTTAAGGGCGTTTTTATGTATAAACTGAATATAAAGTACTCTAACATAAAAATAATTTATAAAACAGATCAGTTTAACTTCTATATAATATTATTATAGATTAAAATAAGTGAAGAGAGACATACATTTGCTAATTTTGGAGTAATGCTGCATTAACTTCTGTGAAAGATTAGTTACACAATTTAGTTCCAATTTTGCTCAAGGTATTCTATAATGCGGTCTAGATCTATTATTAAGATATTTAATTCATTTATTTTCTGGTGAAATTTCTGAGGTATTCTGTCAGTTATCAAAACCTATCTTCTGATTTTGCTCATTAGAATTTTATGTTATGTATTTTATAATATTAAAAATATTTTTAGTAAATAAAATCATATATAGACAAGTTATTGAAACTGATCATTAAAGATCATCCTGATCATCTTAACTAAACTTACTAGCAATGACTATGTCAATAAAATTCAGTGTACTTTACAATCATATTCACAAAACTGATAATATTCTCTATAACAGAGTATTTTTATTTTTATTTGCTTTGATTTAATTACCATGTCAGTCGTGTGTCGTGTGTTTGCTATAAAAAGAAAACAAAAAACAGTAAAACAAGTCAAGTGACTCTACATAGTTATAGTGAACGCGGCACGAATCGGGTCACCCCGGGGTCAGGTAGCAAGACTTTGACTATCATCGTTCAATTAAAAACTATTAAAATGCAACCTATTAAAACGTTGCTCTTGTACGACCCACGACATGAAAAGGCTTGGCTGAAAGTTTTCTTAAATAGAATGTTTTTCTATTCAAGATTTCTTGAAAGTGTTCTAATTTGATGAATAATTTAAAATTATAAATTGAAATTCATAAGATACTAGTTAGTATTAACCTACTTTTATTGAGATATCAATGACTTTAATAACTTAATGTAATTAAAAACAAGGAAACATCTAAATCAGATAATCAGAAGTCTGTTTTTCGCTTTTCCTCTAAACCCAAGTATCTTAGTCATGCATTTTGATATACCTACTACATGACGTGGGCGGTTTCAGCAAATTTTACTACATGACCTGGGCGGTTTCATCTAAGTTTACTACATGACCTGGGCGGTTTCATCAAAGTTTACTACATGACCTGGGAGGTTTCATCAAAGTTTACTACATGACCTGGGAGGTTTCATCAAAGTTTATTACATGACCTGGGCGGTTTCATCAAAGTTTACTACATGACCTGGGCGGTTTCATCAAAGTTTACTACATGACCTGAGCGGTTTCATCAAAGTTTACTACATGACCTGGGCGGTTTCATCAAAGTTTACTACATGACCTGGGCGGTTTCATCAAAGTTTACTACATGACCTGAGCGGTTTCATCAAAGTTTACTACATGACCTGGGCGGTTTCATCAAAGTTGTAATTTATTATTATATTACATTCCACTCCTTATGACACGTAATGTGACCTGTATAAAAATACAGGTTACAAATATTTACCTCAATAATTAGGCTTAATGATAATTTTTTTTTTAATCGGAATGCTTAATCCCGAGATCAGTGTGTGCAAGTAAATAATCACAGCTTTATAATATTAGAAAGTATAGTTTGTTTATAATGTCTTAATATTTTTAATATATAACTGTCGATGCTGACTTGTGTACAAAATATTACAGACAACTAAAATCACTTATATGTAACGTATTAAATACGACGACCAAAACTAAATATGTATGTCGTTTTATAAGACAGCTCGATTATTTTAGTCAATACTCAGAATTGGAATCGGCAACTTCAACTTCAACTTCTTTAAAATTAAATTATTTGTTGTTCTGAAAAAACAAAGTTTTTATTGTACATTTTTTCTTTATACATTTTGAAACAAAAAAAAAACCTACAAAAAAAAGAAACGACATTCAAAGTTATTTAACCAATTTCTTTTATATTAAATTAAAATAAAATATTTCCTTTATAATTGACTGCAATTAAGTGTCGAAATATTTTCATAAATAATATGTGTCACTACTGTTATAAAAAAGGTACATCATAGTATATATAAAAACTCAAAGGAATCTTATTCCTTTACAAATTAAAAGTTTAATTAAGTAATGAATTTCATAACCAGCCAACATATTCATAATTTTCATGAAAAACTGCTCATTAACTCTTAAACTTCATGAAGAATAAAGAAGTATGCTTATTCTATCATCTTAATTAAGAACGTCAAGGTACCATTTATTTCGTTATACAAGTACAAATACTAGATTATAAACAAAAAGAAAGAATTGTTTTCAATAACCATATCATTTTTTCCACAAAAATATATATTATTAAACGCTGAAACGAAACCTAACATCTGCTACTTATCTCCTCTCCATGTTCCTCCTACGCAAAGCCATAAAAAAAGAACTTAACAAAGTTAGAAAACTCGAGTCTCCGATAAAATAAATTTAGCCAATTCGTAAAGTTCACTTGCGATTGGCGAAACAGAATTTAGTACGTTTAAAAGAGGACGATTTATATAGCTTCGTTCTGATTTCGCGTGTGTTTTGAATGGCTTCTTTTCTTTTCTTTTTTTATAAAACTTTTTGCAATCTGTATTTAATATTATACGGCACAAGCTTGTTACAAATTTTAGTAGCTTCTATTCCATTCAGTTATGAATAGTAAATATAAGAAAAAAACTTATGCTGTTATAAAAAAATCTATGTTCAAATGAAACTTTTAAAACAAGAAAATATTTTAATGACTTCTACTCTATAAAAATTGTGATTTTGAAGAAATATTTAGGTCTGATTAAAAGTCATGCCGTTCAGACAATTGACGACTCTGGTGTAGTGGTGCAAGTCCGGCAGTCGAAGGTTCGATTCCCGCTCGAGGCAGATATTTGTACAAATATTTGTTTCTGGTCCAGGTGTATGCAGTTGTGGGTCTCCCGACCATGCCTCGGAGAGCATGTAAAGCCCGGTTATTGTCATAGACGTCACGTCGTCTAAATGCAGATCACAATTACTTTTGACTGAGTCAAATGATTTTTATGAAATAAAGTTTAAATGTCACCTCAGTATATGTTTTATGATTTTCTTGATTTTTAACCTACACTTAGTACTTTAAAAATGATGCGTGTTCAAACAAAAAGACAGACAGACATATCTAAAAATACATAATATAAATGTACATGATTAATGTTTTACACCCCTATAAAAATTTTCGTTCAAAAATTCTGAAAAAAAAACAGCCACGCGTAATTTATAATTTGTTATAATTGTAGATATATATTAGATAATGATAAACTTTATTAACTTAACTAAAAGAAATTTATTTACAGGAATGTGTGAACGATAATGTTTAATAATTATTGCTTATTATTATATTAATTACTTTTCCACTTGAAATAAGTTTACAAAATAAAAATAAAAAACATAAGATTTAAAACAGTAGTAAGAAGTAATATGATTTACAAAATGTACGAATATTTTGTTTTACAAAATTATAATTTCTTAAATATTTTTAAGGCATCTGTTATTTTGTGTTAAAAGTAATTTTTATGTACTTTGTAACTGTACTGTGTTGGACAACGGTTCTGGTGTAGTGGTGCGAGTAGTTGCCTTTAACTCCGGTGGTCACGGGTTCGATTCCCGCTTGCAGATTTGTAAAAATATTTATTTCTGGTCTGGGCAAGCGGGTTTCCACACCCTGCCTCGGAAAGCACGGAAAGTCATCCGTCCCAGTGTAGATGATAGCGATTGTTACTCACGGTAAGGATCCATTAACCCCCAGTGAGTAGCGTGGATTAAGTTCCAAACTTGCCCTTTTTGGAGACAGACAATGGTTGATTTAGTTAGGTAAGCTGTGAAGAAAGAATTTGTAATTTTGAATTTGTTTGTGTTATGAAAACGTTTACCAAAAAACCGTCGTATGAATGGCATATTCTTAATTGAGATATACCAAAATACCATCTCTATTTTCCATTTTTCTGCAGGAGCTTCCAAACAATGTCTTTCAGATAAACCGAGTCCCGACAATAACGAACACACTAAAATAAAATTCGTCGTTCAAAAGTCAATTTTTTCGAACTTTCAACGCAACTAAATGTCTATATTGAACATCTTTATCATATTTTATATCAGATAATCTGACAAAATTCGATAACAATACATTATCTTGATATTGTAGTGATGTTGACTGGCCTGTTAGCGCACTTGGCAGGGCATTGGCACCCTGCTTTCATCTCCAGAGTTTTTGGTTCATTTTCCCATTTTTTTCTCATTTCCCATTCCGAGTTTGGGTGTTATATTTATATATGTATATTTATTTAAAAAAATAGTTATAAATATGTACTTCAATCGGCTGTTATCTAAAACACAGGCATTAGGAACATCCGATCGCGTGTGTATGTTAAATATATTTATTTATTATTAGCTGTGCCTCGCGGTTTCGTTCGCGTTAATTTGAGGAAAAAACATACCTAAATATTTTTAAACCATTACTCTAAGTTTGCCCGCGTCGTTGGTCGAGTGATCGCAAGCTCTACTGCCGAGCAAGAGGTCTCAGGTTCGATGCCTGGGTTGGTCAATCTATTTTATAGGGTCTTTTCTATTTTTCGAAAATTCTCAGTGAATAGCACAGCACGTAGTCTGGAATGTGAAGCGGTGTATGGCAATAGGCTCGCCCCCTATTACATGAAACTCATAACTGGCGAAAAGTGGGTGTTACGTTTAATGTTGGGTATTACATGGGCCAAAATTCTTTTTTATGCCTATTTTGAGGCGAAGTTTTTTAAAAAAAATTTGAAATTCAAATTAATATTTTTTTATTTTCTATTGTTGATATAAAAGAGTTATAGTATAATCTATAATATAATTGCATTTGCAGCGATGTTTTGAATGATATCACTATATTTATGGCAATTTGTTCACTAAGTGGTAGATAAATTAAACAACAGCGTTACTTTAATACAAATTTAAGTTCCATATATATAATCGTACAATTGAACCCAATAATGTGCCAATTTAAACTGTTGTACTAATATTAATTTTCCATAAAGTTGAATCACAGAAATAATCAGTCCAATAAAATATTCTTAATAGCTTAGGTCACTGCGTTACCAAAGACATACTTAAAAATTGTAACTTTTCTAAAAAAGACAAAAAAATAACAAAAAATATTACAAACTGGTGACAGAAACTTCGACTTATGATAAACAATATGTAAATATGAAATTAACACATTTTTAACTAATCAGAAGCCTAAATATTACAGTAAATGCTATAAGAAACTGGGGACAAAAAGTAACGCAGTAGTAATATTTATAACACAGTAGTTTCTTACAAACACTTGTATACTTTTTTGGTAAGTGATGAGGAACAAGGGTGTGAAGTTCCTCATCCACCATTGAAAATCACGTCGGGGTCACCAGTTTGGCGTGAAGAGGCTACCATTGAAAAGGAAGGATCCATCGACCAGACGGATGTGTGTCTGGTGGGCTACGCGCCACTTAACGTTTGTTGTCGGGATCTTGTATATATACTCAATCTTGTTGAAAACTTTGATAGCGCGATGTAGGATACGTTAGTTTCTTCTAGTTCGTATATAGCGAGATAGATGTCGCTACATCACTCCCCCTCCGAGACCGGAGGTCGATAGCAGGTTGAGTCGTCCATACATCTTGTGATGCTTGCCGGGCCAGTGGAATGTTCCAGTGAGTTGGAACCAGATGCCGCATAGTTCACAGTGAGTCGGAACTGTCTGCGGTGATGCCCCAGTGAGTCGGGGTGGTGCAGTGATGCGTAGTGGCTGTCTGCTGCATCGACCAGGAGAGAAGTGCGTCTCTGCTTGCTGACCGGCCGAAGTGCAGTGTGCTGTGCCAAGGTCGCTGAGAAGGCTGTGGGCGATGACCAGGAAAGTGCGTCCGCTGCATGCTTGTGGTCAGGATACCCTTAGTAGCCGTGGATGCTGGCTGGCTGTACGACTCGGTGCTCAAAAGCTTGAGGAAGTGAGGATGACATTACGATGATACGTCATCGTGCGATTTGCGAAAGCTGGGCTGACGTTCATGCTCGGGGTCACCAGTTTAGTAAGTGATGAGGAACAAGGGTGTGAAGTTCCTCATCCACCATTGAAAATCACGTCGGGGCCAGCAGTTTGGCGTGAAGAGGCTGCCATTGAAAAGGAAGGATCCTTCGACCAGACGGATGTGTAGACACACATCCGTGGGCTATGCGCCACTTAACGTTTGTTGTCGGGATCTTGTATATATACTCAATCTTGTTGAAAACTTTGATATCGCGATGTAGGATACGTTAGTTTCTTCTAGTTCGTATATAGCGAGATAGATGTCGCTATACTTTCATAAAATAGATTAGAAAACTAAATAAAAAAATTAAACAAGTGCGAGTCGGACTCGCCCATGAAGGGTTCCGTAGCAGCAAGTAACATCATATAAAAGTTCTTGTAGTTCGTTGTAACTTTAATCGATGTTTTAATAATAGTGTATTTTTTTTGCAGTCTTCCATTTACGCTTAGTAGCTTTATGTTCTCGCTCTGTCATATCTTTCACAAGTTTTTTTTTCACGTGGCATCTTTCCAGGTGTTTCCTTTTGGCTTCTGCCTTTTTAC
Organism: Euphydryas editha; assembly: GCA_036937285.1. Classification (NCBI taxonomy): domain Eukaryota; kingdom Metazoa; phylum Arthropoda; class Insecta; order Lepidoptera; family Nymphalidae; genus Euphydryas; species Euphydryas editha. The sequence continues at coordinate 20,525,918 of JAUPFZ010000004.1, read as the reverse complement.
GGGGTCCAGCTTCAACTTCAGCCTCGTTGCTTTTCTGCGGGTGTCAGAGCCATTTACTATAGAAGCTTCTTTCTGAAGAAACAAAAAGAAGTAAAATTTTGGTTTTGAATATGCATTGATACTAAAAAATACACATAAAACAACTGTGTTACCTGTACAAAAACTGCGTTACTTTTTTATAGTAACGCAGTGTAGCAGTAACGCAGTAGTAAATATTTCATTATATCGTAAATGTGAACTAAATGGAAAACAAAACGAAAACATTTTGTTACTGTCAAAACCAACACCTAAACAGTTGTGTATAAGAATAATAATAATGCAAATATCGACAGTACTTACCATTCTATTGCGGTAACTCAGCAGACACGCAATAAACACACGCACCTCTCCAAATGACTGTGAGGCAACTAATTCGTCTAGCTTGTTTCTCCCGCGCGGCGGCTGTCATTTTTTTTATGAGTTACAACAAGTCGAACAAAATGAGGTACATTCAATTATAATACACCGGCTTTAAGGTTTATTTTCATGTAAGAACGCAAGGTAGTTACAATTTTAATCCTTGTTAGGGACACAGTGTGAAATATTTTTTATTTTACTTAATATTTTAGGTAATAAATATCTATTGGAATTGTAATAAAGTTCAAAATACAAGATTTTAACGACGATATTCATGTACAACGCCACCTAGGAAATATTATGAGAAATTTCTGTTCATAACATGAGACACATGCTCTAGGACAGCAATATTTTGTATGAGATACAACAGCGTTACTAACAAAGACAATGTTGTTACCGTAAATTACGAATAAAAAATATAAAATTATGAATATATTTTATATTGCTGAGTGGGAAAATACTGTTACAATTATCAATTAATTTATTTTTTTCACAAATTTGTACTGTTTGCTCATGAAAAATGAAATACATCGAAAGGGACCGATTTTTAGGCATCAAAAAGAATTTTGGCCCACATATGTATATCTCTGCCTACCCCTTCTTGGAATAAAAAGCATGATGTTATGTTTACTTTAAGAGCGGAACTATAGTGAAAAATGTTTTAGAAGGAGGAATAATAAAGGACGCAACGTAAGCTCTCAAAAAACTACTTTTGTAACGTTTCTTATCATTGCTCAGCTCCTATCACCCATAGCGTGATGTTGTATAGCCTATAGCCTTCCTCGGTAAATGGATTATCCAAAACAAAAATAATTTTTCAATTCGGTCCAATAGTTCCTGAGATTAGCGCGTTCAAACAAACAAATTCTTCAACTTTATAATATTAAGTACCTATATATTTATTGATGGTTAAGCTGCAGCGCTATAAGCTATATTGAATATCCTATGATTTTCAATAAACAGGCAGATAAAGGATTTCAAAATCAAATTTAAGTTTTGATATTAGAGATTTCATTCAAAAAACAAACAAACAAACTTTCTTAACTTAAGTCATCTTTTAAGAATATTCAATTTTCGAACTCCATTATGAAGCCAGTAACAAATATATGTATATATATATATATATATATACCTATATATATAAGTGATTAAAATCAGGCCATAGTTGAAACCAAAGACAAACAAAACTTATTTAATCCCAAAGTACAATTGGGTATTGGCGGGATCAAATGAAATTCATCATTCATCGTTTTCATTCAAGTTTTAGTTTTAGTTTTAGTTTTTTCTAAGTTTAAAATTAATTCACTTTTATATTTTAGATTGACTTACACAACAATATTTGTACAGAGCTCTCGTTGCTTCTGTACGCTCACTTTCCGTTTTTTTTTTTCTAATCAATTTCTCATACCTATGTCTTCAAACACTCTAACGCATATTTTGTATTCGTCTTTTTTTATATCGTCTCTCATAAATCACTATGCAGTCTCTTGTATGAACTGAAATGAACTAAATCAGCCGGTAAACGTATATCTTATATATATTATATAGGAGACTTTCTATAGATATAGTCACTCATCACGATATCTCTGCAACTATGAGACCTAAAAACTTGAAATTTGGTAAGAATAGTCTTTTTGCCGAGTAGAGGTCAGCTAAGAACGGATTTTATGAAATTCTACCTCTAAGGGGATGAAAAAGCGAGGTAAAGTTTGTATGGGACAACGTGATTCCTTGGTCCAATCTACTTCAAATTTTGCATAAATATTCTTTAACAGAATTGATTGAAGACGTGTTTCGTATTTTATCGAAATTCATCCCCTAACGGGGTTAAAAGGGGGTAGAAAGTTATTTTGATATAAATACTCCTTAGTGCTTTTTTTTTTAAATTACATTTTATTTTGACAAATGTTTGACAACTCAATGCGTCTATTATATTATATTTTCCAGTATTGACGCAGGTGTAGGTGATATCTTTTTTGGGTGCTCCTGGTGGAACAGGCAAGACTTTATATTAAATGTACCGTGTGATCGCTTTATTGTAAAATAGTGTTTTATATAATATTTTTTACTTCAGTGTTGGTGTTGTTTTAAGTCAAGGGTTTTTAACTAAATGACTCATCAGCAAGGCATCTGTAGTTCACAATGATACAGATATAGAAGACACCGAACTTGAACTTGGAAACATTTTTGAATTATACGGCATTGACACCCAAAATTAGTACAGATTGGCATCACGGACTAATGTTGGAACAATATCAGAAAAAATTATGAATCATGTGCCTACCTATTTAACTTTATCTTACACTAAAACTAAGAAAAGGAGATAAATGCTGTCTTGGACTATTATTAAATATAAATATATGATTGATATACACACACGATCGTCTGTTCCTAAGGTAGCCAACTTAATGCCCGTGTTTCAGGTAACAGCCGGCTGATATACATTTTTTTATAAATATACATTTATATGTAAATAATATGTATAGAAATAAATACATATTACACCCATACTAGAGGCGGGAATCGAACCCACGATCCTGGAGCAGAAAGCAGGGTCACGACCAAATGTGCCGAGTCAATCAAAATTTAAAAAATAATTACTTGCGTTCATTTCATTATTCCTTCTATCAATCATATCTTCTATCAATCAATGATTCAAATCTAAGAGACAAAATCGTATTGACTTGTGGTGTAGTTATACCAACGATACAACGAACGAAGCATTGATGACCGTTCTGGTGTAGTGGTGCTATTAGTCTCCTCAACGCCTCGCCTTAATGCGGTGGTCGCGGGTTCGATTTCTGCTCGGGGCAGATATTTGTATTTGTGTCAATATTTTTTTCAAGTCTGGTAGTAAGTTTTTGTGGGTTTCCCCACCGAGCCCCAGAGTTTTTTACAGGCTGATACAATACAGTACAGTACAGAAGCATTTGTGGCCTGCATTGACGAAAATGAGCCTTACCATAAATATTAGAGTCCATCTAAGGGGAGATGTTACTGCCGGATAGTTCTCAGACCTGTTGCTTAAAATAGGAAATGGTGATTTCCGGGAACTGGATAATAGTATAATGTATGAGTGTATATGAGTATTTATTTACCATAAACAAAGCTTAAGATCAAACTCTTAATGTAGCGGGAGTATACTTGTGTAAAAGTTGATTGTCTCACAGCGAGTTGTATGTGGCATATTCCAGAGTAGCCTGGTGATTCTAGCACCCCGAAAGAAAAACAAAAAATATTGTTTATAAAGAAATACTACGGAAGGTGTAGTATTTCGATTTTGTTGTAAAAAGATAATACCCCCATGTAACTTTCTCCAGACTTTGGTCTTTGGGCCGAGCTTCGTTTTCATAAAATATAACAAAACCTTATTTTTTTTTAAATGTTTATTTAAACTTTAAATCCCAACTCTATAATAAAGATTGTTATATTTTATAAGTATTCAAATATTTTAACATAACAATTTATATGTTATAACAAAATTAATAAAGTAGAAACAAAACAAATAAAATCCTATTAGAACCATTATCTAAACCACCACCAGAGGCTAAAATATTATGTTTGACAACTCAATCCGTCTATTATGAAATATTTTCCAGTATCAACGCAGGTGTAGGTGATAAAAAATATAAATTTATATTTTTTGAAATTTTAGTTAAATACCCGCGCGAATCCGGGGCGGGCCGCTAGTATATTATAATAGACATTATCATAAAGATATATCATAACACGTCCGATTATATAATAAAGTTTTTGACTAAAATATAAAATATAAAAACTAAAATTAAAACATAAATATCAAAATCTAATAAAGTAAAACTGTTTACTTCATTACTTTTTTGTTCGTTTTATTTTGTACTCTGTTACGGTTTCACCAGCGTTGAATTGATTTACGATAATTGCCAGTTTTATAAATGTTTATGAAATGTTACATTTGATACCTATAACTTTTCTCGGTAAACAACAGTTGTATTGTACAGCTATGCCAATATCACCATATCGATCACATGGGTTCAAGTGACGTGCAATTGTATGATATATTACAATTAATTATTTAAAATTAACTTAATATTTTTCTGTTATTTCCATAGATTTCACATTAGTTTTTTATTATAGACAAAAAATATTGTAAATCACTTTTCTGACCATTAACGCGAAAGTACTTTTCCAAACAAAGGAACTTTCCAATAGCAATTGTATATTACTTATACCTCTCACGCCTACGATTAGCGACCAATTATGAGACTTTTATTTGATTAAGAGTTATATTTGATTATGAAACTTATATTGCTTTACTATTGAATTCCACGATGTTACTAATCCAATCTAACCGTTGAAGTGGCAAGACACGCCTGTGCCTGTGTCTGTGTGTCAGCTGCGTAGCTGAAACTACCGAAGGTCATTCGAAGTTTAAGGTTTTAACGACCTTCCACCGGCAAACGCAGAGTAAGTAGTCCTTACGTTAGTACTTAGTACATATTACTTTAATGGTCCTAAAGGATTACTTACGCTGAACTCGGTGGATAGATAACCTTAAAAGGATTCTGGGCCGTTGTTAGTTTGTAACAGTGCAATACCATGAGAGTTGGAAACCTATATAAACAGACTACAGGTACAATCAAATTATACTAATTATAACATTCAAATTAGAAAGACTGACCCGTTGGCGCAGTTTCCAGTGACCCTGTTTTCTGCTCCAAGGGTTGTGGGTTCGATTCCCGCCCTGAGTCTGGGTGTAATATATGTTTATTTATATATGTATTATTTATATGTATATTTATTTTTAAAAAAAAGTATAACAGTCGGCTGTTGCCTAAAACACAGGCATTAAGTTGCCTACCTTAGGAACAGACGACCTTGTGTGTGTGTCAAACATATTTATTTATAAAAAAAAAAAAGGGTGTGACTTTGTTACTTGTGTCCGAAAAATTTAAACTTAACCTGGACTTTTAATTAATTATTAGCTCCACTTGGAAAGTATTTTCCTTATATTTTATTAGATACATCTTTAGGTCATAAATATTGATGGAGCTTAAATTAATCGATGTCGAAGTTTTATAAAATACACGTATGACATTACCAAATTTTTGTAAAAATACCTTTTTGCTATTATACAAGATTTTACGTTAAAGGGAATCATCTTGTAGATTTAGTTTACTTATAAATGACAAATAAACGAATCACTGGTTATTGTAACGCTTTTAAAAAGACTTCTTTTGTATCATTGTTCTTGTATAATAAAATGAGCTCCGGTCGTTTTATTGACTATTACACTCCAATTGCGTAACATCTCTATTGTCATAATTCATTTTATTCTTTTATTTATTTTATTACAATTAACACGTATATCTATAGTTTTTATAACATAAATGAAATATTCTTACTCAAAATGATCTAAAACCGCTGTCCCGTTAATGCTATTTATATATTTCTGTAGATTCAATATATATATATATATATATATATATATATATATATATATATATATATATTATAATAAAGCGGAAGTTTGATAAATTGACCATGCCAATCGTACGATCTACTGGTCCAATGTGATGATAATGACCAGTATCCAATGTGAAAAATTCTCTGTAAGTTAAAAAGCCCGTTGATTAAAAAAGTTTTAGGCTATAAAAGATCCCCTATGCCGCACAGAAGCGAAATAATTTCAACGTAGGTGCAAGTGCACCTTTCGTCTTATTTATTCAATCAATCAATTAATAATTTTAAATCTACTACAATCATGGTTTAGTAAGAATTGATAACCAAACTCTTAAACCTATGTAATTTTGAGAGGAATCTAACAAATGATAACAGTATGATACCAGTGGTCCAGTTTAGACGATATTAAGACTAGTGTCGCTGAGTTTTGAAGTGCTAAAATTGTTTTTAAATTTTATCACATTCTTGATGTCAAACAAAAATCCTGGTATTTTTATTTTTAATTTTTTGTACAATATAATATTTTATTTAGATTCTTTATTGAGGAATGAGGAGGACCAAAACATTTCACTAAGAGTCATGAAACGAACGAGTCCATAAAACGGACGCGCCTCGTAGTTAGATCATATAATTTAAACGTTAACAATAATGTTGAATTGATTTCTTTAAAAATAAAAGAAAAAACTCACTAAAAACATTATTTTCGCTTAAATTTTCACCATAAAACACTCTAATTCTAGAACTGCACAGCGCCATCTATCAAAGGTTTCCTATAATTCCTCCCTCGCAGTCGACTGATTATTTCCGGGGCTTGTCAGCGCGACGTGCAGTACAAATTGCTTCGTCTGCATTAAGCTAACCCTAGAATAAAGGAAATGAAAATGGTATGTTTTGGACTTCTTTCATATGATGGAATGATATAGCACTTCAACTAATTATGTTAATAAATAATAACTAACCAATTGTTTTTCGTAGAACTTGTACTTAACTATTTTTTTGGTAACAATGTGAATTTCAAATTAAAAATTCTGAGATTTACAATAACTATATATTATAAAATATACCTGCCAATCTATCTGTCTGTTCGCAACAAACTCAAAAAGTACTAAGATAATAACGTTCATGCGATTTTCGCCAATCGACAGAGTGATTCGTGAGAAAAGTTTAAGTGTATACTTTGCTAAGGTTTTGTGTAAATTTGTTGAAATATTTATTTATTTATTTATTTAGGTTTTGTGTATAGAACGATAATTGTTGAAATAGCAGAAAAAGTCAAATTGGCCTGTAGCTTTCATCGAAAAGGCTTCATAGTTCCTTTGAGATAAAACATATGGAATATTCCTTTTTTATGGGTCTACAGAAAAGTCGCGATGGCATACACATGTATCTGTCTTTTAAGGATAGCTTACTATATCAATTCCAACTTCTAAAAAAATGGTCACGTACAAAGCGGTAATTGGAAAGCTATTTAGACGAATACAGGATTAATCCTTATCAACTTACATACGTTAGTTACCTGCAGTGTATTTTATGCACATTATGATAATCCTATACACAATATAATTTAAATCAATATCTTAGAAGTTATCGCAAAATAAAAACTAACGCGCGCGAAAATAAATCCAAGCGCGCTGGTCTCACACTAGCCATAGCTGTATTACTGGTCGCTAGTATTATTATAATTATAATAGACCTGTCCTATTATAAGGTATTAAGCATTATACAGTAACTCATAAATTAATAAGATAATAATAATAAACCATCATGACAAATATCGAAGAAAAAAACGTAGGTTTAATACTAATGGTGGTGAGGTAAAATGGCGTTTGGGATAGAAATGGTTCGTTGATCGTATGAGGTAAGCTAATTAAAATACGACTTGAGACCACTGTAAATTCGATTTCTCGTTCTTGCTGGTAAGGAGTAGAATCGGGATAAAATAATTTAATTTTCAATTGCGTATTGTTTAGTAATTCTGATTAAAAACTGATTTTCTTTAGGTTAGGGGTAAAAAACAGTATTGAATACTAATTTCTATTTTCAATAACCTATATTCCTACAATTATTGGTAGCTTATCAAAATTTAATCAAAATGTCTATCTCTATACAAAATCAAAAACTGGTCAGAAACGAAAGTAAATGAACCAGATAAACTTCGTCAGAATCGCTGTCTTGTTACACATAAAAACATCAAGTGTGGAAGCCACAAAGTCTATTGTAACATATAAATTTTTATAAATGCTTAATAATAATTACATATCGAAAAATTTTAAAGATCTTACAATACATAATAACTAATGATGGCTTGGATATTATTAAATAAAACACTACCAAAAATATAGAGAATTTTTTTTTTATATTTTATAAAAGTATTGGTAGTATTAATTGCAGTAGTAGTATCTAGTATTCTATCTTAAATAGTGGACTAAGTTTCATATTAGAATTTTGTGTATATTATTTTGTATGCATTACCCTGCAACAGAAAATACAATATCCAAAATATCCTAACTGAATCAACTCGACTCAACTATACACGTAGTATAGCTAAGCAAAGGCGACATCCTCGTGAAGGAAAAAGGACCACCAGATTTTGCATGCGTCTAATAATTTAATATATTTCATTCACACGGTCAACTCAACTCAATATGTTCACGATTTATTTATTTATTTATACTTTATTGCACACTTAAGAAATACGTTAAATAAAAAACAAAAAAACATACTAAGTAGTCCAATGGAGGTGTTATCACTGATAGTGATTTCTTACAGACAACCCCTGTCTATAACGGAAACATTGGTAACATGACAAGCACACGGTGTAATTTTTTTTCCTAAAACCGTTTCCACATGAATTGCACTAAACCGTTGCTATCGATATTCATTAATTATAGAATATAATTTTAAATATTATGACAATAGTCATTACACATAGTAGTCATGACAATAGGCAATTATTGCGGTTTAATTACCTTTAATAATTCACCTCGAGGCAGATTTTGTCATATACTATTATATTCCGTTTTATTGCTAACCGACTTTAAAAAAAGGCAGTAGACTTACAATTAGGCTAGACTTTTTGTATTAAATTAACTCTTTGATAATAATTATTATAATCGTAAATATAAATTGACTTTTTTAACGTAAATTTATTATAAATTGAAATCTTTTTTTCATTAGCTCTTTAATTATTATCATATACCTACATATATATAACATATATTTTTATAAAGTAACTTCGTCCTTAATATTCCTAACTTTCTATTTTTTTATGTGAAGACTTAAATAGTATATGTATGTTACTTATATTTAAACTTAAATTAATTTAAAACTACATTTTCCTAATAAAAATTTAAAAAAAAACATTATTCTAGACAAAAAATTAGTATCTACTTAATTAGTTATACAAATTATCATCTCTTTTGATTGATCCGCGATAAAAATAAGCTTTATGATTTTTTTTTAACGCAAACTATGTACGGACTTCATATCAGTGTATAAAGGTAAATAATATAATACTAACATACACGTTCTAAAGTCAGTTAATTCGAATATGTTATAGGAGACTTTCCTTTAAAGTTGTGCCTTGAACGGCGCCGGAAAAAGAAAGGGTGCTGTACAGACTCTTGTCCACAGACAATCAATAATTGACAATAGATATATAGACCAGTATCAGCTTTAGATATCTCTGCATCGAGATATAAAAAAGTTATTATAAAATTTTATGCTTAAATTTAAAAACAAGACAGGGAAACAAGATGCTACCATGGAAAATACCGCCTTAATATAAACTACCAATCTCCCCACCAAGTGAACGTTTTTGAAATTTTACTCGTATTTTAATGGCCGATCAGTGTTGATATTTATATGAGTACTAGCTGCTGCCCGCGACGTCGTCTGCGTGGACGCTATTATATTACACGTTGTTACAGAATGCGTTGAAGAAATAAAGGTTCACTGCTCGTTTCCCGTAGCTGACAGCGTGATAATATGTAGCCTATATGTTGACCCGACTTCTTAATAATATTCGTGCGAAATTTGAAGTAAATCCATGCACTACTTTTTGAGTTTATCACGGACATACAGACAAACATACAAACAGACAAATTTCTAAAAACTATATTTTTGGCTTCGGTATCTATTCTAGATCACACCCCAAGTATTCTTAAAAAAAATATTCAATGTACAGTTTTGACTTTCCTACCATTTTATTATATGTATATAGATAATAAGTTTTAAATTTCAACATTACGGTCTTGCGCTGCTACAAATCAATCAGACACTATATTTTAGACAGCGATATATAAAAAAATGCTCCGAGACAAAATTTATATCATATTTTTATCTCCCTACTATCCACATTAATTATACTTAAAAATATGTATATTCATAGCTACTTATTTAGTTATACCGGTTATTACGCAGTTAATTAAGAACAATAATTATGATTAAGCAGTAAGTATATATAATTACGATATACTCTATTTAGCAAGTTAATAAGTTAGTGGGTATCAACCCCATTGACCTCATTATCGTGATTAGCACGAAAAACTTTAGTAGTTATTATTTCTTAGTGATATTATGAAAAGATATTAATAAGGAGTACCTAAGTAAGTGAGAGCAATGAGACGTGCATTGTAGAAATATTAAAATATTAATTAGCAATACAATATATATAAAGAACTGATAAATTAATTTTTGTGTATCGTGTTTAGTGAGGTAAGTTATAGGCCATTATATTATATGATGATGAAAGCTAACCAGCAGTGAAGCAGCTTGGTGGATTAAGCTCCAACCCTTCTTCTATATGTAAAAGAGGTCTTAACTCAGCAGTGGGTTGTTTACAGACTGATACAGTACAGTATATATTATGATTATGCAAATTATGCGGTGCTATCACCCAATTAACTGCATGGAATTACAAGTTTCATTTTAACACAAATTGGACACGTTTATATTAGATTATAAACAGTCACAAGCATCATCATTCTACATTCAGCTCAACTAACTATGTTTTTTTAATACACAAAGTAATTCAGGAAACTACCAAATCATCAGTGCTGTACCATGACAAGGCATCGATTTTACCTCGAATCTCGATATCCTTTACTATAATGACAGATCATATGGACTGCACGAACCGCAAGAGAGCAATGTTTGTGTTAGAAAATGATCCATTAAATTAAAAGTGACGCCTGATCACCAAAACAACCAACTGTGCTGATAGCACGACATCTCAACAATCCACAGGATATCTGACCTCTCATTTATAAAAACACATACATACAGGTACATCTTATTTACAAATTAATACTGTTTTCCTTTCAGAAAGTAACTATGCTGGGTCTGTTATGCTTTATTTTATCCACAAGTTTTATGGACGCTATCAACTTAAAATCGGATGTTTTTGTATTATCACATAATATCCCGCAGTATTTGGAAGCTAATCAAACGTTTTCACAAGCAAAACTGTATATACAGAATAACTTGTAAGTAAACATTATCTATCTTAAGTTTCTTTAGGAGGCCGACGAGCGGAGGAGAGAGGAGGCCGCCGACGTGGCCTCCATCCGCGGGCGACGAATGGGGGTGCGTAGGAGGCGCTACTTAATGCGCCTCCAGTAACGCCCTTGTGCCCGTGTCGGGCCGGGATGGGAACCCCGTCCTGCTAGACACGGCGTCGTCGGGACTGTTCAGAGGTGAGCCGGACAGTCCCCATGGAGGAGAAGTCTGGCCTTTTCGCCGAGGCCAGCCTGTCGCTGGAGGGATCCTGTTGCCTGCAGATCCGGGACCCTCCAATTAAAGCGGCTGAAGGCTCCCGCAGGGGTTTAGTACGGTATTGCACTCCCAAAGTGCCGAGTCCGACATAGGTCCCCCGGGTGTCCTGGATATCATCCGTAAATGGATTCAAAAAAAAAAAAAAAAAAGTTTCTTTAGGTGCTTCTTATGACGCCTGGCATACTTAATTTTGTACTAGATCTCAGCACTATGTTGATGCTGCTGCTTATGTATATATTAAAAAGCGATTTTCAGTCCCAAGAATAGCAAATTAACATTTTGTGGTCTACAAAGTTAAACTCAAAGAATAATCGAAAAGCGTGTTACAATCGAATAACTTTTGCAAAAAAAATAAACATGGAAACAGTGACCTCAATTTTATCTTGTAACTAATATCATTAAATTACTTATTATAATATCAATAATTAAATGTTTTTTTAAACATTTTCAAAATGTTTATATAGATGCATTATTAAAATATTTTAAATTGCATTTTTGTATTATACATATATTATTGTTATATTGTTAGTACAAAATTAACCACGTTCATTTTTTTCAGCGCTAAATTGAAATGTACGAGTAGATTCTGCTGAAAAACCCGACATCAAACTTTTTCAGTTATTTTATAAAATTAAATTAAACAATTAATCAATTTAATAATCAAACAATTAATTAATTTAATAATTTAATAATTAAATTAATTGGTCGATGGGAGAGGCCTTCGTTCAGCAGTGGACATCCAATGGCTGATATGATGACGATAATGATGAATTTAAATATGAATAAAAAATGGAGTCTATGCTTCTAAATGATACATTAATATATAATCTCTGGATTAGATAAAAAAAATACTAAATTTAATCTTCCTATACCTCAGTGCTGTGTGCAATGTTTATATTCTTAGTAGATATGATTTTATGTATGGTTTATTGACAGAACACTGACCCAAAATTTCATTACTCGTTGTGTAATAATTTGGTTTTAAAGGATTTTAAAAAAAAGTTAGCTATTCCATTATTTTCGTTGCAATAATTGGGTTTTATCGAAAGTTTATTTCAGTTTGTACATGAGATCATGCATGTCACTTACTGAATGAAATTCGTTAAAAGTATCCCATTATATGGGGGAGGCCTATGTTCAGCAGTGGACATCCAATGGCTGTTATGATAATCCCGTTATAAATACATGAGTTTTACAAAAGTAGTTTTTTTATTACTAATGGTAGATTGTTAATAAAGTAGGCAACCTTACACCTGTGTTTTAGGTAACAGCCGACTGATATACTTCTTTATGATTTTATTTTATATAAATGTATATATAATACATACATAAATAAATATTACACCCACACTCGGAGCGGGAATCGAACCCACAACACTGAAACATAAAGTCAAGTCAATGCCAACTGCGCCATAGGGTCAGATTATTTACTTTACTTAGTTTCTAGGTAGCGATCCTTCACTCTTTGTACCTCCACGCTATGTGTGGTGGTTACCTAGAATATGTTTAGTCTTATTCTGAAACTAAACAACAAATCATTTTAAATATTGTTTCAGACCAAAAAACGTATCAGACTCAAAAAATGTAACAAATAATGAAATTACTTTTTCGGGCCTCGTAGCGATACTGGGAGGCCTTGTACAAGTATATACAGTCGACCCTAAACATTACCAACCGATCGATCTACTACAGGGTTACGACAAGTACGGAAGAAACAACTACACTCAAGTAGTCGAAGCGACAAATAAATTCTTAGAGGACGCAAGTAGTAAAGTTACACCGGTAAGTTAGGTTAAAGAGTAAAATCTACTATAGTAACACAACCTTAAATATTATTACTCGTATGTAAACATAATACAACCCAAAAAATATGCAAAATTCATAAAGCATATAATAATAAGCATTAGCTATAATAATATTTTAAAGCATAGATTCGAAATTTTGCTGTCTATATAAGAGTACATAATATTAAACAGGATGGTACCACCGACTCAAAAGTACAGTTCCAGAAAAGTCGGCAAACAGCTCAGAACAGTTATACATTAAATAAAATACACAAACATATTTCTCGCTACGCTTTTATTATTAATAAATCAGTAGTTATTGAAACATATTTCTATAAACAGTTAATTAATAACGATATGGATTACTGCAGATTAATGATCATCAATCAACGGACCGATACAAAATTATCGGATTTGACATTTATTTACTGTTTCCTTTAAATGCTTCTCGATAGTAGGCATCCTATTTACTAATTACACTTGAAACAGGTTATTGGTCGTATTTTAGCATAATTCCACATTATCTTTTCACTGTTATAAGTCAATCGCTTTTATTTACAAAAAGAAGTAATAACGCCACGTTACTATAAGTAATAACGCCACGTTACTATATCGTAGATTAGTTTCGAGCTAGGACGATGAATGAAATGGACTTGACAGACGCGTATACCCGAAAGGGACAAACATAGAGTAGTTCAAAACGAAGGGTTACCAGCATAAAAAAATTACCCCAGTTTTGTCAACTACTGACGGCTAAATGTTAAAATGGTTAGTGGTACAGACTGCTAAACCAAGTACTACAGTGCGATCATTTAATCATCAGCATCATCATCAAAATTTGTGTCTGCTTTGTGTCTAGGTGTTTCTAATGTATCTTAAAGTATATATTTACAAAAAAAAAGTATATTATGTATTGTATCAATTATATATTACCCATAGCATAAGCTCTGCTTAGTTTGGGACTAGATGGCGCTGTTGAAATGCGAAACAGTATTACTATTATTATTAATTTATTTTAATAATTTATTAACTATTCAGCAAATAAAACAATCTGTAAAGAAATTAGTTTATTTATTGTCCTTTAAATAAAATAAGCTTTGTGTACATATTTCTAATATTATCATCGTTATTAATCATTAATTTGGTTGCATAATGAATTCGCACATTTAGATATTTTTTACAAATTGCTTTTAACAAAAGCGAATAATGAGTCAAATCTGCAAAATGATAATCAGCTGAAAATAGCCTGAGCCCTATACATTTTTTCAGACATTTCTGCAAAAGATGGTGTAATAGATCTTTTTTTTTCAGCATTTTATTTTTTCTGTAAACCTCCTCCGCTATTTCACATAATATAACAACATGTTTGGAAGGGTGACACAGTCCGCCTTTATCTTTTCTAATTAGAAAGGTATTGTTTAACTTTTCGGGAGATCTTAACGTAGACAAACACTGCTCGCATTTTAATTGAGTTTCTAATTTTGTAACAACGAAACCTGCTATGTAAATAATAACTTGTTTTGCATATTCAGTCAGCCTTGTAGGATCAGCTAAATAGTCATGATCCTTAGGAACCACGACTTCGTTGTCTAATGATTGTAAAATTTCTTCATCATTTTCAATTAGGCGGTTTCGGTCAGTTGTATTATTTATAGCAACTTCAGGTCTACTGTGAATTAAAATATTAATATCGCTTAAGGGCACACAGTTCCCTGTGGTAAGGTTTTTTAATTCACCGTGAACTAATAGTCTCTTGAAAGCAGATTTGAACTGAGTTGCTGTGGGATTATTATTAAAACCACCCTTTGATCTAACCGCACTGAAAAAAATTTCTAAATGATCTTGGCTAAGCTTGTAACTTGATAAAAAATCAATCTTTTCTGTTTTCACAAGTTCCTCATACAAAAATAAAATGGTCTTGATGCAAATTAAGAACCCTAGAAATCCAGTCTTTCTGTTTGTTATCAGTATGTTATCTGATCCTAGTTTTAAAGATTTTATATAACTATAAGCATTTTCCAAATATTCTTTTACGCCCTCATAGTTTTTTAATGATATTGGTTTTTTGTATCCATAACTCTTTAAATTGCGAGAATTCAATATATCAAACAAAGCATTAAATTTGCGGATGAAATCTACTGTTGCGTCACATTTATTGAACTGTTCAAGGCGGAGATCCTCACAACATGATTCGATTGCGTCGGCGACTGATTCGCTAAATAACTGCGATGCCAGCCTCACTTTCATTACTTGTTTTCTGTAATTTATGTGGACACCTCTAACTTTGTTTGCTAGATGCAAACCTTCATTTTCTTGAAGCTCGACCAGCAACTGAATGTAATTCCAGGATATTTGGCCTTTTTCGCTGGTAAGAAATGTTTTGTCACCCAAAGTATTTCTTACTAATTTTAACATATGGGATGGATCAGGGAATATGGCGACTTTTTTCCCGTTGTGTGTAAATACTGGGTTTATTATGTCACTTTCAATATCACACCCCAACAATTTAGCCATTGAAAAATTAGCTGGACAACCGTCAAAAGTTACTGCTACAATATCAAGGCCGCATCCGCTTACCAAGTCTATACATATTTTGACTAGCGCCGCTTTCTGTTCAGCAGTAACTCCATTGATAAGAAAGTAGCCCACTGGAAGTTTCCAGCTTCCGTTAATACTAGTCAGCATGAAGACCAAAGCTTCTTTGGCGATAGGTATAGCATCACTTTCCAGTTGGCTGCCGTAATTGACATAACCAATGTAATTTCTTCCATTCCATTGAACAGATTTTCGGATAGCCATTTCATCGAAACATAAGCCGCATATCCATTTTCGCTCTGATTTGGCATTTTTTACAAGTAACTTAAGAGCTGCAAGTGATTCGGAGCAAAAGCCAGGTTCTCCGTCAACAGTTTCGTACCAACGTGCCAATGTACGAGCATGTGGAAGACATGTGTTGAACGATTGTCTTACAAAATTGTAAGCACGTGGACTTATAAAATGTAAATTTAATGCGAATTTTCGCACTTCAGGTGAAAATTTTGATTTGTTACTTTGTAAAAAATCTGTTTTTTGGTGATCTATTAAAGACAAAAAATCTGCTGTTTCTTGATTTATAAGATTTTTGGATTGTAATTTTTCTATGATAGCAGAGAGCTCAGCATTTTTTTTTTCAATTCTTCGACATTTTGATCTTACTATGGCTAATTTCTTCTTCCGTGACTCTGCCAAAATAGTTTGTCGATTCAATTTTTTAATTAGTTTCTTTTTTCGAGGAGTCATAGTCGGAGTTGTAACAGCTTCGTGGGTAGGATGTTTTATCTAAAACAATAATTACAATAAAGTAATAACAATGATAATAAACTAAAATATATTCTTCGAATGGATGTTCCACATAAAATATCACTTAAATTTTAGTTAATTAGTTTTATATAGAATTTGTATTTTGTTCATTACTAAAATACTCTACATATTGAAAATCTCTGGAATAATAATTTATTTTAAAATATGTATATTTAGACTCGTTATCATTTAGATAAACCTTATAATTAAAAGTATTTAAATACTTGATAATTAAAAAGTATCATTATATAATTTGTTTTATGTTGAATTCATATATTTGTTCATCACATTTACAAACTTAATACTTACAATGTCCATCTCTATACTCTTCGTGGATGTAGAAGGCTTGTCAACATAACTCTTATGTTGCATTATAGGGTCCGTGGTTACGCATGTAGAAGAGATTTCCACCCTTGGATTGCCGTCACTATGTATTGGAAACCTCTGAAATAAAATTTTATTTTAACATTAGTCTCGTCAATTTAGATATACCTTAAGTATATAAAGTATAAATACTTGATTAATTTATTTACATGTATGAACAGGGTTGGAACTGAAGATGCATTTAAGAATGTCATACGTTGAGTTCTCTTAAAGCAATTTTCAGTGAAATGCTTAGAACAAATTCGCGTGTTTTTTCCTGGAGTCCAATTTCTTCGACCTGTTGATGTTATCCATGAATCACGCAGTGTTGTGTCTTTTGTAAATCTAAAATATATAAATCACTGTATTTTATATACTTATCTACCTTAATCTAATATTTTGGTATTTCATAAAATACTAAAGTTGAACATTGGATGCTAAAGCATTTCAGTTTTAAATTTTTTTTTTTTTTAATATGTTTAACATACAAACACGGTCGTCTGTTCCTAAGGTAGGCAACTTAATGCGTGTATTTTAGGTAACAGATGACTGATATACTTTTTTTTAAAATAAATATACATATAAATAATACATATATAAATAAATACATATTACACCCAGACTCGGGGCGGGAATCGAACCCACAACCCTGGAGCAGAAAACAGGACCACTGCCAACTGCGCCACGGGCCAGTCACTTGTTGTTTTATTAGTAACCATAAACTTGACCAAGAAGAAGAACAGAACCACTTGTAACAGGTATTAATATACCTACTAAGCTGGTTCACATCCCTTGACTAAATAGTTTGAACATTATTTACAAAAAGCGAAATAAACACTTCATTATTGTCCATTGTGTAAAATTACAAGCAATTTATGGGTAATTTTTATTGTAAATTTCTGGTATCCCTAAAATAAGAATAACCCGATGAAATTTAAACGACGTAAAAATTAGCCGCATGACAGTGTTTGACGATTGGTTGTGTAGTACCTACTAAAATTAGACGGTTGATACCAAAATACATCATTATTTTAAAACGTGAATTTGAGGCATTTCTTTATTATTTACGCATATAAGGACCCTAATATTGTGTAATCTAACGGAAACTTCAATTATTTTTATAATTCAAACGATACAAAACAAAACAAATAATACTTACGAATGAAAGGTTATGTTTTCTAATTTACGTTCACTCCGACTGTTGCAGCCGATTACACAGCAATGTACCATAATTATTATTTTCTATACACCAAGAACACTAAGTGTTAATGTAGAAAAACAATTAAACAAGTGTAATTTGCAAAAAATGACGATCACAAATGCGCGCGTCAAATTTGTTGGGCACAGATGACAAACTGTGCCCAACAAAAAAAAGCTAAACTATGACAAAGACAAAAAAATGTATTTTTGTCTTTATCACTCTTCATAACTTTTCTATACACTTAGCCCGCTCTAACATGGTATTATTAGTTAGATGTCAAGTCCATTTCATTCTTCGTCCTAGGTTTCGAGAGACATGCAGGTTGCCAGTTTATTCCATCGAGCACGTGATTAATTTTTACATAAAACAACTTAAAAGATCATTAGTGCAAACAGATGTGACTACGTTACCTGTCGCTTGGGGTTTGAAATGTATCTATTTAGTTATTTACACAAAGTTACGAATAATAAGTGGTTAAGATTTCTTTTTGACAATGTACAAGACAGACTACGTGAGATAAATTTCTTAAGAGCGACAACGGAATTAATCTATGCTCCTTGAGAGCGACTATATTGTAATCAAGGAATTTATATCATAACTGGAACGCTCACTTAATAAAATTTGTATATTCAAATATGCACCTTGAAGTAACGGACATAAGGTTGACATTTGTTTCCAACATGTAAAGTGAAAAAATCATTCCGAGCATTTCGTTGACTACTGGTATTTTGTCTCTTTCTTACGAGTTGCCTTGAATCCATGGTAGAAAGAGATGCAATCCCTCTCTTAGGAACGTTTTTTGAGTGCAAGTGTTCATACCAGTTTGTTTATAAATTCCTTATAGTAATTTCGTATTGTAATCTTTAGTTGTCATTTTATAACATAACAGATTAAAATGTTTTTATAGATTATAAACCTCCTGAACTCCCTATGTGTTAAAGCACCATACGTAGACTGTGACAAAGCTGTGGACGCTGCCGTCAGATCTAATCCTTACACCTACTACATGCCGGCCAGACTCTTTGTACATCTCGGAAAAATATCGAAAAATATCATGAAAAATCTGCTTATACTAGATAAAATAATAAACAATGATGAAGTCGTGTCTTATCTGTCCGTACACGCTAACGACAGAGGCATCATGAAACTTATCAAAAATATTTCAAAGGCATACGTTATTATGAAAAGAATGGAAACTTTTTCGTAGAAGATTAGCAATGTTTATTACATAGTTTAAAGAATAAAAGATTTTATTTTTAATGATTTTTATTATTTTTATTATCAAAATCATTAATAAATATTAACAATATAGCAATAGTTAAATTTAGAAATGAGATATACATATACTACATATTTATTCTGAAGCCTCGTTTGTTTACACGACCAATCCTCACTACATGTGGCCAGAAGCACTTAGTCAAATAATTATAACTATTTTTCCTGACTAGATATAGATTTAAATATTTTTGTCGTACTTATTAAAGTATATTTTAAATTACGTTAAATTTAAAAAAGGCGACATGCGTTCAATTTTTCAATAAAATTAATACTTGGAATAATGATAAAAATGCTAGCAATATGTCTTCCTTAAATCGCAGATTCTATTCTTTGCTTTAAAAATAAGCTCTCCCTCCTGTCACCAGTGGAGGCAAAGAGACAGAATGTTAAGTCTTAAGTAAATAAAACAACTCACTAGAGGTGTTTTACATATCACTTTTAAAGTTTTTTAATTCTTACCATGATCTGTACCATACTGTAGGTACCTATATGTGTATGTATAGTTACAATCGTGCCAATACTCGAACAAATTAGATTTTTGTACGCTTTTAAGGGAAACATTTTTAAATAAAAGTATTTTTGAATTCAAAATGAGGCATATACTAGAATATTAGTATCTAAAGTTACTTTAAACAATTTACAGCACCATTTTAACAAAGAATTTTGAAACAAGAAATAAACAGGAAAGACTAAACAAAAAATCAAAACCTCTTACTTTAATACGTAATTAATTTAAAATTATTCTCTAAACATAATATCAAATACCGAATTTGTATAATAATGTTTACTAAGCAACGGAGTGTAAAACCAATTTAACCTATTCTTAAGTAGATCATAAGCGCTAGTTTTTATCTAACTTGCTTTTAAGGTTTTTCATATCTCTCTCAACTTACCTTATTGTACACAAATAAGCGGCTCAATGTCTCGAATTCCGAGCGCTGACAATGGATGAAGGGTGAACAGATAACCCGAAAGGGATTTAGTTACGCCGTAAAATCATTATATTGCAGAGTCAAGATAAAACGTATAATTTAATAAAATAAGTTAGGCATTTTCAAATTGCGTCTACCTATATGCATTTCATAATTGTTTTATCATATTAAAAAATATATAAATATATTTCATGCAAAAATAAATAAATAAAATAAATATATTTAACACACACACACGGTCGTCTGTTCCTAAGGTATGTGTTTAATGCCTGTGTTTTAGGTAACAGCCGAACGATATACATTTTTTTTAAATAAATATACATATAAATATACATATAAATATACATATAAATATACATATAAATATACATATAAATATACATAATAAAATAATACATATAAATAAACATATATTACACCCAGACTCGGGGCGGGAATCGAACCCACAACCCTTGGAGCAGAAAACAGGGTCACTGCAAACTGCGCCAACGGGTCAGTCGTCGTCAAAAGTAGAGTAGGTATTGATTTAATTATATATTGTGAATAAACTACTGTTTGAATTACAAGTCTCGTTTTCTAAAATGAAACTGAAATAAATTCTTAAAAATAAAGTGTAGTAGGTTTTGTTTTAGACACTAGCCTCATACTGAGAAAAGACTTATTATGAATCATAGGTATTTTTGCTTTAAATATAAATCTCTATATCTTATCTAGAAACCAATAACTTAATTTGCAGCTATTACTTGTTTTTATGATGCAGAAATATACGAGTAAGGTAGTATTCCAAAAACACAGTTTTTGACTTTAATTTAACACGTATTAGAATGTTATAAAAATAATGAGTTAAAAAAACAAAAATTACGTTTTTTATTATTAACACAAAAATATGAATCAAATCAATATATACCAAAACTGTTTGTAAATAATTATTTTAAGTTTTGAATTGTAAATATGTATAATATTGTAAAATTTCTATGATTAAATAAAAGAAATGTATATTTAAAAAAAAAAAAAAAAAAAAAAAATATATAGGTATATAAATAATTATTTATATATTATATTTATAAAATAACACGTACAGGCTGTCTTACTGACTGAATTATTCATCATCGCCTAGTCTAAGCTCGTTAGTTTTACTAACAATAAGTTACACGTAAAATTCGGCAGGTAGCTTTCTTTTACTCAATCAGTAAGGATTTTTGGAAAATATATTCTAACCGAAGGAAATATGGAACGAAAGTAATGTAAAAGCTTGTTATTTTTTAAAATAGTTTTTGGAAAATAAATATTTTTTATTATGTATGAAATTTTAAATATTTTTAAAGATAGAAGATTGAAACTTTATTCTTAAGCTTCGAACTAGAAATATAATAACGTGTTTGGAAGTTTGAATTCTTTAAGTGTTAAAGATAGAAGTGTCGAAGTTTAGGTATAAAAAAACAAATTCAGCGTTTTAAATTAAAAAATAGTGAAATCGGTGGAGAAAATTAGTATGCAGTTACTATTTTTAATATCTAAATTATGAAATTGGGCATGAAATACAAAAAAAAAGATGAACCAATATAGGCAACAAAATTTGTATACTGCTCTATCAGTTTTTAAGTTAATTGAAATTAAAAATGAAGGATCGTTCAGCGATCTTCCATGGCGGATAATTTCCCTCCTTGAGTAACGATTGATATCAGGTGTCAATGATAATAACCAGGATCGACGGCCTTACGTGCTTCAGAGGCACGGTGAGGGTGGAAGGACAAGGTTTTCTGTTCTAGAGGTGTGTACCTAGAACAGAAAAAAATATTTACAAATATTTATTTCTTGTCTGGTGTGGGTCAAATACAAATATCTATACCGAATAGGAATAGAAACGCCGGCGTTAAGGCGACCACGGCGGTTTGTACCACTACACCAGAACGGTTGTCACCGCCAAGGACAAGATAAACTTTTTATATAGTAGGTACTTTGAAAACTCAGAGATGTTAAAAACCGGATTTAGAACCGATTTTTTTAGATTTGATCGACGGGTATCCAGATGGGCACGAGCCTAAATTATTTCAATTAAATAAAACTTCTTTTTTTTTATACTACACTATATATAAAAGTCTTTAATCTGGTTCGTCAAAATGTTAAGTCCTCTAAATGTAAACGTTACACTGTTGGGTATGAACTCTTCACCTTGAAATTTCATGGTACGCTGCTTCGCTGCGTGTGAACAGAAATAAAGCTAACGTTGGCTTAACTTTATTTACTAAGAGATACATAAAAATTTGTTGATGTTCTGAGATTAAAAAGTTTCTCGAAGAGATCTCCGCAAAGACCATATCCATCTCCTCAGATTAACTTACGTTATATATTTATAAAATTCCATTTAAAGATATTATTTATGTAGTTTTCGGAACTATTTTATAGAATTCTGTTTATACTTTACCAAAGAACTGTACCTACTGTTAGTCTAGGCAACATGTGCCATTTTAGTTGAGGTGTCATTCGATTCGGAATGGCATCTTTATGATTTTTGAATCTCTACGTGACATTGGCGGAGTCAACCGTGCTCAACTGGCACAACTGAAAGCCACTAACCCAATCAATCAATCAATGATTTTTGAAAAAAATAAAGTTCCGCTTGCAAAAATTGCAAAGTTATTAACAATTAACTAATAGAAAAAAAGGGGTTTAGTTTTTTGCAAATATCTCAAAAACTAATTAAGATTTTTCAAATTAAAAAAAAATATTAAAAAAGAAGAGGAAATTCCCTAAAAAAAAAAGTCTCGACTCTCGGAACTGTAGGAACAATATTTATAATTTTCCCAGAAGGATTAAAATACGGTCTAAAACGGGTACTCTGGCTTGCGTAAGCCACGCCCACTTTGCTCATTTTATTAATAAAAATTATTTTAATTTTTAACATATATTAGATATAAAACTAAGGACAAGGATGAAAAAATTCAGGGGCTTACTGGAAAGGAGAATGAATAATAATCCAGCTGAATAAAAATTTTATCACAGTTCTTCAATTAGTTATGTAATACTTAATTATTTTTGTCTGCTTGAACATGAACATTGCAGGTGTGATAATAATAAAATTGTTAAACTATAAATTTGAGATTTTTTCTTTCTTTCTTGGAGCATTTATTGAAAGGCTTTAGAATAAATTCAAAAAAAATGAACTTTTTTTTTTAAATTATGTTTAAGAAAAAGTCATAAGATATTAAATTAAATCTATTCACATAAACGATAGACCTAAATTAACAATCACTCTGCTCTGCATATTCTCTCCCGACATATGCAGATGCATTCATAAAAAAAAAATACCTATGGCTAAACAAATTGTTACCCTCCGCAATAAGTCAATAGCATTTTATTGCATATAAAATTCTCTTAAAAGCTTTTTACGATTTAATACTTGTCAAGTTAAAATAAAACTACAATTCGTAAATCACACATTTTAATATTTTATTCTACAATACAAGTTACATGAACACTTATAACGTGTGAAAAATATCAGTCTATTTTTACATAGGTGCATTCAATATATTATATCTTTCTCTATTTATAAATAATTCTTTTTTATTTCATAATAATGGACCTAACTTTAATAACCTTAAAATATCGATTATTATGTTTAATCAGAGCAAAATAATATATGGTAAGCGTCGAAGCTATTATTATATTGTTTATGGTTTAAATGGTATTTAGACTATTTATATAATATTGTATGAGTATGTAACTAGGAATAAAAAAATACTACGTACTAAGTTATTTAGGTTTTAGTTAGGTCCAATTTTCGACACTTAAAACTAAACATTGGGTCAAGTTGATCGCTTTGAAAAATAAAATAGGTTTTTTTTTTAAATCCAAGTGCTAAGAAAAGAAGAATTTTTAATTTTAATGCGAATAACAGAATTATATTTAGGTTCAGAATTGATGAAAATTATATTAGTCAAAGCAAAGAAACTTATTCCCAATTGTTGGTAAATGACTCTATTAGTGTTAGACACTAAATTTAGACAAAAAAAAAACATGTGTAACACAATTTCTAAATTTTTAGGTTAAACGAACGCGAAACGTTAATATTTGGTGTAGTTCGTATCATTGTTCTTATCTAATGAGCGTTTTCTATTTCTGTTTGAAATAACTTGTTCGAAGAATCCTTTTATATGTTCTTTACATACATACATTTTTAAATTTAGACAAATTAATATTTATTTTAATTTATAAACTTTAAAAATAGGTCCAAAGATATTATACAAAATAAATAAGTTGACATGTTAGCATTTACTTTTTGTCTTTTTACTACCAATTTAGTAGTGTAGGCTTTTTAAGACGTATGCTACAAACGGCAGTAAATAATATGAAAATTTATTAAAAGTAATCGAAATTTTTTTAAACAATAAATAACAAGGACTAATTATAATAAGTAGATAAGATCAAGCAAACAGAAAACGAAAACGCTACCACACAAATATAACCTAAATTGCACAAATCCAATTTAAATTTGTTAAACACCTAATATAAGTAAACATTCAAACACCTTATATTTAGAGGGTACCTCGAAAAAAACAAATTTTGCTCGACGCGGGAGCGTTTCGATATATCCGTCTCTTTCACACAAACGAAACCAGAAAGAGACGAACCGAAGAAAAACGAGTCACGCCCCGGGCAAAATAAAATCACTTTTATTAACTTATAACTAACTGATTTCTAATATAATAATTTTTCACCGATAGTTTTTGATGTGAAGTAAATGACAGCGCGTTTAGAAGCAAAAATATTAAATAGTTAGATGCAACGCTCTATTGCGTATTACGTCTAAATTACTTAATTCTTTATTCTATTGTGCACACCTAATATTTCACATCCATAGAGCGTCCACAACTAAATTTTTTTACTAAATAAATAATTGAAAAATAAATAAACTTTAACAAGTTAATAGTACTCTTCAAACTGAATAAACACTAAATAATGTTGCCATATTATATATCATAGTTGATTATGAGATCATTAGAGGTACCTCTAAATTTTTTTATTAGCAATTAATCTATTTACTAATTCAATCTCCTTGCTTGTAGCAGAGTCTAATTACTATTATTAAATGCCAATTGAAATGTACAACTAAAGACCTAGTATTATTATTATTAGTTATCTTAAAAAAGGCAAGGAAATTGGAAATTTTTAAAACCTATCGACTTAAATAAAGAACCTTTTTATGTATATTTATTTAGAACTTTTCAGAAATGCATAATAATCCGATAAGAGCTATATTAAGATTGGTATATTTTTACAGGTGGTAATTATGTATTATAATAAGTTTTAAGCAAATATATACACAAAAAAATTTATGGCTTCGAAAAATTTCAAATAATATTTTATCAAAATTATGTGAAACGCAACATTAAAAATGAGTCCAAAAAATTCATAATACAAGTTAGTCAAAGTAATATTTACATAAATAAGTACAGACATCTAAATTCATAGCTGTCACTACAATAGCAGATGTTGACTCGAGAAAAATAAATTAAATGCATAGGAAATATATGCGTGCAACATTTTATGAGTTTTTTAACAGGCAACACTGCAAGTATAGTGACAGCTCATTATAAAGAAATTTTAACAAACAACATAATTTATATAAATCAATTCAGGCTATGTTTACAATTGTATGCATTCATCTAAACAAAATAATTTTTTTACTTGCCATTTTTAAATAAATAGCAACTACTTTACGATATTGTCGGTAAACCACATATTTGCTCTAAAAAAGTGTAATTAAAATGTTTTTAAGAGTCCATTTATAATCTTCAAAAATCTATTACAGCTGAAACGAATAGACAAATAAAACTTTTGCGTGTATGTGATCAGACTTGTAAGACGTCTGCATTTAACTGCGCAAAGAATAGCAAATAAAAAACGAGTTATAATTTAGTGACCTTAATTGCATACAAATATAAACACCGCCATTTATAAATGGTTAAGAAACAAATATACATTATGTATACTACATAGACAAATCAATGTACAGTTTTACAAAAATGAAATAACATAATATTAGCTTGATTATGTAAAGTGTCATATGAATGACATTATAATATTATAGTATATAGTAATATAATATGACTATGTATATTTAGTTGTTGACGACAATATCTTCTTTTGACGTATTGCTCGTAGTAAATTCATGTATATTTAAATGTTGTCAACACTATATAAAAACAAAATATATATTCCCAAAGGAAAAAATATAATTACATCTAAGAATTCACAATCAATGCGGTAGCGACCGGTTGCTGTTAGCAACGATAAACACTAAATGATATAAGAAAAAAAAAATCACGGCCACGATCTAACAGGTAGAGTCCAATCCAATTAGTTTATGCTACTTTTCACACTTTTCACCACAGTCATATGTTGCCATATTAAAGTTAAAAAATCACTTTTGAGCTGGCAACAATTTATCTCAGTGCCGTGTATAGGTTCAAGACACTTTTGTTTTCTTTATGCGATGGAGTTTTCGAGAAAACGTTCCAGAATCTTAACGTCTCATCTCCGGCTCCTGTGACTATAGCCTCGCCGTCAGGGGACAGAGCCAAATACAGGACTCTGTACGAATGACCGGTTAGTTTAGCCACCTGCAAAACAAAATAGATTTTTATAACTTATAACCATCACTATAAGATATTTAATCATTTTATTGCGTACGTTATGCGTTTTTTATGTAAGTTCGGCGTCAAATTGGAAGACGACTTTGTCGATATAAAAAATTCACAAAGCAAAGTATAAAATTTACGCATAAAAATAAAACGTAACTAATCTAATAATCCAAGAAGGGTTTGGAGAGATTTCATAAAAAAAAATGTTAATATTGAAAACTAACATAAAAATCAAGGCTTCATAAAGTGTTAATTTATGTTATTTCATGATTCTGAAATAATAATGACAAA
Source organism: Euphydryas editha (assembly GCA_036937285.1). Lineage (NCBI taxonomy): Eukaryota > Metazoa > Arthropoda > Insecta > Lepidoptera > Nymphalidae > Euphydryas > Euphydryas editha. The sequence goes on along the minus strand of JAUPFZ010000004.1, from coordinate 20,498,473 downwards.
AATAATAAACTGGTTGCTTGACATACGGCATAAGTTGTACCGTCTTGTAACTGTAGACATTTCACAATTGGTCAAGAAGATTTGATAGAGAAATTGGTTAGAGAAAGTAGGTAGTTCGAATGAGATTCATACCTGAGTAAGAGACGGGTATTTCCATACCAAGATCTGGTTCTGTGAGTAGCCATGCGTCGACACCAGCTCGCTGGAATGTTTCGACCACGCTAAATTGCACACTTGTGAACCTGTAATAAAATCAATATTATTTTAAACAAGCACTAGACTTCAAAAATAGCCATGAGACCGATATATCAAAACGTAACTAATATTGGTTACGCGTCCCCATATCGTATTATATCGATATACCAAAACACATAGCCGTTATCACATCACCAACGAAAACTTGAGCGCGAACACGAAACTGGTAGAACGGAGACGATATGTCAAGAGAACGGTACGAGAGCTAAAACCAAATTATCTGCATCTCTTTCTTATAACGGTAACTTAATACCGCAGCATAATAAATTTTACAATATTTTATAAACACAAGGCTAAGTTTTTCAAAACATTTTGTTTTGGCAGGTTTTCTGTTAGTCCTAATCCTTGTTAAGCATGAAGGAAAATCGCCATTCTAACTACCTACTCATAATAAACAGCTAACCTAGAATAACTTTAGCGACTTGTTATATTTATATTTAAACTACTTCAACCTTTGTATTCAACAGTTTGCGTTTGTTTCGGTTTTCGTTTACGCAATTGATAGCAAAACATTGCTCCTGATATCAATATATGAAAACGGTTTTCAATATCGGTTACGTAGCCGTTTGATCTAAAAACCGAAAACGCCCATGTCTATTCAAAACAGATTTGTATACAAACAAAGATGTTATTATTTCTACTTCGCAGTTTTTTCAATTATTAAACAAAAAAAATATGTATTTTATAAAACATTATCTTGCCTAACCGTGATTTATTATATGTTCGTACATACATATTATGTACTTATGTGTATATATATTTAAAAATGTATATATAATATATTCATGTAAAATCTATATCTTTATCTCATATCTTATTTCTTATCTTTCTTTATTTCGGCGTTTTTTCGATACCCCCTCCCCGCTCCCTCCATGGTGAGATTTCCTGAGATTTTGTTCGGGGAGGGGGGTGGTTAATTTTACGTGAGATTTTTTAAAATGCGAATTTGTAATTTAAGAGCTTGATTACGTTAGATTTATAAAAAAAGAATAATTTTCTTATATATATATATATATTATTTAAGTCTAGTTAATAGTATATAAAAAATTTTATGACGAGAAAAAAATATTGACGTGATATTTTTCCGAGAAAACGAGAGATTGAGTGAGATTTTGCTCAACCAGCCCGTCCCCCTCCCCAACGCATGGAATAGGTACATATTAAAAAAAAAAAAGAAGAAACAAGGGCACAGAGCGCTCACTGACCGGTGTCGACGCACTGCATCGGCTGCGACGTGAGCGTGTTCCAGAAGCGGATGCAGCGGTCGGCCGTGCCGCCGCCGGACGCCAGCAGCCCGTGCTGGTGCGGCGACCACGCGATCGCCTTCACCGCCGCCACGTGCGACGAGTACGTCTGCACCGGCGACGTCGAGTGCTGCGCGGGGGTCACACGTTATTATATTATACACTGTAAGCCACCCACTGCTGAGCGAAGGCCTCTTCTCCATGTAGAAGAAGGGTTGGAGCTTAATCTACCACGCTGCTCCGCTGCGGGTTGGCGGATAATTTCCTTATAATGGGTAACTTTTCACCTTTTTTTTATAAACAAAATTTCGAAAAAAAAAATAAATTAAACTTGATGTCTAAATTATAGAAAATAACGACTGGTGTGAAACAATAAAAATTGTTTAAAAATGGGCTGCGTTGTCATTAACTGTAACTTCTCAATTTCTTTAATCCGTAGGGTAATCTCTTATACCTTAATTTCTTCTGACTAATGTAACATATTTTTTTTAATTGTGAAATAGTTATCAAAGTCAGTTCAGAAGCTCTATTATGCTATTTCAATCTTATTATAATGTATAATCGTTAATTATGCGAATTTTTTGTTATTTTTTTTTCCCTTTTACGGTATCCGAAAATCATTTTAATGTCGCCATTATAATATAATTTTTGACGTGATAACGTCTAGTAAATTGATGAAAGCTACCGGGTATTTTTTTCAAAAATGACGCCATTTTGTCACGTGTCGCGAGCGAGCGAGAGCGCAGAACAATTGATAGAGAGGCACGATCAGTTCGACTTATGACGCAACTCTCTTACACTCCATCGGACCGTGTTCGAGTTACGGATGTTCACCGAAAAAAATTATCGATAATTTTAGTATCGATAATTATTGTATTGTGTTATCGATAGTTATCGATAATTATCGGATAAAAATTATCGATAGTTGGCGACAGTTATCGATAATTATCGGATAAAAATTATCGATAGTTGGCGACAGTTATCGTTAATTATCGGTACAATTATCGGACGATGAAAAAAAAAAGGTCATCCGCCGTCCAGTATCGACATTACTCTCAGTACCCTATCCGAATACCTAAAAAAAAAGTCATCCGCCGTACCATAATTATCGAATCACAATTATCAATACTTATCGGATCCAAAAACAATTATCGATAATTATCGGATCACACAAAATTATCGATAATTATCGGACCACACAAAATTATCGATATTTATCGGATAACACAAAATTATCGATTTTTATCGGATAACACAAAATTATCGATAATAACCTCGCACACCCCTAGTTCGAGTACATCAATTCTACATCTGTTTTCTTATGACGTTATCACATAAAAATTATCGTCCGTAAACCGACTTTACAGACAACCATTTTATTTTAATCAATGTTCAAAAACAGTCAAAAACAACTATTATGAAGTTATTAATTAATATTAAATTTAATATGTTTAACATACACACAGGGTCGTCTGTTCCTAAGGTAGGCATTTAGGCAACTTAATGCCTGTATTTTAGGTAACAGCTGATTGATATATATATATATATATATATATATATATATATATATATATATATATATATATATATATATATATATATATATATATATATATATATATTGTAATAAATTTACATATAAATAATAGCACAAACGTGTAAATCATGTGTGTGCCAATATATCATTGCTAAGCTAAACTAATACTAGTTGTAAATGAAAAAAAAAAAACTGACGCGGTTTACAAAACGTACATATGTGTGTTCATAAGCGAAAACCACAAAAACACGATAAAATAAAAATATCATACGCGCGCCGAAAACGATTATTACAAAAAAAAAGTACTACTCGGCTACAAAAACTCGTAAGCATTTTAAGTGCATATATTTATCGACATAATTTAATTTTTAATTGACCGAATTAAGCAAAAATATTTCTGCAATTTCGACGTAACGATTTTTATCAGAATTTTTTGTATTTAATTTAACAAGAATTCCGTAATAAGTACCAAATTTCGTATTCCATACCAAAAAAAAAACTAGTGGCATTTTTAAAAAGCGAACATTTTAATTTTTAATTTATACAAAGAAAAGATTAATGTTGAATTGCAGATTTTGTGTTTACATATTATAAATACTAGTACATGATTCTCATATAAATATCAAAACGATGGCAAAATTAAATCTTCAGGAAACAATTGACGATAAAAACTAATCGCACATAGTTACGAGGTTCACCGCAAAATTAATTCACACGCTTTGTCCTACATGTAAATAAATGATATCATAATTAATTATTGAATTGATATGAAGCGTATTTGATATAAAAATCATAATAGTCGACAAAAAAAAACACTTAATTGTTTCCGCAAGAAAACAAATGATTTATCATTTCCGCTTTTTATAATTGTAAAATAATAACGATATAAAATCTAGACTTAAGATTAATAGATACTAAAGTTTATATTATTTTATTTTATTACAATGATTCTGACATAAATGAAGAGCAGGCGAAAAAAATGAATTAATTGCTATCTAAATAGAAGTACCGCGCTGATTCAACCGCGTTTACCATTATTGTTCCGTTCATTATATGATCTTTTATCGCCTCTAACCTTCCTCGATAAACAGGCTTACTAAAAATAACTTACAAAATCATCAGTTAGATCCCGAAATCCGAACAACGCTTACTTTTTTATTATATTAGTAAATATAGCATTTTCTAGCTTTTTCTAGCTTCTAACTAAATTATTGGCACAACAACTCTTTATAGGAATTCTTAAAAATTATATATTATCTGACTGACCCGCTGGCGCGGCTGACTGGGTTCGATTCCCGAGTTGGGATGCAGTATATCTTTATATATGTATTATTTACATGTATATTTATTCAAAAAAAAATTATATCAATCGGCTATTATCTAAAACACAGGTATTCAGTTGCCTACCTTAGGAACAGACGACCGTGTGTCTATATTAAATATATATTTTATTTATACATATATTATATTTAAAAAATACAACTTACCATAGACCATACGAAGAGTTTGTTGTCGTTGCCGCCTGACGCTAGTGATTGGCCATCCGGCGACCATTTTAATCCACAAACTTCTTGTCTATGCCCCTGTAGAACTCGAGACGATTGTACCGCTGAAAACATATTTTTTATTGTATTTTTAAAGGGTAAGTACACATCCCGTTGGATTTACGGGATAACCAAAAAATATAGAAATTCATGTCGTCATCTATCTACATAAAAAGTTACATCTCAAACTGTTAATAGGTTTAACGTGAAAGAGTAATAAACGTTCTAATCAATCACCCTGTTTTTAATAGGTTAATAATATTTTTAATATATTTCGAGAAGCAGAATTTTACAAAACAGATCAAATTGCTAAATGCTACAAAAAAACCATTTGGCAGGTGCATAAGTTTTTAGATAATTATTGTCGACAAAAAACGGTAATTTAATATTAAATATTTATAGCATTTTTGCAATAAACTTGTTATGTTATAACTTAACTTGTTTTTTTATAAAAAAAAGTATGTTACTGTATTTAGAATTTATTATATAATTTACATAGACAGGTAGAAACTAAAATTGTAAGCTTCAGGCGTTAAACGAAGGAAGGTCCAAATCCACAAAAAATAGTATGGAATTAATATTTGCTAGTCAAATATAATATAAGAATAATGGTAAAATACAGGAGCTTGTCTTATTAGAAGATGCCGTTTTAATTTGAAATCAATATATTGAATTGAATCAGCCTGTAGACTCCCCACTGCTGGGCAAAGCCCTCTTCTCCATATAGAAGAAATGTTAGAGCTTAATCCACCACGCTACCGCTAGTGTTCAGGTGACTTCACACACGACTAAACCATAGCAGTTATCAGAAATGAATATTATTTTACGGATTTATCCATGTCTTGGAAAAAACGCTTGATTTAATCGTTTTAATACGATATTTACGTTTTGTAGAATATGTCAAATCTTATATTATATATCAAATGTAGTTTCGTTTTTTTTTTTTTTTTTTTCACCAAAAGGTATGGGTAGTATAAGGTTATGTTCACATATTTTAACGACACGCAGTCGTGTTCGAAAAATAAAATTAATTAATATACTGATGTAAGTTTTTTACACAATTAACACAAAAAACATCACAATTTAACGATTTTAAATAGACAGATTATAAACTATCTTCACAATAATACGGTAAAAATATACAAAGACAACTTACGCGGCGTCCTAGTGTCCCTTTGCCGTATATGTCGATCCCTTGAGCCGGAACTTAGTATGTCGCCGTTCCAAGCCAGAGCGCCGACACGAGCTATGTGCCCTTGTAGTTTTGTTACCTGTGAAATAATTATCATATTAATCATACTATACTAATATTATAAATGCGAAAGTAAGTTTGTTTGTTACGCTTTCAAGCGAAAACTACCTAACCGATTATCATGAAACTTTGTACATATATTCTTGGGAGGTATTAGAAGTAACATGGGATACTTTTTTTTGGCCGCGATGGCAGAAGCTAGTACTCATATAAATAAATTAACGCCTCATACTCAATGGCCCCCATTAGGATGAAAATCTTGTGTCGGGGGCCCAGAAAAAACACAAAACAAACGCCCATACCATAACAAACATCTGTACGGTATATATAAATATTTATCATGAGCGGGAATCGAAACTGCGACCGCCGGCGTTAAGGCGACTACTCGCACGACTATACCAGAACAGTTGTCCTTCTCTAACCCTTCTCCTATGTGGAGAAAAGGCCTTCGCCAAGCAGTGGAACGTTTACAGTCTGATTCAGTCCAGTACAGTTCTGTTCTCTAGTCTAATTTTGACCAGTTTTTGATTGCGATGAAAACAATCCAGTAACCATCAGATTAGAATAATTTCCCTACGAAGAGGCGTTCCTTATCAGTAGTTTATGATAACAACCGGTTTTACGTGCTCTACGAGGCACAGTGGCGAGATCCACAAGGGAAAATAAGCCAATAAGAAAAAAAAATTATTAACTACAAACAGGAACCGAATTGCATTTCGAGCTGGTAGTAGGTTCTCCATTAACTACAAATTAATGATGATTCGATATCCTATTTCGATTTAATTGAGATTTATAGTTTAACTTTCTCATTCACTCATCGGTTGTGACTGAAAACGAATCCGCTCATTCGACTTAAGTTCGGTTTACGCTTATGACAAATATTTACATAGAGCCAAAGCGTAAATTTTACGACGGACGCCCATTCTGGTGGTCCGAGTAGTCTCCTCAACGGCGCGTGCCGGCGGTTGCGGGTTCGATTCCCGCTCGTGACAGATATTTGTATTTGTACAAAAATTTGTTTCCGGTCTGGGTCTATGTCCTTGTGGGTCTACCTCGGAGTGCCTCGGAGAGCACGTAAAGCTGTCGGTCCCGGTTGCTATCATAGACACCTGAAAACGATTGTTACTGATGCTAGGGAAATTATCCGCCAAACCATAGTGGAGCAGCGTGGTGGATTAAGCTCCAACCCTTCTTCTATATAGAGAAAAGGCCTTCGCTCAGCAGTGGGTTGTTTACAGGCTGATATAAGGCGTACATTTTATACGTCCTTTCAAACTGATGACGTTTGATGTATATGGATATATCTCATAGCATATATATAACAGCTCATATATATAACCTCACCTCCTTATTAACAGCGACGTCCCATACACTGATGTGACCTTTCTGTGTCCCAACAGCGACCAGGTGACCTCTTTCACTCCACGCCACTGATGTCACTGCGTTGCCCTCTGATGATAAATCGCATAGTCGCGTCACCTGAAATCAAATAAACAAATGAAAATATATGTTTTATATAATATCATATAGTTATGGGAATTAATGACAAAAAAAAAGTTAAAATTGCTCAATCACTTGATTATTTTGCAATATTTCAGAGGCCTATCGTTCAAAGTGTTATAATTTTGAAGTAAGCCAAACTTCTCAGTCTGAGATTTCCACATTTTTTGATCGAGCTGCAAAAACGGCAGTGAAGAAATGTGGCAGAAAAGCACCAAATAAGCTTCATAAGAGATCTCTACGCAGTAATGGGAACTTTAGATACTCTTACAGTAAGGGACCGTAAGTAAAACTTACAATTAGCACAGATCAATTTTTTTATCCAGTTTTACATAATGACAAAAATTTGCAACAAAAAAAATAGTTTTAAATGATATATCTATTTTTTAAGAAAACGTTTTTTATGTATTAAATCGATATATATTATGGAATTGGAAAGTCAAGATATAATACTAAAACTATATACACCTACCTACCTATATAATAATAATATTTCTCTAGAAAAATGAATTTAATCAGATATCGAATTTTTATTTTATTGCAAGCGATCAATAAAACTAACGCTTCTAATCTTAGCTAAGTTTTTTATAATATTAAGAAAATCATAAGTCATGAATCATATCATAAAAATCATTAAAATAACATAAATAATATAAAATAAAACTCGAATCGTGCAAAAAATTAATCAAAAGATTGATTTCAGAGAAATTATCAAAAAGTTTACGTTATCTAAAACATCTTATGATTATTTTTAATTAATATTCGTCAGACTTTTCTATATCGGTCTAATTAATCGAACTAGTTTTTTGTTTAGTCTCGCTTAGATCTTAGATGCAATGTGTAAAGATGCCATTCACAATACCATTATCGTATACGACAAGCTCTATTTTACATAAGATTAAGAAGCAAGACAGAGAAGAGAGAGAATCATTTATTTGCCTTGCATCTATCTGTAACTCGTTACAATAGAAAAACAGTCTGAAAAGATGTTTTCATAGGTGGAAATCTGCTCATTTACTTTATATAATATATATAATTATATATATTAGTAGTTTAAAACACGTTTTTCTTATATAACTTTAAAAAAAAGTATATAATGCCGATATATCGATATATATATATATATATATAACTCAGAATGATTAACGACCGTTTACAGAGTACAAATACCTTTTTACATTTTTACTCTTTTTTTTCTTACTCTTTAATATGCTCAATCATAATTACAGCCATCTGCAATCTCCTAGACCCTTGCCTAGTCTGTACGATAATGAATGGCCGCTTTAAGTCATGCTGTTATCAGGGCGCGTATGAATTATTATTAAATCGTGGTCATCGGCCTTGTACTTAGCCGATCTAGAACTCGTCTACCCCCGCAGTGGTACGTAACGCCCACAAAACCGTCTCGGCTACCGTGTAGGCTCTGAAGATTATTTATTGTTTGGACTTTTCTTTTCTTGTTCTAATAATAAACATTCGTTTGTTATTTTAAAAGAGGCTGTTATTTTAATAAACTATTTTTTTCTGTTGTTGTGATATTTCGATTATTATCTTTAAAATAACTTACTACTTTCGGAAGGAACACAATCTATTAATTTAATCACCAAAAATGGTGAATAAAACTCCTGACACAAGGCTCCTGACAAAGTTCTATTGAATAAGTGTTTCTTTTAATACACAATTCTACGTCGATTCAATTTATCACCGTCAGACTCTATAGAACATAATACTTACCTCTATATACATACATATATATATATATATATATATATATATATATATATATATATATATATATATATATATATATATATATATATATATATATATATATATATGTATAGGTATCACGTTTTACTTCTCCTATCAGTTATTATTGAATTACCTTTTCATTTGTCGGTTAATCTATTAGAAGTTAATTGTTCAGAATAATTATATGTAATTTGAAATTTGAAACAACTTAAACGGTACAAGATTATATCAAAACTCAAGTCTTAAATTAAGAAAAATTATATTAAAAAAGAAACAAATTAAATTCAATCTTCACAACAGTAATTAAGAAAAAGCATTTTAATAGCAATTACATATCTACATAACGTTTCTAATATCTAGCTTTTTACAATTTATTTTTAATTTTTTTCAAAATAACACGTATTGAATAAACATGTCGGAAGAATCACGTTATACTTGTATTTTGAGAAAATCATAAAGATCAGATATATTTATTGATGGTGTAATTATTTAATTATCGTATACAACCAATCACTAATACTGGTTTCAGACAAAAAAAAAAACCGTCTGGATAATACGATAACCTGCACCGGCAATGCAACGGACAAAAATCTAGTTTTTAGGGTTCATTGACAAACGCACGAAAAAAAAATCGTTTCATTATTAGCATCTTAATAAAGATTAAATGTGAGCTAAGGAATCTATTTGTTGGTTTGATTATTTTAAGTATAATAAAAAGAGACTCAAAGCTTGGTCCAAAAATAATTTTAAGGTTCTCTATTTAATTTGAGATTTTAGGAAAAAGTGCGATTAAAAATATCTTTACCGTTAGACAGTCAATTAAATTAATTCAGAGGTTACAACTTTACAATATGTATGATCTCGCATTTACGTAATAAGTTTAAATAATTTGCAAACGGTTTTCGCAATACATAAAAAATATTTTTATACCTGTAAAATTTAAAATAAAAACAAATAATAATAAAAAAAGAAACAATGCATTCGACTTTCGTACAGGTAATGAGTTCTAAATAAACAACGTCCGCGCATGCGCACGACCCACTCACATTTGTTCATAATATTTTTATCACGTCTTCGGGCCGCGCCGTGCGTAATCCGTCTAGATACTTGTATAAATTATTTTAGTGCATACTAGACGATTTTTATTAGCCGAGTACCAACTGGTTTATCAATTTAATAATTACGAACGTCAGTTCTATGTCACATAAATATAATATAGTTATATATGATAGTAATTTTCGACGGTAATGCCAACGGCCCATTAGCTCAGTTGGTTAGAGCGTCGTGCTAATAACGCGAAGGTCGCGGGTTCGATCCCCTCATGGGCCAATGACTTTTTTCGATTGCATGTTAGGTATAAAAACATTTATTTGCATTAGGTCTGTTCTTTTGCATAAAAACATATAATATTATAAGCATTAAATCAACTTTTAGTTTTTTCTTTCTCGCGGTAAGATTTCCGTTCGGTTACCACCAATACGACGGATGCTATGCTGATATTATTTAGTGATAAATTTTATTCTTATCGTATATTTTATTTCGGTGTTATATTTCGAGTTTTTGATGGCTTGATATCGGCTATTATTTAAATATTATTAGTGCAGTTCTGTTGTCGAGTGATGGGTTCGCATTAATCAATATATTTATTCATCTTTGACTAATGACGATGAAAAAAATTAATAACAATTCACGTTACTATTTTTGGACACTAGTTTCTTTTTTCTTTTTTTTTTGTGAACACGTATCTCAAATAAAAACTCAAATTAAGCACTTAAGATATATTCGTTTAAATTGAATGACAAATCAGATATCGTTCAGTGAACGTAACATTGAATGAAACGTACCTGGCTGGTGCACGCACTCCACAAGTACACGCAGCTCCCGAGTCCGACGCTCAATACGTTTTGGGCGGACCAGTCGACCAGGTTCAGGTAAAAGTCGTCCTGTAACTCGGGTGCGTCGAGTACCTACAATTGTAAATACATATATACTGTTTTATACGTTTGATGACGGGTCGACGCTATGGTCACAGCAACTGACTGGGGAACAGCGCGTGACGTGTTTGACTTTGATTGTTGCAATCCGTATTAATTCATGCAAGATATTACTAATTTTTGTACTAAAACATAGTTTATATACTATTTTCAAAGGAGTAACTGCGGAGTTTCTCGCCGATTCTTCTCTGCAAAATCTACATTCCGAATCGGTGGTAGCTTTACTTTTACAAAAATAATAATCACTTTAAAGTTTTAGTTTGTAAAATGACGATTCGAAGGTGCTCGTGGGGCCTATTTGAATAAAGTTGTTTTTGACTTTGATTGTTGATACAGAGACCATATCGGTGTTTGTCATGGTCTGGTTGTTTTGAGCGTATGTTTTCTAGACTCTAGGTTCTCATTCTACATTCAACATCCAGGAGCGATTGAGAGTGAGGTGTTTTTTTTTTTACTAATTATATGTAACTATAATCAGAAAGGAGTATAATTGTCTGTTTGAAGACGCTTATAAGATATTTCTAATACCAAATTTACAAAATTATTACAATAACATATGAGAGCAATGATCCCACATAAGTATAAACTGTGTTATAGTGATCAACACGAAATACACATAAGCATTAAAATTTACATTAGGTAGGTATAGGTTACGTTTAGGTACCTTAAAGGGAATCCTTGAAATTTTTCTCGTCGCCTTACGCGGTGATCGCAATAGTTTCTGTGATTTCGCGGACACGGGCGACAGGCTGTACGGCGAAGGATCGATATTCTCCTGGAACAAGTAACGTCACTAATAAATCCGACTGTCGTCGAGAAAAAGCATAAATAACACTTTTTAATGGGCCCTTAAATATAAAAACCATAAAACCGCACGAATTCAAATGCAAACTTTACATGCCATCAACTTTGTTTCCATAAAACGCAACACAACAAGTAAATGTCTTAAAAGATATAATGTTCAATAAACAGGACAAAATGGACTCGTTTGATTTAATACACAAAAATGGTATCTTTTTTATCAGACGTTTACTGCAGTCTTCTAAACGAATTCACCCAACTTTGTAATGTACATATAAAGTAGAAGAATCAAACTAAAATTTCAAAACGAGATGACGCGAGCGACGCTGTTTGTAATTCAATCAATATTCGACAACTTGAAAGGCAATAAAATAAATGGACGAGGAAATTAATTAAATTTAAACGAAGTCTTTAACTACTTAACGAACATCTCATCAGCGCTCATAAACGTGCAGGTCAACAAAAAAAATAATAAAAATAAACTTTATCGGTCGTATTAAAAAATACGAAATTGTTACAGGTATACTGACATTCTCATTATAGATATGGATAAACGCATTGAGATACGATGGCCAGAATAATGATCTAAGATTTTTGTCTAAATTAAGTTCGCAACTACCGGCGAACAACCGTTGAGATTCGGAGATTGTGGTGACGGCATACAAAAAAACGGTCGAAGTGAGAGAACGCGGCGTTAGAAGCGGTGTTAAAGTAACAAATGATGGTGCACTCATTAGGCTCGCGGGTAATAAAAAAAGACAAATGCTCACGTTGCGAAACAGACAACATTGAAGGAACAAAAACTTCTGACAAATTGAATCAACTAATTTCAACGCTGCGCTAGTGAGACGTGGTTTAAATATTTGAACAAAAAAATACAAAAAATCACGGTACGATCTTCATTAGTGTTATGAAATCGGAACTCGAGAGTTAAGTGTATCATTTTGCGATTACGTAATATGAACCATAATCGCCCAAACGTTATACGTAGGTAAACAGTAGTAGGTAAAGAAAATTAGAGGCCCATATCGGGGCGTTGTCTAGAAACCTCCTGAAGCGAAACGCAAGTCCTTGAAAGGTTCGGCTACCCGTTGCCTTTTGTGCGAATCGTGATAAAAAAAAATCTACTGAAAAAACTAACGTAACGAAATTAAACTCCGTATATTTGATAGCGTCTCGATTTGTCAGCGATTTTTTTACCCAAAGCTTTCAATTAATCATCGCTACTTCTATACATTTTCCATCGATAGGTCTTATATAATAGTAATAGCGTATAATTTTGAGGATAGACTGCTTTAAAAATTCCTAGTCAATCTAGTTTGTTAGGTAAAATAACAAGACATTGCGAGAATATAAAATATACAATTATGTTAGAACGCTGAAAATTTAATGTGAAATCTAGCACTAACAAACATAAAAATTCTAAGTTACTTAATGCAAAAAAGTGCACATTTCGCGTAAACTCATGGTAATAATGACGACCGTGAACCCGTTTTATTATACCTCTCGAGCAATCTAGATGCTTCATAAAGCATCAAAAATTTCGTGGGATTTAACGTAGGATGCTATTACAATGTGTATTATTTTGAGCGAATAATACTTTTAAAGTTGTATAAAATTAAATGGCGTGGGTGTAAATATTGGAAGTGTGCGGCTAACAGAGTCCGTTCAAAGCATTATATGTGAAAAGGACACGTCCCGTCGCCTTTGCATACACATTAATGCGATTCAAATGGAAATATAACTGGGTTGTGACACCCACTTCAAACGAAAACATGAGACGCTGACACGAAAACATGCGAGTTAAGCGCGCTTACAATAAATATTGTTGATAAAGAAAGCGATATTACACGTAGTACTACAGATATCGTATCCTTAACCGTTATATCGTCCCGAATTTAAATTATATGATCATTTCGAACAAAATTACATGTAATTTGTAAAATCCAATAGTATTCCGATAAACTATGAATGAAACGATAACGGTATAAGATTGAAAGTGCATTGTGTGCATGATGATTAATTTACAACTGCCACTTAAGGAGATATTGACTTAGTAAATGCCCCGCCCCCGATTGGTCGTCGACACACTGGCCTTGGTATGTGGTCGAAAACGAATGCATATTATTATATTATGTAAGCCGAAAATTGCCTGTGGGAAATTGCAACTGGTTTTAAAAATACACAAGCAGTTCCGTCAGCAGAGATTCACGAGGATAACGAATTCAGAGATGTGACTTAGGATGACAATGTTTATGTTTTTTTTTTGGCTTATTACAAAAGTTTTACGACTTGTGCAGATTTCATCTCGTTAGATACGTGAAATTAAATCTTTAATTGGATACGGTGATTTGTTTCAATGAAATCCGATGATATATAGACCATTAAACGTAGCACGAAGAAAAGCCTTCAAAGACATTAAAAACAACATTTGTATAGATATTTAGGCGGCGGAAGGCTAAGCCGGATTAAAGTATAATTCGCATAGGTATGACCTCTTCAATAATTTGGAATACTAATGCTATTTTGATTAGCAGATTACATTTTTTTGCATAAAACAAAATTACCATCGAAACGCTTGGAGCACATCAATACATATTTAAAGTCACGTCATGGAGTAATAAAAACAAAACACATTTACCTAAGTCGCTAACATGTTTTCTAAGCTCCGACAATTTATCAAGTGCTTCTATTTATGAGGAGAAAAAAGGCAACATGACTAACATCCTGAATTATATATTAAAGTGGCCATCATAATTTGGAAATAATAAGATAATTTAAACATATAAATGAGAAATGGCGTGACGGTAGCCATCATTGTGTGGAATTGCGGTCGTAGATAAAGTATAGATCGAGCAATTGACTATTTCCTTTATGCACAATGGTTTTATTCAGTGAATAGATTGAGCGACAATAGTAAACGATATAGGTACCAATAGTGTAATCAATGGCCATCGACCAAGCAAGTCTATTTTAGCCCTAGAATTAAGATAATTAATGACTATTAAATTAATTCAGACACTTGATTTATTCATATTTAATTGAAAATAAAATTGCATCTTGTTTTTTTTTAAAAAACGATACCTACATATTTTTTGATATTTTAATTTTTTTTACAAGAAAAAGTATATCGTAAAATTTTATTATCAATTTATGCGTTACAGTATTGACTCGATATTCATTTAAATAAAATATGATCACGTACCAACGTAAGATTAAAAAGAAACGGCATTTCGTAAAATGTCATCAAACTTAGACGGATGAATGCAAACAAAACTTGAATACTTACACGTATAAATTTAATAGCCTATAAATAAAATCGATTATCGATATTTAGAAATTCATGAACGATAAAATGTAAAATTTTATTATTCCATCGATTAAAATAGACGAAGCTGAATTAGTATATCAGATAAAATTGTCTATTAGAAGGATAATATGAAACACGATTTAAGCGAATTAAGAAGTACAAATTGCGAAGCTGCGTTAATGACATGACAGCGTCTTAAGAAAAAGGTAAAAGAAAAATTTCAATATAACGCAAACCACAATGATGTAAGATGAATGAGCAATCAGAATCAAAGTTTGTTAACCTCGGACAGCAGACGCATAAAAAGCTAGAAATATACCATGCAGTGACTAGATCTTAGATAACAGATTGATTGGTACTATAAATGAATGGCAGATTTTGTGACCTGAACCGATCCGTAAACAGATCACGTTAGATCCGCAACAATATAAAAATAAGCTACTGTAGAGAAATTCATGTTCTCCTTTCAGTCGATCTAGTGTAAAGAGAATAAAAATATAGAACGATCTAAACCGGAGCTTATCTGAAATTTAAAACTGATGAAATGTGTCACTTTTATAGCGAAACAGACAGTAAGGAAACAAATTTACGAATATATTAACTACGACCAAAGAAATCGTCATGGTAACAAGTGCTAACAGGACAAAGTGAAGGTAAATTTTGATTGGATTTTGCGGTAAGTCAAACTAAAATTAATTTAAAATTGGTGTCGTGGAATTAACTCAATACGCTGATTCAATTGACTTAACTGTGTAAATAAACGTAACCCTACCGGGCCTCGATCGCAAAAGCCTCAACAAATATTAATTTGTGTACATAGTAAAAAAAAAATTAAGGCCAAGTAGATGCCTCTTGCGAAATTCCCTCGCTTTACCGGTAGGTATTGATTCTGTAAACAAACCACTAAGTGAACACGCATGGCCACTTCTGACCAAACCTATAGCTGATGACACGGGAGCTACGTACATACGTACATTTAGAAATATTGTAACTCGACTAAATCGTTTAATGCTAAACTTTATATTACTTTAATATTATTAATATATAATTATAATAGCGACACATTGCGAGGCACATGTGTGTGGGTGGCAGAAAATACGATTGTGATTCGATTTTTCAAACCTTTTTTGTAAGATAATAATAACAATAGACGCAAACGAACATCTAGCTCGATACCTAAAATATCAAAGGCCTTTAGGTTCAGATTAAACGTAATACCTAACGAACGACCAATGAAGTATTGTATTGTACGATAGGTCTCCCCGCCGTGCGATGTCAGTCAACGACTTTGTCGTATTAGATACTACACCATACTATGTATCAGATAACACAGGACATCTGCATGATGATTAGTGACTTGTAAATGTCAATCAGTGGACTTTCGATCATTGTTATAGGACAAAAAAATCATAGAGGCACTTACATGTAAGTAAATGACATTAAACAATCATGGCCACGAGGTCTACTTGATACAAACATCAGTGGGCATACAGAATAAAAAATTGTTTTCGATATAATTAACGTGAAATATCGACAGAGACATCTTGAAAATTAGAAGCAGCTTAGATAATGAATTCAAACCGTGACTCTGCTTAAAAATAGAGACAATCTAAGACATGATCTAGATGGTAGAACAACAACAGCAGCTTGCCTACGTTCTCAAAAACAACAAAGAAAACGATTACTTGAAGCCTGATAAGGAATAAAAAGTAAAAAATGCATTTGTAGAATCAAACGTTGCAAAAGTTACAATTCATCCCTTGCCAATGACCGTAAGTCTATAATGAGTTCTATATCATGCAGCGAGTTTCTTGTACCAAAAATCAAAATGCTTCTTATGATGAACAAATGTGAATTATCACTACAGCACATCACTCGTAAGTTTTTATCGGTCACTATAAACATTTCTTAGCAAAGCTTTTAGAGTTATTTATGTAATTGCTACGTTTAATAACTATACACTAATTGAATTGAAATTAATTTTTTTGATAAAGTTTAATTATAGATACAAATTAGTCGATCACGTGAGAAGTAGCAGTTAAAGATGGCTATCTTTTTTGCGAGGTTTAAAATCAATTTCACTAGGAACATAAATTCCTTTCCCGAAGGATACGGACTATCAATTAGTCATAGCGTGAACATGTTAAATTAAACTCATTTTAAATCGATCAGTTGTAGTGATTTAAAAATTTACATATAAAAGTAATTCGGTATTGAACCACGTTCTAAGGAAATTTTGCATCAGTGCAAAAATACGTCACACTATAAATTTCGTGCGTTAAAAATTTTAATCACGACCACATCTCAACTCTTACCGGTGATAAAAACGAATCACCAGCGACTTTAATACAAACGGACCAATGAACCCTAGGATCACGCGCATCATTGAAATGCGCAAGCGCAAAATTTGTAAATTGTAAAGCGTCTAGACTTTTATCCGTTCAAGGTCTCAAAGCAAAAAGCATTAGATAAACCGCGACATGCCGATTCGTCGCGCCTGCACATTACCTAAGACGGTGAGCACTTTAATATAATTGCAGACGGTAACGAAGCAGGCGCAGTTAATTGATTCCGTATTAATGGTATGGGTTTTCTTTTTCTAAATCACGATACTTTTGGTTTTGTTTTATTAGTTTCATTGTTTCACATTTTCAAACAATTTCATTTACTCGTCTCTGAAACTGTTAAAAACAGTCCACGTCCGAGAGTTATGGTCAGCATATCTATTTTTGACTGAGGTGCTTTACCCCGCCAAGACAAAATTTCAGGTAGAGATATGGGCACGTGGTGATACCAGTTTTTTTTTTAATGTTTAAGCGCTACCCAAGTTACGCTGCTGACTAAAAACTATTACGGTTACGTACGTTTTAAGTTTTAGGAACATCCTGACAGTATGTCGCAATATGATCAGACCACACGTCGACATCTAATATGCGAATTCAATTAACGCTGACATGGAGATATTTTTGAAGGTCAAAATTTTATTGCGGTTCCTTTATTGTGCATCGGTCTTGAATGGCTTTTCGATCATTATAAATTATTTCGTAACAGAGAAGTCAATATTAAAAGAGATTAAGATTTGGTATAAAAAAATTCAATATTTCAATCCGTGAATACCTGCACGAAACGTGATAAACGACGTTTATATGATCGGAAAAACTAAAAATACAACACCTCATAAAAATAAGAAGACGTTAAAACGTCTCATTGTTTCATTCGACAAAGGAAAATTTGACGCCGCAAATTTTTACAATTGTAATGCGTGCATCGTTACAAAATTCTTCGGTGGCCGAAAATTTGCATTTATCCAAAGTACCGATTAGAATTTATATGGCGATGCCATCGGAATTGAATCACTGTCAATGCATTCATATAACCGCCGAATTTCGTATTCATTCGCAATGCACGTATAATCCAGTGGGTGGCACCCATAGAACAAAACTAGAATGTCATGAATATTTTTTAAAGGATTTTTTTTTGGATGACACACGATAAAGTTTATATATTTTTTGGAGGACACACGATAAAATTTATATATACACTACTATGTGCACTATAGAGCATATTACAAAAATTTAATTAATGGAATATTTGTGTTGCAGAAATTTGTAATGGATTTTATCATATAAAAAATTGTTTG
The DNA here is from genome assembly GCA_036937285.1 of Euphydryas editha. NCBI lineage: Eukaryota > Metazoa > Arthropoda > Insecta > Lepidoptera > Nymphalidae > Euphydryas > Euphydryas editha. Next base: position 20,479,644 of record JAUPFZ010000004.1, on the reverse strand, counting down.
ATTTCTAACTACTATAACGTTTAATATAGCAATTAATTATAATTCAATTTTGATTTTGAATACAGTCCACTGGTTTTACATTAAAAGTATAAACTAATAATGTAACCGCCCACATTTTTTGTACGAGGCGTCTCAAATACCTAGCGTCCATGCGTTTTTTTAATTAATTTCAGTAACACATTCTTAAATTAATACATTTGAAGGCATCAGTCGACCTCTCACCTCAGTAAAGAAGATATACTCTACTTTTTTTTTTTTTTTTTTTGTTTTACCGAGCAACACGTTGTCAGCACCGTACGTGAGCAATCTTGGCCAAGTCGTGAACAGCAATCAACACCGCTGACAACTCACTACTAATGTACATACATAAATTGAAAGGAACAAAAATAATACTAAACATAGTCGTTGCGTAGTTAATCGTAGAGGAAACTAACAATTATTGTAAGCGATGCTCATAGCAACAGCGCGGTGAAAATAAACTTCAACGTAAATATGTCATTTTAAAATATTTCTCGTCGACTCTGTAGTTAAATAACTACTATATTTACTAGACGAAGTAAGTCTAGTAAGCAGGCTCTGTACAAATAGATATTTTTTTACGACATCACCGTCAAAGTTCGATTTTCTGACTTATTTCGTAAAAGAAAAAACACTTTTTGCCTCAGAATAAGGAGGGGTGATTGACATACTTTAATTATAATTTAATAGTACTACCTATGATGTGATATAGTCATAGACAACCGACTTAATTTTTTTGTCTTCTCCTTATAACTATTATAAAAGTAAATTAAAAATTAAAACTGTAAATTTGAAAATAATATTAAAATTTTGTGAAAAGATTTTTTTTAAATAATAATAAGAATTCATAGTTTGCCATAATAAAACACTATCTTTAATTAAGTGTTATTGTACATTCTTGTAACTTTAAGGTTTAAAAAAAACTATTTGTGATATCGATGTTTTAATTATTAAAAATGTTATTCTCAATATTCTCAAATTATTCATCAATATACTTGAAGATTATAGTTGATTTTTTTAAATAAGTTAACGTTTTTTTTTTTGTCATTTTGTTTTATGTAAGTTGATTTCTTACCAACTTTTTAAGATTTTTAAAGTATTTTTTGTTCGTACATCATTATCATTATCAGTAATAAAATGAATTTTATTTAACATTTCATACGTTTCCAACTTGATTTATTTAGAAGATTATTTTTATTACTTGCTTTTTTTAATTTGAAGTAGAAAAAAAAAAAAATATATATATATATATAAAATTACCTAACTTTCGATAGATACCAATGTGATTAATATAATATGTATATCTTGAAATTAAATAAGAAAGGAAATTAAATAAGACCTACTCTTACCCGTACCTTATTTATAGGTTATAAATTCTCGTTTTTGTTTTCTTTATTATTCATATAATATTAAGTACAAAAGTTTAAAAAAATAACAATAAAACAAAACTAAGACACTCAGTTAAGCAAACAATCTCTGTCGTGACGGATATACATAATTATTCTGCACTCGAAACCCATATTTGTTTATGAATCGAAAAACGAACGGACACAAAATGCAAATGTTAATATTCTAAACGTTTGACCGTAAAAATTTTAATAATTTATTTTAGGTCGTTGTCACTGCTGAGTGATGTCAGTCGGACGGACAAATGACGGGACGAAAATTATGCGAGAAAAAAACAATGGCATTGTATCGAACGTAATGGCCGGTGAAAAAAGATGCACATAAAATTTGATATTCGAAAAAAATATATATTCAAATTTGCATTTCGTAAAAAAAAAAATTAAGCAAAAAAATATGTATTGTACTCATTAGCATACGCTCATTGTCACTATCGCGCTAAACGCCCCATACGCTATAATTGACACACAAAGGTATTTTTGCAAGTGGACACTATGTGTGTTTCTTTTACCGACTCGTTTACTTAACACTTAAAATACGATGCGGCTATGTTGATTCGTGATGTGTACATTTTCGCTTACGTCGAATGTAATGAATATTCAATCATGTAGTTTTTGCATTCGACTATGACGACGTAATATTTATTAGCTCTAAGATATAAGCAATTTATTTGAATCTATCCGTTCGGTCATGCACGAAAATCGCTGAACCGAATATTAATAATGTATCTTAAGTTTAACTTCTTATATTCCCAGAACATTGGCAAAATTTGTAGTATACATAAAATTCTCCACACACCATCTAGTTTTCCGTGGGCTCATTTCTCACGGGTAACATATTATATAGTAACTAGTATTTATTAAGCTTTGTTAGACCAGGAACAGTTTCTTACAAAGTGGTTTACGGCGACATGCCTCCCTGTTCCGTGTATTAATTTTATAAAAAAGTTAAAAATTCACAATTTTAAAGTTAACGTAGTCACAGCGAGCCGTCTCGCATTTGCATAAATAATTACAAGACAAAAAGGAATAGAAAACGTGTGCGTTAAGTCTCGCTACCGAGGGGCAAAGTTTATTTTACTGACAGCACACGTTACCTCAAAATGGAATGACATTCGATAATTAGATCGCTAATACAAAAGGAACCGACGCTTTTAGTACGTTCAGCGATTTCATTGTAATATTACCCAGCGTATGTACCTACATGTATTTAAGGTCGACAAGTATTATGTAACGCGTTTATTCATGTAAGATATTTTCAACTATCCCCAGAATATACAAAAATAGCATATGTTGATGTTACCGTAAGTTCAACAAACCCTTAAAATTACCTATATTCGTGAGTAGAGAATCTATCCTCGCATTGCTTCGGATCGTGTATAATCTCCTCCATACTTACATATCTTCGAATACCCAAAAAGGGCTTTAAATAATACAAAAGGACGACTTCTAAACAGAAAATACTAAATATTCTGTCCCTCGAGTTTCGAATCGTACTAATCAACATTAACGACATCGTATACCTATAACTTGAAAATGAATCCTAAAAGTTTCAAATTTCACTAACGCTAATTCCGAATCAATGGACGTATAAATTACGAATCGCTATCGTGCCTTGTAAAAGATACAACACAAATGTGGTTCATGCTGCTTTTCAAGAAACATAATTTTTCCGAAATTTTGATCGCCTCTAAAAAAATAATGATAGAAAATTAATGATCGTCGTGTGCCAAATGAACCGCACCGCGTGCAATAAAGATTATTGTCGAGAACTTTTCACGTTTTGAGTCTGTTCCAAACATAACTTGAGAAAAATGTCAAATGACCGCTTGACCTTATAATAAAATCGTGTGACCACCATTATGGTCTAAAAAATGGTTATTTTTTTTTTTTTGGTTTTTATTTGAGTATTTACCAAAGATACTGTCACAATGAGATCGCATCAACATAAGATGGGCAACTTTACGCGCCATAATAGCCCATTTGAATGTATCGGCGAATTCGCTTCGAAATCGTTTCGAGGGTTAAACAAGGGTCACGAGTAATTCTTGAGATTTAATAAAAATATTACTGGGTCAAAGAGGTTTTTATGATCTTTTAATTTTATCATAACGTTAGTAATTGGAAAAATAAAAATATTGTTATTAGTATAACCATAAGGACAAATTTCGAATTTTTAAAGAAAATATTAAACGATATTAAATATCGATTTCGTACAGGCGTTTCTTGAGGAAATCAAAACAAAAAGACAGTGAAATAAAACCAGCGAACACGGACAACGATCACCCATTATTCTTTTCTAAATAACTCATCAAGTTTTAAAGAAAAGGAATATTTTTAAATATATCAAGCTGATGCGTTCATAAATATCGTCATGACATCAAAGCATTGGACGTTGGCAGTCATCCGCCTAACGAAATTTATCGTCCACACCAATTCATGATCTGTATAAAAGCATAAATCAAAAAGTGGACAAAAAAGCTTACATTTCGAACATTGGTTTAAAAAAAAATGTGCAAAACACTAATTACCTTTTATTATTGTCAAATAAAAGTTTTATTGCAATTAGACACAGATAAATATGTAGACATCGCATATTGATATTGCTTTTTAGAGAGAAGGTACTAATTAAATGTGCCATATCCTTTTGGTTATAAAGTACCGTATTTTTAATCGATTGTGTATCGTCAATTATATTCGAAATTAATTAAATTACACTTAAATACGAAATTATCGACAAATGATGTTTTATTTTTATAATTAGAATTCATTAAAATTTTGAGTCATAAAAACATCAAAATAAAAAATATTAGTTGAGATTTCTTTTAGGAGGCAATTCTTATTTATGTGACGAAAAAGTTAATCGCTTTAAAGTTTTACTGAAACGGAATCCGAATCTCGATCGAACGGAGTCTTCTTTATGACAGTAAGATTGTAAAATATACGCACAGTATCAGAGACATTAGAAGGACGGCTCGATAGTGAAAATAAACATAATATTATCTTAAATCACGAACCTAATTAAATATAAACTTTTAGTAGAGGATATAATGTAAGCAATTTAATCGCTGACCATATTTTTTACAATTTAAGTCCAAACATTCTAAGTATAGATACGCGCTTGATCGGCTTACCTGAACCTGTAGAATTTCGACCGAAAAAAGGTATTTCATATGTGATTTGATCGCGGTATATTTACGAAACACATGTTTAAAGAATATTTATCATTATCCTTTTAAAATGTTACTGAACGTTAAGAGCTTACCTCAGCACTGTGTACAGGTGCTCGGAATCTGAATACTGGTGGGGAGTACGCTAAGGCCGCTCGAGCCGCTGAAGCAAGTTGAACAGCACCTAGGGCGGCTCTATTGCTTTCGCCACAGTTGGTAGGTGGACCTCTCAATTCCTCAATTTGTGCCCCAAGTAGTTCGTTCCTGAGCAGACATCCATATGCGAGATGATCTCGACCACCTCCTGCACCGTCATTGCCACCATCGCTGCGAGGTTTCTTTGCTGGCTGATTTTCTGTACCACGGCGAATTGCTGAAAATTTGAAATTTTAGGTAAATACCGGGAAAAACTAAATAAATTTTACAGTAAAACGTTTTATTATTGCATGTAAACAATGGGAAGGAAACTATATTCTAAATCATTTAATGCTGCGTTCAATGTTTAATTACTTAGATAATATTATTGAAATGAACGTGGTAATATTAATGTTTCTTTTAGCGGACAGTACAATACAAAGAGCTCTCAATAAATAAAGCATCATTTTATATTACTGCGACACACGTCCGTATTTTTGACAACAGCTCCAAATGCTATCTGGTATATTTTTGTTTTGTTGGTTTTTCGTTCGGATAAAAAGTGCCGCACCAAGAAGCATTTTAATTTGCGGTGTGAATATACTTTCATAAATCATACTGAATTTCTTTCAAATTTTGCCGATTCGAATACTTTCTTTAGTTCAATTATTTGCCTTAAGTTCACGAAATACGCTAAATTAACCACAAATTTTTTAATTGCATTTCTCGCGTGTTTTTATTTCCTCAAAAACATATTTTAAATTTTTATTCCTTTACGACTCCTTAAACGCTGTATTATTACGTAAATAATTAATTTATTAATAATTTAAAAAATAAATAAACATAAACTTGACCAGATAAATGCTGCCTAACTAACAAATGATGAGTATAATCTGTTACGCCGGTAACTAATCCATAAATAGCTCTATGCGCACGCGCACACCGTGTTCTGTCAGAGCCATATGGGTGGGTTTGGGTGATTCATTACTGAAATAATTCTGAATATTTGGACATTTCGACTAACTTTAATTTATTATTAGTTTCCATTATATTTTACAAAACGTCGAGACAACTCAAGTTTTTAAATTAAAAGCGCGTTCATTTTTATCAAATTACTCTAAAATTTAATTTACGTAGGTAAATATAATATGTAAATTAATAATTAAGACTCATGAATAAAGACAATGGCTAAAAACTTATGATAATAATAACCAAAACCTGTTACGCTCGTATAATGTACAATAACAGAACCAAACGAAAAATTATATTAAAATAAAAGTTAAAAAACAGAAACTCGAATACGAAAAAAAATTTAAGATTTAAAAAAAACAAGCAATTTTTCTTCAGTGGTAAAATTCACCGTAGTGGCGTTCTGTAATAATCACCGTTGTGGCGTTCCAAATTGAATACTGGGTTTTTATTTTATTAAAGTAAGTTATGCTTGTTGTTATAAGTGTTTCGGGAAGTCTCGAGTAAGAATGTTAAATGAATTACCCTTCTTCTGCTGCACTATAGTCGGGTGAAAATTCCTAATAATACTAATAGTGTACTTATTCATGTGATATCCTCAAAACCATCATATTATGTCATACTGAACCAACTAAATCCTAATTAAAATTTTAATTTAATACAATTTATTACTTCTTGCAATCCAAAATTAACTTGTAATTGAATGTTTTTCAATAGCGATGCAGGATTAAGAAATATGAAAGTTAGAATGTTTTGAGTTGAAACATATTAAACAAATTTCAAGGTATCTAAGCACATTTGAGAGTTCCGAATATTATAACTGTGCAAAATTACACTTTTGCATTTTTTCGGTCTAACTAAAAACGAACTACGATCAACGAAGACGACTTACGGCTGATCTCAATATCTATCTAAACGGCTATCTCTGATTTTGCTGGCAAAACCGGTGGGTTATGTTTGCAATCTAAAGTGGAAGTGGGCAAGGCACATAGCTCGTAGAACTGACGGCCGATGGAGAAGAAGGGTTCTCGAGTGGAGACCACGTACCGGCAAGCGTAGCGTCGGAAGCCCGTCTACGAGATGGACAGACGACTTGAGGAGAATCGCCGGAAGTTTAATGGAAGTTGCTTCGAACCAGTCGCTCTGAAGGTCGATGAGGGAAGCCTACGTTCAGCAGTGGACATCCAACTGCTGATGTAGTAGTAATAGCTAGAAATTTGACATAAACTCTTTACAAATTGTGTCATAAATCTATCGCTAGTAAGCAAATCGAAGACAGATTGATTAATTATTGAGACCGACCGTTAGCTAACAAAGACATATTTATAGAATTTAGCGAAAAAATACTTGCAGTGACGAAACGTGCAACTACCCGGGAGAGAATACCTACCAAAAATACAACAAGTCCGACCACTTTAGTTAATATGTTTTATGATTCATTCGATTCGTCAAATGTTATAAATAAGAATTATAAGGAAATAATTGATTTAATTGCTACTAAATTGTGCATCAAATTAATACATTAAATAATAATTGTAAACAATCTGAATTCGAAAAAAATGGAAATTTGAAAATCGTAATATATGGATTATGTATTTTGTACAATTTATTGATAAATAGATTTATGCGTGAAATGTTAAAGAAATCCAACTAGGATTTTATCATTTACAGACAACAGACTGAAGTATTTATAAAATAAATTAAATCACTGTTACGTCACGAAATTGTCAGGAAAATATTAAAATGTATTCACTACATATTTGTATTAAATTCCCTTACATTAGATCTTACATCCATTTCCAATAAATCAAATAATTTAATGTAGGTACCTACTACACAATGTCAGTTTAGGATAATTTATTAAAATTTTATAAGCATTTACGTGTAGAGACCTGACTGTACTAAATTAACCCGATAATTTCTAAAGATGTCTGCGAGGATACGTAAGACTATTTCTCACAATGAGAATGCAAAACTGCAGGCGATTCAACAGTTAGTTACGAATAACTTGCCAGCAGTGATTCATACTTTATTCGAATACGAACAACTAAAATGACAAAGGCGACGTATACAATTATAGCAACTAAATTATCTAGAAGACAATTACTAAAATATTATCGTTACGTTAAAAATTAATCAAAATTAATTTCATAATAAAATTAAATTTCAACAACCTCTAACTAAACTATTTTTAGATGGAAAAGTTAAAATTGTGAGTCGACCAAAGTTTCTCACGCACCAAAAAAAAGTCACATGAATTGATAATTCTATTATTGTTTAAAATACTAAAATATCTCACAGCAAAGACGTTGAAGTTGAAAAAATATAGTAAAATCCTATCGTGTAACTGCAAGTTTTACTGAAAATAGAAGAAGATGCATAAAATAGAAATAAATTAAAAGTAAACAACTAGATTATATAAGTCCCTCGCAGATCTCGTTATAATGATTGCACTCGTTCTTGGCTTGCAGGGACCACGCTGTGTTGTACTGGCCAAGACCACTTATCTTCCATTAGATATTCATATACTCATACTTTTAATATAAATAAGTTGGTCGTGTAGTCCAATGTTAATCGAACAAAGTCATGCTTCTTAGAATTTTCAATTAAAATTTCCAAACACAATCATTGTAATATTATTTCTACTGAATGAATGAATGAGCAAACTTAGACGTATATAACAAAACTAAAGAAAAAATAAAATTTGTCTTGAATATATTTCTAACTTTGACTTAACCAGCTGTTCGCTTTAAACTAATATCAATAGACGTTCAATTCCAGGTTCAATGCTCTAAACACCGGACGACGGAACTTCGGAAATGCGAACCGAAATTGCATTTTAAGTTTTAAGCGACCAGGCAACAGACCTCAGTCTAAAGCTACACTAATATAAAAGTACAATCACACAATTTCCTTCCTGAGTAGCGCCCATACAAGGTGCGTCGACGATACACTTTGTACGTATTTGGTCGGGTACGTGACAAACCAACAGACAATTAATTCCGACCAACGCCAAATTCGTCAACATCCTATCGGATGCGAATGTACGCTGAATTGTAATGGTTTTAAAGGTTACTATCCTGGGTCAATCTATGAGTTTAATTGTCTAATTCTAACCGCCTTTTACAAGGCCTCCACCTACAATGCTACCCACATCCAATTTAGTGGCGAATTGGTCCAAATTTCGATACCTACTATACAATTTAACAACGTTCAAATAATTTGAAATAAACCGACTTGACAAATACGGTAATGTTCATGAAAAAAATACCGGCTAAGTACGAGTCGGACTTTCAAGCGAAAGGATTTTTACCATGGTAAAATGACCTAACGTATATAAAATATATTTTTAAAAGTATATTCAAAAAACATCGAAAATTACACTTTCTTGTATAGTTGTATAATATTTTTCATTATAGCACCATAGTAAGTAATATATATTCTGAGAAATGTTCATAAGTCACGGATACAAACATAAAAAAACAATCGTTAAGATATCATCTAGTCTTAATTTAGGACTTAAATACAATTTTAATTATTATATTGACAACAAATAATTAGAAAAATTATAAACGATATAAATAATATTTTATAAGAACAATTATGCGTTTTATAATAAGACAAATTATAAAAGCTCCCGCTCAATCACAGAGCACTGACGCTAGACATTATTATTTTTATGTTTGTAGGAAATAACGTGGTAACAGGAATCACTGAACGCGTACGTAAATAGATATAACAAAAACACGTGACCACAAAAGGGTTTGGGAGGTATGTGATAAGGAAAAGCTACTTGAACACATTATCTATAGAATTCACAAAAAAAAGTGTGTCACTCACTTCGCTTATCGTTTTTTGTAACAGGTGTAATATATGCTACGTTGCTAGAGAATGAATGTTTTACGACATTGGTAAAATTTTACTAGAAACAATACCATTGTTTGAGCATAGTACAAAGTTAGTTAAAACATCGTATTACCACAGCTCGATTCTGCAACTGGGTGCGTTTACTCTGTCCATTGACTATAGTTTTTGCTAAACGAGGACAATCCTGTGAAAATTTTATTTAAACACAAATAATACTCGCGTAGATTTGATATTAAATCACAGAAAAAGATTTAAAAAAAAAGTCATTGGTATAAATTACACTACGCTATAAATAATTACTTTCTTTTCAAGGGCTCTTTGAACTTTGTTTAATATAAACAAGATAACTAATTGGTTCATTCGCCCCGGTCCTGGATGCTGGCGGATGCAAATGGAGAAATGTTTACTTTAAGTGGCTTCGAGATTAGGGATGTCTGTCACAACTCACAGGAAAAGCACTAATTAAAAATGCAAGCAAAAAGATACTGTTTTGAGAATTGCACGCAATTTCCTCGATACCTTCAACTTTCTTTGAAAAAAGAACTCTTGTTTTCGCTGCCTTTTTATGGGGCAATAAGATTTATAGCTTATGCACACTTAAATCTGTATTGGTTTATTAAAACGCGCTAGCTAATGTCCAGGGTTTATCCTTTCAATTTGAAAAATTCATTTCACCTTTACATAGTATGTTTATTGAAGCAGGTTATAGGCCATAAAAGTCATAGGAGCGACGCAGTAACCAATAACGTCATCCAATCTAACACGTCCAGTATATTAATGAAGTGGATATAACGTGGGTTTAATTAAGAATCAAGATACAGAATGAGGAAATGAAAAGAACAGAGTTGATAATATAATGTCCAGCGTTTTACAAACGTCATTGTAACCCGACAACCGATGCATTAGGTACACGACTATACGACCTAGATTCTAAATTGCAGTACGCCTTTAAAATACTGTATGTATGTATGTATGTATGGGTATGCACTAGCGTTCAATAAAGGAGTTGCACGATCAATGCATGTTGCATGCGCGTTTCTAGAACCAATAACAATAAATAAATTAAATATAGTTATAACTTCTAACTTCTTACATTTAAAAAAAATTACCTTCCTAAGTCTTCCAAGAATAATAATTTTGCTTCTAGAATTATGTACTATACCAGTAAAAGTAATTCTTGTCTAACAGTTTATAGGATATTGCGTTTTATATTAGTGTAGTTACCAAGTACTTACTCTAGGCATTCTCGCATATTCTATCTACAAAACTTATTATCGTTAATATCTTTACAGGTTCCGCATTGTAGTTTATATTTTATGGGTGTCTTTAAATAGGTTATTGCGCTTCGCAAGTAATACGTCGCTTTTTTTATAAAATCCAAAATATTAACATATCAAACTTGATGGTCCTTAATTGCTTCGAATTTTACTATCTAATTTAATTTATTACTAAAACAGGAAAGAGTTATCTTTTATGAGATTTACATTATGCTTTAAACAAATGAATTTTTATTTAAATAATTAAAAATTTTAGAAATATAAACTTAACTTGAAACATATTACCTTCGATTTTCATTCACAATCAGAGATTTTTAAACGAATGCAGAGATTGTAGAAATTACGCGAATCGGAAAGCTCGTAATCACTCTAAGTCGTTATCAACCCTTTAAACGTAAGCCGCTATTTATTCTGTTTACCAAATATATACGCTTAAAAGGTTTTCGAAACGATGATCAACCTTAGTCTTTTATCATTAGCAGTATTAATTGCTTCTGCAGAACTCTTGCTGAATTAAAAGTACACGTTTGATATATGTAACGCTATAACGATTTAAATTTAACATAGAAACCTATATTGATATGCCTCAAAAGATATTAAATTTTATCTTTTTTTTTAATATAAATTATATACCTCAGCCAAATCGCCTGTGCAGAGATTTTAAAAGGAATGCATCCTACCGCGTAGCTAGTTCCAGCTAAATATCTATCTAGCTATAAAAGCTAGCTCAAGTGCTAGGTCACTAACGGTATTCAAAGCATCGAGCGCATTGCAAGCGACTCGGTTGATGCATCTTGAAACATCGTGCATTCCCTGAGGGAAAGTTCTTTAACCTTAGTTATCAGACTATTAAGACCACTCGGTTACAGTAGTACCGATTGTTTTTATAATGCATCGCTTATCGTTCCTACTACCTTATCGGCTGACCGGACCATACAAGCGTTGTTGAGTTTCAACAATGGTATTTTGAGAAACGTTTGACTCACTCAACTTTAGATTAAATAACTTCAAACTGTCTTATGACTAAAACCTACTAGAAAATGCGATAATGATAAAGTTCCTTAGCGTAATACTGTTACGAAATAAGTATCTTGCGTCTTGCGTTGGCTATTACTTTGTAATTTTCCCTTCACAGACGTGTCAATACATAAAATAAGATTCATAAAAGTATGACGTGATTACGTACTTATACAAAATAGATTTAGGAGGTCACTGACTTGCCCAATCTTAAAATTATAAAAAAACTGCATCGTGTTACATAAAATTGATACCCGTGAAATAATTAACGAATTTAAAATATTTATTATCAAGTAAATATATCATAGATTTGCATAAATCATTATCAAATACTCGATTTAGAGCCAAAACACATAACGGCGTTGCGGCGACGCAACGCTAAAATCGGCAGTTTGCGTTGCGGCGTTGCGGCGCCGCGAAAAAGAGCGTTGTTGTAGGGTAACCAGTTCTTCGTGATTTTTTATTGTGGATATTAATTTAATTATTTTAAATATTATAGTTCACGTGAAATTTGTTAATTATTGTTTGTGAAGTTGTTATTTAGTAGAATGCATAAAAAGTAATCCTTTGTACCGGAAATAATTTTGTGAATCAAGTTTGTATGCTGGTAGAATTTTAAACAACTTTTGTCTCATAAAGCCTAAACAAAATTGAAACAAAGTGATACATAAATTAATATCTTACTATATTAGTTTTATAGATTAAATATAAATAAATAGGTTTTGTCCGCGGCTCCGCTCGCATGGTACAGGCACCAACGGTAGTCGGTACGTAAAGTAGGTATTCTATGTACTTTTCTGTACCCCAGAAAACTGGTATGCAGAATTTCATGATGATCGTAATTCAGGTGAATAGTTAAAGCGTGAAAGCGTAACAAACAAAGAAACTCACTTTAGCGTTTATCATATGCATGAAATTAGCATTCCCCTATAATTGTGTAAGATAGAAAAAATATCACTATAATAACTTTTCGAAACGCTGCTTTATTACATATTTATAATTTAGGTACATCATACATGTCATTTTTTGAACCGAGTCATAAATTAGCTGTAAATCTAATAGTTAAAAGTGGTTAAAAGTAACAATACCTATAACAACAATTGAGCTGAACTGTGAGCCGTTTCACAGCTCCGGTTCAAGCATATGGCTCATGAGCTTATCTGCAGTTCATAAAAATTCATTGAGATACCCATGTCTAATAAAGACACAAAAAAATAAAATATAAAAATAGACATAAAATGTCAATAAATCATGGCCAACAAGTATGACATCACAACGCCGGAATTGGCGGTGCCGCGCCGCTAAAATTTGCGGTGACGCCACCGCCGATTTTAGCGTTGCGGCGCCGCAACGCCGTTATGTGTTTCGGCCCTTAACGATCTCAAAATGTAATAATAAAATTTCATGTAATAATATGCATTTACAAAACGACCGGCAAAATCGAATATCATACGAACTTAAATGAAAATGATTTTAATGATTTAAATTTAATCATGAACTGTCTACAGAGATTCAATTCAATGTACAATTGAAGTCCTCGATACGATCTGGACCTTATTAATTAAGGAAAGCTGTAGAACGAAATTAATAAGACTAGGTATGAAAAAAGATTATCATTAAAATAAAAATGTCTTTAAAGTAAGCGACGTATCTAAAGGTCGTTCGTGGCTACACACATAATTCGGTAACGAAACAAAAAAAAAATCTTTTGCGAACTAAAATAATTGAACAAAAAGAACCATTTCGAAATTCCCTCATGCACTGCAAAGTATGAATAAACATTTGCGAGTGCCTGATGTGTATCACACGTTATCGCATGCAGTTTGCCGAATAAACAAGTCTTTTGCGGATCCGAGTTGATGAACCACCTTCGAAATTTAAATTCTTTACGGCGAATGTATTTACTGCGACAGAAATTAAACCCTGCTATTGAATAAAAACTATGATTATAAAATATATTTTAACTACTCTCAGACTTATTTCGTGGATGATAAATTGTTCCTTATAAATTTCCGACGATTAAAGCATTTAACTAAAATTAACGACGATAAAGAAACGTAATTTGACTGTGAAAACAAATAAACAAAATTTTAAATATTTACAAATTAACCTCCCAAATTTAATTTAATTTTTTTTTTTCTTATAGAAAACTACACGTATTATATATTTTCTTAAAAAATGTTTATTAAATATTTCTTTACTATAAATAATAAACTCCGTTCAAATATTAAACTCAGCATTGAAAAAAATACAAAAGCCTTTATTTAATACAACTAGCGTAACTCGCGGAACGCAATAGCGACGTGAAAAACGGAAAATACAGGAGGGACCTATATACGGTTCGGTGAACTTTCACTATTGTTTGGCTTAGATTATAGTAATTTACCACATTTATAAAGTGGAATTAACCTGCGCATTAACTATTTTTTAATAACACCACTGCTTTATAACTTCATGAACGGTAAAAAACTATTTGTATATCATGTTGTGTGTATGTGTGGATGGGTACCATGGAACAGGTACGAGGAAAATTAAAATAAAAACACTTAAAATTTGTTATTATAATGAGAATCAATATACCACAGCAATAAAAGACATTCCCAATAAACATACAGAACTAATGTAAATGCATTTGAAACCATCAAATGAACAAATAATTCGTGTCGGTGTCGCAGATAGTATTTGTGTACCTAAATGAATTCGTCGTCACGGTATTAGGCATTCAGTAAAATGTAATTTCGTGAGTGCATTGAACCAAAAACGTGGTTGATTGCTTAAGACATAGTCGAGGTCGTGATCGATACGCTAACTTTTTGCTTAGAAAAGCTTTTTGCCCATTTTAAGGCAATAATAATAAAATACATCCCAAGTTTTTTTTACGTTGATTACCGAGACGATGACAAACATCATATATCATATTAGCGATGCCTAGGCAAGGCGTTTATTATAATCGTGACAGAAACAACTTTAAACTTGTCAAAGTTCAGCAGACATTAGCTATGGATGATGATGTCAGACAGGTAATATCTAAGTCGACGTCTATTGATTGCCCAACATTGTTTTCAGTCGGCCTAGATTCGGTACGTTGACAACTGATTTATACTCATACTCAGGTGTCAAAAGCGTAGACTATAGAAAAAAGTGTGGCATTACATACAAGTACGATGCAAAGATTATTGACATCCCGATCATCTATCATCCGGTTATGTAACTATGTACCACAAAGACACAACTCGTGTCAACCAAACGTATACACAATGCGCGCTGCGCTTTTTGCTATCGAATTTAAATTGAAGAAAAAAGTCATATGAAAAGAACTAGTTAAATCACAGGTAGCCTTATCTAGAACATAATTATAGTTATTGCATAAACATTGTTAATAATAAAAATAGCTTCTGTTTTAGGAAATTGGATGTCACTGATTTATGGAATTTGCGATGGCCTCGCAAGGAGGCCTGTTCTGTTTACTAGTTAAACAGAGCTACATGAGTTATTGTGTACTTTTGTAACTGCTAACAGTTAGGTGCTAAGTCCGCCGTAATTTCGTCTGTCACCGAATATTAATCTTAAGACCTCATAAGGCCTAGACTCCACCAGAGCGGAGATGTGCGGAGATGAGTTTTAACAACCAATAGAATTTCGTTCAGTGGTACCTATCCACTGAAGCGGAGTGGAGACGAGGTGTGTGAATAACGAAATTCTATTGGTTGTTTAAACACATCTCCGCACATCTCCGCTCTGGTGGAATCTCGGCCTAAAAGAACCACTCAGCCGCTTCAGGGATATAACTTCTCTGTTTATATTTACTGTAATGATATTCACTGCTATATACGCTTCAGTGACTCTGAAGTCCATTCCTCTTGCCTAACTTAACTAAAAATCACGCTTATTAACTTTAGAAAGTTTTATTTTATGTAGTTCAATGTATTTAAATTATTATCTTATTATAATTAACCGACCTGCACTTCATACGTTGTGCAGTATTATAATGTAAATGAGATTTTTAATTACCTGTAGAGAATAGACTAGTATGTAGTTATTTGATAGCTATAAATTTCATGAATCCACATATCTTGATATGATTTTACAAACAAAAAAAAAGCTATCATACAAATGAATTAAAAAAATCCTACTAAAACATTCCAAATAAGGTACGAAATTATAGGCAACGCTATGTTTAGACATCTAAAGTAAATAATTTCAATACAATATAGTGATGACATGATATAAAAAAATGATTCATACGTTTATATTCGCATTTTCTTTGTAAGCCAAACAGCTGATCTAAGTGGGGAGTCAAGGTGAAGGCTGGTCAACCGAAAAAGCCTGTCGCAACATGTAAGACCAGAACGTATAAAAAAAAAAGAAGAAAAAAACGAAAAAGGTATGTAATGTTGAACGAATGACATCACGAACCAGCTGATTGATGCAGGCAAGTCTGTTACGAATTATCTGAAACTTAAGTGATTATATAACAGAGTAAGTTTAACCTTCTCTCAAACCCTTTTGATCTTCGATACATTAACGCATTGACTTGACATAAATTTTTTTCTCTTCTTCCTGTCAAGTTCTTACGACATATTTCAGTAAGAAATCGAAACAACCTTAGCCTCGACACCGTCATTACGCAACATTGTCGGAAAAATTATCGGAATCAACACGTGGTTGGTAAAATAAAGGAGCATATTGACTCAGCTGATCGGAGCGTTGAACTTCGCTGAACAGGTAAAAACGTTTTGTTTTATTACTGAAAATTCCACGATACTTATTAAAATGCACGAGCCCAATCACTGATTCACACGGTCAGCTGATTGCTCTTGATACTTCGAGTCGAGAGCATAAATTTGGGTTTTTAGTTTATTCGTTTTAGCTAATGTGTTCAGACTTACGGGTGCTTTAGCACGCTCATTTAAAATGGCAATTTAGCAAAATTAATCTAATGATAACTAACTTTAGAACATTTATTGATCTTTTTTTGTACTGCTATTGAAAGTAATATATTTGAAATCCAAAGCCATAGGAAGACATTCAGATACGCGAGCGGTATAATATCATATTTTAGACATATCCGCTAATTATAAAATATTTGAATCGATTTATCGTTTGAAAATTTTGTAAGCTTTTTTTGTTATGTTGCAAATAACAACCAAATATTATGACCTATACGTAAAAATAAACAGTTTGATTTTTTTTAATCACTTCCCAACTTCTACAACAGGGGCCTCTCCAAAAATTTAACGGCGTAAGTGTTAAACAAACACTTGATAAAGTAACATGACATCAGCCTCTCAGCTGATATATCATAACTTGAAGGCTGGTCATGAAAATTCGTAGGTGTAGTTGGACTGCCCTATACCGGCCTCAGTGTACAACTTAATGTGGAATGTACGTAATATTATATGAGCTTAATGGTTATTAATGCACACATTAAATAACATATAATATACTTGAATAAGCATATAGTTTTTCCATAATTAGAGTAAAACTATCTACTAAAACAAACTACCTTCACAAAGGCCCATATTATTTTTATTTCCTTAAGAATTATTTTACGTTTATAGGTACATGTTCTTAAGATGTTGTATATGTCAACGAAGTGGGAGAGAAAATTGCAACCACTTTCTATACGAGCATTTGAAGTTAGAACAACTATTCTTAAAACCTATTAATACTAAAACAACTTGGAAAAAAAAAGAAATGTCTTTAGGCATAAAAATTGACAACATATTTCTATTTTCTAGACTAGAATTGTATTTATTTACGTTCTTTATTAATTACTTTTTCAATTTGTTTTAATGTAGTTATTAGGAAAAATGTTCGAGCTTTAACTTAATTATAAGTTCAAAGAAAAAGGACGACCGTTCTGTTATAGTTGTGTAAGTAGTCGCCTCAACGCCAGCGGTCGCGGGTTCGATTCCCGTTCGGGACAGATATTTGTATTTGTACAAATATTTGTTTCTGATCTGGGTATATGTCCTTTTGGGTCTCCCCACCGTGCTTCGGAGAACACGTAAAGCCGTCGATCCCGGCTGTTATTATAGACACATGATAACAATCGCTACTCATGGTAGGAAAATTATCCGCCAAGCCGCAGTGGATCAACGTGGTGGATTAAGCTTCAACCCTTCTTCTATATGGAGAAGAGGCTTTCGCTCAGCAGTGGGTTGTTTACAGGCTGATACAGTACAGTACAAAGATATACATATATATAAATATATTTTTTTTTACATTTCATTGGTATTTTTTCATTGTATTAAACTTAGTAACTCGTAGTATTTATTTATAGTATGTACCTGAGATACTAAATAAACCAATGAAGGTGTAATTTTATTACAAAAAAAAAAGATAATATATTTGAAAAAAAGCTGTCCAGTTTTATTTATACATCAATAAAAATTAATTTATTCAATAATAATACTTAGCGTAGTCTGATCAACCTCAAGTTATTTGAAATAAAATGCAGACATCAATATCATAACTTTATCGATAAATTATAACATATTAAATGCATTATAAAGAACATTTGACTATATAATGCGATCGTTATGTACCGGAAAGAATGACTATGTTACCACTTCATCTAGGTTTATCTATTCTAAACACTTGACTCGACGTATATAAATAAAAGAAATTATTCTCAAAAGCGAAAAATTTTACAAGAATTATAACTGGTATAAAATAATAAATATCTTTAAAGTATCACTTTTATGTATTATAAGTGTTAATTTGTCAATTTATATGCACCTAAACGTAATACAAAGACTTAGGTAAATATTTATACAGCTGCACGAATCTCTTTCGACAAGTGCAATATTGATTTATACGAAAATGGCGAGAACAAATTTTGCCGGCAGCTTTTAATGTGTTAAAGTGTAATTGAATGAGGTATTTAAAGTCTTATAACTTTTTTTTAAAATTAATTTATACCTTGATTTATAGATTTCAACGATAAAATTTAATTAGTCTATTTTGTAAACGATTTATTACGTAGTTAAGTACAATAGATGTACGGTGAATTTTGTATTTTGCGACAGTGCTAAAATGGTTTTCATTTCTAAGTAGGTTAGTAAACGAACATCACGCGGTATCATCAAATATGGCTGATCTGTTGCCATACGTCTGTCTATCTTTGTATTGGTGGGTTTTTTCTTGAGAACAGTAATAGGAAAACACATTTTCACATAACATGTGTCATCATAACCGCAAATAATAAAAAACAGAATATTTGTTTTTTATAATATCTATTTCATATTATTTCACCACACAAGATTTTTCGTTGGATTTAACTCGATCGTAAGAAATAGACCGTACTCAATATTGTACCGAGAAGATGCCGCCCTTTATGCTAACATGACTCTTAACGATTATCTAAAACTCTAGGTCCTACAAGTTATATAAATTTCCATAATTCACACATCAAACAATAAAGTATCGTATATAACTGCAGAAAAAATTTGAAATATAACACGCAATATTATTACAAATGTACAACTTTACGCGCACACACCGTAATCGTCCGATAACGATTCCTTATCAAAAGTCAAGCAATTTGTTCAGAATGTTACTGGGACGAGTCTATATAAAAAAAGGAATTATCGTCCCATTTTACGACAGGTTACAAAAAATATCTAGAATTTTTGGTACATTACTGTGGCGATAAGTAAATACGATGCTTTATAATTGTACGCGATATCGCAATTACAGTCAACGAGATTGGTAGAGGTCAGGATTTCAAAGACGCGTAGCTATTTTTAAATTTGACAATATTAAAAACAAAATTTGACCCAGTGAATATTTTTTTAACATATTTAATCGTATTTGTATATTATCAGCAATATATTTTATTTTTTGTTTCGTATTTTTTTTTAAATATACAATATATACGTAGTATTTTTAAGGGTTACTAATTTTAAGCGTTTTATCGAAAAAGTCAATAAAACAATTTATAAAAAAAAGCATTTTAATGGTGCTACAAATAATTATTAACTAACCCTTACATAATGATTTCTAAGTATTTTGTAAATCTCCGAAAAATCAATTTTTATTTTATTTTGAGTGGCAAATCATAATTATTGCAATTATCACAAATATTTTCGAACATTTGTAATCTATGAGTACTGTCACTAAAAAAACAAGGCGATAATTACCGTCTTTAAGTAGAGGTTATCCCAGTACAAAATAATAACAACATAATTATATTAGTGGTCACTTATAAACACATATACAAGTAACAGTAGCAACAAAAGTACGAATATAAATATTAGATTCTCGTTTCATTGAACTACGAAGTAAAAGCGAGCAAAAAGGGCACTCTTTCCACGCTTCGCGCAACTAGAGATTCCAAGACTACCTTCAAATCGGGTTCAGTCACCTCTAGATGCTCCCGTAATGGAGCTTACATTTTGCTGTCTCGATAAATACGAAATAATTTGACTTTTTCAAAGTATATTATAATTTAAACGTATTAGAAGAAAAAAAAAACGGCAACAAACTTTGAATTAATATAATTCAGAACTTGCTCTATTGATTAAAAAAAAATAGTTTGTAATATTCTTTTCGGTGTTACATAAGAATAGTTATCATAATATAAAATAACATGAAGCTTCGCAAATCATAATATTTCCTTTGAAACCCTTACGTGAATAGGTTCTAATTAAGAATACGTTTGCTCAATCTATAAGCACCATATTACGGAGAAAGCGGGCAATGTACTCCTTCGCCGATCGACTTTATTTCAAAACTCTTAAGATACTTTTCGAGTTCTAGCGACTAAAGTTTGCAATACTCATTACACGAAACTGGACTAGTTTCTAACGCTCTTACTTATATCAATATTTGTTAAAAATTATTTTAATTGCTCGGAACTAATATGAACGACCGATTTCAAAGGCAATTATGAAACATGGCTCATAAATGAATTACTATTGACAACGCTATTTGACCCTGGATCCCGTGATTGGTAGTGGTACTTAATTACCATATTAATAGGGGATGCATTAACGACGTCCGCTCGATGCGAGAGGTCGAAAACATCACCTAAACTTAATTTTATCCATATATTTATTTAATGTATTCTTATACCTACCTTTGCAAAAACTATAACAATTAAATTCGTAAAAAGATACATCTTATTAACCGGAATTTATTATTATAGGGTACATCTTAATTAACTTAAAAAAAAACATTGAATATTTAAATGTATCGTACTCACAAAATAAAATATCGAAACTTGAGAAAGAAAGAAAAAAAGGAGGAAAGAATTACGAACAGAAAACTGCCAATTAAAGCTAAGTACCATTTTAGAAAGGCTGTTTATCAGTTTGTTTTAAATAAACACGATTAATAAATCAGAGATACATTTTCATAGCGGAACAAGGCAAGGGGGGGGCGCCGACTAACAAGTCGGGTTACCTTATTAAAGATAGCCGTCTCGGTTGAGATCCTGCGAGCTAGACTCTGTTGTACCTAGGGCGTCGCCCTTTCGCCACGTTCTACGGTCCATGGATTTTGTACTTATATACATAGCTTAAGCACGACGATAGAACAGATTTGATGTTCTTTTTGGTTTCACTGCTCTGTGGGCTGAACAATGAGAAAGACCGTTTCCTTATATAGAAACTCTTTCGAGGTGTTAGGAGTTTATCGCTAGGTTGCTGCGCATATATTAAACGAAATAAATATTTTTAACCTTTATATGAAGATTATTACTGATGATTACACAAAATTCGAAAAAAAAAACCTATGAGTAAAATTTCTCGCCATTTTTCTTATACACAATAATTTAATATTTTAAGTTTTGGACTGTCAGGTCATGTAGATTGAAATAAAAATACAAAGGGCTAACCTATTTTAATCGACCTTAATTTGTCTTTAAATAGAAGCGGTAACTCGGAAAATTTGAATAAAAAATATTACGGTCTCGAGTTTGCGTAACGCCGAATCTAATTGAAGGTTAAATAGAAACGGGATATTATCGGATTAAAAATCGAGAAAAGCATGATTTTGTAATTGTAACTGAAACGAAAGGAACTTCTCGACGACTTACAAGCGAACTATGGTCGAGCAAGTTTAAATTAAAATCAATTTCCTATCAGACCGCTTGCGAGCGAGCCCTTAATGCTAGTGAACTTCATGCTCGACTGCCTATTCCGCTAAATCTCATATTGCACGCGAAGAAAATACTAGAAAATGTTAATTTGAAAGAAAAAAATATACAGCAAACATAGTCATGCAATATATCTTTTTTTTTTTTAAACAGTAATGAATATCCTAATTACGGTTTTGATTGAATAAAAGATAAGTAATACAAACTAGAGCCCCGCTTTGACTTCGCAAGGTTGCAATTTATTAATGGAAAATTATATTTTTCAAATACGGTTAAAAAAATAAACTAATAATCACCTTTTTTTACATAATATAAAAAAAAACAAATTTTATTCTTACGTGTGCATGTTTACTCACGATGTTTTTCTTTGCCTCCCGAGTAATTTTAAATAAAAAATTGAACAATACAACGCTTAAGTTAAGAGGCATGTTTTGTGAGCGTTAACTGGGCTTAAATTGATTGATTCGAATAAACATTTTTCTTAAAAAAAAAATATTCATAGGTATGTAACAATTTTGGTATCTTTTTTTTATTTATTACGAAAAGTTTTATAAAAAAAAGCCCTTCTTCTATATGGAGAAGAAGCCTTCGCTCAGCAGTGGGTTGTTTCAGGCTGATACAGTACAGTTTTAAAAATATATGCTAAATAATAGTAATACATGTCTTTATATAAAATATTTTTAATTTTGCTTTTCTCGCAGGGAGGCAAATAAGCATTACATTGAAGATACATACTATTAGGGTTGCCACATTAAAATAATTGGATTTAGACTATAAAGGTTAATTTTTATATAAAAAAAAAATATAATAAACGAACCTCGTTAACTTCTACGAAATCTAGAATTATTTAATACAACAACATACGTGTGGCATTTATAATGAGGACAATAAAAAATCATAAAGCACAAATAAAAACAGCCATTATAATTATCATAGTAAGAACTATATTTACTAGTGTGAATTAATTTGTTCCACACTGTGCCTTGTTTGGCGAAGTGTGACGTAGTATTTCTGTATTAATTGCAAATGGCGTATTGTTCTTCTGAAACCTTGATTTAAGAATTTTTAACTTTGCTCTACATGTGACCAGGTGTAGGGGCATCGACCTTGAGAATTAATTATATATAGTTCGTAGCTTCAGCAGAGTAATTACGCGGCGGTCTAATTAAGCTAGTTTATTCCTTTATGCACCAGAAATAAGACCTAATAAGCAATTTCTTATATATATTTATTTCATAAAATTTTTATCTTGATAAATAAGGGAAATCGTTACTATTAACATTGTGCAATTTAAGCATTCCCTCATTCATATTTATTTTGATAAGATTTGAAAAAAACATTATGACAAAAATGGACAAAAAAAAAACTAAAAAGACCCTTTCTGAACATATTTTTTAAGTATGTCATTTTTATTAAAAAAAATAATAATAAAAAATAAAAAAATTTATGACATGAAAATTAAAACTGATTTTTATAAAATCAAGAAGTATATTAACATCTACCCTCAAAACTATATAATGGATACAGATTTAAATTATATAACATTCAAAATCTATCTATAAATTTCAAAGTTTTGTTCCCTAATAATAATTTAAAAATAACGTAAGTAGACACTTGTTTACTCATGGATAGTAAGGCATAAAGGCTTTAAGAACTATGTATAATATATAAGCACTTTAATATAAGCACTTAAGTGTTATCACTAACATCAGTAGCTTGCAAATAATATAAAAACACACATAACTTAAACAATTACAGAAGCCCGAATCTTACATTCATTTCTCACCACAAAACCTATTATTATACCACCACTCACGATTTTTGTCGAATCATTGTCATTATTTTAAATAACCGTGTACAACATAGATTATAGAGTTATTATAGATATACTTTTATTTTTTAAGATAGCAAATGCGAATATTAGTTGGTTAGTTTTTGAACACCTAAAGAACATAGACAATATGTTATGTTATTACATATGTGTAAGAATTCCATGCATTATTGGTTATATGACGTCACCAAAAATTCAATATGGCGGTCGAACAAACTAATAAAATAACGAATTTTTGCCACATTTCAATTGCTTAAAAATTTAATTGCAATAAATTTATATAACACATAAAAAGACATCATAATCATTTTAATAATACATAAATAAGTGCATAAATGCACTTCGTTTCTATGAAATAATATGCCTCACCACAAAAATGTTAAAAAAAAATTTGACCTCCGTCAAGTTTAAAATTAATTTGTTATGAATTTACTGCAGTTATATGAGTATCCAAGCGATGTGTGAAATTTGTTATCAAAGTTTTATCACAGCAAGTAAGGTGAAAATGTTAAAACACTTTCAAGATGTATAAACAGCACAAAATTAAATTATTTATTTATTAATATTTTATTTAAATTATATATTCCACTAATCTGCTCCTACAATATGTTATATTTAATTTCAAGAGATTCAAAATCACTTGTAAAGACCAAATTGCACAGAGTATCTGTGACTTCATGTAAATTTAGTTCTAGTTAGTATTTTTATGTTATTGTTTCATATAATATATATATTTACATAAGTATGTCACACAAATTCGGCAATCTACAGTTAAGCATGTTGCATTCCTTAATTTTTATGATAGAAAAGGTTTTTGACCAGCATTGGCAAATTAATTTAATTAGACAATGTTTTACTTGCAATTGCATTGCTGATAGTAATTGATAGAAGGACCTTTACACATGGTTACACAAAATAAACCTATAAACGTCCCACTTCTGGGTAAAGGCCTCCTCTCTATATAGCAAAAGGGTTGGAGCTTAATCCACCACACTGCTCCACTGTAGGATAGCGGATAATTCCCTGATAATGAGTAATGATTGGTATCAGATGGCTTTACATGTTCTCCGAGGCATGTAGGAGAGACCCATAAGGACAATATCTGTCCCAATCGAACCCACCACCGCCGACATTAAAGCAACTTATCACACCTCTACACCAGAACAGTTGTCAAAACAATGAATAAGTGCAGTATAGCATAGTAAAATGAAATAAACAGGAATACATTTGAATACATGTTTAAAAAAATCATATATTAAAAAAATAACCATAAAGTCATAAAATAAAAAATTAAAGATAAACCTTACAATAGTAGTTCACCAAGCAACCAGTATCACAAAACTGCTAAGTAAGAGTGACTCGCATGTAAAGGATTTCATACAAAATTATAATATTTAACACTACATATTTTTGTATAGAATTTATTTTTTATTATTATTATTATTATATTATTTTTAAAAATATATTATTTTTGTAAATCAACAAAATTGCATTTCTTAAATATATGTAACAAATAAAAACTAATATAATGAGAGGTCAAATTAATAATAAAATTTAAATATCTTGACCTAAGACCAATTTATCTAACCCTATATAATTTACACATACTCCAAATATATGTTTACATAAAATACGATTAACGCTGTGATTGTGATAGGGAACTAAGGCTAGCGGTCTTGACACAATTCTACGCCAAAACAATTAGTACAATCATTAAACTTTGACTTGTAAATATTTACTACATTTTAAGATTTTTAAAGATTATAGCATTTTCTATTGTAACTTTCAATATAAAAACTAATCCTTAGTTGCCAATTTGTTTTTATAATTTCAAAACCCTTAGTGATCACGAGCTAAATGAAGATAATGCATATAAATTGCAGAGCTCAGCTACACTGAGGACGCATATCTGCTCTTTCTATCATATATCATAATGTTTAGTGATGTTTTACATTTACACACAAATAAAATGTAAATTTATAATTATATTCTATTTTGTTCAAAAGTTTCGAATTGGAATAACCTTTCAATTTGTAATAAAACACATGATAAGATATATACTTTTTTTTCACATAAATTACGCAAATAACAAACAGAATTTTATTATAACTATAATATACTGTAACCAGTCAATGTAATTTAAAAAACTAAAAATCCCAACTGCGTTTTTTGTGTAATTTGGAAATGATTTTTTTTTTTTTTTTAATTTGATAATATACCCAGTGTCACTCTCACTGTAAATACGAATCTAATGACACCTTTCAAGCTAAAATCCATTGATTCGTTCAGACTGCAGAGCGACACAAGCAATTATACATACATAAATACTCTCGAAAAACATAACCCTCCTTCTGGCACAGTTGGGTAAAAAGATAAATTGTTTGTTATGTTTAATTTAAAATTTGAAATTATTGACATTAATAAAATGATGACAATAATTTAATAAAAAAGTGAACTTTTTTGATAATGCTAATTTGAAAATCTACATTAAAAATTGCAAGAAATGTAGGTAGCACTGTATAATTTTAAGATTACAGCAATATAAAAATAAATCACTTACCTTGAAAACTAGTCTGCCAATTATTTTCTAATCTGCAAGGAATAAATCTGTCCATGGGCTCTGGCCGGACCAGCACAGACTGTTTTCTGCTGACGGGACTGCATTGCTGGAGTAGCCTTCTTTCATAAGATTCACTAAACATTTTCAAAGTCTTTCACTCTTGTCAGGGTAAAACAGTTCCTATTTTGATAATTTTTTGAGGATTTATTATGGAAGAATATGGACTAGAATATTTTCCAGAAAAGGGTAGATTACTAACCGGTCATGTTATCGTTTTATGAACAGTGTACCGTGACGGTGTACGCAATGTTTTGAAGTAACCCGATATGCAGCGAGAAGACTACTGATCCCCTCGCCTGCTAACAATCATTTGAAATTTTGAATGCATCTTCATAGTACATGTTGGATAGCGCCACTGTTTATCAATATACCTACAACAATTATTTGACAAAACTACCACAAAACTGTCCTTTCTCTATAATAATAACGATTTAATGTTGCAGTATACACGTACAATATAGCTAAAATTTAGTTTATCAAATAATATTAGCAAATCGAAAACCTTTTTCGTTTCTGGCATAAATACATTTTGTGTTGCTATAGCAAAAATAATCTAAATTTTTGAATTAAAACGGTTGTAGTGTTTATATTTATAAATATTTAATTTGTCGTAATAAATAGCACAGCAACAAAAACAAGCAACAGCAAGTAAATAACACATTATTTTTAATAATATATTGTAATATAAAAATATTGCAATGACTTTATTTTATTATGTTTGAGATAAGAAATAATATTTATTAATTAACTTATAATATTTAATAATAATTAAAAATTATATTAATTTATTTAATTATATACATTTACGTCAAAATACTTTGAAATGTTTTATTTTAACTCAGACTACGATTTATTGATATAAATATTTTTATTTTATTTTATTGTTTGCAGTCGAAACACTTGGAACTTGGAGTAGTAGTGCAAACAATTTTCTAAAAGAATTAACCCCACGTCTCAAGCCTCCACAGACCTCCAGTGGTGAGAAGGCTAGTGCATTTTTTGCCCAAAGAATCGGCATTGCGATTCAACGGGGAAACGCTGCTAGTATTCTTGGCACCATTTCACGCGGACATGATTTATACCAAAACTGTTTGTAAATAATTATTTTAAGTTTTGAATTGTAAATATGTATAATATTGTAAAATTTATTTAATAAAATGTATCCTTGTAGCGACATCTATCTCGCCATATACGAACTAGAAGAAACAGACGTATCCTACATCACGCTATCGAAGTTTTCAAAGCGATTGAGTATATATACAAAAATTCGACAACAAACATTAAGTGGCGCGTAGCCCACCAGACACACACCCGTCTGGTCGAAGGATCCTTCCTTTTCAATGGCAGCCTCTCTCTACGCCCAAACTGGTGACCCCGACGTGATGTCAACGTGATTTCATCGTGTTTATATCGGGCCCTGGTGTTGGTTTCCACCTAGTCTGCATGAATATTGACGTGCCATCGTGTCGCTTGGATGTTGCAAGATTTGTTGTTGGATTCATACTTACCATAATCCTGCCGGTAAGGTGTTTGACGTCAGACGTGCTACTGAGGAGTGGAGTTACGCATAACGAGGTACTCGCTGTTCATTAACTTCCTGCGACTTCCCTGGAAGCGCATCGTCGATACGTACCGAATTCATCCCGTATTTAGAACATTTTATACAAAAGTTATTCCTTAGACAGTGTTAACCAAACCCCAGAGTGTTATCTGCCTAGTGTTGACTCACATATAAAAAACTGTTTGTAATCATACTAATTAACACCCCAGTGCTTTCTCCATCAATTACATGTGGATTTATTGGACATTATTTTGTAATTTTTAAGAAGAATAACCATTTATTTTGTTCTATTGCATAAATCATTTTTGTAATAACAATAATTGCCTATTAGTTATTATGCCTGGGCAAATTTATTTGTTAATTTAATTTAAAGTGTAGTATAATATTTAACTATTTTTGTTGTATCCTTATCTTTACTATTTACACTCGCCATTTTACCTTTCTAAACATGCATACTGGCGACAAAAAATTAGTTTTAGCAATTTTTTTTATCTAATCGATTGTTCATCGTTTGTTCTGGTTTTTTCTTAATTGTTCATTTTTTTTTTTACTATTATTTTAGCTATATAAAGATTATTTCATCAAAATAGATATATGAGTAGTGAAAATTGAAACTTATTTAATAATTTTTCAGTAGTAAAAGTACGGAAAGTACAAAATTAAAACAAATGTAATTTTGTATGGGAGCCCCCCTCGAATATTTGTTTTATTTTAATTTAATTATTTATTTTTAAAGTCAATGTATAACTAAATATTCTGTAAATATTTCAAACGTTTACCCCTTGCAGTTATCAATATCGAGCAAAAACGAGCAAAAAAATCACGTTTGTTGTATGGGAGTCCCCCTTAAATTTTTTTTTATTCTGTTTGTTAGTATTTGTTGTTATAGCGGTAACAGAAATACATCATCTGTGAAAATTTCAACTAACTATCACGGTTCATGAGATACAGCTTGGTAACAGACGAACGGACAGCGGAGTCTGAAAAATCGAACAATGTCACATACAATATGCCGATTTAATTTGTTTAAGCAATCAACGACACGTAAAATTATTCATACGTGACCGTGAGAAGCGTATTAAACGAGTAAAAATTGAAAAGAAACGGGTGATTTCTGACAAAACTTAATTGAAACGCCGAATACAGCTTCTCGGAGGGAGACCTTCAATCGCTGCAGCAACCACTTTCTCCACAGTTTGGAAAATGCAGCAGTGGTTTTTCTTACACAGAAATTGATGATCTTTCGGATGAGCTTGGGTTTTTTAAGGAGGTCGATCGTACTAGATACCTACATGCGAGGCATCGCTTACTATGCTCCTGTCACTGATAAGGCCAATCAGGGGGACTTGCAGTACTGCATTATCGTATAGTCCTATCACTCCCCTGTTTCGAGAAAAAAAAAAAAACTTGGGAGTCTTATCGTACTTTAAACCGGATTTTTTAATTAGATTTTTTTTTATGTCGCCGCCAGGTTTTTTGCATTGCAGCATCGCCATTTCGTGTTCCCCTATTAATGACATGACTAATTATACATATATCATCTGGGAGTCTTATCGAACTAGATTTAGTGTCGTGGGCTCTTCTGCTAGGTAGTCTTCGGTGAATCAGTCAATTCAGTGAATACTCTTTCTGTCAAGTAGGCTTTTAAAGTAATATATTGCTCTAACACACAGTCTACACATGCTTTCAGGGACAGCCATCGAGTGTGAGCTGGTTCGAGAATTTTGTGCATCTTCATTTGAAAGAATTCCTGAAACTATTTCAATTTCATTTGTCTTTTTGAATTTCTACTGAAGTGTGCGCCAACAGAACGCAAGAAGTCTTCAATGATTCGGGGTAATTTCAGGCAAGTTTTCGATGATGATAAGGGTATCATGTGACAGAAACATTTAATAAAGAGGAAAAGGGGAATCCTATCACCTATGATCATAGACATAAGACAACTTATAAACTAGGGATGTGCCATACATAATAATTCTAAAAAATGTCAATATCGATAGTGAATGAAATATTTACCGATAGGAAGAAGATGTCAAAACCCCCGCATTTTCCCCACATAATACAATGCCCAATAAAACCCCAATCAATTTGAGATTCCCCGCAATTTGGGGAATTTCCCACAAATTGGCAACGCTGATAGAATAAATCATAGAGTAGGAATGAATCATGAAAATAGCTAGAGATGTGCCAACTCGGAAAAAACATGACTCGAGTTTACTCGAGTTGAAATTCAGCTAACTCGAATTGAACTCGAGTTATACAACTCGAGTTAGCGCAAACACATTAATGAGATAATTGATAAATCAGTTAAGTTTATGAACATATTAAAAGTTCTCGTTGGGCCTAAATGGGGTGTTCACCCAAAGCACTTAAGATCTTTATATTTTGCTATTATATGTTGTAGAGTAGATTACGCATGTTTTTTATATGACAACAGTTCGGTAGGTTTATTAAATAAGTTAAATAATATCCAAAATCAGTGTCTGCGATTGATTGGTGGGTTTATCAAATCATCGCCAATCTATGTGATGGAATCAGAATTGCTTATTCAGCCTTTACACTTACGCAGACGCTACTTAGCTGGAAAGTTTTGGTTAAAATGTAAATCTTATGATGAAAGCACAGCCGACCTATTAGTTAGATTGAAAAGCCAGATGATGAAGCCGTTTTGCAGAAAGAGGAAAAAACCTCTTACAATTTATTGTATTGCTATAGGGGAAGCGTTAAGTTATGTTAAATCTCTCAATGTTTCTAATGTGGTTACATTTACGGATTCAAGAAGTGCGTTACAACATATACAAGGTTGTTTATCTAATTTTCAAGGCATTCCTATTGCATATACTATTATCAAAAGTATTTTAAATTTGAAATCTAAATGTATTAATATAATAATTCAGTGGATACCCTCTCAGGTAGGAATTGTGGATAATGAGGAAGTAGATAAATTGCCTAAAGAAGCTTCTTTTAATGGTATTATCTCAAATTAATTGAAGAATTAAATTTTTGCTCAAACCGCGTCCGACACGAAACGGAACTTCGAACCGACTGCCACCGACTGCGAGTGCGACACGTGATTTGCGCTTATAGGGCTCCGTTTACACTTGCTAAGCATTCAGTGCTATTTAGCATTTTTTTTTGTTATTTGGATTCTAAACTAAAAGAGTGCTAAATAAAGTTGTCGATGTACATTTGCTATGCTATTTTCATCACAAGTTGTCTCAAAAAAAGCGACGAAAGCATTCGCATCGCAAGTGGAAAATTAAATTAAATATATTATTTTCAATGTTTGCATATGCATTATCTCATGTTTTTCGTATTCTGTTAGTAGTTTATTTGTTCCTGTGTCCACTTAATAACTTGCGACGCCATTTTTATTAGATACTTTTTCAAAAACACACATAACGATAAAAAATCTGACCGTCAGTCAGATTTTTTATCGTTATGTATCTCAAACCTCATTATGTGTGTACCATCCATACCATACCAGCCCAACCGAGCGATTCCGTTGAAAGCCATATTGGCGATCGCGAAACTGCTGGTGCTCCTCCAAATACCGCCGGAGCTGACAGTTGATTATGGATTCCATAATCTTAGAGAGCAAAGAAGTAATAGCTATTGGTCTATAATTAGACGGGTCTGAACGGTCCCCTTTCTTAGGGATCGGGTGTACTAAAGCTGTCTTCCACGAGCGTGGGACGACGCCTGATGAGTAAGAGTGCCGGAAAAGACGCGTAAGAACGGGTTCCAACTCAGGGGCACAAGTTCGTAGCACTAACGGAGGGATGCCATCAGGCCCACTCGACTTATGGATATCCAACGAACGGAGGGCTTTACGCACAGAGCTCTGTCGAAAAATGATTTCCGGCATAAAAAAAATCACACCGAAAAATCGTCGGCGGTATTTTTCCCCGGTCATCCAAAGTCGAGTTAGAGGCAAAAAGAGAGCCTAGAAGATCAGCCTTCTCCTTTGCGGTGTGGGCCAACGAATCATCCCTCATGTGCAAAGATGGTTGGGATGGCTTACAATCCTTGAGCAGCCTTGGCAAGCGACCAGAATGCACGAGTTCCCGAAGGAAGTCGAACCAATCTCTCGCCAATTCTGCTCACGTACTCCGCCTTTGCCTCAGCAATTACTCTTTTGAAAGACCTGAAGGCAAAATTGTACGGAAATTTTGTGGGGATTTGGATTAATTAGTATTGGCAACCCTGTCTATTATATACCGTAAAACGGGTTGAATAGGTACGATTTTGAAGTTCACACAGCCTATTTTTTATATTATCCATTAATATAAATACGAACAGTAAGTTTCTTTTATTTATCCGCCTATACTTTACTAAAATGATAAAAATGATACAATATATTCTTATATGTAAAAATATTTAACCAAATGTAGGCTGTCCCTATTGATACTTAAAATACACCCCGTATTGGAACAAGAAAAGTGGGGAATAGGAAAAAATGCATAGGGTTGTCAAATATTTAAAACTAACTTAAAATATGTAGTATTTGTTGAGTTGATGCTACAGTATTATATGAAATAAAAGTTGGCCAAGTGCGAGTCAGACTCGCGCACGTAGGGATCTGTACCATTATCTATAAAAACGACAAAACAAATAATGTCTGTTATATGGGAGCCCCCTTAAATATTAATTTTAATTTAATTTAATTATTTATTTTAAAGTGAATAATATAACTCTATATTATGTGAATATTTCAAGCGTATACTTGTTGCCTTTATCAATATTGAGCAAAAACAAGCAAAAAAATCACGTTTGTTGTATGGGAGCCCCCTTAATTTTTTTTTCAGTTTTTTTTTGTATTTGTTTTTATAGCGGCAATAGAAATACATCATCTGTGATATATTTTCAACAGTATAACTATCACGGTTCATGAGATACAGCCTGGAGACAGACGGATGGGCGGATGGACAGTAGAGTCTTAGTAATAGGGTCCCGTTTTACCCATTTGATACGGAACCCTAATGATAAAATTAGGATATTAAAGGTTATTAAGCTGCAAATATATAATTACAAGACCTAATATATTCGTATATCTTGTAATATCATTATATTTGTAAATAATTTAGAATTACAACCTTATCCCTATTCAAACTTTACCGTTCTGAGTAAGCCCATCGAAATGAGATAGGCTTCTGATATTTTATAATATATCAAATTAATCCTTGATATTAATGCTTACCTTTGTGTAAGTATATTTAATGATAAAGTACATGTAATTTAAACTTTTTTTTTAGTAAAAACTAAAACTCCTTTAGTTATGACTCAAGTTTTCGATGCCACTAAAAATACTATTTCGAATAGCTATTTTCAAATGCCCGTTTTACCAAATTTTTTTTGCAGATTTCCCCCTTGGTTTGGTATTATCAATGTCAAGATAAGATATTCTACTAAATGGTAAAATAATTCACACCAATTTGGATGTTCTTGAAAATCATTAGCGAAATCCCTATTCACCCCGTTTTACGGTACTCTTTGCTATCTTCATAACCACGATAAATAGATCGTGTTCATAACAGCTATACTATAATTTAGGGATGATCATCGGAAAAAAATATCGATATTTTATTATCGATAATTATCGTATTGTGTTATCGTTAGTTATCGATAATTATCGAATGAACAGTTATCGATAATTATCGGATAAAAAGTTATCGATAGTTGGCAACAGTTATCGATAATTATCGGATAAAAATTATCGATAGTTGACGACAGTTATCGATAATTATCGGTACAATTATTGGACGACGAAGAAAAAAAAAAAAAAAAAGAAGGCACCCGGTCTTCAGTACCAACGTTTACGCCCTGGTCCTATCCGAATACCTAAAAAAAAGTCATCCGCCGTACCATAATTATCGAATCACAATTATCAACAATTATCGGATCCAAAAACAATTATCGATAATTATCGGATCACACAAAATTATCGATAATTATTGGATCACAATTATCGAATAATACTTACCGATAACTATCGATAATTATCGAATGAAAAATTATCGAGTAGTTACGAATTATCGATAATTATCGCACACCCCTACTGTAATTATAATTTATAAATAACATACTTGTTTGACAAGAAAAACCTATCTATGGAAAAACCAATGAAAAACTAATAATAGGAATTGATTTTCAGTTGTTAATATTGTATAACTAAAATATTTAAATAACGTGGCTAATCACATTAATATTGTAACAATTTATAAATCTTGGAATTGATTATTTATTTATAATGGAAAATCGACGAAAATATCCACGTAGCGATGAGAGAGATCGTGAAGATACTCCGATATATTCAAGATTGTTTATTGTATGTGATCGGGGATTAAAAGAAGAACAATTTAGAAATGCATTTACAGAATTTGGTTGTATAGAAGATATACGTATACCACGAGATCATAAAACAGGCGAACCAAAAGGAGTTGTTTTTGTAAAGTTCTCAAAAACTTCAGAAGCGGCTAGAGCTTTGGAAGCTATGAACTCTAAAGTCATTTCTAATTCTAGTCGGCCGCTTAAAGTTATGGTTGCAGCTAATAGGTCAGAAATTCAATCGGATGATTATAACAATGACAAATATAAGCGTCTGTTTTTACATATCCCGAAGGATATGAACGAAAATTCATTAGAAGAGCATTTTAAACAATTCGGCGATGTCGAAGATGTTCTAATACAAAGGGATAGACAAACGGGGGAATCTAAAGGTTTTGCTTACATTAGGTATCGCACATTTTCTGAAGCGGCTATTGCCTATGAAGAATGTGAGAGGAAATACAGAGCAATATTTGCTCAGCCAAAGGGCTATAATAAACGCACTGAAACAAGTTTTAAAACCAACATAAACCATCTCGCAAATTCATCAGTTAATCAAAAAAATTCAATAATGTCTATGATGAATGCTACCCCGAGGGGTTTCACACGACTTAACTTTAGATGCAGTCCATATTTAACTCAAATGCATATTGATACATTGTTTGATATAATACCAGGTTTGGTTGACTGCAAGTATTTTGTTGATTTGATGAGAAATGTCGGCAAAGGGTTTGCACAATATTCAAATCCAATATCAGCTTCTTATGCTTTTGAAAAATTAAATGAATTTGAGTATCCACCTGGTCAAAAAATCTTTATCACTCCTTCAAACTCAGAGTTTGACCCTCATGAAAATGAAATTCCTAATATACCAAATGCAGTTAATAATTTAAGAAATGCAATTGCATCCACTGCTAATTCATCTTCCCCCGATCTTGCTCAGTTAGCAGAAGCCATTGCAGAAGCATCAAAATTGATAAAAATAGCTACTGCTGGGGTATCTGACGATAATATACCTGATAGTAATGATCTAAACTATTGCAGTGTCAAGCTACCTGCCCCACAACCTCTTGCAGACATTGATAGCCCAGTAGCTAAAAGATGTTTCTTAGTCTGTAAACCCCAACCTCCTCCATTAACTGTCCTAAGAGATATATTTTGTAGATTCGGCAATCTTATAAATGTGTATACATTACCTAACAAAACTGTAGGATATGCTCGGTATTCTGTTAGTGAATCTGCAGATGAAGCCATAAAAGTTTTACACGGAGCTGAGGTGTGTGGTATTCGGATGAAAGTAATTGAGGCAGAGGCAGAAGCTCCCGCTAAAAGAATAAGATTGGACTGACTTACCAAGGACAGACAGGACATTGTTTTAAGACAATTGAAATATCTACAGACATTTTCTTCATACTTACCATGTAATATAGACTATTAATAAAGTTTTAACTTTCAACAGACAATATTCTTTAGACGCTCTAAAACCATCTACTGACATTTAAAATTTTTTGACATTAGTAGATGATTTTAAAGTTAAATTATGTCCCTTACAGAGTAAGCCCCATTACAATATAAATGATACATAGGGAGACGACATAAAAACCATGTCATAATAATACTGACAAATGATATTACTATATTCTTTATTTTGAATAGTTATACCATTGCATTATTGCACACACAGCCTTATTTCACAATGACAAAATAATTGACAATTTGGATTAACACTATAAACTATTCTATGGTGATTCTATCATTGCTTGATTTATATATGGCAGTAAATGTTCCCTGTATAATGGGTGTCTTTCTCCATATGCTATTTTTATTATCTTCTCAGCTAATTTAAATTGATTGAATGCACCTTGATTATTCATTTTGTACAACAAAATTTTCCCATACTTCATATGTAATAACCCTAACAGAGGGTGATAGTGTCCATAATAAAATCTGAAAAGAAACAAAATAATAGACATGTTCAAAGAATGCTAAATCTTTTACACAGGTAACAACATAATATAATGAAATTGGTAAGTACTTAAGGTACATCACTTTTATTACTATGCTAAGTTTAAATAATTAGTAGTCAATGTTTTTGAAATTTGAAACCTCTCTGAAACACTAAATTTAAATTTGCCATTGTTATGTATTTTTATCAATTAATATTAACACTAGAATTATCGACCGGTCAAAATAACCGATTGTATGAATATTCAACAAGAATTTCTCTTTAAAGGGCATAGCCGGATTAATATTGGAATTCTGCCCCCATGGCTTTTTTGACTCATACTTAGGGAGTCGATTTGATGTCAATGAAAATAATTTACCTCAATTTTTAGCTCTTTAACTCAAATGGTTTTCTAGAATTTCAAAAAAACCTGTTTTTTCGAAATTATTTTTATTTTTATAGTAAAATTCGGAATTAATCAATGATGATTTTTTTCCTGATACGAATCCAAAGCATAAAAAAATCATATGATCGTGATTCTCAAACGGAAAGCCGATTTTTAACGGAGAAAAGAAAGTTATAGTCTTCTTTTTTTGCCTTTTTGAAATATATCACTCACCAAAATTCTTCAAAAAATATCTTTTATACTCCTCTATACTCAAGAATTTTTTGGAATTTTTTGATGTGGTGGAACAATTAAAAAAAATTGGAAACTAATTTTTTCTTAAAATCCGTTTTACACATTTGTATTTATTTTTTTTTGCACAAATAAATACGTAGACATTTTTTAACCATAAATATATCTTTTCAAAAGATGTTTATCAGTAGCCTAAAGTAATTAGAAGGGTTATTAATGATTCAAAAGACAATTACAGGTAAGACATATTTTTTCATACTATTGGGAAATATTTTGAATTTTGATACAGAAAAAATACTGTCTTCATTTACGAAGACACTGATTTTTTCATTAATAAACAGATAACGAAGTATCTCAGCAGGTTTTAAATTTTTCGCTAAATATCGAGCGTAAGATAAATAGTATATACCTAATAGCAGCAATGTGTGAGCAACACCCCACAGTACGTCTACCATTTGCACAATCACAACAATATCGAAGTTTAAAAAAATCTGTTGGTCAAAAACTGTTGGTATTTCTAGTGTTAATATTTTCAAAACAAACTGAATATTGAAAATATTTATTCAACTTATTTACGCTTTATTGTAAACCATAATATACAAATAATAATAATAATATAGACATTTAATACAATTACAAATTGTGCAGTATAAGGGGCTGTCTTATGGCTAGTTACTTAGCCATTTCTTCCAGACAACCCGAAATAGGATTGCGTATTTGTTTGAAAGGTCGGGTGGGCGGTGCAGTTATAATAAACTTACACATATCTATCTACACATTAATACTTACAAATAATACATATATACATTCGTATAATATAATAAAGTAATAGATATTTCAAAAGTATCTCATAGCATTTGTAGTCAATTACATCAAACAATAAACTTAAATTGGATCATCTCCAGTATTAAGGTAATGCCTCTTAACTGAGTTTTATTTAATTTATTCATTATAAAACAATAAAATTTTATTTAAGTACACCTTTAACATCATAGTTATTTTATTTTTATAAAAGTGCATTTTAGCTAGTCATAAAAATATATACAAAAAAAAAACAAGAAAATAGTGAAAAGAAATAATAATTTTTAATTTTAATTTATAATTAATAAAAATCTTACCTAAAACATGGTATAAGCCTTTCAGCATAAACACAAGCTTGCTCCCACAATTGGACTTGTATAAGCGCATCAAATGCATTGTCTAAAGTTTGAGAATACATAACATTTAATGGATGTAAAACACCTTCTTGTTTTTCTAGACAATATTTGCAAATGTCCACATCTGTTACTGTATATTAAGGAATTTTAAACTATTAAACAACAAATAAAATATAAAAAGAACAAAAATTTTCTTTAAAATAAATGGCGAAACATTTTAGTGTAAAAATATAGCATAATTACAATTCAGACTTGTTCATTAAAGAGTAAGGGGTATTTTGGTCCTTAAAAGTAAAATTAGAAAAACTTAGTTAAAACTAACTTAAGATTTTAATTTAAAGATTTACGAAAAACTTATTGATTTTTTCTTTGACCAGGTTAATGTTATTTATGTTAAATATTTGCGAAAGAAGTTATAAATGAAATGAAAGTTATTTTCATTATAACTTATGAAAAGGATACAGGCAACAGAACTTTCTTTCATATTTCGCAAATGCACTTCACTAGATTTCATCGCGTCAACAAACAATTCAACTTGTCTGTCTGTAAATTTCGTACCGCAGTCATCACAGTAAAAACCATCTTTTTCAACATAATTTGTGTGCCTTAAGTCTTCAGTACCATTTGTAATACCATTTTCGGAATCTCCATTCTCTATGGGTAATTTTTTAATTTTACTTTCGGATTTCTTAACGAGAATACAATTTTCTTTCCAAGTAATATTTACTGGATTATCACAACCAGTGTTGGGGCATTTGGCAGCGTGTACGTATTTTAATTGATTTTCATCTGAAATTTCCAGTTTAGTAATATATATACGGGATATAGATTATATGAATATTAACAAACATGCATTTTAACAGCAATGAGAGCAGTGAAGTTTGAAGTGTGGTCATTAATTCAGTTGTTAATGTTAAAATTTATTTATAAAAAAGAAATTACTACTACATACTTCATTCAATTTTTTTTTTTAAATCTTTACGAGCTGCTTCATTTATATGTAGAGTTATTTTTCAAATTTCAATATAGTCGATTTTTTTGCTATATATGATGTATATGATTTTTGCCATAAATGTATAAAATTTTTGCTGAATACGTATAAGATTTTTGCCATACTAGCCGACCCGTGCGGTTGTATCCGCGTTAACTTTTTAATGGTTATTACCCGACTGCGACAGAAGGAGGGTTATGTTTTTCGAGTGTATGTATGTATGTATGTATGTCCATTTCTTTGGCACGCCCTACAGCCCAAATGGCTGGACGGTTTTTGACATATGAGGTGTCGTTGGATTTGTCTAAATTGGAGTAGTGACATAGGCTATATAAATTTTCAAAATGGCGCCCGCAAATGGCGGAATGAGGGGGGGGGGGGAGTTGAATTTTTTTTTCTTACTGTAGCAATATGGGTATCAAATGAAAGCTAGTAAATTGTTTTATTCTTTTTAGTTTATAATAAGAGTATTTTACGCAGTCGGGTTTTTTGATTTTTTTAAATTAAGCATACTTATTGTTTTATGTGTCATAGCACGATGCTCTTACGAATAGACTGCTTTTTTTTCTTAATTGAGGATTTAGTTTCTATAATTACAGAAAAAACAGGGGCAGTCGATATAAAAAAAAGTTACATGTATTTGTACAGTACAAAACGACTTAGTTATGATTTCACTACAATTGTTTATAGAGCATAAATCCACGTCTAGACAGCGCATCAATATTAAACCTTGACCAGAATATAAGTTAGACCTCCAAGATCACAACTGTGAAAACCGCATCTATTTTCGTGCAGCGGATTTTGTGTGATGCCGAAACAAGCATACAGACATAGATACAGACAAAACTTCTAAAAACGATTGTTTTGGTGTAGTGGTGCGACTAGTCGTCTTAATGCCGCGCGCCAACGGTCGCGATTTCGATTTCCGCTCAGGACAGATATTTGTATTGGTACAAATATTTGTTTCCGGTCTGGGTGTATATCTTTGTGGGTCTCCCCACCGTGCCTCAGAGAGCACGTAAAGCCGTCGGTCCCGGTTGTTCTCATAGATACTAGAAATTATCCGCCAACCCACAATGAAGCAACATGGTGGATTAAGTTTCAACCCTTCTTCTATATGAAGAAGAGGCCTCCGCTCAGCAGTGGGTTGTTAACAGGCTGATACAGTACTGCCATAAAGATCCATACAATTCATTTTTCCTAAATATATCTCATTTCAGACAACTCCTAGTTAAAATTTTATTTTATGTGTATATAAACTTAACTACACAGATTGACATACAAGTTAAGGATTATTATAATTGTATATGTATGAATTTTTCTTGTATTGAATATAATGATTGTTACTAATGTTATTATATTGCTTTTTTGGAAGTGAATTTTCTAAATCTCCAATGTTGAACACCTACAAACATCCACATTTGTAAGTCCTAAGGTTGGTTGATAGAGAATGCTTTTAGCATTAAGCTTTTATACGATTCTTTAATGTATTGCGCAATAAAGTAGTAATAAAAAAATAAATTATATCAAGTACATTGTCCCTCTGTGTCTACACATAATAATTAATTTGACTTTCAACATTGACAACTGTACAGATAGAAAGACTTAAGCACAGAAAAAGCAGCCATAAACTATTGGCTTAGGGTGTAAATTAGTATGCACATCTAAAGCCTTTACCCATGCACCTGTCACACTCGCACAGGAAATAGTAGTTTTCCAAAAGTTCCATTTGTCTTTCATACGGCGTCTTCATTAAATCTATGTATGAGATCCTTATCTAAAAATAAAAATTTAATTAATGATACAGCTGTGAATTATCACTGGATCATTGGATTTTGAGAGAAAATTTATCATATGTAAAATTTTGAGATATTTTCAAATACCTTTAATTTATATTTTTACTAGCGGCCCGCCCCGGCTGCGTCCGGCTTATGTACATATATGTACCTAAACCTTCCACATGAATCACTCTATTGGTGAAAACCGCATGAAAATTTGTGCAGTAGTTTTTGATTTTATCGCGAACAGATAGACAGACGCGGCGGACGACTTTTTTTTATATTATGTAGTTATGATATAGAGACATTATTCGTTTACTCAATGGGATTTCTATCTGACAATGTCTCAAATACAATAATAAATTTAAAGACGGCGATCGTTCTTGGAATTTATAATCACCATATTATTATGAATGGGAATTCAACGATATATTTGAAATTTTCATTGTAAAAAATATATAATATTCGTGAGTTTATGTGAAGTAACCACTACTAAACTGAAGTAACACTACTAACTACTAACTGTAGATTCTGCTGAGAAGAAAGCAAGAATCTCGACAGTTTTTCTTTTAAAAACCGCCAATACGCTCAACCATTATAAACTCAGTCATATATCCCATATGAAAGCCAGAATAAATAATAAGAGAAAAAACAACTTTTTTCAAATATCGAAATCCCAAATTGTAAACTGCGATAACAGGTCTATTATCTAAGCGAAACTACAGTTGAAAATCCGAGCATCGAGTGATATAGGCGTGTTTGTACTAATGTGTTGCGGAAGGAAGTAGATTACCCTACACTATTTATTGGATGTGATCTGTGACATGAACTGTTCTTGTTCTTTATTACTTATAGATTTGCAAACAAAACAATTTTCATTTCTAATATATATATACATATAAGTATTTTTTAATTTTAAATTAATAAACACAAAATGAATACATTTTTTTTTTCATACCTGTTTCCAGTCTAAACAAGGCATATCCTTTATAGCTCTTATATTAAGAGTTTTTCCGTCAAAGGTTGCCACAGCATTAGGGTTGCAACTGTGGTCTATGATTGATGATGCCAAATAAATGCCAGTCCCGATTGAATTCATGTCCATATCCAAAATAGTAAAACTGTTAATCACCATCTGAAAATCAGCCCATGATGACATCTTTATTACTATGTTGGTGAAAATGATCAGCTTGATATTATGACGGCCACAAATGGAAAAATTAATATTTCACAGGTACTTCCTTTTGAGCTAATACAAAGATATTAAGCTTCATTTATGAATACTGTTATACTTTTCCGTGCATAGAATAACGTTACAAAGCCTATATATAATCTTTATTAACAAACAATTTTACTAAAAAGACAAATTTACTAATATTGTTATTTCAACAATACATATATTGCATGCCAGTTGGCTAAATATAGCTTGTACGTGCTTGTATTTATATTGATGACATCCTTGTATACCTATTTATTTATTTATTTATTTACTCTTTTGCTCAGGTAAAGTATTTAGGAGTGATACTCGACAGCAAGCTCCACTGGGGCGCGCATTTAGATGCGAAACTAAATACAGCCATCATATCCTTCTGGCAGTGCCATAGAATGATAGGTAAGACCTGGGGCCTCTCCCCAAAAATCGTTTTATGGCTCTACACAGCAGTGATAAGGCCTATAATATGCTACGGAGCTGTTGTATGGTGGCCACGCACCAAACTCATAACGGCACGTAACAAACTACAGAGCTTCCAGCGATTAGCATGTTTAGCTATCACAGGAGGCATGAAGACGACACCAACTGCAGCGTTAGAAGCTATGCTGAACCTCCCGGCCCTCCATCTATTCATAAGGCAAGAGGCAGCTTCAACAGCGGTAAGGTTAAAGACACTACATCTTTGGAAAGGAGGCATGTCCCCACAAGCAGAGGTTCTAAATGAGGTGATAGAAAAAGAACCAATGCTGCTGGCGGTAAGTGACAAGTTTCCAAAGAAATTCGTTTTTGACAAAAAATATAAAATACAGCTTCATGAAGATCCAAACGAGGGCCTGAATACAAAGGACGTAAGGATCTTTACTGATGGCTCTAAGACTAGATCAGGCACAGGGTATGGTGTATTCTCTGAAGATCTCAACATACAAATAGCCGCTCCTCTGGGTGCTCACAACACCGTCTATCAGGCGGAGTGTATGGGTATCATAGCAGCGGCCTCAGCTACTCTTGCTCGAAAGGTAAAGGACTACTCCATCCGAATCCTCTCGGACAGCAGATCAGTGCTACAAGCTCTTCAAAGTCATTCTATCACCTCAAGACTTATCTACAAATGTCACCAATCCCTGATGGAGGTATGTAATAACAACAACAATGTAACTCTTCAGTGGATCAAAGGTCACAGTGGCTCCCGTGGGAACGATGCCGCTGATGAACTGGCTAGAAGAGGTTCGCAGATGGCTGCGATTGGACCAGAACCAATTGTCCCCCTTCCCTCAAGATGGCCTACATCAGTCATTCGGTCACACACTAAGGAGCTACATAACATATACTGGTCGCAGGTGAGTGGATGCAGACAAGCGAAGGAGGCATAGACCGGAGACTATCCCGTAAGCTGATAAAACTCACACGCCCAAGATTACGTAGAATAACTCATATTATTATGGGCCATGGCCCATTTAACAAACATCTGTTTAATCTAGGTGTTACCGACAGCCCCCTGTGCAGAGCCTGTCTGGAGGCAGAGGAGACGGCCGCCCACATTGTTCTGGAGTGCACGGGCGTGACCACCTACCTCTCTAAGACTCTCCCCGAAATCATTGGTGACACCAAAGGTTTGATAAATTTCTTACAGGAGTTAGGGTGACAAGACTAGCTGCCCACTCTCACACGCAAAATAGGCGCACAGTGACGTCGAGTTGCGGAAACAAGCCCGTCATTACTATGCACTACTATTACTACTCTTTTGCACACCAATACACAAAAGAACAATACATTTGTTCATACATTTACAACAGAATTTAACCAGAATTTTACAATAGAATTGTAGATCTATATAACTTAAATAAATGAATTTAAATTAAAGGAAAAAGATTTTTTTTTAATCAGACCAGTACAATGTAAGAGTAAGTCTTCTGTATTATTTACGGGTAATATTAAGTAAATGACCTGTGTGGTGACACCCACATTGTTATTTATAATAACTCTCTCTT
Organism: Euphydryas editha; assembly: GCA_036937285.1. Lineage (NCBI taxonomy): Eukaryota > Metazoa > Arthropoda > Insecta > Lepidoptera > Nymphalidae > Euphydryas > Euphydryas editha. Next base: position 20,435,635 of record JAUPFZ010000004.1, on the reverse strand, counting down.
TTTATATTTTATAACCTAAAAGTTTCTTCAATAAATAGACTGTGCTAGAGCACATTGGTTTTTTTTTTTTTTTTTTTGATAAATATTGTAGATCCCGAAAAATGGATTCACAGAAAAAAAAAAAAATTAACTCTTCCAATAAAAGAGACTATTATTATATTAAGTTGTAAAGGTACAGATATTAAACAATGTCTCAGTAATTTTATATATTTAAAAAAAAAACTTACCCTTCCATATAATCCCATTAAGTCCACAGTGTTTGGTAATGATATGTCTTTTAGGAATTCAAACAGCACAACACACAGAGTTGTGAAATGATCCATTCTCTTTTTATCAGCTTTTAAATCTGTGTAATCTGTAATATATATTTTTAATATAAATTATAAAATAGTAATAAAATAGTTCTTTTTTTTTAAATTGTGACCAATAGATAATGAGCAGATAAGTCGTTTGATGTTGACTGCTTATCACCACATATACAGTGAGCACCAGATGAGCTAAATGTATGCATGGTTGACTTTTGAAATTTTCATTTGCTTAATATTTCCATATTCTTTACATTAAAGTTACCTAAATTAGCGAAACAAACATTTTATTTTCGAACTGATTAACATAGTTCGGAAATAATTAACTTTTTCATTATTATAGAACAGATAAGTTCATATTTCATTGAAATAGCATTATTTTTCGTATTAATATTTATAAAAAAAAAAATATTTTCATAGGGTAAATTAGAAAATAAATATAATCACTGTCGCTCCAGGAAAACTTTAGTATGATTTTGTATATGCTGATTTCAAGATAAAAAATTATTTAATTCTTTCTTAAGACAAGAACTTACTAAGTCTTCGCACATTGGGAACAAAAAATCCAACTTTTATGCATGTGCACAGCAGTAAAAAATTTAATAGTTATATATCTTATAGCACTAGTGCTTTCAAAAGGAAAATCAACCTCATTATGAAATTTATCAACTAGTGCAAATTAGTTTTTAAATCTAAATACATATGTTTGAAGCCATTTAGAGACATTTATTTTTAATTTCAAGCATTTTTTATTGTAATTATAAATAAAACTTACGTGACATAAGATCCTTCCACATTCTGAATGAGGTAGCAGAGTAAAATGCTTTATATGTACTGCCATCACTTCGCTTAATACGGTTTATAATTTTTGCGAGCATTCGAGCGGCATCAGGAATTATCTTCGGCGAAACTCTCTTCAAGTTTGCACATTCCCACTATGGATGAAATAAAAAATATATATTCAAAGTATATATAATGATAAATTTTAGTAATAATAATCACAATTATTCTATTACCATTTAAGCGTATATTCTCCTTTTAAATACATTAAGCAGTTTAAATAATAGTATATTTTATTGGTGAGTGAATCTTTATTAAGAAACTTATCTAGAAGTAAGATGGTATATCATTTGTGATTTAAAGGAATAAATTAAAACTATTTGCTTGAAGAAATAATACAAAGCAAATTGCTAATATCAGCTAGAAAGGGGTCATCCATTAATCTCGTGATGTTTTTAAGCAAATTTTTAATAACATCTAATTAATTAATTAATCTAATAATTTAATTTTGGAAAATAAGGCACAGTGATAAAAATGTCCAGAGAGTCATTAAGGGTTGTTTTTGACTAGCATAAAAATAATGTGTACGAGTTTTAAAGAATAGGAGATATAAGAAAATATCACATCAACATAATTTGATGGTGGTTCATTTTATAATACTAATAATATAAATCGGTTTCTATTTTAGTTTAAATATACAAAACAAAATGGCAAAGAACCATAAAAATTACATCTGTGTTGCTTCAAATAAATTTATGACTGTTTTTTGTAATTAGACGTATAATCCATAAGATTAATAGGAGAAATAAAATAAAATGAAAGTTGTTCTGTTTAAAATTTTTTAAATAACTATTCTTCTGAACTGTACGTTTTCATGTAAATATTGTTATTAAATTTTTACTTTCAAACATATCTTCGAAATGGGTAAAGAAATTATAACAAGATATTTACAGATAGGATGAGTAATAAAGAATATATTTTCTTTTGCATGATAAATTTTATATAGTAAACTATTAAATTGTTACTTTCAAATATATCTTCGTAAAGAAATTTTATCATGATGTTTTATATAATAATGAGAATTGTGTTATAAATTGTAATGTTGACATTTACATCAAGAGTTTTTAAAAGTTTGATGAAAACTATTACTTTTAGACATATTAGTCATAGAAACTGACTATTGCAGTAATGGTTGTGGGTTTGATTACCACTCATGATTATTGTTTGTTTATTTACTTTTGTCCTTTTCCAGACACAAGACTTTTATCCTACTAAGAGATATTCATTATGAAGTTTTTATTAACTTAATATTAACTGAGTACATTAAAATTACAAAAACAGTCCTGTTATCTTTGGATTTGTTTATTGTTGGTGTTTATTATCTTATATTAAATTCATGAAATTAATACCTTGTGATCATCCCAAGCATCTTTTTGACAGACACGCCCACAGTAATGAACAAACTGACAACCAGAACATTTAAGCACCTTACATCTGAAATCAACAACATAATACTGTATTGTACTTTTACTATAACTTTTCTGCTATATCAGTAGATCCTGAAATTAGCAAATTCAAATAAACTAACATTATACCTTATTTATATTAAAAAAGACTTATATAATAATAATAAATTGAAAAAGAAAAAATTACAAAAGTTAACAGTTTTGGTAAATATATGTAGTTGTTACTTTATTTTTTCGTTATATAAAATTATTTTATGCACGTTCATAAAAAAAAATTAGGATAAAATTTTAACCAAGGCCATGTTATACATTACATAATTTTTACAAGTTAAATCTCATCTTAATATATAAAAACAAACCTAGACATATTATAGTTGTGTTTTTATTACATTTTTGTCGTACAGGTGTGATATATTTTTTTTTTTAAATTAAGCTAAATAATTTTAAAATGTTTGCTTTAAGAATAATATTGAAAGAAATTGTGTAGTCTACATAAAAATCTTACCTTTTGAGACAGTTATCACATCTTATACCATTTTCTTTTGAAGATAAAACGAATGCAAAAGGCTGTTCTGATATAATAAGATCACCCGCTTTAATTGCTGTGTAACATTGATTGAACTTATTCTTCATATTTTTTTATTGCTTTTAGTTCTAGTAAAATTTTGTTTATCTTACAATTAAATAAGACACTGAGATCCTACCCTATTACCTAATATCTGTAGGTGTACAATATTTCACGCGGAATGTAAATACGCAAGCGGTGAACGGGTGAAGTATTACGTAGGAAAGCTGAAAATATTAGCTTCTATACCTGCGGCTCTAAATATACGCATGCAATCTCAGTTACATTATTTTTAGTAAGGAGGCGAGCACATCCGTAACAACAAATATCACAGTGAAAAATAAACAAAAAAACGTCCTAATTTTAGCTTTCAGGTGCGCCCAATTCATTTTTATTTTGATTTAAATACATTGAATTGTACGGAAAAGCATCTGTCAGTTATTAAAAATAATATTGTCTATGAATGTGTCAAATGTCAATTTTCTTGATCTGAATACTGGTAATTCAAGTAACTTAATGTTATTGGTAAACATAAAGTATTAAAATTATTTCCTAATTATACATTAAGTCCCGCTAAAGTTAGCTTTGATGCTTTAATTTTAGCTCAATTGATGCAAAGAATAAAATAACTAGACTTTTGTCTAGTTTTATCGGAAAATTTGAATTAATGTGCAATAGTTTTTTAAAACTTGAGAAAATTAATATTGTCATATTTAAATATATTATTTGTTTAATATAAATGTATATTTGTTGTTCCAGTTACGATTTCATGTTCAATTGTAAAGAATGTATTAACGTGTGGTTCAATATTCACCCTACGACAATGTTCTAATGTTGCCGTGTAAAATTTCGAAAATAACTCAAACGTAGCAGCAGCCATTAGATATAAAGAAGGTGTCGTAAATAGTGGATAATCCGTTAACTAGGGGTAGCCCTGATGTCGAGCTTCAAGAAAATGTACTTTTTATGTCAGGGCTGCAAACATTGTGAAAATTGTGAATATTTTTGTTTTTTTCAAAAAATTTCTACCATGACTAGTAATTTGGTTATAATTTTTACAAATTAAGGTATTATTCTGTACTTTTTTTTATTTTACTCGGGAATACTTGTACTATCTAATCTATTTCAAGCATGATTTATTCTAAACTTATGAAAATTATCGTTAGAATTGTTTTTTTTTATTCGTTACTTTTTGTCAAGTTTTAACCATTTGATTGTGAAAAAAATGTACAGCACTAGTTGTGGCTCTACAATGTATTACAATTGTCTTGATAGTAAAGTGAATAATATTTAATACTCTATGAATATATATTCCTATTTCCTAGTCTATAGTAAGGATGTTCATCGGAAAAAATTATCGATAATTTTATTATCGATAATTATCGTAATGTGTTATCGATAGTTATCGATAATTATCGAATGAACAGTTATCGATAATTATCCAATAAAAAGTTATCGATAGTTGGCGATAGTTATCGATAATTATCAGATAAAAATTATCGATAGTTGACGATACTTATCGATAATTATCGGTACAAAAAAAAAGATCACCCGGCCTTCAGTACCGCCGTTTACACCAAGGCTCTATCCGAATACCTAAAAAAAAAAAGTTCATCATTATCGAATCACAATTTATTATCAATACTTAATTATCGATAATGATCGGATCGCACTAAATTATCGATAATTATCGGATCGCACAAAATTATCGATAATTACCGAATGAAAAATTATCGAATCAAAATTATCGAATAACACCATGGAATTATTATGTACTATGTACAACAATGTACGTTGTACCTAGTACATAATAATTCCATGAATAACACTTATCGATAATTATCGATAATTATCGAATGAAAAATTATCGAGTAGTTACGAATTATCGATAATTATCGTACACCCCTAGTCTATAGTATATAATGGTATATAATATATATTATCTACATGGAATTATTATGTACTAGGTACAACTGGAAGGCTTACTAGTAAAATCCTGTCAAATAAAATTGAACTCTATATGTAAGACGATATTGTTGCTTTTAGAATATCAAAATACAGAGTAAAAAACGGTCTCGACAGAGAACAATTTAAGCTTCGTTGTGTCTCTTTCGCACGATTGCCATGTAAAATATTTGATTCCTTTAGTAGAATAATATTGTCTAAGAAATGAAAATTAAAACGTACTTTTTTGCATATTATGATAAACTTATGTGAGTACCGCAGATATACTAAAACAAATTACTTTCGCGTACAGTTTTACTTACAAAAATATTTCTCACAATAGTGCCGTAGGTAATTAGTAAATATTATAAATTTATTACTAGCAATACCGGTAAATATGGTTGTCATGTCAGCTTTTGTTATTTAATGGCGTCTCCTTTGTTGTTCTAAGTGTTGACAAGGACGGGTGAAGTTTTGAAACCTCTCTTTCGGCTCGCGTTTATAATCTGAGTGAACTTTCCAGTTGTACACAGTACATAATAATTCCATGATTATCTATAATTATAGAAAAAAAAAAGTTATCTATTATCCCACGTGCTTATATTTATATTTATATACTAGATAATATTTAATATAAATAGGGATAATTTAATAAAAATAATATTTAATCATAAAGCAAAGTATATTATGTCATTAGTGATAACAAAAGCAGCACTTGCATTAAAAAATGCCGACAGTAATTTTCAAGTTGTTAAATTTGAAGCTCACAAACCTAAAAAGAAAAAAAATGCCGAAGTCGAGAACATGGAAGAATCAAAATCAACAGGATCTGCGAAAAAAGATTTAGATTTAAAAAAAATACGACATGAAATTGTAAAATTTGGGATGTCTGGTTTTGATGCTACAAAAAAGGAGGAAGCTAAAATAGCATTGGCTGTTAGTTTAGGTAAGTGTAAATAAGTAATTACAAAAATAATTATTACTAAAGAACTTGTCTATATATAAAAATATAAAATATCAACAAAAACTTTTTTTAAATATGTCAATTAACCTGTTGATGATATCATGTCTCATGCCTAAAGATTGTCGTATTATTACTTTGTGTTGTTGTGTACAATATAGAATATTATTATATTTATGAATTTTATATTTCAGGAGCTAAACCACCTAAACGTGAGTACATAAATTATAAAGAACTGATGCAAAAACGAAAAAAAGAGAAACAAAAGCTCAATGAAGAAAAGAAGATGATGATATCGAAAAGTATTCTTAACACAGGAATTAAAAAGAAAAAGAAAGGAGTGAATAATGATGTGGGGCATCTATTGAGCAGTTACGGAAAGGTATACAAAAAATGTAATATATTTTACTTATAATTTTTTAAATGTATTATTTTTGGTTGGCGTGCAGTGATCGGTAGAGAAGAATAGTCCTCACCTCTTTCTTGCCGAGGAGTCGTAAAAGGCTAAGCGTGGCGAGTATTGGCAACCCCAGAGATGATGGCGAAGGCCTACATTCAATAGTGGACAGACAAAGGTTGATGTAGTAGTAGTTTTTTCTCTCAAAGACTTAAAAACATTTACATCAGCAGGCTGCATCAATCAATCAATTATCCTTACACACTGACTTTGTTTGTTTCAAATGATAATGCCTGTGGTAATTTAAAATGCAAGTTATACCAAAAAATTTTTTTTCTTTATACTGAAACCAAGATAACTCAAGATAACAATAGATACATTATTTTGAAATGAAAAGGGACTCAGTCTTTTATATTATGCTGTATATTTAAAAAAAAAAAATTCTCTGAAAACTCTGAAAATATGAAACATAAATAGTGTAAAATTAAATTAGGGGTGATGAAGTAAATTTTACAGAGGGCCATAATTATATTAAATTTAGAATGTGTAGGCGAGGCAGATTTAAATAAAAAAAATGTCTTTAACAACAATCACTACTTTGCAGTACATTTAAATTAACTAAAATCTTTCTCCAACCATATTCCTTGAATTACTCGACTCAAAGATACGACCCCCGAGCCGTATCTTTGACATCCCTGTGGTAAATGGTTTATTACAAACAATACAATATTAGTATTCAACTCATAAAACTTAACTGTATATTGTTTATTACATGATTTTTTCTAGTGTAGTGAATTTTTTTGTTTGAGATCAAATAATAAAAAGTTTCATACATTTATTAACCATCAAAGTTAGATCCCTTCAGAAAATAGTATGTCGAGCTGTTATTTGACTCTCGTTAATTTGAATGTGAAGTTCCTTTTTTGTAACAGTTTTACGAAAATTTCATTATGTTGCAGGTACAGAAAAAAGATTTGAAAAAGGACAACAATAAAGGTACTGGGAAGAAGAAAAAGAAATAGAAATGAATTTGCTAAGCTGTAATTACTGTAAACAGTTTACAGCTTAATGTTATTGGTTAAAAATTATTTATTTATTTATAAATATAAATTTCAATATTCAAATTGTTTCTAATTTTCTATTTGAACCCTATTCTCTAGCTATTATTAATTGTTATAGGAAAAATGTTTTAAATAGTATAGAAAGATATAAGTTATAAAACTTTCATGGATACTTACACTTATGTCATTGCAATGCATGGGTAAGTGAACCCATGACCATGGTGCTTGGAATAATGCCGAAATATCAGGAAATCCAAATGATCAACAACATACATGATAAAATGGAATATTTTATATATTTTGCTAAATTTTATAACAATGGTGTATTAGTGTAACTAACTTTTGTGCATTGCAATAGACAATTATGTACTTTTGTTATTTTATTTATTTATTTATGCTTTATTGTACACCATTTTTATACACACAACTTAAATATTCTTAGTAATTAGATAAATGTACAAAGGCGGTCTTATCGCTAAGTAGCGATTTCTTCCAGACAACCCGGACTATACGGAATATGTATAGAAAAGGCAGGTGGTGTACTATTACTATAAACTTAATATATAGGTGAAATAAACAAATATATATATATATATATATATATATATATATATATATATATATATATATATATATATATATATGTATATATACACACACACATGCATACACAAATACCCACATTTACACATATAATTATATATACATCTATAATACATATCACATGTACATCATATACATAAGTCGTTTTAATAAAAGAGCGGGCCTATATATCAATAAGAATGGGTTATTAATTGGAATTGAGTAATTATCTTACATCTATACCTTCAGATTCCGAAGACCTTGGGATTTAAAGAAAAAAAGATTGTTTATTAACTAAAACTTAAAAAGCTAGTATTTCGTATAGAGGTAATGCTGGCTGAATTGTAAGTTCGTAGAAAACTTTTTGAATTAACCTTTTACTGTGTCACGGCTGGGCAAAGGCCTTTTCCTATAGAAGCGTTAGAGCTTAATCCATCACGCTGCTCCACTGCCGATGAGCAGATAATTTTCCCTACCATGAATAACAATGTGTTATCAGGTGTCTATGATTAAAAACCGGAACCGAAGGCTTTACGTGCTCTCTGAGGCGCGGTGGCGAAACCCACAAGGACATATAACCAGACCAGAAACAACTATTAGTATAAATAAAAATATTTGCTCCGAGCGGCAATCGAACTCGCGACCGCCGGCGTTAAGGCGATTACTTGCACCGCTGCATTTTTTTACATGGCAACTTAAAGTAATATACGTAAGGTTCTTAAACTACATGACGTAGTCTCGCTACAACTTTCGGACTCAGAGAATAGACTAGTCCATTCAGAGCTTAGACAACAGTAATTTGTATAAATGTTAAATGAATTTTATTTTAATATTTATTTATCTATTATATATATATATATTTTTTTTTTAATTAAGTCTGTAACGGATTTTATTGCGTTTATTTAGAAACTTTACAGTTTAACGATTTTTTAAATTATTTCCCGACGTTTCGGATCCTTTACAGCGTCCATGGTCTCGGGGGACTGAGGTGGTGGGTGTCCGAATATTCATTTAATAATTTATTATATAAATATAAAATATTAATTATTCGGACACTCACCACCTCAGTCCCCGGAGAGCATGGATGCCGTAAAGGTCCGAAACTTCGGGAAATATTAAAAAAAATAATCGTTAAACGTCTAAAGTCTTCGTTAAATTAAATCCCTTTGCGCGGCGCCCTAATATTTTTTTTTTTTTAAATATAGGCTACTCTTTAAAACATAAGTTGTCAATAAGTTAAAAGTCCCATTAAAAACAGCAGTTTTAAGTTAATCGTATCAACCAAAAGAATTAAAGACCTTTTTTTTTTGTTTTGCGAGTAGTGTACCTACTCATTTGTTTTCGTTTAGTCAAAAAGCTGTCATTTTGACACAATCACTGCAATTTAGTTATTTGCATAAACTATATTCTTAATGTGATTAAATCCATATTGCTTATTAAATATTTATAATATTACTATATGTATTTAGAATTTATATTTTAACGTTAAAAGAAATTAAAGCATGTATATATTTAATTAATATTATATATTTCTAACTAAGTAAGTACATTTATAATATTTACAACACACATTTTTAACATAAATATAGTATTATTATGCAGGCAAGTTCATTTTTACAATAAATAATATAAAAAATAAAATTATAACAGTAAAGTATAAAATAGTATTATGTTACACATAAGGTTCAAAATATTTAATAGCAGTCGTCATAGGTTTTTCGTTGATTTTGTTCGTTGCGATGGGATTCTTGACTCTCATCTTTATGTCTTTAGGTTTTAACACACTCTTATGATTGGCACTTGGAGGCCTTAGACCGAGATAATTCTTAGTAGGAGTAAATATAGATTTAGAACTAAGGCCAGACGACTCCAAGAAGAAATCGAATGACGCTTTGTTTTTATTGAAATTAACTTCAGAATTGTTATTTACAATCATTCTCGGTTCATATTTAACCGTGTTATATGATCCACTGTTGCTTCCAGATGAGTTGCTGGATTCTATGTCAGAATTTCTCACGGATTCCGTCTCGACGTTTTCTATATTGGATAAGAGATCAGGTTTGTTTGACAGCTTAGCATTTTTTGGCAACCCCTTGTTCACATTTTTGTTGCAGTCACGAAATGGCTCGATTTTTTCGTTGTTATTTTCATTGCTGGCAATATTATGCTGGTTATTAGTTTCAGGTACAGTGGTATTATGTTCAGTTACTACGTCAGTCACGGAACCGTCACTGCTTCCAGAGCTAATGCGGTATTCCTCTGCGACTATACTACCTAGTTCGTCATCTATTTTAAATTCTTCAAAATTTTGTGACAAATCAAATCTGTCCATCTCATCTAGATAATCACTTTTACGCGGGTCTGCGTTATTTTTACCTGGTACTTGATTAAATTGATTATCCAATTCTGTCAAATTAATCTGTTTGCCACCCGTCTTGACACCTTTATTAATTTCTGAGAGAATTGAAGACACTGTATTACCCATTTGAATTGAACCACGAGGGTCCAGTTTTGGCTGCATCGCGTGTATGTGAAAGTTTGCTAAGTAACTTTTAGTTGTTTGGTTGACAGTTCGGTGATCCTCATTCGGCTTATCATCTTCATCTGGAATAATGATTTCGGTGACATGTGGAAGTTTTGGTATATCTTTGTCACTTATTTTATTTTGTATTCTAGGCAAGGATATCACTTTAGCTACACTATCCTTTTGAGCCGTTGTGTGTATTGGGTATTGCTCATTATGAATTTCGACAGTGGGTTGCGTGAGTAGTAACTCCCTTTTACCATTACTGACTACTGGAACATTTATCTCTGAAATGGAACAGTAGTCCGGTTCTACATTTTTTAATGTGGCCACTTGCCCCACGATTCTCGTCTTAACATCTGCAACCCGTTGATTAGCCGCAACGGCTTCAGAGTCTAAAGGCTCCATCGCTGGTCTGACAGAGTTTTCAGCTTTCCATTTAGCTGATAAGTTCTTTGGCTTAGGCGGCAGTGCAGGTGGAGTTCGTGGCACTTTTCTTTTGTTAAATATTTTCATTGAACCTAGATTATCCATTTTATTGTCCACTGTGTTCATTAAATTACGGCTTTCAATATTTGCAGCAATATTTTTTACAATAGAACCCTTTATTTTAGGAACAGTAATTTTATCAGAGTTTATCGCTACTCGTGGCGGAGGTAAAGATTTTTGCTCAGCATTTTTAGTTATTATGGGTTCATACTCGTTGCTGTATATACTCTGTATCTCGTACTGGAAACCTTGAGCGGTGTTTGGTACTTCGTAACTGTGTTCAGAAGCTGTTTCTAAACTAAACTTGACAATTTTGTTGGCTCTTTTATCTGACCTTGGTAATGTATGATTAGTGCCCGGAGTAACTCTAATCTTGTCATCATATGAAATGCTATTTAGCGTAGAAAATTGAACACGTTTTGTAGCAGATTTTGGACTTGGGCTCGGTGTTTCGCTTGATTTTGAATTGTCATTACTACTGTCATCCAAAGAATTTTGGAGTAAAATTTGATTTACGCATTCCAGTACAGGGTTGTTTTTATAAATTTCGTTTGGTGGAGTATCGTCGGCATCACTAGTGCTGGCGTACCAATTTTCGCTTACTTCTGTATTAGCAATTTCTTTATTGTTCTTTGTATTATGATCGTTATCATCGAAACTGGAATTGTAGCTATCGTTATTTTTCATTAAACTATTACAAAGAACTTCATTTTTAGCAGATACAACCTCTGCATTCAGAATTCCACTGTTTAAGCCGGCCATTATAAGATTATCGGTGGATTTTGATTTGGTGTTTTGTAGTGGAACTCTTTGGTTGAGACAATCGATTTCCTGTTCAGGGTCACTAACGTTGCAATACCAAGGTTTTTCATCTCCTTCATCGCTCAATACTTTATTTAAGAACATTTGTCGATTAGCTTTTATTTCATCAGAAGCTTGCCTTTTAATTCCATGTAATCTCTCCATTTTAGTTGAATATGTTTTATCAGAATCACTTTGAGTATTTTCATTTTCTTTTTTTGCTGCCTCATCGATAAGTTGATCTATTTTCAAAGATGCTTTTCTTATATCATTTGCTATTTGGCTAGCTGTAACATCAGTGTCAGCATGATTTACATGATAGTTCATACTGATACATTCTTCAGTACTACTGCTGTTAACTTGATTATTGTACACTTTTTTCTGTACTGTTTCGGTATTCTTTCCACTGTTCTTTCTCCCAGAATATTTTCTAGATCTTCTAAAAACGTCTCTTCGGACGAAAGCTTGTTTATTTTTGATGAAAGTACCTTTACTACAGACGCTAGCAGTGTTGCCTTCCTCACTGGAACTAGAGTTTCCATACACTATATCATTCTTGGGTAGCTGAAAACTCTTACTTAATCTTGTATTTTTTTGAAACGCTGGCGGCGATTTTCTTTCACGGTAGCTGCAGCTCCGTACAAAACTATTTTGAAATCTAGAATCTGTGCTTTCTAAACTCTGAAATTCTGGGTCAGTCTCAATATTGGTTTGTTCACTTGTAAACCCGAGGAGTTGTTGACAATTGCTGCAATATGACTTCCGGGCTTTTAGTTTAATAATTTCTTCTTGTTGGGATTTGATGATTTTATCTTTTTGCAACAATGAAACATTAATTTGTTTTTGCTCTCTGCTCAAACGAGACTCAAGTAAAACTAATGAACGAAGAACTATTGCGAGCTGGTCCTGTCTTAGGCGTCTCTCTTGGGCAGCTTCTTTATCCCGGGCGGCGAGAGCTTGGCTAGCTTCTACTAGCTGATGTCTTTGTTTTAAAACGGACTCCGACTGCTGTTGTAGCGCACTTCTGACGGCGTCCAACTCCCGCCTCAACTCCATCGCTTCTGAACTGCTATCCATCTGAAAATAAAAGAAACTACGATTAATAATTAATTTAATTAATTTAATCCTCAAACAGGAAAGGACACAGACATCTTAATGTCAGCGGGATAAAGATCGGTATTTAAGCCTATAAGACAGTTCAATAGAGAGCTTACAACAGTTGTCGAAATGTCAAGACCGAGAGTTGCACGTTTTCATCAAAATAACGATGAAAGTATGTGTGTTGCATTCTATGTCGTATGTAATTGTGATATTGTTTTAAGCGTTGTACGGTGCAGACGATCTGCTTATATTGATGTTCCGAACAAAGTCCGTAACGAATTCGATAAGGAGGTCAACGGTATCAGGAAACTATTATCGAAAGCGGAATAAGCACTTATTTTCACGAATCGACGACTGAGATTTATAAAGTGTATAAACTCCATCTAATTTACTTTGATCAAATAAATATAAAAATAGGGTAAATTTAACGCTAGCGTTTTAATTATACTATGTTTTAAAATTGAGAAACATTATTAACAATTCAGAGCAACTTTTACTTCACCTGCCTTTTAAAATCTCTTTACGACTAATGAAGTCTTGCATTCACTGTAAATCATGGTCTAAAAAAATGTATTTAAATATAATTAATTATGTGTAAGTAATGTACGTAAAATTTTATTATTTATCTTTAATATTATTATATATTTTTATTCAAGTGATTTTTATCTCACTGATAAAAATGTTAATACTGATAAAGATAAACTCGCATTACAATGAAGCAGTTGATTAAATCCGATTTTTAAAGAGAAGCATTATAATCAATCGAGCATTTATAATCCATAAAATACAAAGAAAATCGACGTAAAATTTTTTATTTGTGTTATTATGTTTAAAAGATGTTGGTTTTTCTAAGTAGGTAATAAACAATACTATCTCAGGATTCACTATACCGGTTTTAAAAATTCTTTTGTGTTACTAAGTCGTTTATTGCTTTAAATTAGGCCTTGGATATCACGATTGATAGGATCGGAGCAATAACCATAAAATTCAACGGAGGTAACGTACGGATGGTCGGTAAAAAAAGTCCTGGTTTAACATAAACAGTAAAGTAACAGTAGAATACGATTCCTTTGTTTCTGATACGGGAATCGATGAGCAAATAGCTTTTCAAGAACCATACTATTTAAAAAAAAAAACTTTATTTAATTTAGAGATTGTACATATAGTACACTAGAGTGACTAGGTCAATCCCATCGTGCTTATCTATTAATCATACATTAATAATATATAAAAATCAATTTCTACTTATAAAAGAATTCAGTATCTTAGCTGCTTCAGATGTCGGGCTGGCTAATATAGTACATATTAAATACCCCGACATCCAATAGATAGATTGAGGGAAGACTATAAATCAGTTCTTTTTTCGACAAATGGAACACATTCCACCAACACTTGTTGAACATCCTCCTTAACAATGATCTTAAAAGAAAACTTCTAAGACCATTGCTCCATAATGCCACACAACTCACAATTGGGCGAATTTGACTTGCCCATGAGGAAGTGGAACTGAAGAACCGTACTATTTGTCATATTGTAGTGTGTAAGCATTATGTGAATTGAACAGTCACAATGGCCCAGTATTCACGCATAGAACATATTTCGATCATAACAGGTGTTGTAAAAAAACTAATTTGTGATCATTGGAGAAGATTAACAGTTAAGGTACGGAAAAGAATGTGTCTGACGAGTCTACACTTCAATGCGAGAATTGAAAAAAGGGGAATATTTGTCCTATCAAGCATGTACTAGACGAGTACTAAACAGCTTGAGCGGTAACATGATGTTTTTTAACCTTCAACCATTTTCAGTAAAGCGGCTTATATTTTTAATTAGAATATTTAAAATCAGAACAGTAGGTTCTAAAAAAGCGCATTCAAAGAAACGAACTAAATCTTCGGCTTAATTCATTATTATAAATAAAATACGGATATACGAGTATATGTTTCGTAGTGTGTGTGTGTGTGTGTGTGTTTTGGTATATCAAAGAATTCCAAGTCTTTTAAAGATGGCAATTTTTTTTTTTTTTTTGTTAAGGCCTTGTTCTCATTTTCATCATTATATCAGTGTTCATTAATTACGGAAGGCAAGTTTTCGACTGTTGCCCTTTGAACGATTGCGTTTGAAACATGAATGTGCATCGTAATGTTATTAAATACAATTGTTTACGTATTCAGCATTTCAGCAGTCTCATAATACAAGTTATAAACAAATATTACATAAGCCTGAGCAATAAAAGTCTAATTAACTTTGGACTATATCTTTGTTACATTATAAACAATTAATATGTTAATGAAATTATTAATATTAAAAAAATATACGTTTCGACTGCACTCGCTTTTTTAATAATAATGAAAAAATGTTTTTTTTTAATGTGATCAAACTGTGAGGTATTGTTTTAGCCGAATAATCTCATAAGGTAACCTAAGTTCTAACCCATTTTCTAAACTCAACAATTAGGTAATATATTATATAAAAATACGTATGTAGCTACACAGCTAATATTTATTTGATACGTAATAACAAAAAATTCGTATTTACAAATATTACTAAGAATATAATATGAGAGCGCAGTCGGAGACGTAAGGTTGACTTAAAACTAAATTACCCGTACGTAAAAAAGGTAGTACTGTTTGTAATATATCATAATAAAGTCTTTTGTTCTTATATTAACACCCGCCCACAGCCGCCGGCAAAAGTTATATGTAATAAAAATGAAAGTAGTCCTTCCATATTCGGTTTGTGCCACCATATAATCAAGATGAAGAAGAACTTTTCTATTTTATAGGTTTATTAACATAAACTTTTAAATAAAGTCAGCTAAGCTCACTTCGAAATATTATTAAAAATTATGATATATTGTGTATTCTAGTCAAAAGACTTACACATCATTTTTAGCCGCTAATATAATATGTATATGGGGAGTATGATATAAAATCATTATAAACGAATATCATGAACAATAAATTGTATACCAAAAAGGTTACCAATGGTTAATTTCATAGTCAAGGTTCTCTTATAAAGTATAAAATATAATAACAGTACCGCGCCTCGGCGATAGAGCAAAGTAAGACGCACCCACGGGCTGCGTTGAAACCTAAGGTATTCACCGATTTAAATATTAAAAGAGCTATTTTATAATTACCATACATTATACATTTCCAATATTCAAACCATTTAATCTTACGCTTAACTAAGCATAAATTATTATGTTACAATGTGCACACATGTTCTATTACTCTGTGGAACAAACTTTCTTTTATTATCTCGAGCCTTGAATATTCATCGGAGTTTGCGAGCTGCATATATATGTTACGGCTAATACCCGAAATGCGGCTACACCTAGTTCTAGCCGGCTATAACTAAGTGTAGCCGGTAGCCGTTGGTTAACAAATACATACATATACAAGTTTTATTAACATGAACTTTTGTACATCAAGTTTATTTAAAGGAAGAGGTGATTTAAAAATTTTGTATTATTTTTTTATACTTAAATGTAATAAAATTTTGACTTAATCATAGGGCAACCTCTAACTTTATTTATTTTTAGAATTTTTGTCCGTTTTTTTCACACCAATCCATCACAGGTTTAATTACTGGCTGGCGGCGATGAGTGTTTTTAAATACTAAAATTTTCTTTAAAAATCATCTGGTGATCGTCGATGAAGAGAAACAATGTTAAGAATGAAGAAGTTGAATGAATGAATTGAATGTTTCGGAAGAAATTTTCCGATATTTTTAATTTTGTATTATATTGGTCAATTCGTAGTCGTACCCTTCTCCATGAAAAAAAAGGCTACGCGGTGGGACAATAATAGGCTGTGAGTAAAGTACAACATAATTATGTATGATGTAGTATGAACGTGCGCAGGCCCGGACTGGGACCCAAAATCGGCCCGGGCATTTTAGTGACGGCCGGTCCTCGACTCTCAAGAGAAAGAAACACGATACTAATGTAAATTTTGAATCATAATATATTCTCTATATTCATTAATTTGTCAACGACTTCCGAAAAAGCTTACTACTCTCGGCTACTTTATCAATGTGGTCGCTATCTAACTTCATCAATAGATCCTATTCCACTGCCATTATCATAAAAGAATTTAATGTTTGAGAGAGAATAAGGTACTCCTCATGCGATTTTTGATATTTTTTAGGGTAGAAAAGGATCTTTCGCAAGCGACGTGACTCAACGATAATGTTAAAAGATATTTGAGCGCTAGGCCAATTAAATTCTAGGTAGTCAATAGATTGTATCTATGCAAAATTTTAAAACAACAAATGGCACAATTTTTGCATTAACGGCCTGAGTCCGGAGGTCCTGAGGCCGGAGTACCTGTATGTGTTTTTTATTCCTGTCTTTAGATTTTTTATTTTTATTCACTTAATGCAAGATGTTATACTTCAGTAACTAGCCTGTTCTAACGCCAGGGGTAACGTGACATCGTCCGCGAATACAATCCATCACAAAACCTTCAAAGAGGACAGATTCGCGCTTATTAAAAGGTTAGCAAGATCATATTTCTACCGCAGTCTATTGTTTTTCTTCCTTATCGACATATGTATATGATTGTTTGTTTTTATCCCCATTATTTGTCATATAAACTATTTATTAAGAATCCCCAATACAGTCTATAAATTTCTTTTTTTTTTTTTAATTTTTTTTTATGTTTACATTCGACTGTTAACTGTTCCTAACGCGTGTTTTAGGTAACAGCCAATGGGTATACAATACATATTTACATTTTTTTATAATAAATATACATAATATACATATAAATAACCAGACTCTGGGCGGGAATCGAATCCAAAACCCTGGAAAGGAAGCAGGCCAAATACGCCAACAAATCGGTCAAATCTGCGCAATTAACGGATAAGTGGCATCTTCAGATACGATTTTATTTTTTGTGAGACCCGTCGATTTATCTTAAAAACATAAGGTACTATCGCTTTATAACAGAACTTTATTTTTTACATTTTAATAAACAAAAAAAAAAAGCCTTGAACTATTTTTCATATCTTGATAATCGCTATCTAAGTTCTAAACTATTCGCTTACAGATTTAAGTACTCTTTTTTTCTTTATTTAAGGAGTTTTAGTCCATAAGGACTATGACATCGGAACATCACACATGCTACATACAATAAAATTATTGAAGTCGTCGTCGCATACCAATGATTAAAATCTTATACAGTAATTTTGCAGGTTCTGAGAGAGGATAAGCCAAAATTGAATTACAACTTCCAACTTCTTTAAAATTTTGGGTTATTTGGAGCATATCATTTCTGAGATTTAGAACTATTCAGTGTCGCCGGGACACTTATAACAGATACAAAAACGACTATGAGTACATAAGGGCAAATTCTAAATCTATTTGAAACGCTAGACGCGATTAGTTCACAATAAAGACCTTCAAATAACTATACAATAAAATTAACCTTATTCAGTGTCGCGTCGTCACGTGTCAAAACAACAAGCCTGTAACGCCACTAAAGAGAAAGTACAAGGTATGGAGGTGATTTAAAACTAAATTCCGAATATTACAGCGTGCTTATAGTGATTATAAATTTCGCGGTGTGATAAAATATTATCACTTAATAATTGCTTAATTGTAAATACTGTTAGAAATTATTCTTTTCTTGTGTTTGAAATATTTTTTATAATGTCAAATAAACTACTACATACTTATAAAAGCTCGATGCAATACCACGAGGGATGTCTAGTTTTATATAAAATCGGAAACATTTAATATTTTATTCCTAAATCGTAAATATATTATTAAAAAAAAGTAAATTTATTTGATCGATTAAAATAAATAGGACATTCCTATTTATAAAAATAAAAAGTTTTAATTTTTAACTTTATGTTTAAATACAATTAAATCACTAACAATCTTTTAAAAATTAATTATGCTTATGATGGGTGGTCGACAGTTTCAATTAATGTATATGGCGACCACACCCGACTTTCACAGAAGGTGGTTAAGTAATAGACCATAACTGTCCACTCGTGATGAATGCTAATTAATTTATTATGATGAATTATATGCTTTTTAGTTCTTAATATTCTGGTTATTCAGCCTTGGTGATTTATTAAGATTTTAACTAAAACTAGGTTTAATACATATTTTGTTTATTTTAAGTATTAAATATATTATATAATAAATTATTAATATATAAAAATATTTTAATATTTGTTTAAAGATTTTCGCAAATAATATTGTGAAAAAAAATACACATTTATGTATTCGATTTATTTATGTGCTACGTAGATTAAAGAATAAATATAAAAGAAAAAGAATAAAAATATGGCAATATTTCTACTTTAGACTAACATAACGAATCGTTCTAAAAACAAACTAATATGTTATAACTGAACTAAAAATACAAAAATTCAAAAAAAAGAATTTCGCCCAACGTGGGGCTCGAACCCACGACCCTGAGATTAAGAGTCTCATGCTCTACCGACTGAGCTAGCCGGGCTGATACGATAGTAACGAAATAGTGAAATACTTATGAAATAAGTAAAATAAGATGTTTCCATTTCAGTAGTTTGTGTGTTAATAGTGAATTCGGCTTGTAGAATGTATCAATTACCTACAAACATTCTAGACTAGTGGCTACTCAGCGAGTTCGTCTGTGTTGAATATTTCTTTTTAATCAATTGTATTATAATTATAATAGTATCGTGTTGTAG
Organism: Euphydryas editha; assembly: GCA_036937285.1. Taxonomy (NCBI): domain Eukaryota; kingdom Metazoa; phylum Arthropoda; class Insecta; order Lepidoptera; family Nymphalidae; genus Euphydryas; species Euphydryas editha. Next base: position 20,415,966 of record JAUPFZ010000004.1, on the reverse strand, counting down.
GTTTTTTTTACTTGATGTACTGTATTTGTCATATAAAAATATAAATATGAATTATTTGTCTTAATTTAATAAATGTAGACTTATCAATAGGAAACTATATAGTATTTATTTAACTAATTAATTACTACATTATTTCAAGTACTGTTTCACCAATTCAAACATTTTTTTTGTGACTACTGGTAAACTACGTCCTTATACGAGATCCAATCTACCTGTATACCAAAATTAAAATATAATGACAGACAGACAAACAAGAGTTACTTTGGTTATTACAGTATAGGTACGTATACATAATTATAGTCATATTGTAGGTATTTTACACAGGACGTACATCGTGACTTACGTTATTTAGTTTTATTATGCGAGTGTTTGTGCATATATACCTATACGATATACGATAGGGATGTTCATGTAAAAAAAACATATATAATTATATAGTATATCGTATATCGTAGATATAGTATATCGTATCGTGTTATCGATAGTTTGCGATATATCGTATGAAAAATATATCGATATTCACTGGTAATATTTTCGATCCCATAATCGATCGTTTTTGGTGAGAGTCGCCAAGATTTGGAACGACCTGCCTAGGTCTATTTTTCCAGATAGGTTTAACTCTGGAGCTTTTAAGAGTAGAGTGAACAGGTTTCTTTTGGATGGGCGTGTATCACCTTCGTCTTCATCTACACTTTCCATCAGGTGAGATGGAAGACAAACGCCTATTCCATTACAACTATAAAAAAAAAAAATATATATCGACAATAATTATCGCACAATCCTAATATACGAGTATAATACACACTATAATTTTTTATTTTTCATTACACATCAAAAATGTAAAGTTTATAATTGTAGAAAATCTTGGATTACAAATAGCGCAAAATTCTATACGAGACCATGTGTGGTCTTTGAAACACGCTCGTGCCCCTTTGAGTTCCTCATTCGAACCGGTCGCTGCGAAAGCTTTCAAGGTTGACTGGTGCTTTCTTCTAACATAAGAGTGCGTCAGCGCTACTAACGTAAAGAAAAGTAGATAAAATCATCTAAGCCTTGCAAATGTACATTGTCAAATTTTATGTAGGAAAAAGTGAAAAAAAAAAATACAAAAATATTTCTTGAATTTGAAGAGTTTTTGTCATAGATTGTTTTTATACATTATTTTAAAATTTTAATTATTATTATTGTTAGTTACTTTAATTGTTATTTCAACCGTTACATAAGGATAATAATTTCATTTTTATAGTAATAAAGTTGGCATCTCAAGACCAATATCTAATATTAAACTGTGACTTTTCAATAACTATGTATTCCAACAATGAATCATTTAGTAATTAGTATAGCTTGAAAGGGTGGATTATGTAATACTCGCTCTTCTAAGTTCAAAGCAAAGTTTAGTAGGTTACTTGGTTTACGACTGCGGTGACGGAAATAGTAAATCTACTTCAATCTCATACAAACAATAATTTTTCGATGAATTGTTGCAGATCGCAGTGTTCATAGCAACTGTCTGTTAGACCCCGTTCAGATGACAAGCGCTTAACGCGCGTTATGATAACGCGCGCTTACAACTACACATGCCGTACGTACATGTGTACGGCCTGAATAAAATGTATGTAGTTGTAAGCGCGCGTTATCATAACGCGCGTTAAGCGCTTGTCATCTGAACGGGGTCTTACACAAGCGGTTGCAAGTTCGATTGCCGCTTTTCACATACAATATTTATATACCTACAGTCCTACATATATTATACACATATAATATTTGTCGTGATTGGGGTACCCACTTGTGCTGTTGTTGTATGTTTCCGAATTACAGACAGGATTTTATCCTTTTGAGGGCCAATGAGCATTAGGTGGTTAATAATTCAGTCAGACATATTTTAAGTGACATGTGGATACTAATAATTTTGGCAAACATTTTATTAATTAATTCTACAGTTCTAGTGAAAAGTAGAAGTTTGTTAAAAATAGTAGTTTGTAAGCGTTGGATATCATTCTATTAAAATATAAAATATATCTAATAAGATAAATTATAGAATTATAAATATCATCTTCAATAAATAGTTGATTCTCCATCGAATTTTACGTCTTGTAAACTACTTCCTTAACGTCGTCAAAAAAAAATTCCAGACGTAAATTAATAATTCCTCTTGCGATACAATAAAGGAAGTGAACACGCATTACTATGTTAAAAGTGAAACACACCAAGGCAATATACGAATACGAAGGTAAGCATCGAATCTGCGGAATAGCGCCCGTGACCGATAGTTCGATGACTCAGCGTGACACGTGTCCCGTAGCGAGGTCGGGACCGAAATAATCTGAGGCTGTGCATTGTCAATAAGACAAATTTATTTTGAGATATTATTATATATAAGCCGATAACCACTGTATGGTCAATTTTTACTTTTAAATAAACGTTTTAATTATGTTCAAAATTCTTTATGTTTTTGTCTACGAAACATATTTTAATTTGTATTAGCAATAATTGTTCTTTAGATACGAAATATTAAAATGTGTCATTGACATTTTTTTTTTAAAGATTTCATCATTAAATAGATTTTTCAATTAATTTATGCTCAAATACTTTAGGCAAAAATTTAAAAAATCCTACAATCATCAGGATTGGTATAAAGTTTTTTTTTTTTTTTTTGTAGAAAAACGTGCAGTGTTTTTTTTGCGAATTTATGGAAAAAATAAATTTTGCTTAACGGGTTTTTTAGTTTAAGGATGTCAGTATAGTAAGATTGATTAGTTTTTATTTATACGTGTTAGTCTGACGATAAGACTAAGGCCATTATCATATTAGCGTTTTTCGAGGGTACACGTACAGGCAGTATTGACACCGGTCGAGCGTCGAGGAACGCTTCTAAACACCTAACATGAGCAAAGCATTAAATATATATGTAAAAAAGATCCAATATAGAAATAAAACACAGGTGCAACAGAGAGGATATGTCTATAAATAAAAATGTGTAAATAATACATGATTTTCCTGTAGACAAAACAGTAGGTAGGTACTAAAAATTTTACGACTTTTTGAGTTTTAATATTCTTATTGGATTCTTGAGACAACTTTACTTCGTAAAAGAGGTAACTTATCTTTAAATTAATAATTTCGATAAAAGATTTTTATAAGTTACGTTCAAACTCGTTGATAATTAATTTTAATCTTAAATTCGCAACCTTTTAAGGCGAGTGAGTAACACATTAAATTTGAATGACTTCAATGAATCTTAAAGATTGTTATAAAACTCTTAAGATAAAAATCAAGTATGATGATTTACATCTCCTTGGTGATATTTATATTTTTGAAATCCCATAAAGATTAATTTTGTATCGATATATGTGTGTATCGAGCTTACAACACGCGAACACGGAAGTTAAAAATAAAATAAAATATTAAGAAATTGTTGATATAAAACGTTTTATTGTCATGAAAATCAAATAATAAAAAACGTGACAGCATGATGTTGTAGTGATCTTTAAAGGTTTTTATTTATTTTTAATTATGGGTACTATCCGCGTTTGCACTCTATTTTGTATATTTCTCTTTGTTACTTTTTTATGTATTACCTACTAAGTGTGCAATAAAGTATATAAATAAATAAAAATAAATATCTTACTCAATGCTTATAATGTTTCATTCTGCGAGCAAAATTGCAATTAATAAATTTTAATTAGCGTTAAGTTAAAAGTTTAAGAAAAAACATTAATTAAAAAGCGGCCAAGTGCGAATCGGACTCGCCCATGAAGGGTTCCGTAGCAGCCAGTAACATCATATAAAAGTGCTTGATTTTTTTTAAATATTCGAAAAAAATGTTTTGAAACAATTATGTCAAAAATCAAAAATGATATTAGAAACTTCAATATCATTTTTGAAGACCTATCCATAGATACCTCGTAGATACACGTATGGGTTTCATGAAAAAAAAAATTTTTTTTTTGTATTTAATTTCTAAGTATGGGGAATTCCCAAAATTTATTGTATTTTCTTATCATCTACATCTACTTACCAAGTTTCAACAGTATAGCTCTTATAGTTTTGGAAAAAAGTGGCTGTGACATACGGACAGACAGACAGACATGACGAATCCATAAGGGTTCTGTTTTTTTGCCATTTGGCTACGGAACCCTAAAAACGTAACTGCCACATTTACATAATTCGAATGAATTTAATATAAACCAGGAACCCGTTAAACATATCTTAGTGTGAGGAACATACTAAGATATTTTTTGTCGAAATGGTTACAGGTAATATGTACTCGTACTTATTAGATCACCAAACCGCGCAGATTGTTTATTTAATATATATAATATGTATAATTACACTTATATGTGTACGTAGGTGAGTTTTTTTATTGCATCCTAATTTCTAAATTCTTCAATAGATTTAAAAATGTTCAAGACGTCAGAATCCTTATCTCGGGTGACACAGTATAGGTAAAGTTTAGACTGGCGCGTTCTCAAATTTTACCATCATAATAATTGCTTTTTAACATTACACTCATCAATAAAATCTCAGAAAACGTAATAATAACTAAACTTGAATGAACTCGTTTAGAAAATTTATTTCCAAAAATATTTATTTAAAGATAAGAAATGGCGCTGATTGAAATTAAATCGCGCTATTAAAATTTATTCTTGATGATATACAATAGTGTATTAATAAAACGGAGGTTTTAACAGATTTATTATTTGTATAGATACTAGGCTAAACTATAATTAAGGACAAATTTAGGTAAACTGATGAACTGTTTGAAAGTGAACGCAAAAGCGAAGCCTTTTAATAATAAATATGTTTTTATAAACAATTAACAAACGCGGTATCGGACTGAAATCCAAGGCGATCTGGTTCAGACCACACATGATTGTTGTGCTATATATATCTTTTAAAAGGTGAAACAGTGAATTATGGTTTAGGACACGTTCAGATGACGATGTTTATACAACAGTTAGAAGATAAGTTACCTATTGTTTAACCACTATTATTACATTTTAGTTTTTAAGAAATAACATTATTATTATATTATTAAAACTTATGAACGGAGCAGTTACAGTGATTATGCAAAACTAATGCTTTTGGTCTTAGAGTATACATTACAGTAGACATAATTATACTTTCAGCTTTTGGTAGTAAGTGATGTTCTTCGCATGTATATTATGCATATTTCCAGATGTAAGATAGTCTAATGAATCTTTGACTGTAACATTTATTTGTTAGACGTAATTATACAGATAATATTAGGTACATCTGTGGTCAGTAAAATCAGTAATTACTATAACCAAACAATAATTGAAAAAAAGGCGTTTTATTTTTCAGAACCGTCGCTACCTTACTTCTTCTCGTCGTCGTTCTTATCGGTATCGAAAATTGTCATTTCGTACTTTGTTTACTGACTAATGTAGACTGATACAATATTATTCCTTAATCTACATGTAAATAAATACCGTTTATTTAATGCACACAACCTTAATATTGGCAACAAAAATTTACAACACATTAATTTATCCGTTGGTTAAACTTTTATGTCGTTATTTGACTACTTATAACATATGACCTTAGATCAAGGAATTTATATACAAACATATGGAATGCTCACGTGCACTCAAAAAACGTTCCTACAGCCGGGAATGCATCTTTTTCTGCCATGGATTCAAGCCAACTCTCGTAAGAAAGAGACAAAATACCAGTAGTCAACGAAATGGTCGGAACGATTTTTCACTTTACATGTTAATGCCAATGTCAACCTTATGTCAAAATATTTCAAGGTGCATATTTGAATATACAATTTTATTGAGTGAGCGTTCCAGTTATGATATAAGTTCCTTGCCTTAGATCAATGACATATTATTAATCTAAGCATATGACAGATTTGTTTGCGATATCGACAGTTTTTTTTTAAATCTTCGCCGATTATCGTAGTGTGTACGATACTTTACGTACAATTTTACACGGTAAAAGGAAAATTAATCTTATTCAAGGTCACAATAACAGGATATACTGTATAATATTATCCGATTTCTTTTTAGATTCTACGAACAGTCATAGAGTCATTGACATCACAAGGTCATATTTACATGTACCTTTTTGTTTGAGCTTCAATTGTATTCTATATTTTGATAACGACGGTTCAGTTTCGTAGAACTCCTTTAATAAATTTAAATTCGATTGAGATTCGTAAATAAATATAATCAATACTAATATTGTAAAGCTGAAGAGATTTTTTTTTCATCGCGCTTTCTTCGCCTATATTAAAAAAGTTTTGTTATAAAAAATTCACGACGTCTCATAAAAGAAAAGCAATAGTAATGACGGGTAAAGCCTACACGGAGAATATTTTAGACAAAAAAAAATTGTATTATTTATCATCACACGCTCACACAATCACGCAATTAATACGCTCAGCAGGGCATGAGCGTGTAGCTTTTACACTGACGGTACAAACATATTTCTTATATTATGATGAATAAATAATAAATAAAAGAATTGGTTGTCTGTAAAGTCGGTTTACGGACGATAATTTTACGTGATAACGTCATAAGAAAACATTGAAAAAAAATGCAAACTTTTTGAATTGAATTGTATTATTATTATTACTGAGTTATTATTATTTTGTATAATACAAAGAATGAGTTAATACAATTTATTACAATTTTTTTTCGATAAATTAATATTCGATTAATTACAAGTAACAATGTGCTATTAACAATTTATTTACAACTTATATACATGTGTGATATTTAAGATCATCCAATCTGCGTTATTATTTTTCATTCACAAGCCGAACGCTTAGGCCGATCGTGCCTCTCTATCGCTTGTTCCGCGCTCTCGCTCGCGACAAGTGACACTTCTTCGTACGTGCAGCCGGCATTCATCGATTTACAAGACGTTATCACGTCAAAAATATGTTCAACATACACATTAACGGTCGTGTCTTCCTAAGGTAGGCAACTTAATTCCTGTGTTTTTGGTAACAGCCGACTGATATACATTCTTGAAATAAATATTATTACATCTAGACTCGGGGCGGGAATTGAACCCACAACCCTGGAACAGAAAACAAGCTCACTGCCAACTGCGCCCATGGGTCAGTCAAATGTACCATATAAGTAGGTAATATTCTAACTACGCATGTTCTCTTATATGTTATTGTGTTTCTCATCCAAGTTACGTTTAATGAATCTTAAAATGACTTCGCTGTATATAATTGGAACATTTTGAAAATGGAATACCATTAATGAAGTGTAAACCAGAAGCCGGCACCGTTATAAAATTACTTTTATAACAACTATTAACACCGTTCACAAAGATGCGTGCAGTATCTAATCCATTATACCATTTCAAGGTTAAATGTTAGTGGGTCGAAGAAAATAGGAAAGGGCTAAACGAATGTAGGCGTCGGATATCGTCATAATGAACTTTTATGAGGTGAAAAGTTGTAAATCATTTGAAAAGATTCTATAAAACGTATATAAATAAGATGTATATTTTCGTGATTTTTTTTTAAAAAGGTGTATCGGATTTAAATAATTTAATTTGTAAAATGAAAGTCGCTTATTACAAACCGACATCGATATGAATATCTTTTAAATTTTAATAATACCTATTATATCTATAATATATAATCTTTAAAGCCTATTTCAATAGTTGCTGATAAAGTTTGTTTCCACATAAATCACGGATAATTTTTGGATTCACAGGTTACGAATAGAAATATCTAATAGATTAAGTGGAGTTTGATGGTGAAATATCAAAACATCATAGTCTTTTCTGTTGGATACCATCAAATAATTTTATCAGGAAATAGAGAAACGAGGTCATTAATAAAATAAAAGAAAAAATTAAGAGTCTTATTGTTTGAATTGTGTGATATATTTAATAGCAACTGAATTGTCTGATTAAAAAAAAAATTTAGGAAGCCTAATGTTTGAGGAAGGTGAAAGAATATTAAGCTTTGAAAAATCACGTTACGAATCACGTCGACCCGTTTAGGTACGGACCAGAGATAAAAATAAATTCTGGTAAGACTGCGTTGGTAATGTATTAACTTCATAAGCATTAGGTAATTCATTCATTCCGCGAAGCGGTTTACTCTCGTCAAAATCAAGCAAGTTGCTCTTAAACTGTCTCTATCACAACCAATTGGCAATTAGGCATACTATAGGATGAGTAGATGTATTTCAAGAAAACGGTTGAAATAATCTATCTCATATTCCGTAAAAAATAATTTGATATTTTTATTAACAAAAAAAAAAACTGAAAAAAAATTTTTGGTAGACCCCGATAAAACGACGATAGCTCCCGAAAAAATTTACGTATCAAGACCGGGTTTTGTTTATCTTCAGAATAACATCAACTAGCATAACTATTTTATATCAATAGCCTTACCCGTAGTTTATTAATATGCACTTTTGTATTTTCCAAATTTTATATATTAGAAAATTTGATTCGAATTAAAAATATTTGGTCTAGTGATCGGTAAAGGCGGATATACCCCAAAAGATTTCCGATCCATTAAACAGACTGTTCAAAATGTAAAGTATTTCAGTTACTAGTAAAATCAACTTTCTCGAGATCGATGTATGATGGAGAGATTTATCGACAACTCACGAATCTCGATCGTGGAAAGTCGATTAATTATAATGACCTCATTTAATAAAAAAAAATTATGCGTAATTAATTGTATCAACGAAAGTATGTATCAATATGATATAGATTAAAAAAGACTTTAAGCCTTTAAAAGGAGAGTGAATGAGTATCTTCTATGCTAACGCGCTCTAACTTACACTGGTGTGATGTCAGTCAAGTGTTATTACATTTTCATTTAAAATGAAGAGCTGTGCTCTTTTTACCTTCTGTAAACAGCTTACTTATAACGCACGACTTAACATATCACACGACATTTGCCATCTTTATTTGATGTATATACAAATTTCTTGTCATCAAGTTGTCGTATTTTATCAAGTGACCGAACATCTTGCCTCTTCTTCAAGTCAAGTGCAAACTTATTTATAAGAAGTGTTAAATTTAAATTAACTAGATAGAACTAGAGTTAGGGTTAACAGTCAAAAAGTTTAAATGTCAAATACATGCATTTTTCTATTACCTTAGAAAAATGATAGGTATTTAACTTACGCTTATATGTCTAAGATAAAAAAAACGCCTTATTCGGTAGTCTTATTGCACTCTTCCGCTGAGCAAGGAGTCTTTTACGTTTTTAAAATATTTTTATTCGAGCAAAGTATGACGACTTTCTATATGGCATACATACATGATCGATGAAATAATATTACAAACACAAAATCATTTAATTAAAATGTTTACTCAAGTCATTGACCTTTTTACCACAGATTAACTCCTTTGACAGAAGTAAATGGAATAAATGAAATCTCAACGGGGTACTATTTTAATAACGAACTCCTTTTATCTCCATCGCGCATTAGCTTATAACATTACGTAATGATGAGGAAAGTTCCTTGAACTTTTTGTTACATTTTTTTTTAATATGATTACTTTCCCGCCATTCGTTTTACATCAAATTATGTAAGGTAAAATACCGTTACGTTACAAAGAAAGAAGGTTGAACATTATGCAGCATAAATTGAGTTAGACATTGTAAGCTGTTGAACAAATTCATTGTATGAGTGTGATTAGTGTCAAATCAGTATAAACTTACAGCAACACCAGACCCGACGTGACGTTACAGTGAAAAAAATTTCCAAATATTTTAAAATAAATTACACTAAAACGATTACCCTACACGAATTTTGTTACCTATTTCATTAATAAGGTTGCAATACAATTGTAATTATTGTCATTTTAAGAATAAATACCTATTACAATATCTTATAGTTAATAATGCAAATATTTTTTGTCGGTGTTAATAATTTCGAAGTCGTAATTCTTTATGTATATTATATATATTATATTATGTATATTATATTATGTATACAATTATCCGGTTTTTCGATTACCGGAATTAAGAGAACAATTACTCTGTTTAATCGAGCTTATATTTTGTTCTTTTTGTAATAAAATACTATAAACTCTTGTCATTGATTTTATAAATACAATTTAACCATTTAAATATAAAAAATATACATATAGTATACAAAAAGTTAACAGAGGTTTAAGAGGCAAGCATTGCTTTTCAAATGTGTTTTTGTAATATTTTATTACGTTTTATTAACGACAATTATTACTCTATATATCGTAAGTATTTTATTATTTCCATAGTACATTACAAAGACATTAGAAGAGATCTCTTTTAATGTCTTTGGTATATTACTTTGGTCTGTGGTTCTCGATACGGACAATAGCAAAAATAAACAACAATAACAAAAATTATTATTAATTAAAGTTCAACAATTATCAAAGATTATTAAATATCATGTAACTAATAATAACTATGTGCCGTTGCACTGATCACAGGAATGTTAATAAAATCTAATATGTAACAAAAAATTAAAGGTCAGATAGGCACGCGCCGAGCGAACCGTTCAACGGAACGAGCAAGGGTTTGCTTTTTACGAAGAAAATAATGAGTAAGTACGTTGCACGTTTGTAAAATCAATTGTTGCTAAGGAAACGAGGTGCAACACAAACGGTTAGAAAGGGACTTATTATAACGCGTAAAACGCGTTTTTTTGTATTGTCTTTTATCGCTTACTTTAATGCGATCAACAGCGACGTTAACGTCTCCATCAATATATCAATTTCATAAAGAATAAAAAACTTTCTACCGATTTCAATTAATTATTTGGTCCTTTAAATAAAATGTAATAATATGTAATTCTAGAATCTAGTCAAAACATGAATATTAATATTTCGACCAGCGGATTCGTCTATGATTTTATTATTTTGTTTGAATTAAGATTCGAGCGTAAAATCGTATTTCCTGTGCACCTTGCTAGTGTGATTTTTATCAAAATTTTATTACGTGATTTCTTATTTTTAAATATTACACAAAAACTGTTAGATTCGTTGACATTTACATATTGTTAATGCTTTACTCCTGACGTAGTTTGTTTTGCAGTATAGACGTAAGTTTTCTCAACTTTGTTTAAGTTAAAAATATAAGTAAAAATATTTATACATCAATGGGTTAACCGCACTTTACGAGTACCTCGAGTTACGAGTTACGAGTTAAGGTCATCAATACAAATTCTTTAACTCTATATTATGACAGAATTTCGAATATAATTTATATGATGATATCATTTTTAGTGGTTACATAACATTTTCGACTACTGAACTTTGTAATTATGCGATTCCTTTAAGAATAAGATGAATTAGATTATGTATAAATAATTTTATTCATTAACAATGAATCACCGATGAAGTAGGTAGTAGCGGGTCACCGTCAACCGAGTGTTCCGTATTCCTATATGATAATAAAACTAAAATTATTATTGTAATTAAAATATGCGTTGTATCTTTATATATTCAAACCGCAATGTAAATTTGAACGTGAATTATTTAAGTTTTTTAAAAAAAAATATATTTTGAGACCTTAAATTTATGGGGTTTCTTAAAATGTATAAGTAAATAATTATTTTCTTAAATAACTTAGTATTTATTTTTAAAATTATAAACAAATTTATTTTTATTAATTTTCATTTATTTATTATATTTTTATATAGTTATTATTTTATTTTATTTTGCAAAGTATCTACCTATTATAATTTTTTTCTTTTTTATTTTACTTTGAAAAGGGACATCCATATTAAAATTTTATTTACTAACGTCATATACCTATCTATGTTTGAATCAGATATTCGCGTACAAATGAAAAAAATTTCAACTGGCAATGAGTGGATTCGGTAGATTAGGAGCAAACTGGATCTAACAAACAGAAATACGCGTAAACCTATAATAGGTAAGACTAATGAAGACCATTCAGTTGAACGGAGTCCTAAAATTTAAAAATAAAAATCAAACCGTCTGTAAATTAAAAACCACTGGCGATGTGTAAGCTATAAAAACTATGAATATAGATGAAATAATTTAATTATGTTATAATTATTACGTTTCTCGATCTTCGATTAGTAGCAATTAATTATAATGTTTTATAACATCTGATTTATCTGTTTTACAATATTTTACATAACTTCGCTAAGATTTAGTATCGCGTCAAATCAAAATATCGATTGGCAAACTTTCTTTTATATTTATGTGCGAATTTTAAACCGCATCGTTTTTTATGAAATCGAGTTAAATTAAAATATTTTTTTTTTTATGATACGCAATTTTCTCAAAATAATAAACTCCATCGAAAACTTTTAAGTAAATGTCTGTTTGTTACATTGTATTTTACAGAAATAGCTTTCATTTGTAGCTTTGGCATCTTTAGTTTTATTTATCACGAGAAAAAAAATATTAAAAGAGTTACTTAAAACTATTAACGTTTCGTCTGTCATTTATTTGGGATTTACTACTTTAATTAAAGAAAAAATATCACAAAAAACAGCTAGATTACACTAAATTAATTAGATGTTGATTTATAAAGTCTTGCATTTTAAGACTAGTCGGTTGTTTTGTATGAATTGATCGGACAAACGGCCACGCGTTAAATGGGTTTTTTTTTTCTAATGGAAATCATAATAATCGTACTCAAGTTTAAGACATCTTAACGCCTGGTTTTTGACGTAACAAAAAATTATAAAAATCGTTTTTTTTTTTTAATTTTACCGTATCGTATTTCCATCGTTTTGAAGGTTGTCGATCCGAGAAATAAACACGTGCGGTTTTCCATATTAACCGGAATCAGAACCGCAGAGTGTTCATCGGTTAACACGTTTACTTATTGGTATCGGTTTTAAAAATAAACAAATATTTACTGAGATATATAATTATCTATCTATCTTTCAATGTCAATGTATTAAAGCTTTAATGATTGAAATTAATGAATCGATGATTTATTTGAAAGCACACGCTTTAGAAAGTCTGTATCTACATTGAAAAGTGTTTTAAACAGTAACACATGTATTTATAAATAAAAGGAGCAACTCTTAACAAATATCGAAATAATATATATAACTAGAGACGTCAAGTAGTAATATATACATACAACTTTTTGAGCAGTAATACAATGTTATATTTATAATCAATACTGAACGTTAGCTCTCTAATTTTATACGATAGATATTCTTATATGAACTGAATCAGCCTGTAAACGTTTCACTACAGGTCAAAATCCTCTTTTCAACCAATCCATCACGATGCTCCACTGCGCGTTGGCGGATATATACGGAGGAATAATGATCGCTATTAGAAATCTGTGATAACAACCGGGAACGACGGCATCATGTACTCTCCGAAAAACGGTTGGGAGACCCACAAGAACCCAGACCGGAAACAAATATTTGTACAAATACAAATATCTGCCCTGAGCAGGCATCGAACCCGCGACCGCCGTTGTTGAGGTGACTATTCGCATCTACACCAAAACGGTTCTTCTTATATATAAAACTATAATTAAACAGTGGAAACAAAACAATAAAGGTTGGTTGTTGGTACAACATGCGTTAGATTAAGAAATAGTAGTTAATAGTTAACAGGAAACGTGCTATCTGTTCACGTCACGCTAGTATTGCGTTATGTTGTCAGATACGAGTAGGTCTATGGTGAATAAATTATACCTATCTTAAACAATTACGTATTCAAGAATGATATATTTCCTTGACAACATTTAGTCTCAGTTCATCCCCTTAAAGTATTTTATCTACCACTATTGATTTTATTTAAGCTACAAAACACTTTTATTGTTTGTGCTAGAAAGACTGTTTAGAGCAGAGGTATCCAAACTACGGCCCGCCAATGGCCACAATCTGGCCCGCGACAGCCAATGTCTTATTGTTGTTACTATTGCTGTGATAAGAAGAAAAGACATAATGAAAATTGCTAGGTTTTATTTACATGCAAGGTAAAACTCAACAACAGAAATGACGCAGAAAGCTTAAGCATATTAATAACTAATAAATAATTGAAATGAATCCCACTAATCACAGTAAAATAAAAATAAAACACGTTAAGGGAAGAAAAGTTAAAACTGTTTTGGCCCTTGGAATGTTGGAACATGCTGAAAAAATCATCATGGCCTTAAGACTTCAATGTTTTGAGACCCCTGGTTTAGAGAATAAACATAAACACGAGTACTGAGTTGTCTAGTATTTTACCTGCGTATAGTCTAAGTACAGTGTATAGAAAAAATAATTTTGTTTATGAGGCACAGCATGTATAAATAAATTTTACTTAAACTTTTTCTGTCAACAAATAAATAAAGAAAATAAATAACTCAATGATTGCAGGCGTGATCGTAGTGAAACAAAATGCATCTAAAATGAGATTGAAGACGTCCGTCGGTTTCATCTTTACGTAAGCGCATCGCAACCGAATAAATATGCGTAAGCACGCAACCTAACGGTTTCAAAAATGTTTGTGAAGAAATTACGTTGTATATTATTTCATAAACATATATTTACATTATAAACATTTATTAGATATTTACAATCATAATAAACTATAGTCTAAACTAATATATAATTACATTACAAATAAATACTTAACTGTACACATTGATCTAAATCAATGACTGTACACTAAATAATTAAAATTTTAACAAAACAAAAACCAATTTCAACAGCTGTGATGTTATATTGTGTGATCGTGTAAACATACATGTGATTGCCACAAAGAAGAGTTCCGTTACATGTCTCAGATCAAAACAACACCAAACTACAAAGGGCCCATGGGATGCTCTTCCAAACCATTCTATACGTTTTTTTTTGTTCATCTTATTGTTAGATCAACAAGTAATAAAATAAGAACATTGTCAGCGTAGTCGAAGTCAATTTAAATACGCATTATTAGGGATATCTTAAAAACTACTCACCAAATCTCGCTCTTTAAATGGGACCACATGACAAGCATCAGCTTTCGAATATAAAAATAATCATCAGAATTGATACACTCAGTAATAAGTTATGAGGTAATAAATAAATAAAATAGAGACGAATTGATAGCCTCCTCTTTTTTTTGAAGTTGGTTAAAAACAAAGAAACACGATTTCAGCAAAACATTAGAGGCTGTACAAGGGTGGTTTTATCACTATCAAATCGATTCCTAATAAATAATCTTTAGGTAAAGATAAGATATTAATACCTACATATAATGCTACTGCGGTCGCGGGTTCGATCCGGTAACATGACAAAATAATCTTTTTATATCGTTGTGTCAATTGTAAAGTATCGAATGTGAAAAACGTATTTTTCATATTCATCAGGTTACAGTTGCTAGATGGACGATACACATAACGACTGAATGCCGAAAGTGTGTTTCATAAAACAGTTGAAAAGCATGTGGATCCAAGTGGAAAATTTTAAATTGATGAAGACGTTGATCTAGCAGTCAACTTTAAATGTTTTTTGAGCCTCCTGGAAAGTAAGGGTTTTCACATTCGATACTTTACAGTTGACACAACGATAATTATGTCATACGGATGGTACTCGTGGTGTTGGCGATTGTGTTTTCGTTGTGTTACTGGACACTCTACTAAGAGCGTTGAATATGAAGCGATTATTAATTTATAATTATATGTATATGAAAATAATTTTTTATTCAAAAAATATAATCTCACACAGTCTTGTAAGTAGCCTCAAACTTGTCATGTTCTTGGGAGCAGAACAGGTACCAAATATATTGGTATATATAATATAAGGTATAGTGACTTGTCGCAGTTAAATCGTTGGTTAGCAAACCTTCAAAATTAGACAAAGTATCCTTTGTATGAACACCAAGTGAGGCTATGATGGGATGTGTATGCACTTTATGCTATGAAAATATAGACAATATTTACAAGTACTAAAAAAAACAAATAGATGAGGAGCTAAATAAAAAAATTGTACAATGTTTTGCACTGAGATTGACTTATATATTTTTTATCCTAAAAACAAAATATATATATATATTTTTTATCCTAAAATCAAAAAATATATATAAAAATATGAATATCTCTACATATTTAAAGACAAGGTTAGTGAATCTAGATTCTAGACGAGCACATAAAGTAATTACGATGACTCATTTTGAGGTATTGTCTTTAGTTGAGGAAAATTTTACTACTTATTATACAGAAATTCTAATGTTATATCAGAATAATACATACCATGTTAATAATATAGTAATTTTCAGAAATTTAATCAAATTGGAATCCATATTTAGAAAACAAAGCCAAAAAAAATTATGTTAATTTTAATTTCAGTTTTCAAATGAATTTAAGATTCGTTGCTCCTCATTAAAGTGACTTTAACCTAAAACAAAGTTTACGTAAATAAGCACGTGTCATTAAATATAACTGCGAATGACTCACTCACGTTTTCAGAAATAAATAGGTGTACCAATACTTGTCGATATTGATCCTACTATCTCTACAGAATGGTTAGGTTTCAGTTCTCCGAATGCCATAGACCAGTGTTTCCCAACGTGGGGCCCACGCCCCACTGGGGGGGCAATTTGATAGTTAAGGGGGGCAATTTAAAAATGGACTCGACACGACTTTCACCCTTTCGCTTTGGGTTATTTAAATGCAATGCTATAGCTTGTCCAACCGTTTATTATCTTTTTGACAGCGTACGTCTATAAATTACAGTTTTTTTTTTCGGAATAATGTACCTACTACATTTTGAATTTCAGTTTCTTTTTCATTATATTTTTCGAAATTTTATAGTGATTTCTTCCTAAAACATCATTTATATTTCTTAAGGGAACAAAAAAAGGTTAAAAAGGTTTTAAAGGTTAAAAATTATGCATGGGGGCATAAAAAAATTTAGAAATATTAAGATGGGGCATGGCCTAAAAAAGGTTGGGAAACACTGCCATAGACTTATGTAGGGTCAGTCTATGACGTCACAAGCGTTCGTATAGGTACTGTAGTCGGGAGAGCGCTCGCGCATCTTTCCCCGCTTTGTTATATTATGCACTGTTAAATAAACCGTGCGAAATTAATAAAAAATTTAACATAGTGTGCCTATGTATGAAATGTATATATGGAATTTTAATTTGAATCACAACATTAATCCAAAAAAGACAATTCTTTGTAATGATATTTATATGACACAAGTGTGGAAATAAATTTTCCTTTTATATTGGTGTAATTTATAAAAAAATGAAGGCAATAAATTTCATTTAAATATAGATACTATAATATTGAACACCTCTTCATTTTACTTTATACTTTTTTTTCAGAACAATTATAAAAAAAAATGGCATTATAAAGTCCGTTTATTTGGGATGGTTTACAGGCTACAAAACATTAAGCTAAGCAAAGATGGAAGCTAAGAAGAAGCCACAAAAACATGTCATCTAGATTAGGCATATTTTCGATAAAAATTTTCACGTCTAACCTAATATAGCCATAACGCAATAACATGCTCTAACTCGTGACCGTGCTCACGTTGGCAAATCCGCTCGGGTCATGAGAGAAACCTCAATAATACACGTGAAAGTAAGCCTTTATAAACAAACAAGCTTAGGATTATTAGTTGACACAATTTTACAAGTATAACTACTTATTTTATTACACGGTAAACAGAAAAGGCATGGTTTCTGTGTTCGAATTTCTTTTTTTCAATGTAAAAGCTACTATTATTGCGATAATCACAGACGAATACTGTAGCCCGTTGAAAAGGTACGTTCGCTAATAGCATTAAATCTTTATTATCAGAATCGTCTCTCACGATTTCTCCCGCATTAAGTTTCGGTATTTCTTTGACAAATTGATTACAAAAAAAAACGACTTGGAAATAAATAGATAATTGCAAATTAAAAATAATAATAAAATTACGACATTACATAATAATTATACCTTTGACGACAATATATATTTTTAGGTTTCATTTGTTTATTTTAGGTATAGTTTTTGACCTAAAATCCGATTTTTTTTTTAATTTTAGTTACTTTTATTAATTATCTTTTTTATTTCTTTGTAGTGTCAGATGAGTAGAGTAATTTTGTAAAGTACCTACTAGCAAAAACGATCTCGAGTCACTTTTAATAATAATTGGTGAATATATTTGAATATAAAAAAGGAAGGTAACGGAAATCGTCTTATAAACTCATACATAACTTATAATATAAAAAAGTAACCCCATTTACTTGAAAAGTAACCTTCTTTTTTAAGTCGGTTATTTAATATAAATTCTTCAATAATCTATAAAAAATATATACTGATAAAATATATGATGTAATCAAGAGATCTGATAATAATACACGCGATAGAAACTAAACATGCAGTGTTTAATAATAATTAAATAATTATTACATCGTTTACTGTAAGACATTTGACGTATGTACGTCATGTACCTACTTGCCAAAGTAAAAAAAATAAGCAGTTATAAGGACTGCCGACAGAAATGAAAACTCAAAACAATGGAAAATAATATTTAATTTTTCAAAGCAAAATCTCAATATCAATGTTGGAGTTATTCGAGAGTAAATGCTTGCTTTTTATTATTTATTTTTCTACACAAACATAATTATATCGAGAACTCGCTATTCAAAATCAAAATTAACTTTATTCAAATAGGCCCCAAGAGCACCTTCGAATCGTCATTTTACAAATTAACACTTTCAAGTGATTATTATTTTGTAATAGTAAAGCTACCACCGATTCGGAATGTAGATTCTGCAGAGAAGAAACGGCAAGAAACTCCGCAGTTACTCTTTTAAAAATAGTATATAAAATTTGTTTTAAAATAAAATTAGTAATATCTTGCATGAAATACAGCGCCACTAAGTCCACACATCTTTATCAACTAAGTAATCCTGCACCGAATAATAAGCTTTATCTATTAATTTTTTCATAATAAATTCTTTAAATTTATTATGAGACAATTCCAAAATTGTTTGTGTGATTTTATTATACATGCGAATACCATAACCCAGAAAGGAGACGTTTACTTTGCGCAGTCGGAAGCTTGGAGTTACAATTTTGTTATTCCTTCTAGTGTTTACAGCGCGATTAATACTATTTATTTCAAAATAATGAATATTCTGGTGAATATATATAATATTGTTATAAATATACTGCGACGCAATTGTTAATATGTCTATCTTTGGAAAAACATCCCGTAGGGAGACTCTAGCTCCAAGATCGTAAATGCCACGAATAGCCCTTTTTTGCAAAATAAATACAGTTTTAATATACATATGTAGCATTACCCCATAGTAACAGACCGTAAGACATAATACTATAGAAATAGCTAAAATATATTAAACGCGCAGTAGCAACGTTGGTCACGTATTGCACTATGAATCTAGAATCAATCAATTCAAATAATAAAATTATCGAAGACACGTTTAAAACAATGGATAGTATACACAAATTAAATTTATCGAGTGGTCAACATAACTTCACTTATTGCTATTATAGCATGTCGGTGATGAGAAGTCATAAGATTTTACTCACCTAAAAAATCAAACACGCATATTATGATACAGTCGAGTATATACAATGTATTATTAGTGTATATAAGCGTGTACATGTATACAGGCCGCTATACTGCATGTCGCTAGTCTGGAACAAGCGTAATACGTCACGAGCATGTCGAGGTCATCGGTGACGCGAACCCGTAAGTTTTTCCCTTAACAAAAATCGTTAAACGCTAAAGAAGTTTTCACTTCAATAAAAATAATATTCATTTTAAAAATTAATAAATAGTTACATTACGTTAAACCGTTTGATTTTAAATATGCGTATTATAGGATGATATTATCTACTTATCAACGAGTTTGAAGTTGTAGAATCTTATTTAAATAGAGACTACTGAAAATTTTATGTCATCAAAAGTTATTTCATCTCAAACAACCATAAAATAGTTCTATAGTCTATAGTTCTACTTTTTTTAAAAATATAAATGCAATGTGTTAATTTAAGAATACATTTTTGTGACTGTCGCTTATTTTTCTTTTTAAAATACCTATTGTATAGACTACAGACGTCACCGTTTCAGTCATATGACATTATTATGAACAAAGGCAACGCTTCAGTTAACCGTCAAAAGTGATGATTGTCAATGTCAAGCGTTCAATCAATCTTTAGTTTCACCAGCCCCTTTCTAATCATGTATGACATTTTGGAGTATTAAGCTCCGGTACATAGGATATAGGTACTAATATTACTCGTTTAAGGAGCTTTGATTTCTTTTTAATTTGTTTGTCATCTATTAATTTTAAAACTACTAGGGAACTGATTTAAATAATTCATGCATTAGAAAGTTAAAATATCAGACGACTATTTAGATTAGCGGACAATTACGAATATCAATACGAATGAAACCGCGAGGGACGTCTAGCGTATAATAAAATTTACAGCAGAAAAAAATTATATACCTAATATTTTTTTATTATGAACAAAATTTTTCGTATTACAAATTTTAAATTACGAAAAAAAAAAAAAATTAATACACAGGTGTAACATTTAATGCTTTAAGCTTTTTATTTTTTGAAACGAAAGAGATAATTTATATTTTTCGTTACGGACTTAGATACGGCCCGCTTCACCGGAATGAGTACAAACGGTACAAAATGTTCAAAAAAAAAAAAAAAAATCATTGAAATACTTAAAATCATATTGTCACGGCAATTGTATTACAATTGATGATGTTTCACGACAAATAAATTAGAAAATTTTTATGAAATTCGAATTGTTTCAAAAAAGCTACAAAAATTTCCATTTGTCTACATAATATAATGTATGTAATAATATTAAATAAAACAATTTCTCTGTAAGTGTTATCGTCAGGATCTATTTTTTTTTTTTTTTATATAGAAAGTCTTTTTTATACCGAAGAAGGTATAAAGGTTTAAACGTCCAGCTATGACTAACAAAGAGCCGAGTAGTCATAAAAGTACGTAAAACCGTGCGGGTATTTTAGTTATGTATAACATTTTGAATCTGAACTACGTCTTCATACAAATTTATAGTGTGAATCATGTCCGCGTAAAATGGTGGCGAGAATGCTCGAAACTTTTACTCGTGGAATCGCAATTTCGATTCTCTGGGAAAAAATGAACCTGCCTTCTTGATAAAGAGCGAATACTATGGGTGGAATTAAATCTTTTGTAATATAAACATTAAAAATACAATATTTATATATACGGTAAAATACCATCTAAAAAAATTCTAGATTTTTCAATCATTAGCATACTAGGTCACAGATGTATACATTTTGAAGGCCAAATTGAAAACAAATGTTTATAAAAAGTCGGTTTTCGTGTTTTGTGTCGAAGAACAGTTAAAGGTGAATTTTTACTGTGTCAATTAATAATACGATGGTTTTAAAACAGTTTGCATAATATATAATAAACGGTAAAATATCAAAGCAATCACTATTTACTGTTGTTGCGGTTTTAAAATGATTTTTTTATCGTGAACATTTTTCAAATTAATTAATTTATAATGTTATGTTAAATTAATATGAATTATAGATGAAATGCTTCATTAAAATATTTATTAAATTTTATTTAAGAATATGATTAATGTTGCGAAGCTATTAAAAAAAAAACATTATGTATCCAGTTAAATTATATAATTGTTAGTTATAAAATAGTTAAATTAATATATTATATCGAACAAGCTGTGTGTTTAGTATAACAAAAAAAAAAAAAAAACATATACAGGAAATAATAAAATGCAATGTTCAAACAGAGTATAATATGCAGTCTCATTAAAAATAAATCTTACGCGAAGCTGTAAATAATTAAAGAAAACATTACACGAACCGGCTCGAAGGATCGACATCTAGACGACGTTTCTTTCGTCTCGTACGAGTATAACGAGTTTCGACCGAGACTGTGAATTTTTCGAGCGGAAAATTATATAGACGTTTCGAATCGCAATCTTATTGGGCCGTATATGGTACATATGTAAATTTGCGTTAAATTGTTTTGAAATCACAAACGAATCTTCATGCTAGATCTATTGCGTACATGTATTGTGGTTTATACGGTTTTCTTTGATTTTTTTTTTTGTGTTACATACTACACCATAAGCTTTTTAGCGATAAAGCCGCCATTTATACCGTGGTATTATTTTCTATGTTCATTTATTTTGTAATATTCAGCATTGTTGTGCAATAAAGTGTGATAATTAAATAAGTAATTAATTATTACCACAAGCGCTTTGTCTGCTTTAGATTCCGGTAGATACTTGTAAAAAATATTGGCTGACGTTTATAGTCACTATTCCTATAAATAGTAGCGTAATGCTCAATAGTCTCACTCTCTCTCAAAACTCTTCACTAAATAATCTTACTATCGTTTAGGTTTTTACATATCTATGTTATTATTTTAACTGTAATTTAAAAATAATAATAAAAGACGTGTTGAAGAGAATAAAGTACGTTTCTTTTAAATACAAATAATATTATTAACAGTTACGGACCATAAAAAGGCGTTAAAACGTAAAAGCCGATGGTCTCTAGGAAATACCCGCAGACAAAAGAAATGCATCTTGTCTGTTATAATGCATCTTGTCTGTTATAATGCGGGCGCAATAAATATAGATAGAAATAAGTGATAATATAATTAACACGTGTATTTGTAACGTAATCAGGTGTTAAACCAATAGATAAAGAAAAATTCAACACTAAAAACCCTTAACAATAGACAAAAGATAAATAAAACAATAAAATCAACAAAGGATTTGTCAAAGGTCTTATCGGTATGGTTAAAAGTGATGAGTTGAAAAGAAACGACAGAAGTGACGACAAAGCCGTGGGTCGTGTACTAGTAAAAAAGGAAAAGGTGATAAGGGCTGGCTACGTGTCCGTTGTGTTGATTAGTGAACGAGACACGTGACAAGGATTTACGAGCTTACAGGCTGATAACTCATTCATGTAGGTGTTTCATTATTCTAATTTATTGTATCAACGAAACGTAAATAATGTTAGATGTTACAACCTCCACTCATGTTTGTTATTTTTATAGGAAATTGAAGCACGTTTGATATTACCTAGATTTCCAAGTATTCGTAATCAATAGTAGTAAGTAATAAGTGATCTTTGAAAAGATTAGTCAATATCGATGTATTAATAGAGAACCAATTGAAACATTTTAAAGTATGATATAAAATGATTGACAAACTTTACAAGTAAAGTCAGATTTTTATTACATATTTTACTAAGAATATAAAAAAATAAATCCTATCGATTAGATATTTACTAAAGATTTTATATCGAAACAGAGAGAAAGTATTGCATTTATAAATCAATGTAAGTAAAAAGGCATGAATACCATGAACAGATAAGATACATGTGATGAACAGTAATGGCTACGCATGACAACCTCGCGGGGTCACAATGATGAAAGTGTTGATAATGTCCGAGATACGGGTATGGTTTATTCGAGGCGCACCTTACCTTATGACCAAAGATGTAACTTGAAAGTTACCAAGTTATTGGTTTTATAATTTCGTATGTTAATGTCGAATTTTCTAAAATGAAAATTATATATGAAGCTGTCCATAAAATGAAAAACAACGTAAAACGCCGAGGGCTACATTTCTTTGATCGTTAGAAATTTAAATCCAAACAGAGAAACTGCGACTAATCGTAGTAATGCGAACTCTTTGAGAAACATCAAACAATGAACATAGTTACGATAGCTTACAAGCATTTCTGAGTAAAATTTCCAAAGAGCGAACGAGGTGCATTTCGTTGATGTAACGCTTCACACAAGGCACGCTTTGAAAAAGAATCGTGCATTTGCGCACGCGCAGATCAAGGACGATCACGCGATGTATAGAACGTGTCATTACAATTAAGATGCTTATTAAATATAGAATAAAATAAGATTACAACCATTCAAATTCATTAGAGTACGAAAACTGGCTGAGAATTTTTGATGTGATTATTTTATATTATTTAAATATTTAACCTCGATAATATTTCGCTTTTAATTTCTAATGTCATAAATTTTTGTTAAACATTTAATGCTCTTAATAAGTTGTATTTATTTAGAAACGAATGGAATGTCAAATGGCGAGAACAGAAAACGGATTTGATAACACGTTCCTCTTTTAAGCATTTTATCTGCGTGATAACATTATGAAAGCTGTAATCAATAAATATTGATAAGACAATCAATAAATCGATAGCATTCAAGCGAACAACTGGAGTATCGAACACACAAATTTCATTATACGTAAATATTTTTAGATCACTTAGACTTTGTGGTGTCGAATGACTATAAAATAAAAGGAGCGTAAATACACACTCCGATAAACAAGCGAAATGAATATGAGGTCGTGACGAAAGCGGCTAAGTTAAACAATTGTCTATTTGGTTTAAGTATACATAATAAACGAGTGCGGTGAGAAATGTTCTCACAGGAAATCTTTTCAAGTGTCCAATATGGTACTTGAAGGCGGTGATCCATTAAAAAAAAACGTAAAGACTGTCTTTAAAGAAAAACATCCATAATATATCAATTTTTTTGTTTAACTTTGATATATATGATTTAAAACTTTCATTGCATTATAAACAATAGAAAAACTAACTGACACATTTATTGCTCGTCTCACTTCACTCATGGCGAAAGTAATCAGTCGACATTTACAATTAACATCAGACATAACATCATTATAATTAATTACGAAGCTTAACAGGTTCCGTTCGCAAATTCTAAAGACTGATGCCACATCTAACAATAAGATTACAGAGATAAGTATCTAACACATTCTAATTTATTAAATTTTGAGAAAAAATATAACACCATTAAACTATTACCGTTGTTTTGTTGTTTTAATAGTGATTAACAAAAAAGAAATAAAGTTCAAATTAATACCGAGGAAGATAGGTAGATATTTTACATCATTAAAGAATTTGTATGAATCAATGAATCCAATCAGATAATAAATTGAGGTATCGATTCATTTTAATGCAATGTCAAAATCAATAACGATAATGTTACATTCGTGAAAGTGCAAGAACATTAGATCGTCACGTGCGATAGCTGAGACAATGCCGGCCTTGGTATCTAGCACGTTAAAGATGATACTCGCAGCGGCCGAGACAATCTTGGTATGCAACAATAACGAGACATTACAGTTAACGAGACGTTTGATCCATTAATCATGTTTTAAAATTGCAATAACAATTATATTTAACGTTAATGTGTATAGCAACAGAATGAGATAAAGTGAAATATTTATTAATGAAAATTTTACGTTAAAAACAATATTTATTTGAGGTGACCAGTCGTAAAATATCGAAAAAAAATTTTTATTCAAATTAAGAAACAATTTTAAGCAGATATTTTAAGACAGAAGTTCCGTTAGAAGATATAAGTTAAAAAAAAAAAAATCATTGAATTATTTTTGAGCTAAAATTAAGTTCGTAGACTTTGTTCGAAATTGATAAACTTTTAAAATAAATATGAATTTAGTATTGCGACCATTGTGAAGATATAAATAATTCTTCGTTGGTCAGACAGAATCGTGACCTCAACTTACTGTTTATCGTATTTTAAACGCATTAGTCATGATACATGATAAAAAAGTTCAATAAAGTATACTCTGTGAATTACTAAACATATAATAGAATTTGTAAACAATAAATCTGGTCGTATTACCGGTAATTCGCAAGTTGACGAGTCACATCACACATGTTTATCAACCATTCGCTACTGGTTATGAGATAAGAGTATGCTAAAATTTATCCTAAAGAGATATATCATAAGCAGACCTTTTCAATGAATTTAAAGTTTTGTATGGGATAGAATTTAAATATATTAAAAAAGCTGAAATTCTACAAAAGAAAAAAGATTTTGTACCTCTTGGCTATAACTTTATACTAGTAATGACGATAAATTAAGACGTTACAGAGGTTAAAACTAAAGCCATGTTATTGGTACAAGTGATTGCGCTCGTTGAATCGTTAAACGTTGATTGTCCATTACCCAATGGATAAGATTTTAATATAAATATCCATGGTGTTGCAATGCAGCTGTCCAAAGTGGCAGATGACATACAACTTTCTCTCGAATGCCTGATCTCAGAACCCGGACGCTCGGCTTTTTGCATTGTTTCAGTAAATACAATATTGTTATTATCGTATGAAATTGAAAGTAATTGTAGTGTACGCGAAGGAAAATCGAAAGCGGAATCGTTCAGCTACTTAAATCGTCGTAATGAAGATTATCGTTTTTATCACGAAAAACATTGCTTCTCTTAATTGTGAAATACAATATGTAATATTCTACGGATTTAATCAATAATAATATGTGTGTGTGTGTGTATGTGTATGTGTTTGACATTCAAATAACCTTTTTCAAACTAAATGGAGCACCTGGTCTTTTAAGTTGCAATACATAGAGTAGATATTCTAATTAAAAAATAAATTGGTCAATTACGTATGTTTATATTTACTAATTTATGAAGTGTTATGTATAACTACCGTTTCCTTTAACAATAAAAATCGTTCACCAACTCTTCTATTATGAGTTATGCCACAATCTTGACCAGTTCTCGCCGCGTGCTCTACATTAGGACAAGTTGTAACAGGATATAAAGTTTTACATTCATGTCACTTGCATTTGAGAATACGCGGACCTGAGAAATTATTTTAAATCCGAAGTTAGTGCGATTTCCTCGACGTTATTAGTTTCCGTTTCCGTTTGATTTTTATATTTAAAAAAAGCTTTAAAAGTACTTACTCTTTCACATGGCGGTGGCATCGGAGCATCTACTTCGGTGTAGATGCACAAAGTTGATTTCCTCGACAGCGAGTCGCTGGCGAGACTGCTGGAACTGGACCCCGTTGAGAACTTCATTCTTGCACCCAAACAGGTCTTCAAGTAACCTCCAACTGAACTTCCATGTGGTGTTGCCGGCACATCACACAAGTGTCAGTCACTAGATCTCACCAGCACGCGTGACTTTCTTGTTATCAAATTTCGGCGCAAGCGACAGAGGCAAGTCTTCAAAGTCAACTGAAGAAATTTTCTTGCGTTGTCAATACCCAATAGGAATTTCCAAATGACTCGATTACCCTGAAACGAAGAAATGAATTCTTTAACGAATCGATTCGAATGAAGCGTATGGATGCCTTTTACAATTAATGAATTATTAACTAGTGTTTTGTTCGTAACAGTCACGTTAACGGCTTTGTCCAGGAAAATATTTTTGATTTATACTTTTTACAATGGACATTTTTCTCTTTTGACGCGAACATGTACTTGGCGTGTATTTAAGTGATCTGATATAGTAAACATAAACGCCTACAAAGGTTTTGCTCTGATTGCGTTCGAAAATTGCGTTGAAAGTGTTGAAATACATCAACGACTTAGCAATTTAGATAAGCCGATCGACATTCTGATAGACGGATCGAATCCATTAACAGTTGATAGATGAGCGATAGCGATAATGTATGCAATTTAATACCTTAGATAGCTTGTGTGATTTATTAAGTAAATAGTTATGTTACATAAAATTAAAATTGAAGTTCAAAAATATCTCAATAAGTAATGTTGTGTTTTCAAAGACAATTAAGTTAAGAAAAAATGACCAATCAGAATAACATCCGTAAAGTTGAAATTATCATCCAAATACCAATGTTATTCTATCCTTATTTATGTATTCAGCAACAGTTTGCGTAAATATTAAATGCAGTCGGTTGGTAACACGAACCAATATAAGATTACCTACACCAAACTCTACGCCATGTTCACATTTACCGTAATGTATTTACCTTATTAAGTAAAATTTACCATAAATGTAAATTTACTTTCCAAAAGCGTGTTATTTTGGATTACATCGTGACTCAGTAACTCGAATACTTCTTCAAAACGCATAAATATAAGCCTTATTAATATTAATTCTTACAATTAGATTAAAACTTAGTTTACACCAACTGCACTTAGGACTACTGGAATAATAAAATCTTAATAAAGTGTTATAAATGTTTTGGTAAAAATTCCTGGAACTATAACCTTCCTGGAAGGCGATGGTCTCCTTCTGCGAGACAGTAATGTCCCAGAAGGAGGCCGACGAGCGGGTGAGAGAGGAGGCCGCCGACGTGGCCTCCATCCGCGGGCGACGAATGGGGGTGCGTAGGAGGCGTTACTTAATGCGCCTCCAGTAACGCCCCTGTGCCCGTGTCGGGCCGGGATGGGAACCCGGTCCTGCTAGACACGGCGTCGTCGGGACTGTTCAGAGGTGAGCCGGACAGTCCCCATGGAGAAATCTGGCCTTTTCGCCGAGACTAGCCTGTCGCTGGAGGGATCCTGTTGCCTGCAGATCCGGGACCCTCCAATTAAAGCGGCTGTAGGCTCCCGCAGGGGTTTAGTACGGTATTGCACTCCCAAAGTGCCGAGTCCGACATAGGTCTAGGACTTCCGACCTGGGCATCCTGGATATCATCCGTAAATGGATTCCCCTGCGACAAAAAAAAAAGAAAAAAAAAGGAATTTCCCTATGTATAAATATATTATAACTAGCTGTGCCCCGCGGTTTTATCTGCGTTAGTTTAAGGGAAAAACGTAGGTACTTAAATATTTTTAATAATAAAGGACGCAACGGAAGCTATCAAAATAGAATATTTTTTTCTCGATTTAGTAAGGTTTCTTATTATTGTTCAGACCTTATTGGTCGTAGCGTGATGTTATATAGTCTATATCAGTGATTCCCAAAGTGGTCTATATCGACCCCTAGGGGTCTATGACAACCTGCAAGGGGTCTACGTCAGCGAAAAAAAATTTGGGGGTCCATGAAATGAAAATGGGGGTCCACGATAGTGGATCTCAACACATACACTGATAGTACCTATTTACTTACATCATACTATCTTATAATATCAAAACATATACATTATTTATAAAAGTACCTATGAAGTAAATTATTTCCATCGTCATACCTAGTGGAAAGGGGGTTCAGCGCTATTACCAATCTCCTAAAGAAAAATAAAAAAAACAGACTGGAGATCATTAGCCGAGGAGATTTAAGATTAACCCTTACAAAATTGACGCCAAATGTTGATAATTTATTATTAAAGCATCAGGTTCATCCTTCTCACTAAAAATATTGACTTATTGCTTATGTTATTTTATTTATAGTTTATTTTATGTTTATTTAATGTTACGTATATTTTACATAACAGATACAAAATTTTATTTTGAGTAGTTTTAATTTAAATTCAATTAATAAATGTATAAATTAACATGTGTTTTTACTTTAAGTTTTTAACACTAAACTTCACTACAGTTAGAAATTTACAGGAAATCAATATCAGGTAAGTAGGGGGTCTACCCAACACGGAAAAACATGGCAAGGGGTCTACGACACAAAAAAGTTTGGGGAACTCTGGTCTATATCTTTCGTCGGTAAATGGACTATCCAACACAAAAATAATTTTTCAATTCGAACCAGTAGTTCCTAAGATTAGCGTGTTCAAAAAAACAAACAAACTTTTCAGCTTTATAATATTATATCTCATCATCTCATCAGCCTATAGCAGTCCACTGCTGGACGTAGGCCTCCCCAAGCTCGCGCCAGACATCCCGGCTTTCCGCAATCCTCATCCAGCCAACACCAGCAATCCTGCGAAGATCGTCGGTCCAGCGGGTCGGAGGGCGTCCCACACTGCGTTTGCCAATACGTGGTCTCCACTCCAGGACACGTCTGCTCCAACGGCCATCGGTCCTACGACACAGGTGACCAGCCCACTGCCACTTCAGCGTGCTAATCCTCTGGGCTACGTCGGTCACTTTGGTTCTCTCGCGGATAGTCTCATTTCTGATCCTATCTTTGAGAGAAACGCCGAGCATAGCCCGTTCCATGGCACGTTGAGCGACTTTAAATCGGTGGACCAGTCCCTTCGTCAGTGTCCACGTTTCAGCACCGTATGTCAACACAGGTAGGACGCATTGCTCGAAGACTTTCGTCTTCAAGCTTTGCGGAATCTTCGAAGTGAAGACCCGACGAAGCCCGCCAAATGCCGCCCAGCCCAACTGAATCCTCCTCTCGGCTTCCTTCTCGAAGTTGTTTCGGCCCAGTTGGATGGTATGGCCTAGGTAGATATAATCCTGAACAACTTCGAGGAGGATACCATCAACCGATACCGGTCTCGGTATGACATGCTTGTTAAACATAACTTTCGTTTTATCAAGATTCATACCAAGACCGACTCGTCGGGAAGACTCATTTAGACTGCTCAACATTTGGCCTAGCTCCTCCAACGTCTCCGCAAAGATGACGATATCGTCAGCGAAACGAAGGTGAGAGATGTAGTCGCCGTTGACGTTGATGCCTCGTCCCCCCCAGTCCAGGGTTTTAAAGACGTCCTCCAGCGCAGTGGTAAACAGTTTCGGTGATATGACATCGCCCTGTCTTACCCCGCGCCGAAGGAAAATCGGTCTTGTCTGCTGGTCCTGGATATGAACGGTCATCTTCGCCGCGTCGTACATACACCTCAACACCTCGATATATCGCCAGTCGATATGACATCTCTGCAGAGAGTCCAGAACAGCCCAGGTCTCGATGGAGTCGAAGGCCTTCTCGTAGTCCACAAAAGCCATACACAGCGGCTGATTATACTCTTCGGTCTTTTGTATAATCTGCCGAACAGTATGTATGTGGTCTACGGTGCTGTAGCCTTTTCGAAACCCAGCCTGCTCTGGTGGTTGGAAGTCGTCGAGCCTTGTGGCGAGACGATTCGTAACGACCCTCGAGAAGAGCTTATAGACGTGGCTCAGAAGTGAGATAGGTCTGTAGTTCTTCAAAAGAGACTTATCGCCTCTTTTGTAGAACAGTACCACCACACTCCTGGACCACGCCTCCGGTGTGGTACCTCGTTGGATGACGGCATTAAAGAGTCTAGCTAAGGCCTCCAGGACAGGTCGCCCTGCGGCCTTAAGAAGCTCAGTCGTAACGCCGTCATCCCCCGGGGCCCTCCCGTTTTTAAGCTGCCCGAGCGCCGCACTAATCTCGCCGACTTCGAAATCCGGGACGTCTTCCGAATAATGGCGCAGCAGTGGTGCACGTGGATCTTCGGCGCCCCGGGTCTCAGACTTCTGTACGCTCGACGAGTACAGCTGCCCATAAAATTTCTCAACCTCTTCTCGGATCTGAGGGCGGGAGCAAACGGTTCTGCCATCAGCTGTTTTTAGCTTCGCAAGAAGACTTCTTCCCAATGGTTTTCGGAAAACCTTTGACCCCCTATTCTGCTCAATTAGAGTCGTAATGTCTCTTGTATTTGAGCAGCGGAGGTCTCTGCGTATGAGTTTCCTCACCCGCTTGGAAAGAGCCTTCTGCTCTGGCGAAGCTGCTTGAGCCGCGGGCATCTCGCGCCTCCGCCTCATCAGATCCAAGGTTTCGGGAGAAATTTTGGACTGCTTAACTGGTCTCGTCGGCGTAAAATGTCTCCGACCCAGTGAATACACCGTCTTCACCACGTTGTCGGTCATCTGATCCACGTCGCCAGTGGTTTCCAGCGAATAATGGTTATAATATTATATAGTTATAGTATATATTAGTTTAGTAATATATTTATATTACCAAACTATATATATATATATATATATATATATATATATATATATATATATATATATATATATATATATATATATATATATATATATATATATATCTTTATATATAAATATATTAAAATAGTAATAAGTCAGTGTTAATTACGAACGGCGTCCTTCGAACAACAAAGGAAAACAGTGCGTAACGCATGAGAAAATGTGCTATTACAACAGTTAAGCAATTCCAGCCGAGCCTAGTCATAAAAGCTTAAATAACAATAACAACTTACTAAGATAACATTGCTTATTAAAGACAATTAGCGTTTATGAGTGAAAAGGGTTAAAGCCCTCGTAACAATATGAGAAAATATAACTGCTTACGTACAACAGACAATGATGTGCCTTAGTTATAATTATGTCCTTTCCCGAGTAGATAACAAATACCTGTAACGATTTAACTTTTACTATTATTGCAATTGATGCAATATCGAAAACACGTCAAGTAATTGAAACTGTCAAATACCGAAGTACCACCTGTCCGATAAATTAACTCGTAACTAAATATTTTTTGACTCGTCGTTTATATAAATATGAGAATATCCCACTTTTCTTTCAGGAAAAGCATATGACACGCAACGTACATTCTGAATCTATGATTAGTGATTACAAGGCAGAGCGGGCGCAGGAAACGTTGCACCTTATGCGTAAAACACATTGACCGACTGTCCGGCATGTTTCAATGATTTCGATTACGTGAACAGGATATTAATTTACATCTACTTTCAAACGAGTATTTTCAGTTCTATTCCGTTGAACATCGAGAAAATATATTGAACATTCTGAAATATTTATGTAGAAATGCTACCTACAAATAATTATGTTAGGCGTGAAGCTGTAGGTCCATAGTGGCGTGATCGTCCTCTTTACTAAAAAGCGTAACTGATCAGTTGGAACAGCACGCACAGTCCTCAATTAATGACGTTTTAACACGCAAACGTGTGAAAGAAATTTATACTAACGGTTTTTATAATGTATTAAATAAATTGTAAATTCTAATCAATATTTGCTTTACACATAAAGTGTGATTCCACTTTTAAAACATGGTTTGAACATCAGACATCTTGCTGATAGCTCACCACTCATTAAAAATCGAATATACTAATGGTAATGGTCTATATAATTTTCATGCATATAATAGGGGTGTTCATCGGAAAAAATTATCGATAATTTTATTATCGATAATTATCGTATTGAGTTATCGATAGTTATCGATAATTATCGAATGAACAGTTATCGATAATTATCGGATAAAAAATTATCGAAAGTGGCGAAAGTTATCGATAATTATCGGATAAAAATTATCGATAGTTCACGAGAGTTATCGATAATTATCGGATAGTTATCGGTACAATTTTCGGACGACGAAAAAAAAAAAAAAAGAAAGGTCATCCGCCGTCCGGTGTTGACATAATCCTCCGTTCCCTATCAGAATACCTAAAAAAAAAAAAGTCATTCGCCATCCGGTGTTGACATAATCCTCCATTCCCTATCACAATACCTAAAAAAAAAAGACATTATCCTCCGTTCCCTATCACAATACCTAAAAAAAAAAGGTCATCCGCCGTCCGGATCCGATCCGATATTTATCGGATCACACAAACATATCGATAATTATCGGATCGGAAAACATTATCGATAATTATCGGATCGCAAAAAATATCGATAATTATCGAATGAAAACTTATCGATAATTATCGATAATTATCGAATGAAAAATTATCGAGTAGTTACGAATTATCGATAATTATCGCACACCCCTAGCATATAACAAATATGAATAGCGAAATTGTCGGTTGGTTCTGGATTAAATGAGTTATTTATTATGTTCTATATGTGTGGTTGCTCTATGGTTCTGGATTTAATGAGGTTTAAAAATATTGTAAGAATCCAAGTATGAATGATGTTTGGTTTTATGTTAATTGAAATGTAAAGTCGTCTTAAGGGGCTGTTATTTTTTCTTAGTTTAGCGAGCATATACTCACTACTAAAAATAAAAACGACGTCAACGCTGATAAGACCTGCATAATCCTTTTCATAAACAATCGTTAAATGCACGTAGAATGAACACAAGAGTCATTTAACTGGAAAAATCTTGCAACGCGTGAATAGAATTTATTTAGTTATTTATTTTGACTTTACAAAAAGCATCACACCTAAAGATTAAAGGTTCAATGACCAGTGTCTAACATCAGGTGCGAGGCAAAAAAATCTCGCTTCCGCATTATCTTATTTTTGTCCATAAACAATAATTGCGTTTGGTAAACTGGTTCGTTTTGCTTTAAATTGTGATGCTTCAAAAAATGTTTAGAAAAAAAAATCATCTTGTTTATTACGACGTGTAACAAAATTTATCTCACAATTTCATAGGGATTGGTATCCATAGTGTCTGACTGACAGACATACTTTTCTGCAATCTTGATTGATGTCAATTATGGCAATGGCAAATGGCAATCAAATAGGCATAATACAAAGAATACTTTTATTTATAGTGCTACTAATTCTCAACTACATATAGAGTGCTTTATACAGTTTTACTCCTGACATTTTTTTATCATTTTCACGTATTTCTGGAAATATATTAACAATGTTAATGGCATTACGTGGGTGGCCGAAGATTAAGATCTTCATTGTATAAAAAAAAAAGCTGCAAAGGACGATATATATAATTATTGTCATTGATTATTTAGATCGATAAGAAGGGACAGTTTTGCGTTTTTGCAACATTGTCGTCCGCTGTTTTTATTTTAATTTAAAGCATGGCGTCAAGATTTATCAAGATGCTCGAATTTTTCTTAAATTAAATTACCGGATATATAATATTATTTTTTTTTTTATTACACGTTAGTTTTTCGTGTCAAATAAATTTAATTACAATTCATTTAATATTATTTCAAATCGTTCAACATCTCACAACGAAGACCTAAATGTCTAGGCCACGATTTTTGTTAGGCTTATGTCTAACAATAATAGATTCAAGTTAAAGCGATTCAAGATTGGAATTTTTCGTGTGAATTTTAACAATCGTGTTCCTTTTAATAAGATACCGTATTGTGTTTTTATGAGCCATATCTTTCTAATTATGTACATTGTTTAACTTAAGGTCACAAATATCCTTGAGCGTGTCATGTATTTATTATAAGAATTTCGGTACACAATATCTGACCGCCTTGCTTAAATGGTATGGTCACGATTCAGCCTTTATACAGTCCAACCTCTAAAATTTATTTAATTTGAATTTAGCTTTAATAGGATTAATATGGCTTGAATATATCCGTAACGACTTTTTTTTTGAAAAATCTGTAGAAGATTAGACAAATAAAATTACTTCCTTATTTATTTTGGAGTCTCAAAAATATACAAAATGTTTTAGCATTAGCGTTAATATCTACAGCACAGATATTTTTTGTACAAAAATATTTAAATATGTATAATTAAAATTTAATTAAAATTAGTATAGACACGACGTAAGAAAAAGCTTCAAGTAAAAACCAGTTCGGTACTCTGGTCCGTCTACCTGTGATGACTCTTACATTCCGTACATTTTTAAATCTTCTTGTACCGGCCAAGATATGCTGTTATGTAATTCAACAAAAGCTATAGATATTTTTTTTTATGTAGAGCCTTTGAACAATGAAAAGTTATTCTCGTGTGGTACATGTAAAGCCGCAAACATCTGAATCTGATCACAGGTCATTTTTACAATTAAACTAATAAATAAAAATGTAAAAAAAAAAAACAGTTTCATCATTTTACTAACTTTTTATATTAGAATAAAATAACATGGCAAATGCTTGCTTTATCGTGACAACGGAAGCTTGGAACTGGAAGTATGACAGGAGCGTGACGATATATGGAATTTATTATGAGTACATTAACTTGAGTGTTGGTAAATATTTTATAACCTCAATCACCTACAATTGATAAACGAGAACAGTAACTATCAAAGTTTAGCGTTTTTAATTTATCAATCATTTAATACTTACAAAAACGTGACATTCGTTTTATTTTCCGTCGCTTGTAGGATTGATTGACTATTCTAATTCTAAACTACATACAAATGAATGGGTACAACTGCATGATAAAGTAACAAATTAATTACAATATTTTCGTTTTATTGTTTCAGTAAAATAAAATAATTAGAATTTTAAGTAATAAGGACTTCTGAGAACGCTAATCTTATCTTAATATCTCTTAAATTAACTCCTTACAAAATATGAGCTTTTGAATTATACGGTGTGATGTTGAAATTTAATTACACTTAAATTAACTTAGTATGAACTGCCTTTTGAAGTAAATTAAGGAAAATTATAGATAAGTAGTCGATATGATAAATTCATACGATATTTAAGTAATTTATTTTTTTAATAATACAGTATAAAAAACAAATCACCTCATTGCGGTGCCTCGTATAATCACTAAATACGAATTCCGTTATTCCATCTAATTTATCGTTTATGTCAACCGGTTTATAATTTGAAAGATTTTCTAGAAAGTTATTAAGAGAAAACGTTAAAATAATTATTAATCGAATTCATTTTACATTTTTTTCTGAAAACATCTACACAATAGATTATATTCCTTATATTAACGTTAAGTTGGTAGCATTAAAGCCGGACCTTTCTTATTCAGCAACGCAATGCGCCCATTAACCTTACCTATAAGCCAACCGGATATCCATACTAGTAGAAACGGGTCATGCGTTGTACTTGTTTATGGTAACCACTGTTACTATGGTCAGCAATAAAAATAACTTCACACTTACTAATATACTACTAGCATTCTTGCTGTTGCTAAAATTAGGACACACGGTATACGGCCAGTTCATTATTATAATCTATCTGTAATTTTCCTTACTAAAGTTAGAACTTGGACACAATTTGTAAGGAGTTTATGTCGAAATTCTGTCTTTATTACAGAGCAAAAACAGATAAATGATTAAAGGAACTGATCGTCGATTTTCATCACGATTGTAGAATATTTCCTTTGTTAACTTATTAATTTCAATTTTAAATTATTTTTTAGTTTTTTCTGCTAACTCTACATGAACTGGAAACGAGTGACGTGATAAATTTTATAGCCGTTTAATTCCCGATTTCTTCAACACAAGACATGTATAAACCATTGATAACTGAAACAAGTTTGCTACTTGTTTGAACTGGATAAAAAAAAGGTTCACACTGAATCTGGAATTATTGAAGTAGGGTACACATTATGGTTACAAAACTTACGTGTGTTAAAAAAAATGTACCATTTCGTAAAGGATAACGTGTTCTGCGAGAACAAAACGATTATTAAAACTAACAACAAAGCAAAATTAAAAATTAAGCAATTTCATTATAATTCCATACTTGGTTGCAATTCCATAAACAGTTTCATAAAGTTGGGCAAACGATTAAATTATGATTACATCACACACACCTTTGGTAATGATGACGTAAACTTTAATTGCTCGACACGTGGACGATTAACCAAATATTTGTTATGTTCTCGGTATTATTGTTGTGTTCTCGGTACGTCATATGCGCGTGCCGCAGAACCGTCTTCAGCATTGTTTGTTAATACCCTTACGTATATATTAACCAATTGTTTCATTTTTTGTTTATTCATATTTATACCAATTCTAATGTAAAAATAATAGAAAACACTTTATTTGTACACACAAAACAATGGGTAAGTATTCATAACAAATATGAAATAAATAGTGCACAGGCGTCCTTATCACTAGAAGTGTTTTTTTTTTATTTACTATTTTTCGTTTGACAGCTTTAAATTGTGCCAATTTGACACAATTTTTTTTGCCAAAGAAAGCTATCTTTTACAAATGACCAAAATGTACGGACCGAATGAAGGTTGCACAGGTAGAAACTACACAAATACATACTTATACATTTATATATAATTATACATACATAATATTAGTACACATAAATACATACATTGTCCTACAAAGGCACGTCAGTCCCATCCCTCTTTACAATTAGTCAACACAATACAGAACCCAAACCTTAATGATTAATTGCTACCCTATAAAATTCAAAAAACGTTCTCTCCGATTATGTTAAAGGATCTGTGAATGATGTCACATATAGAATGTTTTGTTCCGTTCCAAAATCGAATAAACGTACATTTTAATTACTTAATAAGTGTATGACTCTACGTTTTGACACATTTAATCAACAATATAAATATCCCGTTCTTCTACACTTATCGCAATAAGGAGATAAAAACTACTATATTATAATAATAGATTTAATATATATATATATATATATATATATATATATATATATATATATATATATATATATATATATATATATATATATATATATATATATATATATATATATATATATATATATATATATATATATATATATATATACAGGGTGACTGGCGAGATACTATCGGTGTTTAAGGAGAGTGCTCGGTGCATGGTTCTCATTCGAATTATGTAAAAATATAACATAAATATTGATAAGCTTCTAAGTAAATTTGCCCAACAGTTATCTAATTATTTACGCGTCGTCTGGACACCCTAGTTTCCACGCGGTAGTTAATTACGTCCAAACACCGCCAAGTGTTAAGAGGGTTGGCGGTTAATTCCCTAACATAAGTAACGATCGTTATCTTGTCTATGATAACAACAGTGATCGACGGCTGTACGTGCTCTCCGAGGCACGGTAGGGATCCACAAGGACATACACCCAGACCGGAAAAAAATATTTGTACAAATATCTGTCCCAAGCGGGAATCGAACCCGCGACCACCAGCGCGTGGCGTTGCAGTTGAGGCAACTACTCGCACCACTACACCAGAACGTCGCGTGTCGTGTTTTCATTTAATGATATTAACGAATTATTTACAACGATTTTCAATCATTAAACTACCTATTTACCTACATAACTACACTAACACACACACAGTCACTTTTAACAGTTTCGAAAGCAATGGTGATTCTGCATTTGTGTATTGATAAGCCATACCTAATTACTAATGACAGATTACACTAACACACGACAGATTAGGTATACGCGTATGATCGATCGCTAGGCGCGCAGGAGCCGGGAAGACACACGCAAAAAACACACAAACAAAAAACCCAACTGCGTAAAATACTCTTATTATAAACAAAAAAGAATAAAACAATTTACTAGCTTTCATTTGAAACCCATATTGCTACAGTAAGAAAAAAATCAACCCCCCCCCCCCCTTCATTCCGCCATTTGCGGGCGCCATTTTGAAAATTTATATAGCCTATGTCACTACTACAATTTAGACAAATCCAACGACACCTCATATGTCAAAAACCGTCCAGCCGTTAGGGCTGTAGGGCGTGCCAAAGAAATGGACATACATACATACATATTACATACATACATTCGAAAAACATAACCCTCCTTCTGTCGCAGTCGGGTAAAAAACAATCAGTGTTAGCATAATGAATACGAGCAGCTCCTCAGAGTCTGATTTGGAAGCAATGGATTTTATTTTTAATATATCCCTACCCAGAAACTTAAGGCGTAGGAAAAATTACGGATGAAGAATTTCAAATGAGATATCGCTTTAATTTAATAAGAACACACAGATAAAGTGGACAATGATGTCGTTCATAAATAAGGACTTGTCATATTTTTTTAACTAAAACAGTGCTAAGCCACTTATTTATTCTCGAAAAAAATATTCTAGTAAATAAAACTAGTATTCAAGATGAATTAAAGTAATAAAATCAATTTTAGACACGATCTCTTAAACAGAGCCATCTAGCTGTAAATAAAAGTACAAGTTTGTAATGTACGACGTAAATGACAAGTAAACCAAGAAAATAAACTTGTATTTAAAATTATATTAAATTTCTAAATATGATTCTGTTAAATAGGAATTAATTATTTTATAAACATTGAACATTCTATTTCTCTGACAATAAATAAGTAAAATGTATGTTAATAACTCGTGTACGAATATAAAAACCTTATATTTTTACATAATAAATGAAACGATGATCATTTGAGAATCAACGTTGGTCGTATTATTTTATCTCTCATACGTCGCACATCTCATGGCGACCCTGTCAGGATAAGAAAACATCTCAAAGTTCCTAACTGTCAATAGAGGTCACTAGTATTGACTCACTACAATATCGAACTAGAGTTTTCTATAATGTTCATAGATGTCGCTAATTAATGTAATTTTTAACAACTATGTTCATTCAATTTCTCTATCTAATCGATTATTTTTGGTATAATCTGTGCCAACCATCTATGTATCGTTCTTTGTTCGTTTCTTAACTAAGTAACAGCTAGTCAATGTTTATAAGTAAACAAAAGTTAATCATTGATTTGTAGATTATGAGAGGATTAACGAGATTTTTATAAGTAAGACCGTGAATAGCTCGTTACGTATTATTTTTTTTTTAACTCAAACAGTGTTAGGCCACTTATTTATTCTCGAAAAAAATATTGTAGTAAATAAAAGCAAAAAGTAATAGCAAGAATAAGCCATCTAGCGACCAGTAGCCAAAACAATTGATTGATTATAATATTAGCAGACAGTGTAATGGTTTTTTCACTAGGTGTCGCTAGATAAAGATCAGATTTGATAGAATAATTTTTTTAATATGTTGAAAAATTATAAAGTTACTTTTGAAAATATTAAAAAAAAAACACAACAAAAATAAACTTTGTGAATTGTTGAACAGCCAACTGTTGTTTATTAAATAAAAGCAAGGAACTACGGTCCTTGCGGACCAGTAGTTTTGCTACTTGCCGATAGAGGCATACTAATCACCGAACTTTCTAGACAAAATAAATAATTTAATTTAAATATTACTTACGAGTTGAAAGATATGTTTATTCCATTTGATTTTGATGTGATGAGCAACAGATTTATTGACTAGGTAAATGATGTAAACTTGGAAAAAAAATAAAATAATATTAACTGTTCACCTATCTTGGTATTCCCGGCGTATTTAAAAATGGAATCATACTCGTAGTCTTGGATTAGTGCTTAATATTACGCTAACAGTAGGTACTCTGCGATTGGGGAACATCTCCCGGTACAAATTGATAGTACCCGGTAAGCTATCATTACATTAACACGAACCATATTCAAGTACTCTTCATTTGTGTACTGATAAGCCATACCTAATTAAGGGTCACACTCACACACGACAGATTAGGTATACTCGGAATATCGAACGCTAGGCGCACGCGCGGGAAAACACAAAACAGACGTCCAAACCATACGTTGGCGCTAGCCTACTGACCTAGTGACCTAGTAACGTGATTCGTCGATCGAATAAGCGATTAGCCGCGGGGCGGGGGTGCGGGTACTGGCAGCATAGTACAACACCGCGTCGCACGCGCCGCCGGCATGACTGGAAAAGTGACAACGCGTCTTTTATTTGAATTGAAATTTATGAAAATTTGGTCCAAAATTAAGTTCCTATTTTTTTTACATAATTCGAATGAGGATCATGTGCCGGGTATTCTCCTTGAATATTGATGGTAATTCACCAGTCACCCTGTATATATATATATATATATATATATATATATATATATATATATATATATATATTTTATAAAAAATATTGACCAACAATGTAAAAAAAAACAGTTATAGGATGTTCAAATAGTATGCTAGTGTTGAAACGATGATTAAAAATGCTTACTACTTACTAAGTACTCGTAGGTACCTACTCATTCAGCTTGCCATATGTCACTGGTTAAAGTTTTCCACGGTTTAACTGCTTTGACTGTGAAGGACTCGCTATAACTATGAGAGCGAAAAAATTGCAATTAATCTTAAAATTAGTTGATCTCATGATTAATTTAAAGCTGTTGGAATTAATCATCCGTTAGTTAGGTCTTTAATTAAACTAATTTTTTTTGTTAACTTAATCAGATGTAGGTTTCGTGCAACAGATAATCACGATTCTTGTGATTAAATTAGTTTAATAAACACTTAAATTTAAAATTTGTTTCGTGCAACTCGGCGTTAATATGGTAAAACGTTTTTCAAATTATAGAGTATTGCCATTGAAAATGAAAATATTTAGAAATATAAGAGAATTATGACGATGTGATGTCACTGAAGCCGCAAGCAAGAAGCTTGCGATATGATCAACTTAATTAACTCATATAGTTTCCAACTGATCGAGTATTTGAGACTCAGTAAAAGCAGAAGTCTGTATAGTCTATACTGGAAGGTAAAGTTTTAAATAAAAATATTTAATTTTTTTTATGGACAAAATTTCCTTTCATCTTTTTAACCTACCAAAAAATAAGTTTTTTTTTGGCTGTGCACAGCTATTTGTAGATTTCCGAAGTAGAAAATTGAAGCTCAGTACTATAATATAAATAGTTGTAGTTATGTGTTTGGGGTCGACAGGAATAGGGTAGCTGCCGTTGAAATGGAAGGATCCTTCGACCAGACGGGTGTGTGTCTGGTGGGCTACGCGCCACTTAACGCTTATTGTCGAGTTCTTGTATATATATTCAATCGCTTTGAAAACTTCGATAGCGGGATGTAGGATTCGTTAGTTTCTTCTAGTTCGTATATGGCGAGATAGATGTCGCTACATCACTCCCCCTCCGAGACCGGAGGTCGATAGCAGGTTGAGTCGTCCATACATCTTGTGATGCTTGCCGGGCCAGTGGAATGTTCCAGTGCGTCGGAACCAGATGCCGCATAGTTCACGGTGAGTCGGAACTGTCTGCTGTGATGCCCCAGTGAGTTGGGGTGGTGCAGTGCTGCGTAGTGGCTGGCTGCTGCGTCGACCAGGAGAGAAGTGCGTCTGTGCTAGCTGACCGGCCGATGTGCAGTGTGCTGTGCCAAAGTCGCTGAGGTGGCTGTGGGTGATGACCAGGAATGCGCGTCCGCTGCATGCTTGTGGTCAGGATACCCGTAGTAGCCGTGGATGCTGGCTCGCTGTACGACTCGCTGCTCGAAAGCTTGAGGAAGTGATGATGACGTCACGATGACGTAGCTTTGCGAAGGTTGCTGACGTTCATGCTCGGGGTCACCAGTTTGGGGGTAGTGAGGCTGTGCCATTGAAAAGTGAAATACTTATTTAGAAGCAACTTGAATTTGAAGATATACACCGTTAAAATCCATTAATAGAGTTCGACGACCGTTCTGGTGTAGTGGTGCGAGTAGTCGCCTGAAACCGCGCGCCGGAGCGGTTGCGGGTTCGATTTGTATGCACGTAAAGCCGTTGGTCCCGGTTTTTATCATAGATATCTGATTACGATCGTTACTCATGGTAGGAAATAATCCGCTAACCCGCAGTGGAGCAGCGTGGTGGATTAAGCTTCCACCCTTCTATATGGAGAGTCTATGGAGGTCTTCGCTCAGCAGTGAGTTGTTTACAGGCTGATACAGTACAGTACAGTACAATAGAGTTTAGATTAAGAAATCAAATTCTTAGTTGCTACTTACATAATGACTAGTTTTGAAGATAAATCTGGATTGCATATAAACTTTCAGATCCTTGTCTAAAATTATAATTTAATGCAAAGTCAGGTCGTATTTGAAACATTTAAACATCACGAAGAAAACTATAGAATTCAGAATCGTGGGAATTTTTAATTGCTATTACAATTTTTATCGTAAATTCTTAACATTTACATAGATTTATTACTTTTTATTCGTATCGTGAACATTAATAACGTAACAAGATTGTTTTTTTTTTATTTATTTGGTTTTTGTTAAAACAATTAACGAGACTTTTATATTTTTCTTAATGATTTATTCGTAGTAAAATAAATTTTATTAGATTTCATAGTTGTAGTAAGTCAGAAATGTATTA
The DNA here is from genome assembly GCA_036937285.1 of Euphydryas editha. NCBI lineage: Eukaryota > Metazoa > Arthropoda > Insecta > Lepidoptera > Nymphalidae > Euphydryas > Euphydryas editha. The sequence goes on along the minus strand of JAUPFZ010000004.1, from coordinate 20,372,564 downwards.
ATTGACTCTACGCTCGCTTTTACTTCCTAGGACTAATAAAAGCAGGATGCTTTTATATACCGACAAAATAAACAGCGACTCAGATTATTAATATTCTATTGAATAGTCTATAGAACGCAGTAAACCTTGTCAATTTTATTGTTTACAGTAAAACGATACGCCCAGTAAGCCTGACAAGTACAAGTAAATTAGATTAGCCCGCCAGTTGCGAAGTGGGCAGGCCAAGGGCTATTATATTTTATAAGTCATTATTTATTGTCGGCTTATTCCGAAGCCTTTAAAGGAGTCTGCTACATTTACCAGGTGAACAGGTTTTAACAATTACTGCAATTTTAACCTTGCTGTTTCGCACGTTTTTTTTTCTCGCTACAATGTTTTTGTAGTTTCTAAACGTTTATTTAGAAAGCAATTTACGCGAACGTTCAAAATTGTTTTTAATTTATTGAATAATTTAACGTAAATCAATCTTTCATCGTTACATAAAATATAATTATAGATACTAACTATTAAATTGTTTTTTTTTTAATTAAGAGGGGAAAGGAGTTTTATTTGTTCTCCAAATTAATTCGTTTTGAGAATTTTGAGGTTCGTTTCGTTCGAGTAATTATTTTATTAAATCAGTCGAAAACGAGAACTGATAGGGTAAATTAATTTTATTGCTCAATATAGTTGCTTCTTTCATATTAAATAGATGGTATAGAGATTTTTGCCTAAAAGTGGGACGTTAAAAGGCTGATCCAGTTCAGACAGTTTAATGTTCTGCATGGAAATTATTTTAGAAAACTTTGATGTTCGTTTTAGTACGAGTATAATTACTTTATTAAATATGTCGTTAACGAAAACTGTAAAGGCAATGCAAGGCAATTATATTGCACAATACAGTTGCTTCTTTCATATTAAATAGACGCTATTTAGGTCTTTGTCCAGCAGTGGGACGTTTTGGGCTGATTCAGTTCAGTTCAGACACTAATGTTCGATATGAAACACAACGATTATATGTCTCTTTAATGGCAGCCTTGTCAACAAAACAAGCGCCTAACAAACTACGAGTATTTGCCTTTAAGGGACAGCACTAATTCGAATTGAATATACTTCGTGAACTAATGTGGAGTATATTTACGATTAGTTTCGCAACCTATCGAGATCGTGATCGATTGGACCGTGAAAAGTAAGGTTTTAGCTTTTAAACTGACCCAATTGAAGCCATGTGTCGACACATTATGAAACAATTTAAAAACAACGTCGAATCGAATAACAAAAGAGGATCGTCTTTAAATAATTAGATCAAGGAATCTATTATCTTCCAATTTTGTTAATTAAATAAAATTGTTTTTTTATGTAGAAAGGTGAATTTATAATTTCGATAATATACCATTAACGACTGCTAAGTAAACGTCAATTTGTCTCGACCTTGCTTCCCACTATCTGTTGGAAATTCGTTGGCCAACCCATTGTGACCGATACTGATCTACAAATCGAGGAATTTGTTACTGTAATGCGCCTATTGAAGTAATTATTGATTACAATGTATCTTGACATGTATCTGTCAGTTATAATTTGCAAAAGTTGTGGGCGAAAAAAAAATTTCCTACGATTGGTTCACATTAAAAAATCTGCTCATTTCTAATAAAGCTATCCTTGGTTTTAAAGTTTATATTTATTATAGATGAAAGGAAAATAAAATAGTTGAACATTTGAGAATATTTAAAAAAAAATGCAACACACTTATAATGTTTAAAATATTCTTTATAAAAATGTATTTAAGGTTGAAAATCGACTGATCCTTAAGCAGTCTTAACCAACCGTTCTTATAACAACGTCATTACGAACCATCTGAGCAAATAAACACAGCCGATATATTATTTTGAACCATTACAAATTTTCTTTGCATTCCGGCGAAGGAAATTCCATTTGTTCAATGACATGACGATATATTGAGAACGACTTTAAAGTATTGAAATGTGTGAAAGAGATAAAAAAAATGTATTGTTCATAATTTAAAGGGCCTTCGAACACATTTTGTGGTTTCGGTAATCCCACATTTTTTCAAGTCGATGCATAGTCGATGGGTTAAAAATGGTGTTGACGATTTAAATAAATTTATTTTTAGATGTAAAATAAATTGCTATTATTAAGCGAGTCCTACTATTAAGCGAGTCTTTTCATCTACCATGATGACATACGGATCTGAGACGTGGTCTCTGATTATGAGCCTTTTATAAACAAGCTACAAGTCGCACAGCGTGCAATAGAGAGGGTTATGCTTGTCGTTTCTCTGCGAGATCGAATCAGAAATGATGAGATCCGTAGACGAACGAAGGTTGCCCAACGGATTTGCAAGCTGAAGTGGCAGCGGGCAGGGCACATAGCTCGTAGAACTGACGGGCGACGATGAAGCAGAAAGGTTCGCGAGTGGAGACCACGTACCAGCAAACGCAGCGTCGGACGGACATCCGCGAGATGGACAGATGACTTGAGGAAAGTCGCTGGAAGCCGTTGGATGGAGGCTGCTTTGAACCGGTCGCTCTGGAAGTCGATGGGGGATGTCTACGTTCAACAGTGGAGCCATTGGATATGGCTGATATGATGATGATGATAAAGTAAATCTTATATATAAGAATTTTGAAAGACGCATCAACACATGCAAATTGGACGATAAAATAGAATAAATATAGAAAACACACGTTAAAAACTAGGTAGTTATATTTTTGCAATAATCAGGAATTGTGTTTAAACTACTTAGACTTCTGTTTAAAACAAGTATGCTGAATTTAAAAAATCAAAAAACCCGACTGCGTAAAATACTCTTATTATAAACTAAAAAGAATAAAACAATTTACTAGCTTTCTTTTGATACCCATATTGGTACAGTAAGAAAAAAAATTCAACTCCCCCCCCTCATTCCGCCATTTGCGGGCGCCATTTTGAAAATTTATATAGCCTATGTCACTACTACAATTTAGACAAATCCAACGACACCTCATATGTCAAAAACCGTCCAACCGTTTGAGCTGTAGGGCGTGCCAAAGAAATGGACATACATACATACATACATACAGACATACATACATACATACATACATACATACATACACTCGAAAAACATAACCCTCCTTCTGTCGCAGTCGGGTAAAAAGCTGTTGACTAATGACCTAAGCTAAAACAGACAAAGGATCAAACAGGCAGTTCATTAACTTTAGCTGGAATAAACCGCAGCAATATTTAATAGGCAAAACGGGTTTGTTTATAAATAATTGATTTTCTATTGTTGTATGTATTACCCTGCGAAGAAATAGTACTCACTACTACACAGTGAACAGAAATAGCAATGAATGAAATATTTCCGTTTGAAATTCAAAACCTTGTGATTGTTTTACATTCAATTGTGAATTGAGTATGCAACAGGATGTATTAATAAAAGGCGTCGAGTTTATTAGAACACGTGACATGTGTATTTTTTATTTACTTCAGTATTTGTGACCGTTGCAATATTATGCAAAACGATGTATGCTCAACTTTTTTTTAACAAAGATGCAGATAGCAAAATACACCATCCTAGTATATTTTTGTCATTTAAATTTAACTTAGAATTTAATAATTTAATTCCAGTTAAAGAGTGATCAAATTCAAAAACTACAATTCAAATTTATTTTTTATTTGACTTAAAACGACGTATTTGTAACGAATTCCGTTTTTATCAATTTTGTGGTTTCAAGCGATAAATCACGAGATAGATCGCACGTCTTTAGGGTTTCCTAAAGATAACGTGTGATAAAGGTTAAAAAAAAATCAGCAACCTTGCTTAAAATGCCAACAAATATTTTCGGTTAAAACCAATAATTTCCCATATTTAAGACGAAATTTTTATTGTTCTTGTTTTAGTATTTTATGCAAAGTTTAAAAAGAAATCAAACAACTATTGTTAAATGGGAATATATTGTTATTTATTATAACATAATATTAGATGATATAATATATAGAACCTGATGTAGGCCAGAAAAAAATGATAAAAAGAGATAAAATAAAGTTATCTTCATTATGAACACAAAAGGTGTAAAAATCCACGTTATAATGTTAATTTTCACGCATGAAAAATATGTTCGTGTACTAGAAATTAACATAGTAATTACTCTGAATCTGAGTCATGATGTAAGTTCGTTGATGTTCTCATTATCCGTCTATATAAAGACGTGAAATGATCGATACGTGACGCGGCTGTTGTTTTTTTTTAAATTTATTATCAAATTATAAATCGTAAACGAAACGTAAGTCAAATTTATGATGTCATAATGTCATATCAATGTACAGTCACAAGTTGCTTTAAAATGGGATAATTTATTTTCCAAGTTTATTCAGATTTTAATTTCTCTTAATTTTTTTTGAGTTTGTATTATTTTCATTTTTAGATAAATTTTAACAATTGCTTTTTATGATGCGGTCAACCGATACTAAACCTGTCAAACGAGTTACCGGTATATCTGCTATCACTTCCAATGATTGCTTGTCATTATTTTAATGGTTCGCATAAACCGTGTGTAATTTTAAGTTTTTATATTTGTTGATTTTCTCTTCATCACTTAATAATGAAATATTAGACGCTTTATGCAATTTAGAGGTCACTGGTGCCAATTTTATCATATTTATTGCACTTCGCTTCTATCTCTTCATACAGGCTTTAAGCATTTCGAAGTATCAAACATCTAATTATAGAGTTTTTGGAGACTTAATTATACACGGCTACGTCCGCTAACTATTATTATGACCGCAATACATTTGATCAATAATCATAAACTTAGAACATTCAAAACAGAAACTCAGCAGAGTATATTTAGTGCAGTTGATTTACCGAATGAAAGTTTCATCAAATAAATGACGAATTGAAAAACAAGTAGTTGCTATATTTCGCATATGAACGTTGTGCATTGAATTTCATCACTAAGCAGGTGTTCTGGTGAAATGTCCAAGTACGAGCGCGTCACGCATCGGAGAAAGTGTACTACAAAACGTACCTGTGACTGGTCTTCAATTGGGTTACGACCTCGAAATTCAACGGCCACGGGCCTTCTTTTTTTCGTATCGCGAACCGACTCTTCCGAACCGGTTGAGAACGTCCCATACTGGACGCGAACCGATATAAATCACGCCACGGATTCCGTAAGTAGTCTGTTTGAGAGCGATTGTAAAAGAGTTTCATTATGTAAATCGGATGACCGTTGAAGTTCAAATAGGCTTTCTAGATGCAACTCGTATTTCTAAACGTCGTCTTTTTATTAAATGAGTATTTTTTTTATCATAATATTTTGATAAATATTTTAGGCTAAATGCTTTTATTATCAGTGTATTATTACTTACCGTATTATAATAAAGTTTATATTTTTACTTTGACCTCTAAAATTATATCGCAATTATCAAAGTGCAAACAATTGCACCTTAAAATGATTAGATACGTACTTTGTATTAGGTAAGTTATTAAGGTTAAGCCTTCATCATATAAATATTATCTACTGTTAATATGTGATGTCGTTGTTGTTTTAGATGGCTGAATTTATCTTGTAACAGATATTGCATGACAATATTAACAATATTTTCATTGCTCAATATCAGTGGTTTAATACAGGATTTCAGATAAGTTGGGACGCGACTTGCGTTTTCTAGAACATTTTGTTTCTGCCTTAAATTTTTTATTACGAAAGTTTATTTTCGAAACAAAAAAAATATATATATCTTCTTTATATGGTAGCTGGCTTTAAAATATTTAGCAAATCGTTTCAACATTTAAAATTTTATCTAAAACGCAGTTTTGAAACTTGTTTAAAATAATTTTATTAATGGTTGAAATATCTAGAGCTTTAAAATGTCTGATGATTTTTCAAGGTATCGAATTTTATATTCGTGATTTGCAATAATTTATTTTGTTTATACATTATAATAATGTATAATTACAAATACTTATATGTTTCTATTCTTTAAAACGTTAATATGTATGTTATATGTATGTATGTTGTTATATGTATGTATGTTGTATAGTTGTTTTGTTTGTTTGTTTGTTGTATTTGTTATATGTATGTATGTTGTAATAGAAATATAATAATTTTTATTTATGGTTGTTATTATTGTTATTTATTTGTCAAAAATAATTAAAGAGAAATTGTAATATACTGAGACATAATGAGGAAAAAGAACATAATTATATTTTTATTTTATATTGTCTGATTGATTCTGAAGGAAATTATAGAACCCTTGTGACAATTTCTGACAAAAATTGCAATAAGTTTGAATTGGACCTAGATACCTACTTGTTATCAAAAAATTATTATTTTTCATTTAAATCTCCTTTTAGAGCAAACACCTGTTTTATCTGAATAATGAAAGCTATCTATAGTCCAAAACATCTTAATCAAGGAAATATTTGATAATTATTGTTGCTAATGATATATTTTCTTTGTTACAAGATCTTAAATAATGCATCCAGTTTTTATATATTAAAATAACGGCTACTATGATCATTTAAATGAAATTATTTCTTTATAGGCACTTTGCTTCATCCATACATTTCATGCGTAATACATTACTTAATTTAATACATATTTATTTCTCAATAACAAAAATCAAAGCATAAAGGCCTTAAATTGTTTTCCTACTATACTGTACCTACTTTATTGTACCTACTAGATAATCAAATTGTACAAAATTCGTATGGAATCGTGCCAATAGTAAGTAAAATACATACAGATACACAGATAGTCCATGAAAATCGACAGTTAAAAGTATCACAGCTCATTATAAAAAAAAATAAGAATTATTAATGTTAAATTAAAACTGCTATTTTAACAAATTATTTTATTATCATGTAACTATTAGCTCTTATAATTTAAATATAAATAAATTGTTTCAATGTTGTTTACCAATGTTGAAACCAAATTCAAAAAAGTGACCAAAATTCAAATATTTTTACATAAATATAAGTAAATAAATGAAACGATAGTAGTTAATTAAAAAATTAAAATTATTCCTACCTTGAATGTTTCGGTAATCCGCGTTTAAGAAGTGCTGACTTTGAGGACACAATATTTTAAAAACACATCAACAATAGCACTACACGCAAAGTACCAAAGTTCCAAGAGGACAGTTTACATAGGCTTAAAAAAAGAAACAAAAATACTCAAAAAGTATTGAAAAGCCGCACCGAACAAAAAAAAGTTAAGTTCAACATTCTTTATGGAATGCTTGCATTTCAACTCGCCGAAGTCTCGAACGGCCAAAGATTATTATACCTGGTTTTTTCAAATAAACACTTATTCAAATCTGCACCACACAATTTACGAATTGAACGAAATAAAAACACCGTAACTAAGAGTTGGAAAAGTTTGTTTCATCGTTAACTGTCTGTCACTTAACGGAGCACACCGCGACACACGCCTGCTCTACCCTGCAGCTCTAACCAATATGGCGCCGGCGAACGAACGCAAGCCGCGTAACGAACGAACGGCGAAGGGTGATTGGTGAACGAAAACAAAACTGAATGAAGACAATTTACAGCTACGCAAAGTTAGCACCCCATGGAAGGATTTTTGAAATCAAAATGACTTTAATCGATAGGTCTACGTTAGGTCTGTATAGGTCCACCAAAATTTTTGTTAGGTCGCCTATTTTTTTTAATAAATATTTTTAATAAATAGGTCTATTTTTTCAACAAAAAAAAAAGACCTAACAACCTATCAATAATAGGTTATTAGGTCTTTTTTTAGGTTGTTAGGTTTTTTTTTTTTTTTTTTTGTTGAAAAAATAGACCTATTTATTAAAAATATTTATTAAAAAAAATAGGGGACCTAACAAAAATTTTGGTGGACCTATACAGACCTAACGTAGACCTATCGATTAAAGTCATTTTGATTTCAAAAATCCTTCCATGGGGTGCTAACTTTGTGTAGCTACAATTTACATTTTTTATAAATAAAATTTTAAATTATAATAATTTTTAAGTCTTTTTATAGCTTTATATTATTAAAAAGGATCCCTCTTAATATTTAAATTACAATATTTTTTACAAAAAATAAATAAATAAATAATTAAAAATTATAATGTTGGTTGATTTGTAAACAACTAAAAATAAAAAAAATAAATGTCACATTCTTGACACGATAAATAACAACAATCAAATTTGGAGATATACGTACATGGCTTAAATTGCAGGATTAATATTTTCTTACAATTTATATGAAATTATGAGTTAATATTTAAATTTATAGTAGAATAACTTTCAAACTATGGCGTTGGACTTAGTCAGTATTGCGCAGCCTCATTACATACCTGGGTTTGTACTACCTACGAATTTATTATTATTAAAAAAAGACATCTATTACTTTAGTGTGTTAGAGTGTATGTTTACATAAAATATGGAACCACAAGAGCTATAACGGCCCAGAGATCGAAACCGACGACTTAGTGTTTCAAACTCGGGCTAGCACCGACGAGATTTTCAGTCCTGTTCTTTGATGTTAAGCACGCTCTACACTCCTGCCGAGACGTCTTGGCCAAAGGTTTTGCCGAGACCAGCCGAGACACAAATGTAGGGCGAGACCACGGCGAGACTTGCCGAATAGGGCCTCTACAAGTCTACACTCCCGTATTCGGCTAGTCTCGTGTAGTTTTGCCGAGAATGAAGAGCGCGTTTAATACAGGCGCAGAGTCAAAATAATACATGTTATGACATGTATTATAATATGTGTTGTGTTTGCCCGGTCGGAAATATTTCTTATTATTTTTACTCACCGAAACTACCGAAACTGACGGATAATCCAAAATATTTTTTTTATCCGTAACCCCGAACTCGAAATCGATATGATATTATTCATATATCTAATTCGATAATATCTAGATACGAAATTTCAAATCCATAACATCCATGCAATATACCAATTGACTAACAGAGCAATTACAAAGTTTTACTCTACTAAAAAAAAAAAAAAAAAAAACACCACGCGACTGCTGAAAGTCAACTTAAGTCCGATCACGCGGGAGGTGTGTTATAAAAAAAGATATTGTCACAGATGATGACGAAAATTGAGTAATATTAAATAAAAAATAAAAAATGACCAGAAAGAAAACAGAATACCAATTGTGATTTATTGATACGAGTATTATGCTTGTCACCGATCCCGAGATAAATGTCCTTTAAATGGGCGTGTTGCGAAAATTCGATTTATCTTTTCGATTTCTTAACTTCAGTAATTTTGAAGTGTACTATAAAACATTCGTCCTCGCATGTCTCATATGACAGGATGTCATTTCCAATTAACATACATTTAATATATAATTATTGTATGCGTATGATTAATGATTTAACATATGTATAAGTATACGGGAGCCGTAATGGCTCAATGGATTTAATACATGAATCAATACCACAATTGCGGGTTTAAATCCAGGCAGTGATTATTACAAGAGCAACAATTTTTTTTTAAATTCATGTTTTGCCCAGTTTTAAATGAAATATGTACATTGTGAGGAAACCTATAATTATGTTTCGGAATACTGGGATAGTTATACCTACCCATACCTGATTAAATACTTCATAAGCCTGAGTATATAGTCAGTAAATCAGAGTAACAGTTACAGGTTAATACAATATATGTATATGAATGTTTGTATGTATTTATGTATGAAGTGTGTATGTAGAATCTATTTTTCTTATAAAGGTAAGTAATGAAATTTAATTTATATAAAAACACAGTTACACGGGTCACTGTCCAGAATATAAGTATCGTATTGGTGATACATATGGATCTACAACCCACAAGATACTTCTGGACCCCAGCGTTAATCACTCTGAGAGGCTGGTTTTATCAGACAGAACTGCTGATGATTTCCAGGTACGTAAAATTAAAATGTAAACGCTTCACTCACTCAACTCACTCAAAGGTCCTCAGCAGAAATTAAATACTATGTCCAGGGTCCTGGTCGGTAACACACATAATAAAAGCACATACTTTATGATGTATACTAACATTTATTATGAGCTGGTATCGTACCCGCGACGTTAGTGTAATAGCTAGTTTCTATAACCACTGGGTCAACACCTCGTCAAATTGTTTCTCAGTATTCATGTGACTTTGAGTTTAAATAAATAAATTTTTCTTACATTTCTTCTAAATTAAATATGACAAATAATTTTGTCTGTACCTCGAAAATTACTGTTAAAATTATTGAATTTTCACTTATCGGTTATATGAAAAAATTACATTGTAAATTCTTTGAAATATTTTACGACAAGAATCATAAGAAACTAGCAAACCCGGCGAACTCCGTTTTGCCACCAGATGGCTTCGTTTTTTGTAACATTTCGTTTGGGGATTAAAAGATGAAGTAGTACATGCTATGTATCAGAGATGGCGTTGTATGTGAAAAATGATTTTCCCTATTTTCCTGCTTTTCTGTTGAAATTTTTCCTGAATTTTGTTTGCTATAATCCTCACGGAGCCCGAGACCTTTCCAACGAATGCAAAACCGTGGAAATCGGTTCGTGCGTTCTGGAATTATGGCGTCAGGAAGGAAAACCCGACTTATTTTTATATTATAGATAAGAAATATTTATTTGTAAAACTATGTATTAGAAAATTCATCGGAATCTTTAAAATCTGTTGAAAACAAAATCTTATTTTATTTTAAAGATGTAAATAAATTCAAAACTACTGCAATAATCTTTTGTGGTCTCGTACACAAATAATAAGGATACAGTAGTAAATATAAATGAATAATTAATGTAAAACTGATTTTATTTTATTTATTATTTATTTAATATATTTAATGTACACATAATAGGAATACAATATTTTAAAAGATTTTTAACAAATGAGCGATGGCGGCCTTATCTTATTGTTAATGATAAGACCGTCATTGCACGCAGTTTCTTACAGGCAACCTTGACAGGATTTAGTAGGTAAAGTAATAGTGGTTTATGCAAATAAAGTAATGTGGAATGAAATGAAACTTGAACCATTGTCTATTATTTATTCTAAATAACGGAATATTTCGTGTGCCACATATGTTATAAAACAATGTCTTCATCGTTTTATGATTTCAACTTAAACGAAGCAATTATATAAGTGATGTTTCTACATTTTAATTTTTAAGGTGCTCTAAATTGTAATACAAGGGTTATGACATCTTTGTACTTGAGCACGGAACCACGGAGATTGACTTTCGAAATTCTTACATACGAATTTCGAGATGGTTATCGGTATTTTGCAGTGTTCAATTTTTTTCTTATCAGGTATATCGACCACCGCAGACTGACGTTGATGTCGTGAACGCGAGGTTCCGCAACGGTGACCCAGTGTACAAACATCCCATGATACCAGGATATGAAGGTAAGATAAAGATCGTACAATGAAATTAATAATACATTAGCATCGATTTATTTTCAAGTACGGCTATTGACTTATTTTCAGTGTATAGATAGTATTATTTAATATATAACTTGACCATTTTTTCAAATCAACAAAGTAAAATATTAAATATTCAGGAACAAATTATTCAAGGTGTTATGAACAAAATTGATTGATGCTAACCACCAGGGCCGGCTTAAGGGGTGTGCGAAGTATGCAGCCGCACACTCGAGCTTTTTGAGAGGGCATACAATTGGCGCATAAAAGGGGCATAAATTTATCCTAGGGCCATCCATAAACATCCTTAATATAAGTTTTGCACACTCGTCATTTTCGCCTTAGGCCGGCCCTGCTACCTACCACCTACATACCTATGTCACAAGATAAGGTATCATAACAACACGAATGCAAACACTTAACATCACGGATTTGATGTCATTGATTTAAATATTTTGCTCTTTGATAATAAAAGGCATACAATCCGATATCGTCAACGCTGAAGCAGTGGCGACTATAGGGGTTGCGAACGGGATTCAGGGCATAACTTTTTTCTTTCGCCGACACGTTAAATGACACATGTATCACTACTTATCAGACCAATCCAACCTTTTTTAACAGATTTCAAAAAAGAAAAAGTTCTAAAACCGCTTTTTTTTTGTTTGCTACCTCAGAACTCTGTTATTTATGAACATATTGAACAAATTATTAATTTATTTGGGAGAGTTAACTCTCATTTTTACCCGACTGCGACAGAAGGAGGGTTATGTTTTTCGAGTGTATGTATGTATGTATGTATGTATGTATGTATGTATGTATGTATGTATGTATGTATGTATGTATGTCCATTTCTTTGGCACGCCCTACAGCCCAAACGGCTGGACGGTTTTTGACATATGAGGTGTCGTTGGATTTGTCTAAATTGTAGTAGTGACATAGGCTATATAAATTTTCAAAATGGCGCCCGCAAACGGTGGAATGAGGGGGGGGGGGTTGAATTTTTTTTCTTACTGTAGCAATATGGGTATTAAATGAAAGCTAGTAAATTGTTTTATTCTTTTTAGTTTATAATAAGAGTATTTTACGCAGTCGGGTTTTTTGATTGTTTTAATTAAGCATACTTGTTTTAAATATGTTTAACATACATACTCTTCTTTTGGCATAAATTAGGTCGACTGAATAAAATTACCTAAGAAAAATACACATGTTTGTATAGTTAATTTTTTGTAAGTAATGTTATTGACTGTATGAAACTAATCCAAATAAAAGAGTAGGTACCTAGTTGTTGCGATTTGCGATTCATTCCATCCATCAACCATTCATTTATCTTCTCAAACTTTCGAATTTATAATATCAGTAAAAGTTGCGATACTACGAGTATCATATCGTACAATAAGGACCAATGTTTAATTTTTGTTTCTAATCACGAACTCGTTAACTGGCTCTAAGAAAATTAATTCAACGAAAATCTAGTAACAACTTTAGTTTTTATCAGATATTTAGTATAGTATAATATTCTGAGTACATTTCGTTATTCTCTATAGGTTCGAATTTCGCCCGCAACAACTACATGAAAAATTATCCACCGCATGAACGTAGGCCTCCCCCTTCATTTCTGGGGATTTTTGCCAATACCCGCCACGCTTGGCTGGCGTGTTGGCGAGCACAGTGTGCACCTGCCTTAACGGCAGGATGGTGCACAGTTGTGCACTACTATGGCCTTAGCACAGAAATAGTAAATTACTATTTCTGTGGGCCTTAGTCACCTTTTACGGCATCTCAGTAAGAAAGAGGTCGGAACTATTCTTCTGACTTCTCTGTTGGTCACCACTCACCGCACGGCGCTATGTATATATTATCTAATAATATATGAGTTTATTACGCAATCAAAATGTTCCACGAAATCTCATTTAGGATACACAAAGATAACGATAAGTGGACATCGTGTTGCATTACTTAATCTTCTTGACATGAATTTATGTCAAATATTTTGTTTACTGAAAACATATGAACGATGGGACTAGTAAGTGAAATAATGTTTAGTCATTTTCATCATTTATTCAATTCGTATAATTTTAAGAATACTTAAATATTGCTTACTATTGGAGACGTCTTTTACATATTTGGGTTTGGGTACTTTAGAAAAACAGGCGTCTTCGGCGGCTTATGATAATGGGGACCTTATACCTACATATATTCAGTAAATTTGTTTTGCTTGTATTTCTGTAAAATAGACATAAATGTCAGCAGTATTGGTTATCGAATGTGGCAGGAGCTTGAGGATTCTTCGCTTGTAGGGTTTCTTTTACCCACAGCACCTAGTGAATAAGATTACCATGATTACCATGATATAAGATATACCATGACACACCATTAACAAATATCGAAAATTCTTCATATTTTAGACTTAACATTGAATTATTATACTAATTATTTTATACTATTACTAAATCGAGAATATCATAATGAGTATATTATGGACTAGCTGCTGCCCGCGACGTCGTCAGCATGAACGCTATTAGATTACACGTTGTTACAGAATGTGTTGAAGAAATAAAGGTTAACTGCTCGTTCCCCGTAGGCGATAGAGTGATAATATGTAGCCTATATGTTGACTCGACTTCTTAAAATATTCCTGCCAAATTTGAAGAAAATCCATGCTTTAGGTACTTTTTGAGTTTATCCCGGACATACATACAGACAAACAGACAAAAATTGTAAAAACTATATTTTTGGCTTCGGTATCGATTGTAGATCACACCTCAAGTATTATTTTAAAAAAATATTCAATGTACAGTTTTGACCTTCCTACCGTTTTATTATAATATGTATATAGATGGAATTATGTAGTATGTATGTATTTATATATGTATTATTAGATATTAGTGTATTATGCGATCATGGAATTTTTCTAAAAATCTTTATTAAACATGATATAACTCCCAAAGCACTGAATCACAGTTGTTTCTGTGTAAAAAAATCATTAACGAATCTGTTTTGTGGTTAAAATAGGTGTAACCAACTAACCAGTGAATAAATTATGATATATTTCTTCGAAAAGAACCTTCATGCACAGTTGAGAATACTCATTACACATTTATATTACCGAATATTTTTATTTCTTGGAATAAAACTTGAATATATAGTACAGGTCTAAAAAGATGGTTTACCAGAACTAGATTGATATAGGGTTGCATTAGCCCCTCAATGGTATGAAAAAAGATATTTTTTTGCAGCGTTTTTTGTTATTCTGAAACAAGTAAATGAAACTCATCTTAATATTTTAATATTTCTGTCATTAAAAGGGGATAACTGACTCAGTCTGTAAGCTTCTCACTGCTGGGCAATTCATGGAGAATATTAGAGAATGGTTAATCCACCATGCTGCTCCACTGCGGGTTGGCGAAGAATTTTGCCTACCATGAGTTACGATCGCTATCAGACGTTCATAATAATAACTGGATCGACGGCTTTACGTGCTCTCCGAGGTACGGTGGGGAGACCCACAACGATACCCAGATCGGAAACAAATATTTGTACAAATACAAATATATGCCCCAAGCGGGAATCGAACCCGCGACCGCGGTCGTTAAGGCGACTACTTGCACCACTACACCAGAACAGGAAAAACACGAGGGTGAAAAACTCTCACTTTCAAGTGTACAGAATTTAATATAAAACCTTTTTTTGACGCAAGAACTTTATTCACGACCACAGTACATGTAAGAATCTTAGAATCATCTAAGAATCTGTTTTGTTTAAGAAGTACTAAAATATCGTAGGTCGTAGGTTCTTTAGTGAAATAAATAAAAGGTTGTTTTTGATGCCAACAGTTTACTGTCTATAAATAAACACCACCTAAGGAGTTAGTTGCGTGATGTGTCGTGTGTTGTGTTTTCTTCAGGCTAGAATAAGGGAAGGAACATATCAAATGTCTTTTGATGAAATTATGTGTTTTCAAGGTCATTAGTTATTCTATCCATGCATGTGTAATGAGTTATAATAATATAAAATTTCAAGCGATTTTTTTAGCTGTCTGCCTTGTTTGAAATAAACTTTGGCTTAATAATTCCTTACGTGTATTTACAAATTTTAACGTGGCGATAACTGAACTGGTGAGACACGGTCTAGACGTTGAACGTTGCAACAAAACGCGATGA
Organism: Euphydryas editha; assembly: GCA_036937285.1. NCBI lineage: Eukaryota > Metazoa > Arthropoda > Insecta > Lepidoptera > Nymphalidae > Euphydryas > Euphydryas editha. The sequence continues at coordinate 20,357,020 of JAUPFZ010000004.1, read as the reverse complement.
ATCAGTGTTTACTAAGCTGACTCACGTAGCTGGACCGGTCAGAATGTCTTAATTTCCTGAGATTATACCTGACATCTTGTAATAATCTCCAAATGACCCATTAAATAGTGTAACATTAAAGATATATAGTGTTATCATTGTACCATTAGGGAAAACTTTATTTACGAGTAAATATTAATTTTTAAGCTTGTTGTTAATTAGTGACACAGTACAGTAGTTATAGAAGTATATTAGGTGTAATCATGATTAAATAAATTGCTAATATAGGTCGTCCAATGTTAGATATACCTTCCTGAATGTATCTTCAACGTTCACGGTTAGAAATCAACGACATGCCGTTGCTGTATCTTCTTTCTGTCTAGATTGTGGTCTCCAGCTGCGTTTTCCGATACGGGGTTGCAATTGAAACACCTTGGGTCCCCAATGACTGTAGGTTCTTCAAATTATATATTCCTCTCTTCACTAATCGTCCGTTCGCGTGTCACAGGGCTGTATCTTTAGGACCATATTAGACTTTTGAGATTTATATAGTACTGTACTATACAGCCTATAAGGATCCCAAGGCTGGGCAAATATCTCTTCTTTTATAAAATGTTATTGTTGGAGTTTAATCGGCCACGCTGCTTAATGCGGATTTTTTATATGACGTGATATTTTTTAACGTGTCACTATATTAAACTTGATTCGATTAAGGTTGATGACCATATATAGAATCCAGTTACAGAATACTGATACAGTGAAGTCATGATATAAAACAGTAATAATGTAAACTTTGTGGATTGCAATCTTGTGTAATATTACACTTGTAAGTTTGTCTATAACACATAGTTTTTCTTTGTATCCTTGTAGTTATCAGGCTTGTGCAACGAAATATTTCCGGTAGGATAAAAATGATCCTTAAAAATTATTTCTAAAGTAAGATAACTAAAATACTACTACTAGTTGTTGTACTATTCGACCATAATTTAAAATTTCGATTTATTTGTATCTTTATTTATTGTGTATCTTTGACTTGTGAATGTGGAAAATTCCATTGCTTGTCAGGTTTATTGATAGTTAAGGACTTTTCATCGTTTTTAGAATTTTTCTCAATAAATCTATCTAGACTTGAAGCATTATTCAAATTTAACGTTTTATTCCCGAAATTAGCGCATTCTGATAAACTCTTCAGATTCAAGTGCACTACTAAGTTATCTGTTAAAATAGTTCTATGTACGTAAATGACATAAAACGATAGTTTTATAACTTCGTAAGAAACCTACTCTAACACCAAATTGGATTCACTTCGATTATGCAAGAAGCTATGGAAACAGTTCCTGGAATCTCCACAGGTAATCTGATTTAACTTTATGCACTTGTACATAAAGGCAGAACTGTTTTACGTAAGAAGCGTTAACTACTAAAAACCGAATACGCGATGACCATCGTTAAAAATAGTTTTATTTTAAATATGATTGTATACCTATCTTTTTATTTTTTAAAATTTCTTGTGCAATGTGTTTTGACTTAGATTTAATTTTGCTAGCACTGGAACTATGAAGAAAATATGTTCAAATAAACATTTGTTACTTTCGTTACGTTCAACTACAAAACCTATGACGATATCTGGCCCTGGTCACGCACAACATTCGCACTTTGAGGTCTAATAAAAAGATTGTTGAGCTGAAAGAGAAAATTACATGCGGTATATTTTGTTTATCTAAGCCTGTAACATGATCTACTACCTGAAGGATGACCAACAGTCCGAAGGAGGTGTCGGGTTTATGGTCCGCGAATCAGGGCCGCAGGCTGGCGACGGGATGTGGGACTCGCTGACACAGCAGAACGTGACAGAATAACACACAATAACATAAAACTCAGTGGTGCCCTCAACGTCATAGTTGGGCGCCACGGGACATGGAACCGTGACACCCCGACGTTTTGCCCGCTTATGAGGGCCGCCTTCGTCTATAGAGCGCTCGCGGGCACCGAGAGCGTTCTATTGCCCTAGTGGCGATCGGGAAGATTAAGGTGCCATCCCAATTTATTAAGGAGGGTGAAGAAGCGCGTAGCGGCGTCTTCTTCCCCGCGGTCGTCTCCTGCGGAGCGGGTTAACGTTAGCGTCTACTTCACGCTCCCGCTCCGTGGCTCCTTCAATGCCATGATCTCCTCGCTGAAGGAGGCCACGGCCGACCAGCACCTCTCGCTGCCGAGAATGCAGCGGGCCACGCTCGATAGCGAGAGATCTCCGCCTATCACGGCCACCAGAGACAGTTGTATACCGCAGTCAAAGAGTCTGTTCATAACTCGGCTGAAGATCTGATAGCCGAGCTTACCCGACATTAGGGAGACCCGGAAGTAGGGAGGTAGAGAAGCTTTACGAACAGTTGTATACCTCGTTCAACCAATGTGTTCGTGACTCGGTCGAAGATCCAAGAGCCGAGTTTACCCGAAATTATTCCGAAGATATCCCAGATATCAGCTTTCACGAGATTAGTGTGGCTTAAAAATAATAAGGCACCGGACAAGGGCGGTATTACGTTAGAGCTTCTGAAAGCAGGTTGAACAACAGTACTTAAAACCTTCAGAGGCTTTTTAATGTCATTTTGCTTGAGGGCTTAACGCCGGAAGCTTGGAATAGAAGCGTGGTGATGCTCTTCTTCAAAAAGGGCGATAACACCTTGTGGAAGAATTACAAGCCTATTTCGCTTTTTCGAAAAGGCTATAGTAACATAAATCAATAGATACAAAAGACCGAAGAGTATAATCAGCCATCGTGCTTATCATTTCTTTTTTTATAGCAAGATATCTCATAAACGGCGAGTACATCACTCAACTTCTATTTCCCGACGATATCGAATTCGAATGAGAATCATGTACCGAGTATTCTCCTTAAATATTAATAGTGACTCTCCATTCATCCTGTATATATATATACACATATTATATGTATTCTCAATCTCTTTTTTTTATTATTATTATATTTTTTTACAGTGTAGGATTTCATGCTAACTAATACTAGACTTATTTTAGTAGTAGTTAGCTATAAATAAAATAGTAAACAACTATGTCCTCGCACCGATATAGGGTACGTTCGCGGGCCCTCTTCTAATTGATAATTCATCACTTTTATAGGATTTTTTTATCTATGCATTCCCAGACCACATGCGCGGAAACGGAAATGGGACATGCGCAATAGTTTTTTATTTATCAGTTTTTAATAAAAATAATAAGTAGTGAATAAATGTTAGAAGATAATTTTGTTTATTATCTTTTATGAACAATAGCAAACAATTATTTACTAAAGTTCGACAGTTAAATTCAGTTTTTGATTAAAGAAGTATCATTTCCGCGCATGTGGTCTGTGGAATGCATAGATAAAAAAATCCTATAAAAGTGATGAATTATCAATTAGAAGAGGGCCCGCGAACGTACTCATATTTGCACAACTTATCGAGCACACTCTCAAATGACGGCGGTATCTCTGTGATGAATCGCCATCTTGAGACTGTGCTTGAGGATTTCCTTGTCTGTGGTCCCCGCTGCCCTCACCACAAAGCGACCGATTGCGTCATCGCAGTGATCGGTGTACGTGTGTAATAGACACAAGTGTGCAAGTTGAAGTTGTAGTGGGCAGGGTAGGTCCATAGGCCCTTCGCGAGATGGACTAACGACTTGAGGAGAGTCGCTGGAAGCCGTTGGATGGAGGCTACTTTGAACCGGTCGCTCTGGAGGTCATAGGGAAGGCCTACGTTCCGCAGTGGACATACAATAGCTGATGTGATGATTTAAATTATCATTAATTAACATCTTTGGTCTTTTATAACACCGTACCCAATTTGTTTTTGATATAAAAAAGTACTTTTTTTAGAAACCTGCTTCATTTATGATTTCTATCTTTTTTTTTTTAATTCCATCGCCCAGACATTTGCCACAATGATTATTCCTAGTAATAATAGTCATCAATTAAATTACAATCAGAGGTAAATAAAATTATTTGTCACCATTATGGCTTACCTTAACAACGCATCGACATTCGACACCTTATTGCGAGAGCAATAAGGCGGTTCGACTGGTGGTAAAAACTTCTAAACATAACATAAGTGTTTTAAACATTGAAACCAAATTTAATAAATAACTTACCTAATAATAATTATGAGTAACATTAAACATGGTTTATGCCAATTTGTTAATTTACAAACACCTATCTGCTAAAATGTCATGTTTAAATACCGTCAATACATTAGATACGCAACAAGTCAACAGTTGTCAATTCAGTCATACCTATATCCTGCACGAAAACCAGCGTGCAGTGTTACAAAGCCCACACATCTTTGTCATTTATACAATCTCATACTGAGTTATATCTTTTTGTTATTAAAATGTATTTTTGTGTTATTTTTTGACAATTTTAAAATCGTTAATTTTAATAGTATTGTAATGTTAATGAATTAGGTATGCCGTATTGACGGTTTTAAATTTTAATACACTTCGACGACGAATTTCAGCAATCATTGAAATAATTTGATTATTATTACTGAAAAGCTTGTGCAAAATTTTTAGCCCCTAGGCGAGTAACGAGTTTCTTTATTAGCTTTTAAAATGATTAATGTTACACTTATTTTGCATGTTTTGATAAATATTAAAGGAGTTGTCTAATGTATTTAGTAGGTACTCTTATAGCTACGAGTATGTGCGTATCTGTAGCGGCCTGTACGTAGTAAAATGGATTTATGCAATGTGTATGCTAGCGTTCTATTTCATTCCATGTAATTTTATTAGCTATTTTGAGGAATAATAATGATAGTTTAGTGGCATATCTCAGAACTAAAACTAAACGGTACCATGTCCTATCCGTTCCACTTACGTCCGGCTATCAGATCGCACGCAGGTTAACGGGATACGTCTAGTTTACAATTATTATTATTATAAATATGTTTTCCGGAATCGGTCTCATGAAATATTCAATTATTAACGTAATTCGTGCCGTTTTATATCCTTGTGTATTTCGATAAATAATGGATTGAATCGGATCACATTTACAAACAAGGGGTATCCATTTGTTACGAAATACAGAGTCTTATCTATACAGATTCTATGTAAAACGAATTGTATACAAAGTAATAGAACAAACATATATTCTGAAATACTTTAGTAAGCTGCATAGCAAAATAGTCAAGATTTTATATTAATACCTGAGATATTAGACGCAAATTTATGTTAAGGTGTAGATTTACTTTTGCATTTGGTATTGAAAACATTGCGTATGCCTTTATAAGTAATTGAATGTGATAGGTTTCTTGCCCCGGCTGAATGCACATTTTGGCCAGCGCTACACAGTCGCCGCAACAGAGGCTCTATCGGAATTCCAAAAGTCACAGTTAAACCAGCGAGCCGCGCGAAATCAATTAGAAAGGGTTGTAGACTTGCAAACTGGAAAAGGACAGCCGTGGGATCTTGTTGACAGATTTGTAAGTTCGATGAAATACTCTTAAACATAATTTTTAGTAAGAAAGAAGATGAATTGAGAATGAAGACAAAGAGTGAAGATTACCTAAATGGAGAAGGATGGAGAAGAATAAAAGATCGGTGACAGATTATGTAATTATTATCAATAAAAATAATTGTTGATTCTATTTTTTTAGTCAGCAACAGCAGAATTTAAACTACCCTTAGTGGTGGTGAGACCAGAATGCGCGGGAATATTAAGAGATGTGCCAATGGACGAGCCGAAGCTTTCGCCACCTTCACATTCTATTAGCCCTTACTTTATGGAAAACGAAAATCCTGATAAATTTATCAAGAAAGGTAATAATAATAATAAGCATACTTATGTGATATGTGGAATAATATATTATAAATTATACACAATTTTAGGAATAAAACGTTTTAAACGTCGCTCGTCGCTTTAAGCGTAACATTTCTTTTAAACGCTTCAAAAATTTTGTTGTCCTTACGTGTAGTTGTGTTGTATAACTATAGAGATACAACAAAATAACAGCCCATTTTATTTGATTTATTATTTTTTTATTTGTTTAGAGATTATTTTTTTTTGTATTTAGTGTATAATATTATAAACAATCCTTTTTTTTTGACGCTGGGAAATACGTTTACGTATCCCGACGCCCGAAGGTGACGGGTATGCGGGACTCGCTCACTGCGAAGTCAGAATATCCACTAAAACCCAGCGGTGCCCTCATCGTCGTACAAGGACGCCACGGGATCGCTGGCGCATGCCACTGTGACGCCCCGACGCACTGTGGAATATTTGGGTCCTTTGCGGATCAAAAATCTATAACTTCGTAAATATTATAGATAGAACTGTCAAATTTTGTTTTAAAATAAAGTAATATATATAGATTCACATCAATTAAGTTTCGTTATTCTGAGTTCACGCGTTATTTTTTTTTTAATAAATAAAAGTCACAATCTGTTAAAATGGTATATATTTCTTTAAATGTGTTTTTATTTTGATAAATTTCGTATAATATTTCTTAAAAGCAGTTATACAATAAAGATGACTAATATTGAATAATTATTATGAATGGTTCAGTATGCATATATTACGTTAAAAATAAAAAATATATCAATATCTTTTTCAATATTTAGTTAAAATTTTATATAATGCAATTTGTGATTGCAGCTTATGCTTACATTATTTACATCTAAGGAGCTTCAGGATCTGAAATAAGTTCATTAACATTGAGCAGATTTAAAGTTTCTTCGTCTAGCTCCTTAACAATTTTTGCATATGGTTTTCTTATGCTCGTTATATAAGGATCAGATGTGTAAAGTAATGTATGAAACACATCTTCGTTTGTAGCTGTTCGAGAGCATTTTCGGGCATGATGCAGGCGAAACTTTTTATAATCCTTATTACGGGACTCCTGAGCATCTTCTGAAAGCTGTCCAATTGGTAGCACTGCGAAATGGCTTATAACACTCTCTCCGTGAATTAAAATTTTGTGAACAGATGATGGCATGTAATACCAATTATATTTGTTCACAAATAATCTCGCAGTTTCCAAAGCATAGATACCAAATTTTTTGCTATCTATCATTACACCCGAAGACAAAGCTTGCAGAATTATGTATAATCGTTTAATTAAATCAATGTCAACTCCTGTAATTTCAGCAGTACAGGCCGCATTGTAAAAAAACCTTCTTGCTGTATTTCCATCATTACTATTCCCTGTCCCTTGTCGTGGTTTATCTATGTTTAATCCTAACTCTTCGCGAAATCGCTTTTGTACTTGGACCTTCTTTTCTTGCTTGAGCCTTTGTTTTTCTTCGCTTGTAGCAGACCACGTTTGAAATGAAAGGTTATATGATATATGCAATATCATTTCCATACAACGAATCCAGGCATGTAATGTTGATAGTCCGTATTGATAAGCATTTTCGTTTTCAGGCCTCTCTGATACTTTAGTCAAATCATTCATTTGTCTGGGAGTAGCTCCGCATATGGTACATGTGGAACTAGAAGGCGTATCTGTTAAAACTTGTGCCACTTTTCCATCTATCATTGTTAAGAAAAGTTCATGCTTAACTTGAACTCCTACGCCTTCTTTATTGATTATTGAAGGAACTAAACTAAGTATTTGCGTTTTTATTTCATCAACAACAGATTTAATTTTTTCTGGAGTTTCTTTACAAAATTCTATTGAAATAGGCCTACAAAATCTAACAGATGAAGGCACTGGATTTTGCCAAATAATGGCACCTGATTCTTCATCAATTAATCTGATGGGCACAAAAGACGTAATAAACAAATTTGCATCGGAAATAAGTTCAGATTCCTCTGGTAGTTTTTGACGGTACTGGCTTTGCCCAGATGATCCATCAAAACCCCATTTACTATATAAAAGTAAATGCTGCAGTCCATTCTTGTAAACTGAATCTATTGATAAAATTCTAGCTGCAGTATGATCTAATAGATCTTGGACTCTCAAAATTTTTGCATATGTATTCGCGATTTCGATGGTCGAAGAAGGTGGATAGCATGTATTTTTCATATCTTGTATTTTGTAGTACGGTGGAAAGATAAAACAGTTTCTTTCATCTGTAACATTCTTGAGATAGATATATTGTGCTTTAGTCAGATCTAAGTCGATGAAAACACTTAACGCTTCTTCATCTGTTAGCTTTTTTATTATATTTTCATTACGGAACGGTTTCATCAAAACAGTTTTTTTTTCGGCATCAGACAACCTTAATTCTTTGACTAGTTTTGCCTCCAAATCCTCTCCTATCGAACGTAATCCTTGCAAATATGCATCCAGAATATGATCTATGCCATATTCATTTAGCAAAATAGTATTTTTCCTTCTTTTGCTTGATTCTGAAGAGTCTTCATATAACACACACGGCCTTCCTCGTTTTCCAGTAGAAGAAGACGGTGTAGGGTCGGTTGGCACGTTTTCTGATGTCGGTATGGTCACGGAATATTCGGAATCCAACCAATTGGCATTATTTATTAAAAAAACATCCTTGTTGCGCCCTGCTTCTTTCCAGCGTTTATTAAAGAAAGATATGATATTTCTTTGAATATTACCGATAATAAAACATAGGTTGTCTTCAGAAACTTGTTTGTCTTTTAAAAATGTTGCTAGTGCCGTGGTTGTTTTTCCACCTTCTATGTATGACACTATTAGTTCACGTTTAGAACAATTAAAAGTAGACATTTTAAATAACAAAATTGTCGTTAGGTACCTACTTGACGAAGCAACAACTGAATTTGTATTGGAGAAATATATTTTGACAGCGCATTTTATACTGTTTTAAAACGTGGGATTTTTTGTGATATCTATTTTCCCACAGATAATGACAAGAATAATAAAATGTTTTATAAGTAAAGTTATAAAAGTAAAAACAATTAGTTGATAAGTATACCACAACGTACTGATCAAAAAAGGAAACCGCAATTGATATCGATTTCCGTTCCCAACTCGTATTACATTTTTTCATATATCTTCGTTATTCGCAAAAACTCGCAGCTAATTTTTTTATATGTTTTTTAAGAGTATCTAAACTATAAATAAACCTTAATTTCAAAGCATCGGGAAACGTCGGTAAGTGTTAAAAGCTTGGACGAAATTCAGAAAATTCTGTTTTTCCTCCATGTGTTGTTTCATCATAAATACATATATAATCCATCAAAAAAAAAAAAAAAAAAAAAAATATATATATATATATATATATATATATATATATATATATATATTATTTACGAATCTTCTAAAAATGAGCTTTTCAAAAATGTATAATACTCAACACTTTACTCTTTAAAGTTTTTTAATTTTCCCTTTTTGAAAACTGTAAACAAAGAAGTTGAATTTTCTCATTAGTAAAAACGGTTAACATTACTTCATGTAAAACAATTTATTTGCGCCAAAAACATAATTAATTCTTACATAATATTAAAGTCTGACTATGGAACTATTAAATAAAAATAATAAAGTAGCTTATTTCTGTCATTGGTAAAACTGATTTATGATCCGCAAAGGACCCAAATATTCCACAGTGCGACGGTTGGCTCGCCTATGCGGGCCGCCTTCGCACATAGAGCGCTCGCGGGCACCGTGAGCGCTATATTTCCGCTGCGCCAGGGTCCGGCGAACGGGAGAGAATAATACAAACAATTCTAACTTTTTTTTTTAAATTGAATAGTATTAATCCTTATGTGGACTATTTAAAAAAAAATATTTTGATGCTGTTACTATTATTTTGTTTCCATGGAAATATTGACATCCTTTAATTCATGACGGTTTTTGACATATTAGGTATGTTTAGGCTATTCAAATTTTCATAACTTTTCATTTTCAATCTTTCGATTTTTACATAATAAGTGATTTGTTGATATACAAAAAACTAATGTCGTATTCAAAAATTCATCAGTCTTTCGTTAGAAATCAAATTTGGGGTTTTAATCCTTCTGAATCAATTCGTAAGTTAAAAGTTCAATGTATTGTAAAAAAAATTATAAACAGGTTTTTCATTTTCATCAAACATTATTTTAATACCTACTAATAAATGAGAAAAGACACTTTCTTTATAACTAGGAATTAAAATACACAATATAAAAATTATTATTTCAAACATTGTTCGTTTCAAATATACCTATCCATTGCAAACAGGAATATTGTTAACCATTGGCAGCAAAATAAGTTTATTGAGTTAGATTATTGTTAGAATTATATAAACCGCCTGATGAAAGTTATTTATAACTGATGCAAGTTTAGTTTTATTACACAATTTGACTCTGTATATTTTACAAACTCACAATGTTCGTTATATGACAATAACACTGCTAAATAAACATCATCATATTACGTTAAATGAGGTTAATTAAATTTATTTGCCCCTTTCAAATTAAAATCACCAATTATTTCCATTAAATTTTGAAATGTTAGTAGTCGATTTAAAATAATGTGTTTTTTCATATAATGAAAAATGTTTTTAAAGGTTTTTCCGGACATGTCCCTTATGGTTTCCAACGATTTGGGGAGTCGTCAAAGAAGCTGACCAATTCTGCTCTTTGTGACTTTTCATCTAATTATAGGCGAAGACAGAGTACTGAATGGGCACCTGTAAATGTTGTCAAGTAAGTATTTCTAAAAATAATTAAAAAAATTATTTTAATTTAGCAACGGCCAAAAAGCAATATGCTATTCTGTTGCCCTACTTGTCATTTGTGATGAATCATATGTCATCGGTGTTAACGTCATATGTCACTTGATCACAAAAGTTACAAAACACGCATTTTATACAATAAAATTGTTCTTAATAAAACAATAAAATGACGAAAAAGAAGCCATTGCCGCACCTCTCGAAAGAGGAGAAAATGGTAATAGTTATATCGGAGATAATACAAGAGTTACTGGTAGCACATCGCCAAGGCAAAGATGTTAACCTCAACAAGATGAAGACGAGGATTTCTTCAAAATACGGGCTTGGAACTTCTCCGCGACTCGTAGATATCATAGCAGCAGTGCCGGCAGACGCAAAAAAGATATTGCTTCCTAAATTAAAAGCTAAACCAATTCGTACAGCGTCTGGTATTGCAGTTGTAGCCGTAATGTGCAAACCTCATCGTTGTCCTCATATTAATTTTACGGGTAACATTTGCGTGTACTGCCCCGGAGGTCCCGATTCAGATTTTGAATATTCGACTCAAAGTTATACAGGCTATGAGCCTACTTCTATGAGGGCTATTCGGGCCCGATACAATCCATACTTACAGACGCGTCACAGAGTTGAACAATTAAAACAGCTCGGTCATAGTGTGGATAAGGTTGAGTTTATTGTGATGGGAGGTACATTTATGTCCCTTCCAGAAGATTATAGGGACTACTTCATAAGGTAAATCATTTTCAAATGGTTATATTTTATTGGGAATAATTGAGTCATATAGTATCAAAAACGGCAGTCTCCACATTTTTCTCAAAAAAAAGTTATCTATGCCAAAATGTCCTCTATAATCAGCTCTTCCATCTTAGTTAATAAAAAAATGGAGTTAAAAAAATGGAGACTGCCGTTTTTGATACTATATGACTCAATTACTGTATTCATTTTAAATATAAAGTATAGTTACTAATTTTTCTTTTAACTTTTTAGGAATCTGCATGATGCCTTATCAGGGCATACTTCAAGTTGTGTAGCAGAAGCAGTGAAGTATTCGGAGAAAGCTAAAACTAAATGTATTGGTATAACCATAGAGACCCGTCCAGACTACTGTTTGCAGAGACACATGAGCGACATGCTCAATTATGGCTGCACTAGGCAAGTATATAAACATATTATGAATGTATATATAATACTCTACAGGTGTGATTAAAATAAATCTTTTTAATACTAAAAGTTTAATAAGTAATCTTATGAAAGTAAAAATTGTTACATTTTAATGAACTTGATATGTAAGAAATTTTATCTATACAAAATTATTTATAGAATTTAGCAATTAATTATATAAGTAGACTTTAAATTGTCTATCTTTTATTAAAAATTACCTAAATAAAATTTAGGTTGGAGATAGGAGTGCAGTCTGTTTATGAAGATATAGCAAGAGACACAAACAGAGGCCACACAGTAAAAGCTGTGTGTGAGAATTTTAATCTTGCAAAAGATGCAGGGTTTAAGGTGATATTATTATTAATTAATTTCATTTATAAGATAATTACCCTTTTAAAGTTTTTTATTGATAGTTATTTGCAAAAAACATAAGTAATTAAGAAAAAAATATACTTTTTAATAAAGTAATAAATAATTTTAATATAAAATTCATATATTTTTGTATTCATTAGTGGTCAAAAATGAAAGATAACAACAAAAAAATATACATATCTAATTTAATTAAAAGTCTAGATCGGATTTTATCACGTTTATTTGTTTTAAAAACTTTACAGTTTAACGATTTTTCAATTAAATTATTTTCCGACGTATCGGACCCTTTACAGCATCTATGATCTCGGGGGACTGAGGTGGTGGATGTCCGAATAAAAAAAAGTGTAAAGGGTCCGAAACGTCGGCGGTCGGGAAATAATTGAAAAATCGTTAAACTGTAAAGTTTTTAAAACAAATAAACGCAATAGAATCCGATATAGACTTTTAATTAAATGAGTAAAATTTGCGTAAATATAAGAGAACAGTACATATCTAATTTTTGCTTTAAAATTTCAGATTGTTGCTCACATGATGCCAGATTTACCAAATGTAGATTTTGAGAGAGATGTTGAACAATTTATTGAGTTTTTTGAGAACCCAGCATTCAGAGCTGATGGTCTGAAAATATACCCTACCTTAGTAATTAGGGGTACGGGACTTTATGAGCTGTGGAAAACAGGAAGGTACAGGAGTTACCCTCCCTCTACATTAGTGGATCTGATTGCCAAGATATTGGCTTTGGTCCCTCCATGGACTAGAGTATACAGGTATTTACAAATTTTATCATATTTATATGGATTTTTATATTTTAATATAGGTAGATTACATTTAATGATAATTAACTTATATCTACATGTTGATGACGTATATTTGTTTTAAACAGCCTTAAAATTGAGATGCACTATCTGCCAAACGCTTGAAGTGTAAAAATTCAATATGATTTATGAAATATATAATTTAACTAATTTTCAATTATTATTTCAACTCTTATGTAATATACATTCATACATTATTTCAGAGTACAGCGTGATATACCTATGCCACTGGTCTCCTCAGGTGTGGAACATGGTAATCTGAGGGAGTTAGCTTTAGCTCGTATGGCAGACTTGGGAACTGACTGTAGGGATGTCAGAACAAGAGAAGTAGGGATACAGGAAATACATAACAAAGTTAGACCATATGAGGTATGTTAATTAATTAAAATACTAAACTATTTCTGGTAATTTTTTTTTTTTGTATTTTAAATAATTATATGTAAATAGCTTTTCATTTTTGAAATCTTTATCAATAAAATAAAGCTGACAAATTTTGTTTGTCTAAAAGCTGCAGCAATGTGGATATTTAATACATCCAGAGGTTGCTGCAGGTTATGATTCTTTGATTTTAAAAATCTCTTTCAATTAGAAAACCTATTTATAAACATATCATAGTGACTTTAATGTAAAAATTTAAAATAAGGATTTAATTATAATTCCACAAAAAAAAAAAAAAAAAAAAAATTGTGTGTGTCAGCTCCGACGCACGACTGGAGTTTACTCCTTAAGTACGATTGTCTAAACATACGCAAAAAGAGTTTATCCAACTGAAAATAAGATTAATACCGTGTGAAAGGGTAAATTAACAAATTAATGAAAATAATATACATATATAAATATATTTTTATTCATTTTATATACATTTATTATAACTAATTGGCGAAATATTTTACATTAAACTTTTCACAATAGTCAATTTCAGATGTGCATAAATATTTCATTAGGAATGTTGATAAATTATGTAATTATTATTATCTGACAATTATCATTTATTTTTTAAATATTATTTTTCAATATTAATTAGAGCAACATTACTTTCGCACCGCACCATAGGTGCGCGCGCACCGAAAAAGTAACGAGGTCATTCATCAGTAGATTTTACCTCTCATATTTTTCTCATACCGGGCGCCTTATATATGAAAATCGATTCTTAAGGAGTAAACTCCAATAAACTCCAAAATGTATCTAAGTATATATTTGTTTAGCTCTTTAATGTTTTTTAATTCTAGGTAGAATTAATAAGACGAGACTATGTAGCCAATGGAGGTTGGGAGACATTCTTATCATATGAGGACCCAGACCAGGATATATTAGTAGGTCTGCTCCGACTCAGGAAATGTGCTAAAGATACATATAGACCGGAATTGAAGCCGAGTCCAAATTCTAACTTCAAACAGTGCAGTATTGTGAGAGAATTGCATGTTTATGGATCTGTTGTACCAGTGAGTACTATAGTCTTTAATTTACTTTAAATTAAATTCTTTTAAAAGTGTTAGGTTACGTCATTAGGATTTTGTAATATAAGGCCACTATTTCATAAATTTACTTTCTCTCTGTTCATAGTTAGAGAAGTATTGTAACACCCTGTTAATATCCCACCGCTGGGCTTAGGCCTCTTTTTTGAAGGAGACATTTTGAAACTAAATCTGCTACTCTTCTTGACTGCTGCTGGCCTAGCATGCTCATATGACAAAATTTTGTCTACCCCTTTTCTTGTATTATCTCTTATGTCTACAGTAGCTAGGCCGGCTGGACAATATATATGTCTCAGAATTTATTTCCAAACATACAGGTTTGCACATGATGTTTTTCTTCGTTGTGCAGCATGAGACCAATTTTACAGACTATATTATTATGAAATAAAAATTCGTCAGTGCCAGCTAGAGTAGGTAGTATTTCAGAAGAGTTACAAATAATAATGATATAAGTGTAATGTGTTCTTGCCTAATTTTATTGAGCGTGACTTACAATTCTATTACATTGTATTATTTTTACTTATTTTAAAATATTTGCCTTTTTAAATAACTCTTATTCAATTATGAGTAATTTAATATATACCCTGTTTTTTTAGAATAGTCCAATTTAGTAAACAAACCCTGTCAATACGTAATTTACGATTTTTCCGCATTTATCACTCACTTTCACAACACATTAGCTTACGGACATTTGTAAAACTCTATTTACTATTAATTTCACTAAAAATAAATATCAATTTATCATTTAAACACATAAAAACTATTAAAATACGAATATCGAGAATACAGATAATTCATATTTTTTAATATGTCATTTCAACAACTTTTTTTTTAAGGCAAATAGGGATGTGGTCATTAAATTTTTAGAGGTGAATGAGTATAAGTGAATGAACAAAATGAATGATAAAATATTCCGTGTTCTTTACTATTTAGGTATATATTTTACATTTTCACGAATTACAATTTGTTACTAAGTTATAAAACAATGTTACCATAAAGCGATTTGTTATAAAGATGTTACCTATATATTCTTTTTTTTTTCTTTTTTATGTTGAGCGCAAAAAATATTGCAAATGTCAATCTTTTATATTAAAGTGTTTATTGTAAAACTGTTATTTTATATTATGAATATTTCTGTATATCAATTTCACCCTGAATATTTAACGCTATTCCATATAATATAAAAGTATAGCACATAGCACTGGCATAAAAGTTTACTGTAATTCACAGGAAAATTTTGTGGGACTATAGGATGATACATAGGATTACCTAATAAGATCATCGTAAAAAACAATGTTATCAATGCTTTTGTTTAGATGTTAGAGAATGCACCGCCGGCGCAAGGTTTTTTTTATTCATAGTAAATACAAATACCCTAGACCACTATTACTCCATCAGGCTATACATTATTCCTAAAAAAAAGGTCGGCACTTCTACTTATCAAAATAATTACTCGATAATTTAAGTTATTAATAATTGATAATTAATGATTGAAGAGATTCGTCAAGTACGAACAAAGTAAATAAGTTGCTTATTTGCGTTTTATTTTGTATTTAATATTTTCCTTTAATATTTTCATAAATAAATCAGTGACAATATATTATTTATCCATTCCAGTCAAATAGCAACTAATTTCTACTCTAAGAGGTATTTTGTATTTACGTAATATAAATTTGTAAATTTGTCTTTTGGAACCATTCATTTATTACGTAAGACGAATTTTGCTAGTTTTCGACCACCTCCCCCCCTATTATAAGAAAAAATAAGAATAGGCCGACCCCCTCCGCACTGATTAATATTTATTACGTAAGAATCTAAAAGAAAAAATGAATAAATATTTGGTTTGTTTTAATAATTATTTTTCAAAGTAACAATTTTTAGAAATGTTTATTTGTACTTACAAAGGTACTACTAATTTTTATTTTTTGGTAGTAATAAACTTTGGTTTTAATTATTCATCTTTACCTACATGACATTTTTAGTTCGGGGGCTTAAAACCCACTCGGAAAGTGGATCTGCCAATGGAACATCTCGCATCCGAGCGAACCTCGGCACTAATGTGGATGCCTCCGCTTTTTCAAAGAATAATTTTAACTTTGCGAAGAACTATCGAGACTTCCTCCCACCTCCTTGTAAAAAAAAAAGGACATGGTCGACCCTCCCCCCCCCCCTAAATCGTCTTACGTAATAAATGAATGGCGCCTTTATAAAGATGCTCTATAAATATTTTTTTCCGTAACTCAGTACCTCTACCAATTCTGAACAAAAATATTAACATATTATCAGTTTTTTAAATAATTTCATCAATATGGTATCGTTAAATATTTGAATGTAAAATGAATTTTTCTTTAGTCAATGGTTTATTAATATTGTTCATTCATTTGCTCTTTGTGTCACTTCAATAAATTACACTATTACTCTATATTTAACTATTTTGTCTGTGGTCGAGAATACGCCATATTTGTTTACCTTTTTGGACTATCCTAAAAAAATAGACTATACATTAGGGGTGTTCACTTAGAAAATACATCGATGTTTTTTTTCGATGCAATACATCGCGGCTGTGCATCGATGTTTTTCGATGCATCGGTTAGAAACATCGATGTTTTCTCAAAATCGAGTACTTTTTCTAACACTTCATCAGCTGTAGTCGGCCCCTTGACACTCCATACAAACAAACAAATCACATTTTTTAATTATATATTATTCTTACAAAAGCACTTTACATGTCTGCATTTTGTGTGTGTATGTTAAAGGATATTCAAGGAATATATGTTACAAAGATAAAAAAAAAAGATTTTTCATGCAATCTTAGCTGATTCAGCTCGTAGGTGTTGTTTATTAAAAAAATGAAAGCAATGTGTAACAATATTCTTTGTTATTATTACAAAAACGAGAACTATGCAATCGAAATTATAAGGAAACGATGAAATTTTACTGTAATAATATATTTTATTCAAATCCAGTCCTGCTTCGTGTTGTAAAAGATGCACATTCACAAACAAATAAAAACAAATGAAATTTAACGTTTTTATTCAAAGCTCACAGAGACCCGAAACGAAAAAAAAAAACTAACTTGTTTATTCTGTGACGCCAGACGTAGTGTTGCCAATGTCAATATCAGTCAACTAGAGCCGACCTCAAAAAATAAGAAACAAAAAAAAAAAATGTTTAATATTCAATTTTAACTTCTAAATTGTTCTAAATCAGAGATACTGAAACATAAATACTATGGTTATCGTTGTTTCGATGTTTAATGAAATTACATCGATACATCGAGTAAATCAAGAGCTTTTCAAAGCATCGGATCGTTTCGATGTATCGCACTATAAACATCGAGTGAATTCGATGCATCGATGTATATCGAATATCCCTACTATACATTAAATTATTTGCAGGTGAACGCCCGTGACCCAACAAAGTTCCAACATCAGGGCTTCGGGATGTTGCTAATGGAGGAAGCTGAGCGAATCGCTAAAGAGGAACATGGATCTGATAAGATCGCGGTTATATCTGGAGTGGGAACACGCAACTATTACGCTAAGATCGGATACCATCTCGAGGGACCATACATGGTCAAGATGTTGGCTTGAATAAAGATTAAAAAAAGATTGTTGTCTTTGATTTTTCTATAAAACTTTTTTCGATTGATGTAGATTATGATTATTATTATTATTATTATTATTATATATTCTTTATTGTACACCATACAGAAAATGAAATAGTACAAAAAAAATTATGAGATATATCAAAAATGCACAAAAAGGCGGCCTTATCGCTCAATAGCGATTTCTTCCAGGCAACCTTAGGGTTGGAATTTAAGAAGAAATAGGTAGGTGGTGTATAATAAACATACAATAGAAATATACAGTAAACCTTAGATTAATATATATCTATATAAATATAATATATACGTAAATAATAAAATATATACATGAAGTACTATAAATATATATATAATATAATAATAGTATATAATATAATAAATAAATATATATATATATAAGTATATATAATATATAAATATATAAGTACAATTATGTCATATTAAGAGATAGATAATAATCTTTTACAAGTTTTTTAAATGTTGTAATACTCTGAGCCTTACGAATATGTAGGGGTAGAGCATTCCACAAAAGAATAGCCTGAACAACAAATGAGCGGTGGTAGTATTTGGTCTTATGTACAGGCATTCTAAGAGTCAAGTTTTCGGACGAACGTAGCACTTTACTGTGATCTCCAATGAATTCAAACTTGTCCTTCAGGTATGGAGGACTGGTTGGATTAAATAATACACAGTACAGAAGTGAAAGGATGTGTAGATTCCGGCGAAGACGGATAGGTAACCATTTGAGCTTAGAGCGAAATTCAGAAACGTGGTCGAATTTGCGTAACCCAAACACGAACCGGATGGCAAGGTTTTGAAGCCGCTCAAGTTTATTAAGTTGATCTTCAGTTAGGTTAGTATAGCTTGCGTCAGCGTAGTCAAGGACGGACAGAAGGAGAGATTGTGCTAACATAGTTTTAGTTGAAATGGGTAGAAAAGATTGCAAACGCCTCAACGAGCTTATAGCCGCAAATGTCTTTTTACTTAATTCCTTTATATGATTGGTCCATGATAAGTTCGGGTCTAAGTAAATGCCTAGATTCCTTACAGAGGTACAGTAAGGTATTACAAAAGTACTATACGCAACAGAAGGAAGATTTTTCCAGTCAATTCTCGATATCATACTATTGCTACCGATGACAATGGCTTGCGACTTACAAGGATTAATTTTGAGTCCAAAGGATTTACTCCATTGATATATTGTTTCTAAGTCATTGTTAGTGGTTATAACAGCAGAAGAAAGATTATCGAGACTTGACTGAGTATAAATTTGCAAATCGTCTGCATACATATGGTAGAGAGAAGTTATTTTTTTGGATATAGAATTTATGAAAATGGCAAACAATAAAGGAGACAGCACGCCACCCTGAGGTACGCCAGCTCGGACTTCACACCAAGAAGAGAACGAGTCGTCGATTTTTATTCTCTGTTGGCGCTCTCCGAGATAGCTTTGAAACCAACCCAGCACGGATGGAGATATGTTAAAAGTACGTAAGAGACCTAGCAATATTTCATGATCGACAACATTAAAAGCATTGCTAAAGTCAAGCAGAGTAAGAACTGTAAGTTGTTTGTTGTCCATACCCCATCGAATGTCATCAGTGACTTTAACCAATGCAGTGACCGTACTATGACCAGGACGAAAACCGGATTGAAAGGAATTTAGAAGAGAATGTTTAATAAGGAAGGAATTTATTTGATTATAGACTAGTTTTTCAAGGACTTTTGAAAGAAATGGAAGAATGGAAATAGGACGATAATCAGAGAAATTTGATGGATTCGATTTTTTTGGGATAGGGGTTATTTGTGCACTTTTCCAAGCTTTAGGAAACTGACTAGAAAAAATGGATTCATTGAAGATATGGGTTAATACAGGTAAAAGGATATCAAGAATAGGTAAGATCATATTACGACCGACGCCATCAGTACCAATTGCACTCGATGAGATCGAAACTATGTTACTTTTAACATCACATTCCGTAAACGGGGAGAAATTAAACGGTTGGAAATCAGGAGTTGATATTGATGAAAGAGATTTTAAAGTGAGTTTTTTTTCAGCATCTTCAATTAGACTAGAAGACGAAAAGTGTTTATTTAGAAGTTCGATATCGATGTTATTAGAAGAAGAATTATTAGACGATTTGCCAACTCCAAGTGATTCGAGAAATTTCCAAACTTTAGCTGAGTCGCCGTTTTCGACCGATGAATAAATATGGCGTCGTTGTGCATCTCTACACAATGTATTGCAGCGGTTACGAATCTTATAATACTTTTCCCTATTAGCCTCTGTATTTTTCGACTTAAAGTTGCTTTTGGCTCGATGTTTTTTTTCTATTAATAATTTTAACTCTTCAGTCAGCCAGGGAGCAGGCAAGTGCTTTATTCTAATTGGTTTGACAGGTGCATGAACGTCGTATAGCCGAGTGATTAACGAATTAAACATTTCAATTTTATCATTAATTGAGGAGATTTCGGTTATAGCTGACCAATTAATAGACTGGGCATCCTCTCGAAGGCGTTCGAGATTCATTCCTCTAAAACTACGCCGCAGAAGTGTCCTTGATTTAGCTTTAGGGGGACGTAGTTTGTAAGAGAGATAAATCAAATCGTGATAAGAAAATGCATCTGCAGCACACTGGCCATGCTTTAAAACAGACGTAGGAGTAGTTACCATCATAAGGTCGAGAAGAGAGGGGGTACAACCAGGTAAGTTGTGCGTGGCAGCTAAGGGTAAAATATGTAAGTTAAAAGCCTCTGCTATCGACTTCAGCCTCTTGCAGCGAGAATCATTTTTTAATAAACAAGTGTTGAAGTCACCCATTAGAATACTATGGTTGTAGATTGGAATAAACTTGTCTAAAAGGTTTTCAAAAGAAGAGAAGTAGTCAATGTGAAGAGAAGGGCTGTAAAAAGCACCTAAAAGAATTTTGGAGTGGGACAGTGTGACTTCAATTAAAAGGTGTTCGATCGTATCGGCAGAAGTTGTCTGCGGTGAAGTGCTAATTATGTTGAAAGGAATGTATGATCTTAAATAAATAGCTACTCCGCCGCCCCCCCTACCAACACGATCATTGCGAATGAGTTTAAAGCCCGGCAATGAATAAGAGGTTGAAGGTAGTGAGGGTTTAAGCCAGGATTCAGACACTAAGATAGCATGTATGTTACGGGATTCGAAAGACGCAAGCATATCTGAATAATGAGCCGGAATACTTTGGGCATTTATGTGAATTATATTAAAATTTTTCAGTGAGTCTGAGAAGTAAGAATTTAAAGTTACATTAAGTGGAGTGAAAGATGTACTGTGAAAACTTTCCTCAGTGGAGTCACTTGACGAAAAAGACATAAATTCATCGCTTGATGTATTGTAGTTGTTTAAAAATGACATATTATACTATACATAGATATCAGATATAAATACTAAATTATATAAATACGAATCTTAATAATAAATAATACTAAAGTTATAATAAAATATACCAACCCGCCAGCAGCATTGGAAGTAATTGGTTAACAATTGATACAACAAGAACAAAAAAAAAATACAATAAATAAATAGATAACAGAATAAAAGGATCAAAAATATTAACAATAAAACACCTAGCAAAAGATAATACAGTATGACCTCAAACACGGCAACATACAGAAAGTGAAAACAAATATTCAAATAAAAAAAAAAAAAAAACTGTTGTGAAAATAATGATATTGTAACTAAAAATAACTATACACACGCGCTCATAATATACATATAAGCATCTATAAACAATGTTGTAAATAATAACGAAAAGTTCTTAAAACAATATTAAAGCAAAAAAAAAAAGAAGTATAAAAAAAAATAATAATAAACTGTTCTCTTATACTTACGCGAATTTTTAAATTTTAAAATAATAATAATCCAAAAAAAAAAACTTTAAAAAGTAAACAATAATTTTTTGTATATTTATATAAAAGACGCTTAAAGTTTAATTAAAAAGTAAAAAAAAAAAAAAAAAAAAAAGAGAGAAAAGTGGCGTTAAACATGTAATTCCTAAAAGTAGGTTAAGAATAAATAAGTAAATGTTAAAATTAACTGTAACATAATTATATCAAGATAAGGTCGCATTAGTGTTTTTATCTATGACAGTATGGAATTAATATGCAACATAGCAACATCATAACATCAGAGCGCCAAACGTCAAAATAACAACAAATTATTTACTTTTTGAACAACAATTGAATAATTGATCATATCATGTTATTATAACATGCTGATAGTTTGACAAGTGATAAATAATCATAATATAAAATGAGTATTTATTAAATTAAAATTTTAAAATAATAGATGCGGTAGATAAATAATAAAATATTAACTTTAAGAAATATTGCTTAAAAGTAGGTAGTATAGAATTTAAATTATGCAATAACATTAAGATTACCGTGAGGTAGGCCAATGTAAACAATAATAAGTTGACTGCTAATATAAATATTAGAGTAGTTGCTTCTTAGCGATTCTTTTAGATCTTATTCCTTTGGTATCCTTTACGGTTTCGGTGGCAACTGTGGCGGAAGACGGTCCTGGCGCATCCAAGGGATTTGTAATGGAATTTAACTCCGACTTCGAAGTAATTCTGTGTCTAATTCCATCACCTCCTAGTACGATGATGGAGCCTTCTTTTGTCCAACACTTAGAAACCCCAAAACGTCGTCGAGCTTCAAGGAATAACTCATGACGGCTCCTGATCAAGAACTCTGACAGAGTGATACCCGTGCTCTTTAGTGTTTTCTTCGAGTACCATATCTTATCTCTAAGCGAGACATCACGAAACTTAACCACGATGGCTCGAGGCTTATCTCCATCACGACGTCCCAAACGATAAGAACGACAAATTGAATCCATTGTTACATCAGAAGTTTTAAGGTGGTCAGCCAACAGACTGGAGACACATGCTGATGTATTTTCTTTTTTTGTTTCAGGAATACCGTGCACTAGCAACATTTTTCTCCGTGAACGCATCTCAATTTCATCGTATTGTCTCGATAAGAATTCCACCTGGAGTTGTAGGTTTTCTAACGCAGCTAGGACGAAGAGCCGGAAGGAACTAAACTGAGACTCGATATTTGACATGTGTGTGGTTGCAGGAATCGAGTTCTTCTTCAGTTCCTCTTGGAATTCTGCCATCCTTGTATTAAATTTTTCTGTGAGGTCAGCTAAGGTGTATTTTATTGATTCCATCCTGGATAGGTTTATATATTGTTCTAGTGTACTTGGTTATTATAAATATATTGCTGGCAGGTTTAGGAAAGTCACTGACACATTACTTGCAGTTACAGTATTATTATATATTTTATTTCAGTATAAAATAACAGAGCGAAAATTTCGTGACTTGTTTCACACACGCCTACCCGCGAAAAAAACTTAACATATTATTTTCTTAATTTAAATGATTTTAAAAATTGTAAAAATATTTAAAATATATATATAACACAAAGGTCCCTAAAGATTTAAGCGTCGTCCCTTATTATTATGTTAAAATTGCGGCAATATGTCTCAAGTGGTAACTCGCAACCACTCGCAACTCTTACAACAATCACAGAGTATAGATAGCAGGAGAGCAAAGGTACTGTTGAAAGAACCTCACCAATAATTTAGGGGACAGATACTTTGCTGGTAGGGCGCGCTATTTTTCAAGAAGTACTCGTTTAAATACGCAGAAGTTAATTAAACCGCTTCCTAAATTCTCACTTGCCTTTCGGCCACTGAGGGAAATATAAGTCTAAAAAAATAAATTAATATTTTATATTTGATTTGTTATTACATTCACGAGCTAGGTTAGCCACTCCGTATTTACGTGTAATAATAATAGTATCAGTACGTCCTGAATACTTGCGCATCCGGTGGCAAAAAAAACTATGATCTGGGTTTCTTATTGTGTAAATAAATAACGTGAAAAACCCTATACCGTAATAAATAATAAATAAAAAAGTAATATACGTTTGCACTCTTGGTATATATACTGCGTGACACCAACATTGTATTCAATTGGATACCATGTCGAGAACGCCATATTTTTAATTTGTCAATAGCATTAATTATCTTGTCCGTGTCACTAAAATTAGTTTAATTTTACTTTTATGTTAAAACATCCTTATACATTATAGTAATTTTATTAATTTCAGCTAAATATTGTTTAATAAGTGCCAATGTCTATCTATGTTACCTTACCTATATATATATATATATATACCTTAAATCCTCTTTTAGACCCGATCCTCCACTGTCAATCAATCCAACGGAGATCTATCACAAGCACGTTGGAATGTTGCCGAACTACGCTGGACATGTTCCTGGATGCGTGTTTAGGTAAATAATTATATTTTTCAGCACAGTCGTATCTAAGTATCTACTGTATAGAGCCCCTCTAATGATATTAATAGATTATTGTTAATGTTAACCGCTAACATGTGCTTATTTTTATGTAATTATATTTCTATACATGTACCTATATAGGAAAAAATACAAATGTATCATTTTGAGTTAGTTGATTAAAAACCCAGAAACAAATAATTATGATGCCCATTAGAAAATTACGATAGCTACGCCATTTTTAATAAGAGTAATTTTCTTGCAACTTTTTTGGACAGTTTTTGACATAATAAATTCTGGGAAATAAAATTAAAAAACTACTGTATCAACCTGTAAACAACCCACTGCTGGCGAAGGTTTTATTTCCATATACTTAGAAGGGTTGGAGCGTAATCCGGAGCTTAATCGCGTTCTGGTGTGGTGGTGCACCGGCGGTCGCGGGTTGGATTCCCATTTCCCGCTCGAGACAGATATTCGTAGTTGTACACATATTTGTTTCGGTCTGGATGTATGTCCTTGTGGGTCTCCCCACCGTGCCTCGGAGAGCACGTAAAGCCGTCGGTCCTGGTTGTTATCATAGTCACCTGATAACGATCGTTACTCGTGGTAGAGAAATTATCCGCAAACCCGCAGTGGGGCAGCGTGGTGGATTAAGCTCCAACCCTTCTTCTGCATGGAGAAGAGGCCTCAGCAATGGGTTGTTTACAGGCTAATACAGGTGCAGAGTCAATATTATACATGTTATGACATGTACTTATTATGTGTTGTGTTTGCCCGGTCGAGTAGAGACAAACCGCGCGCGTTTATTCTATTTCTCATTATTTTTACTTACCGAAACTATCCGAAACTGACGGATAATCCGAAATAATTTTATATCCGTAACCCCGAAATCGATATGATATTATTCATATATCTATAATATCTATCCATATATATTTCAAATCCATAACATTCATCCATCCATTCTTCTGAAACACGGAGAAGAGGCTTTTGCTCAGCAGTGGGTGGGTGATACAGTACAGTACATACAAATATTCTATAGAAATGCAGTTTCTCTCGCCCGATTTTTTCTATTAAATTTTTCAAAAAAAACAGTGCCTATTAGAACGTACTACGCTTAAATTAAAAATTAGAGTAGTATTCTCATAGGGCTATTACAAATATCTAAATACATATATCTAAATAGTTACATATCGATGTTTAAGTTTAGATTATATTATGTTTACGTTTTCAGATTTGGTAAAACATACGGAAATGATACTCGAGACGCGAAACGATGGCTGCGTGGTGATTTCACTTCTTAAAACTTAAAATTAAAAAGATAGATTATTTTATATGCGACATTTCGAAATATTTTTATAGATTTTTATATCGTTTTTTAAATAAAAGTACTACGGATTAAAATGTATCTTTTATTGATATATTAACAAAAAATATAAAAAACAGATTTTTACTATTTCCTTCTTTCTTTTGTTTATAAGTTTACTAATCTCTATCTACTAAAACTTAACTATACCCTGTACAAGTTAGCATGATCTTTTTGACAGATGTAAATTTTTCTGATCGACATAACTTTGCAATGACGAACATATTATTTTCTTAATTTAAATGATTTTAAAAATTGTAAAAATATTTAAAATATATATATATAACACAAAAGTCCCTAAAGATTTAAGCGTCGTCGGAAAACTTTAAGAGATTTCATTCCTTCAAAGTAAAATTTAAACAGGAACACTGAAAATAATAGACGCTTGTACAATGTTACAACGGTCGAAACAAAAATCCGTCCCACCGATGTAACATTGTACAAGCGTCTATTATTTTCAGTGTTCCTATTAAAATTTTACGTTGAAGCAATGAAAAGTCTTAAAATTTTCGGACGACGCTTGAATCTTTAGGGACTTTTGTGTTATATGTATTTTTTTAATATTTTTACAATTTTTAAAATCATTTAAATTAAGAAAATAATATGTTCGTCATTTCAAAGTTGTCTACCAGAAAATTTACATCTGTCAAAAAGATCAAGCTATCTTGTACAGGGTATAATGACTAAGGACAAAGTAACTTTTAGTTTTAAAATGCTTGGTACGTACAATAGAAATATAATAATTTTTAACTGACAATAATTATAAAAAGTATAAAATATTACTGTATTTATTTATTTACAGACATTGATCTAAAAAACCATAGACCAATGTTTACAGAGTATTAATAAATTTCGTACATAAATATACATTTTTAGTTGCCACAGAGTTATTATAGTATTTCATGATTAGGTATTAGCCTCAAGTTTTTTACATTAAGTGTTTTTATATATTACATATTCAAATTCAATTATTATATTACATAAATTGTAAATGTTTTTCTAAAAAAACAATTTACTTCTTTGCATTCCATTCCTTGAGTAGTTTCTCTGTTAAGGCGAGATTTTCATCTTTCTGAAAAGTAAAAATAAAGAATAAAATTAATATTCATTATTATAACATAAAATTGCATTATTACAAAAAAAAAAAAAACATATTATGTACTAATAATAAAAGTAATAAGCAAACTTATGAAGCTATAAAATGTTTATCTTTATGGAATATATTTTTCAGTTATTTACAAAATCTTGGTAAATATAAAGTATAAATTCGGTATTCGTTACAAAGCGCTAATATTAATCCAATGGATCGATTTAAATTTTTTTTTTTTTTTGTGTTAGAATGCCTCTGAAATTAATGAATTAGGGAAAGACGTATTCTAAGAAAGATCATCACATAAGGATAGCAGTAAATATAGAAGCGGATACAACCGCCACGGGTCGCCATAGAATATAATATACATACTTTATTCTACACCACTTTCGAAGAGATTAAACACATAAATATAAAAAAGTATTATAAATCTTCAACAACCCAAACTACACTAATATGTAAAGGCAGGTGGTGCACTGTTGTTACCTACATAGAATATACATAAAATATAATCATATGCTTAATACATAAATAAAAAAATATATAAATATCTACATACATATACATATACAGAATTAATGGTGAGTTATTATCAATACTTAAGGAGAATACTCCGTACATGATTCTCATTCGAATTATGTAAAAAAAGAAAAAAGAAATAGGTAATTAATATTAATAAACTTCTAAGTTACTCAATAGTTATCTAATTATTTACGCATCGTCGAGACACCCTAGCAGCTAGCTGCACTGTCGACACAAAACAGGTAGTTTACCTACGTCCAAACACCCGCGCCACCACGTGTTAACAGGGTAGCAGGCTACCTTTGATAAACAAGTATGATCCAATCCCCCTTAATACTTTAATCCTGGCTTAGGATAGGCAAAAAACAAATTTGTTGACTAGGTAAATGATGTGAACTTTGGCAATATTTAGATGTGAACAAGCGGCACAATACAACACTTGTGCACGCGCCGCCGGCATGACTGCAAATGTGTCCACGCTTCACTTATTTGAATTGAAAATGGAAATTTGGTTAAAAATTAAGTGCCTATTTATTTTTACATAATTCGAATGAGAATCATGTACCGAGTATTCTCCTTAAATATTGATAGTAATTTACCAGTCACCTGTACATCATATACATAAGTCGTCACAGGTGATCACAGTTGATAAGTTGCATATACGTAAACAAATAATGGGAAGGAGAGAAAAAATAAGTAAATACCTTAAAATATGTAATACTTAGTTACCTTAATAAAACAGAATCTTGCGAAATTCTCGCCGAGATGTTTGTGTTCATCCGAGTAAAACGCGGAAGGAGGTATGGTGAGTACTCCGGCCTCCTTCGCGAGTTTCTTAGTAAATCTGTAGTCCTTATACTTGTCTGCTTCGGATTTAAGGTCTATTTTGTTTTCTGAAATAATATTAAGAGTACCTGGATGACCGAGCTTTGCTCGGTTCAATTATATATAGATGCATTACAGACAGATGAAACATAAATAATATTTTCGATCTTACCGACATAATAGTAAAATAATAGAAACTGGTTATTGAAATAAAAAATAAAAAATAAAAAGAGCTATTAATTCAAAAGAAAAAAAAAGGAAAAAAAGATTGGTCTGTAGAAACCTGGATTCGAACCCAGGCTTTCTGATTTCGAATCCGCCCGATTCCCATCCGAGCTATTAGAAGCTTGTCAATGACAGCGAAATTTACATTCGTATTCTAATGATATTTTTTAATTGCGTAAAAAAAGGGATAAAACAACATTTTCTAAAAATAAATCCTAGCTAGATCGATTTATCGCCCTCGAAACCCCCTGCATACTAAATTTTATGAAAATCGTTGGAACCGTTTCCGAGATTCCGATTATATATATATATACAAGAATTGCTCGTTTAAAGATATAAGATATTAAGAATAAGAACCAAAACTTAAATTTCAAGAACATAAGTCGGAAAGCTTTAAGGTCTGTTTTAAGTTAGGTTTAAGATCTACCTTTCCTACTCAGATTAAAATTTAGCACGATTTTTTAAAGCAAAATATAAAGCTGCGTTGCTTAGAAAGTAGCTTGCTGCAGAAAACTTAAGAAACGCATACTGGAAATGCCTGAAATTAAAATACATTACTATATACATTTTTTGTAACATTCAAAAAGCCTCTCTAATACTGTCTCTGATTACAATCGCACAATTTTTCTTATAAAATGATTTATAATTCAAAAATACACACAACACAATTTCGTCCGCGCACTCACGCATACAAACATAAAAAAAACACATACGCAAGAGTAGTTGATTTAGTTTATTTATTTTAATTCCTTCTTTATTTTATTTTTTTAATATATTTTATTTATATTTATGCCGCCAATATTAATTTATTGTACATAGTACGGCTGAGAGACAGACCGCTGCACATACCACACAATATATTTGGGAAGGGACTCTCTGAAAACTAGCGCTTCCCAGGACCTTGGTCCCGAGTAAGCCTCAGATACTTTTCTTTGTTTTTCGTAATATTTATTATGTCTTAATTTCTTATATGTAAATATCTTTGGAAATAAAATGGTCACAAATAAATAAATAAATTATTGCAACTCTTTATTTTGTACCTGATACTTTTTATTTTGTAGTAGTAAAAATTATTTACTATTACTAAAAATTAGTATACATATAAATAATAAGTTAATCTTCGATCAATAATTTCGTCAATCGATACGATCAATAATTAATATTGATTGAAGAAGTTAATTAATATAACAACTATTTACTTTTTAATAGGACAATTTATATTTGACCAATATTTCATATTTTTTTCAAATCAAGATGTAACATAATATACCTAGATTAATAACTGAGCATAATAGAAAAAAAAATGATATAAAAAAAATTAAAATATCTTACCAAGATTAGTCCAGTCTGCTATGATAAAGTACCCTCCGTCTGGCACAGTGGGATTGAAGCCGTTCTCTTTCAGCACTTTGACTAAGTAGTCCCTTTTGGATACAAGTTCCCTTGCAAGGGAGAAGAAATAGCAGTCTGGTGTGTTGTACCGAGCTAGTTCAAACTCAAACGATCGGGCTACTGCTTCCTATAATTAATTATTCTAATTTTACTTCATTTCATTTATTTATTTTCAATACATTTATATAATAATATAGATGATGCGACTCATAAACGGAATCCTGTTTTACTGTGCTCTCAATTTATATGTAGGTAACACAAATATATGTATGTCAATGAATGACAATGCATTAGTGCAGAGATCAACAAATGACTGAGCGGTTGCGGGTTCGATCCCCGCACATGATAAATGTTTGAATACGCGATACAGATGTTTTTCGTAGTCTGGGCGTTTGTGTTTGTGTACTTTCTAAACAAGAATCAGTGGAATTTTCATTAATTACGTTAGTGAAGATGTATTCACTACATATCAGTGAATTTCAATAACAAGTTAGTGAATACTCACTAATACATATACACATATTCAATGATCAAATCATTGGATTCTGATATTCATATATTCATACATTGAATACATACTAATTCTGCGCGATACGATTATCAAATTGAAAAAAGATTTGAAAAAAGAAAAAAGATATCTCAAACCTCAAAAAAGTGAATATTAACTTAAAACTCGTGGAAAGTCACTAATTCATGTTTAGAGAGTATTGTGTATATTTTCGGACACCGAACAGGATACACATCCCACAGGGGGTCATTGAGTGTGAGGTGTTCATTATTATTATTATTCATTGTAAGAAAGGAAGCTGCGTTTAAGTGTTTGTAAGACTATGTATTTTCTATTTATTTTTCAAGGGTTTCCCTTTCTTCGCAACTTCGATTCGAAAATTCGAAATTTTTTAATTTAACTACTACATTTTTTATCATTCATTTTCACATTCATTTTCATAATGGATGAAGGGGGGACACTTCCACTTTTTGCATAAGAATTCGAAATTAATTACTTGTTTGTTATAAAAAAATACCTGTATTGGTGTACAGCACGTATAGACGCAGTTCTGATGGACCACTTGTAGGTTCCTCATGAGGTCAGCTGGCCCATACGCCCAGCCTGTCTTCCAACCGGTTACTGAGAAGGTTTTCCCCGCTGAACCGATTGTGATGGTCCGTTCCCACATCCCGGGTAATGTGGCTACAGATATTTATTTATGTTGAAATTGTCTAATTACGTACCCAAACCTTTCTCATGAATCACTCTAATCAATCATTCCGCATGAAAATCGTATCATGAAAGTAGTTTTTAAATTTATCGCGAACAGACATACAGACGGGGTCGAGGATTTTTTTTTATAATATGTTGTGATATTGTTGCTTTTGCTTACATATAACTTATGTTAAAATTTTTGTTTCTGTTCATAATAATTTTTTTATTAATCAAATTAATATATAAAATTATCTATAAAATATATTATAAAAGTTAGTAGAATTGTTACGTGCTACAACTACATATGTACAGGTGCAGTTTATTAATAAAGAAAATGACAAGTGTACTTAACAAAAACATTATTTTGTTACTTGAAAGTAACAAAAAATATAAAATAAACATGTTTTTTTTTAAATTTGTCTAATTAATTTTTAATTTATGTAGATTGTTATTCTATATAAATATTTATTTATTTATTTATTCTTTATTGCATACCACAAATACAATAGACATCATAGTTAGTTGTTGAGTCAAGATTGAGACTATATATTAAGAAATATATATATATATATATATATATATATATATATATATATATATATATATATATATTATAAAATAAAATTGTTGAGTTAATACATAATTTTATCAGACAACTTATTTGCATAGATATAATATTAACAAGGTTATAATACGCTTGTTACGCTAATTTTGACTTGTTTTATGATGTAATAGCATGATATGTGGCATTATAACCTCATGTTATCATCATGAGTTTCCATTTATTATGATAATTAAAGACAATCAAGGACTATGTAAAAATAATGACTACATACCGATTCGTATATGCTTATGTGGTTTATAGACTATCCATTCATAAACTTCATCAGAGAGACACAAAACATTGTGCTTTTTGCACAGGTTCGCTATCGTCTCCAACTCCTGTGCTGTGAACACTTTGCCCAGGGGATTGTGGGGGGTGTTTAATATCAACATTTTGGTGCGGCTATTGAATAATGAGGACAGGTCTTTTTCATTAAGCACCCAGTCCGATGATGTAATTTGTCCTCCAGTTGATTTCTGAAATTATTCAACGTTAATGGATTCAAAAATAAATAAATAAATATATGAGCTATCAATAAGGATATTTACAAAATTTGTTATATAAAATGTGTGATTAATAACATTAAATTGTGTTATCTGAATAAGTCTTTTATATAAAAATCAACAATATAAGACAGTTAAGAGTATCGTAGATAATAATTTCTAAGAAAGTTAAGTCAAAAGATTCAATATAGATCATTAAAACTTAATATGACAAAAAACAACTTAAATATATTGACTATTATAACGATATACCTTAATAAGAGAAAATTTCTAATATCACTTACAGTAGGTACAATAGCAATGTTCTATAAGCAGATGTTACTGATAATAAAAATTAAACTTACAGGTGTTAAAGGAATAAACTTAGGTACGCCACCAGCTGATCTGATCATGAAGTCATAGCAGTCGAAGAATGGCTCAATAACAATTACCTCATCGCCTTCATCCACATGACCTGAGAAATAAAATAATATAAATACTAATTACAAATCGAAGGAGTGTATTTGTTTGAATGCGCTAATCTCGGGATTTAGGGTGCCTGTCCATTAAAGCGGAGTGAGGCTGTGGAGCGGAGAAACGGAGTAATATTAACCAGTAGGATTGCAAAAACTCTCTCCTCCGCTCAAGTGGACAAGGGCTATTGGTTAATATTTCTCCGCTTCTCCGCTCCGCAGCCTCGCTGTTTCAATTGACAGGCACCCTTACTAGCCCCATTTAAAAAGTTGTACTTGCGTTTAAAAAGTCGTTTATTAGGTAAGATTGTTGTAAAATTACGCGACAAAGAAGCGGAGTTGTAAACATAAACGTAGGTAAAAAGTAGGAAGTTCGTGTAGTTAAAAATAACGAGATTGTTAATTTAAAAGCGATAAAGGACTAAAGCCAGGCCATTGAGTAATTCATAGTAATTTTGCCATTACTTCTATCAAATAGCAATTCAAAAGCGATAGCGTAGCAAACAACAGTGATGTCTCTAATAAGAAGCTTAATAGGATTATCGGTTCAAAAAAATATTATAAGCTGTATAAACATCACGTTAAGATTTATAACAGTGGTGCCACAACTAGAAGTGTTTATTAACTAAGTAAAATCAAAATTTAACTTGGGTTAATAGCAAGTTTAATTAAATGGACCATTCGAGCTATGTCCTCGATAGATAATAATAGTATTGTAAGCTTTTATTTTTTTGTTATCTAAGACAATAATCACAACTGTAATGCAATAAGCTACCGGAATACTTGTATTGATGCTGAATAAAGTAGCATATCGATACCAGAAGTATCAATTAATGTAAGGGACAAACCACGGTTTTTCAGGAGAGCCAAAAAACGATTTTATTTTTTTAAATCTGTCCATAACTTTTTACTGTCTGCTCCAATTTTAATTGTGTCTAGAGCAAAGTTTCTTAGAATTTCCTCTTCTTTTATGCTATAAGCGAAAGATTTGGGAATGTCCAGTGGTTTAAAATTTAGCATGTCTCTTACATTAAAAAAATAAGCTTAGTTGTCTTTTACAATACTAAAAAATTATGTGTAAACCGTCGAGCATACTGTAAGAAACAAGATAAATAAAAAATTATATGTAATGCTATTGTAAAGGACTTCTACAGTGTTGCAATTTAATGTAACTATTTATTATCTACTAAAATTGATGGTATTTTAACACCATGGAAATAAGTTCTTTGCATGATTCATGTTGTTATGAACCAACATTAATCATTCAAAGCAAATGTATACGTTAGTTTTATGTTTTACGGCTTAGCTGTCACAGATTTTAATGAAATTTATTTAGTTATACAAACATAAAACAATTTGTTTATAATATTTAATTTAATTTAATAATCTATTAATAACTATTATAAATTCAATACACTAAACAATCTTTAAAGCTTTGTGTTAAGTTTAGAAGTTCTAAAAATAAGTGTCTTACAAACCTTGTAATAATTAAGTATGTTAAGTTGACCATATGGATATGGACTCTACAAACTCTGGACTTGTATTAATTATGTTTAATTGGTTTTATAATTATAATCATCATTTGAAACATCACCAATTGAATAAAAATAATTCTCAGACTTAATCAGCAGTCTTATTTAATATGTAATTGAATGAATGAACTGGAAACGAAAGATCGATGAATACAATAGAATATGAATTATGTGAAAGATGATTAGTATGATGGCAATTAAAGTTGAAATGACGAATAGAAGGGACGAATGGATGTAGATAAGGGAAGAAGATCGAATAAGAGGTGCATGAATTGTGTGAAAGACGAATGAATAAATATAAATGACATATTTTTGCGCCTTTGAAATAGTTGGAACAACTTTTTCTATTTAGTATTATACCTGGACGTCATCATTAGCTGTAATCACGTCATCTTCATCGTCGTCGGTTTCATTGAGGGTATCTTTAACTGGCGATTTATTCGGAAATACAAACAAATATTCTCCATGACATCTTTTTGGTATTATACCGGTGTCACACAATTTTTTTAGGTCATTGTATTTTGGAATGCAAATTGGCAGCCTCTCTTTAGAGATGGAAAATTGTCTGTGTTGCTTTGACTTATTTCATTACTAGTACTTTCAGCTGCAGATTGATTTGTGTTTTCTATATTTTCTGTCTTTTTACCTCTAACAGCACTTCTTAACCCAATCCCTTTACCCTTTCCTCTTGCATTAAAATTCTTTGGAGGTAATCCTTCTAAGAGTTCTATGTCGTAAGCATCACCAGTTTCTAACATTGTATATTTCACTTTAATTTTAGTCAAGGCATTTTTTTTAAATGTGCACACTCTTATATGCAGATCTTTATTTTTTAAAATAGCTTGAGTGAATACAGAATCCGCCAGATTCTGGAAGTTAATGATATCTGTATGTTCTAAGACACTCACATTATATGGTTGAGGCCATTTTCTAGCACTCTCTATGAAACTTGGGCATTGTGAAGGTGCCCAAACAATTAGTTTTCTTACTTCTCTCTCAATAACAGCATGCATGCTGTCTAGTGGCATATATGTATATCCAGCTAGAAGGTAATTGATTTGTTATCTTTTAGATTTTGAGATTGTTCCAAGAAATGTTTGAACATTGAAAGTATTACTTTAAGTATTTATTTAATAGGCATATTACAGTAAGGAGCATATAATATTAAAGACAGTTTTGTGAGATATTAATGTAAAAGAATTTTTCTTAAAAAATTCTAATCATGAATTAAAGTAAGGGACATGTTATTTAAATTGAGTGATGTAAGGTTTAAGCTAAGGGTGTAAACTATTTAATACGATGACTTACTTTATTTTTCTGCGAATAAATTTTTTTAATGACTGTTAAATCAATTTTTTTGTCATAAATCGTTTTACGCGGTACAAAAATTTGTACTGTAAGGGAATTTTTTTTAACGATAGAAACATTTTAATAATACCATTCGATAGAGCGGGAATTTCTGAATCCAATGATATATATAACTCATTTTCGCCAAAATGTCCCTTACGTTAATTGATACTTCTGGTATCGATATATTTCGGGAGAGTAACCACCTATCTATAGTAAAGAATATAAGAATTCAACCTTATTTTAATGGCAACTAGTTTGAAATTTCAATTGTACTTAATTTGTACATAATGATTTTTTAGATGTTCTGGATAATAATATGCTACGTTATTGTGTTGATATGATAGGGGATGAAGAAATGGCAATAACCTAAAAAAAAATTTCAGCCTTTTCTATTGCTATCGGTAACCAGAATTGCTTTTTTTTTTTTGCATTTTATATAAACTTCACGAATCTAATATTCAGCTTTTTTTAATAAAATTAGATAAATCATATAAAACATAATATTACTAAATATATGATAAATTAAATATATTTTGTACTGACTTACCTAGAATAGCAGAGAATAATGCTTCATAAGCGCCACTTGTTACTAAAATTTCATTGAATGGATCTAATTCTCTACCAATTAGAGGTGAGTAAACTTTAGCTAAATTTTGAACTAATCGTGGGTGACCCTAGAAATATATGATTATTTTTATTCAAGAAAATTATTAATTCTATTAAAATCTGTTTGATTTTTTTGTCAAAATGTATAACTGGAAAGAAATAATTAAATTTTGAAAAGCAACTTTTATTGTAATTTAATAGGGATAAATCTATATTGGGTCCTGTAGTACTTACTCTGTAGAATAAAAGCTAGAATATCATAGGATATAAGATAATAAGAATTCACTTACAAATCCTCTAGTATACTGATTGAGAAGTGGATTTTCTCCCACTGTGATCTCAGCAAGAGCCTTTGTGACATGTTCAGGTGCATGATAATCAGGGAATCCTTGTCCGAGGTTGACAGCCGGTTTATACTCTGCCGCTAGTTGGATGTATTCAACCCTAAAAAAAAAATGTATTATTTAGTATTCTATAATGAGGTTTTTTTTAAATGTTACTACTTGTACAACTAATTTAAATTTTTTCATGATAATTATCTATTATATAAGTTTTTAACAACACACAGTACAGTACAGGGTAATTATTTGGTATCGCACCACCACCGATTTTGAGGCTGACTTTTTTTTAGATTATGCGTTATGACTTTAAAACATCATAACTAGTGTTGTTATGATGGCGCATGACTATTTTCTATTACTACTTGATTGACACATATCTCACATACCACGCGCATGCATGCTTTCGCCAATGCCGTCACCGAATTTCACAAAGATAATGCAAAGTGATCAAAGTTTCGAATTTCTCGGTTCGAATATTTTTTTTACGCTCAAAAAGATCATGCGCCAACATGACATGACTGGTTATGCCATTAAGAGGTCATTACGAGGTCATTAAAAAAAACCAGCCCCATTATGGCTTGTGGCGCGATACAGAATATTTACCCAGTACAGTACACTATAAAATAAACACATATCACAATATCATATATATTATTTTAAAAAAACGTGTTAATACTCGTTGACAAACTAATCAGTAGATGAAATTATTGCGTAACATAAAATATATGTTCTAGTACATAATATGCAAATAACTATTAAAATAATAATAAAAGTAGTAAACAATGCTTACCAAACACTTTTTTCGCCGCTTCCGTAACGCGCAGGTAACTTAAACTTGTCATTCATTTTTGAACTACTTATTGCTCGTTTAAGAATGATATTCGACTGTTTAAAACAGTTTACATATGAACTGAGAAGACCTCTCCACCTAAACATGATAAGGCAAATTGTACAATTAAATTATAAAGCCCCTTATCTTTATGTAAATAAAAACACATTATGTGACAGTAACAATTACTACATTTTCTTTATCTCTCGAAAAAAAATTAATTACTCGGTCTAATAAAATTTCAAATTAGCAGAGTTGTTTCCTGATAATGTAAAATCGTATAATTTAATTTTTTACCTATATTATGTACTTAAAAGTAGCGATGTGTAACTCAGCTCAGAACCGGTTCAAATATTCAGTTCACAATAGCTTGAGCTGTTGAGCTGCGGCTCAATTACTAGATAAACGGTTCACAGCTCACCACAGCTCACGATGAGTCGCGATTCGTGCCGCGGCAGGCGACAGAGACAAGAGACAGCGACAAGTTATATCATTGGTCGTCTCGGTTCTGTTGTCTCTGTCTCTTCTGTCGGCTGTCGCGGTCGCATTTAATTTCAGCTCATTCAGCTCAGTATCATAAACTCATACTTTACAAGAGACATTATCGAATTGAACAAATGAGATTTTAAATTAGTTATTCAACATAAATATTCTAATATAGTGTTCTGTGATAGAAGAGAATTTTAAAAACCACTATGGCAGGCTTGTGTATTTATTAAACAATTATTTTAAAGTTTAATTTAAAAAAAAAATCTGCCGATACGTATAGCGCCATCTTATATATGAATAAGATACCGGTAGTTTTTGAATCCATTGAACCAATCAATAACTAATTAGTAATCACGTTGTAAACGAGATGGCGCTTAGAAGTGATTTCTTTTAAGATTATAATGTATATATTAATATTTGTATAGACTAACCACGATTGCTTCGTGAGACTAACTGTGTATAAATATGTAAAAAAATTAGGATTTAGAACGTTTTGGTAAATAATATTATAACTAAAGTTGATAGACAAATCGTAGTTATAAAAATATAAACATACGTATAATAAATGTACATGTTTATTTATTTATTCGAATATTAACTAATAAAATACAATCAATTTATTGATAAATGTTCCTTATATATAATACTTAGCATTAAACTTCACTTTAGCATTTATCATATTATGCATGAAATTATATTTTTGTAAGAACAAAAAAATATCACTATAATAAGTTTTCGAAACGCTGCTTTATTACATATTTATAATTTAGGTACATCATACATGTCATTTGTTTGAACTGAGTCATAATTAGCTGTAAATCTAATAGTTAAAAGTAACAACATAACAACAATTGAGCTGAACTGTGAGCCGGTTCACAGCTCCGGTTCAAGCATATGACTCATGAGCTGATCTGCGGTTCAAACAAATTCGTTGAGTTACCCATGTCTACTTAAAAGTAGACTCCCAGCTGATAAGGTGACAACTTTTTTGACGTGAACCGTTATTGTCAAGTTTTGCGATTTCGTTTAAAAAACTGTAATATTTAAGATTACATTATTTTTTATTACTTTGACAAAATCGAGTCGTATTACTTCAATAAGAGTTTAAATTGTTTCGTCATTATTTGGTTATATTGAAGAGACAAGTAAAAATATGTGTTAAATATTTCTAGTTTTCTATAAACTTATTAAAATATATGGAACAGTTGCCCCAGCTAGTAATTGAATTAACTAGGTCACAAAAAATAAAATAAAATGTATGAATGTATTAAATGAGTTGCAAATACTTGACATGCTCCGATATTTTATTCAAATAATAACAAATTATAATTTGTTGTGTTTGTATCGACAAATAATCAAAAATCTAGTATAAATTAAATAAAAGGACAAAATCAAAAACCATTCATTTTAAAATCTAAAAAAGGCTTAACCTTGTAAGGCCCACGATTTAAATGCGCTTGAAGCAGTTACCACCCAATGTTGTTGTCTGACAACATCAATATCATAGTAGTTACCGCATACGAGGACTAATCGTTAGAATGTATTTCAACTAATCACGTTTTTGTCGACCTGTCATTTTCTTCGTTTAATTGAACTAACCAGATTGTCTGTGATTGGTTTAATAAGGGGCCGTTCAAGTATTACGTAACGCAATTTTTGAAGATTTTTAAAGAACAAAATAACAATGACGTACAATATAATCGAGTGACTCTACATAAACATAAACGAATATGGTTGCAAATTTGGGAGAGTTTAATTTTATAGTTTTTTATTTAAATAAAAAAAAAATGGTTGTCGTTAAAGTCGGTTTACAGACGATAATTTTTACGTGATAACGTCATAAGAAAACATAGATGTAGAATTGTATACTTTTATGAATCGAATTGAATTATTATCACATATATAATATGATAGTGTGTATTACTTTACATATATATGATAGTGTAGTACTTTTTTTATATAGATGATAGTGTGATATTCAAGATTTTCCAATCTGAGTTATTTTGTTAAGAATAGGAATACGATAGGAAAAGTAGGAAATCAAGGGGAGTATTTCAAGTTGTACTCTCTACCAAACAATTGACAAATCACAAAACAGTAGGGGTGTGCGATAATTATCGATAATTCTTAAATACTCGATAATTTTCCATTCGATAATTATCAATAATTATCGATAAGTGTTATTCGATAATTTTGATCCGATAATTATCGATAATTTTTCATTCGATAAATATCGATAACTATCGACCGATAATTATCGATAACTTTCGTCAACTATCGATAATTTTTTTCCGATAATTATCGATAATTTTCGCCAACTATCGATAACTTTTCCTTCGATATAATTATCGATAACTGTTCATACGATAATTATCGATAACTATCGATAAAACGATTCGATAATCGTCGATAGTAAAATTATCGATATTTTTTATCGGTGAACATCCCTACTTCTACCAAACAATTGACAAATCACAAAACAGTAGGGGTGTGCGATAATTATCGATAATTCGCAAATACTCGATAATTTACCATCGATAATTATCGATAAGTGTTATTCGATAATTTTGATCCGATAATTATCGATAATTTTTCATTCGATAAATATCGATAACTATCGACGATAATTATCGATAACTTTCGTCAGATATCGATAATTTTTATCGGATAATTATCGATAATTTTCGCCTACTATCGATAACTTTTCCTTCGATATAATTATCGTTAACTGTTCATACGATAATTATCGATAACTATCGATAAAACGATTCGTTAATCATCGATAGTAAAATTATCGATATTTTTTATCGGTGAACATCCCTACTTCTACCAAACAATTGACAAATCACAAAACAGTAGGGGTGTGCGATAATTATCGATAATTCGTAACTACTCGATAATTTTCCATTCGATAATTATTGATAATTATCGATAAGTGTTATTCGATAATTTTGATCCGATAATTATCGATATTTTTTAATTCGATAATTATCGATTACTATCGACCGATAATTATCGATAACTTTCGTCAACTATCGACAATTTTTATCCGATAATTATCGATAACTGTCGCCAACTATCGATAACTTTTCCTCCGATAATTATCGATAACTATTCATTCCATAACAATCGATAATTATCGATAAAACGATTCGATAATTATCGATAGTAAAATTATCGATATTTTTTTCCGATGAACATCCCTACAAAACAGTTCGCGTGTAGATTGCGTAGCGCCACTGTCTCTTTTACTCGAACGCGGTCCGATGGAGTGTAAGACAGAACGCTTAGGCTAATCGTGCCTCTCTATCGCTTGTTCTGCGCTCTCGATCACTAATTGTGACAATGATGACGTCATCTTCTTCGAACGGGCACCAGTTCATCAATTTACTAGACGTTATCACGTCAAAAACAATGTTACGTAACGCTTAGTATAAAACCCCTCCCGCCCTTGTAGAGCTTTAACAGGACCCTGCTCCCCCCTAAATTACGTTACGTAATACTTGAACGCCCGTAACAACGAAACTTAAATTTGATA
The DNA here is from genome assembly GCA_036937285.1 of Euphydryas editha. Classification (NCBI taxonomy): domain Eukaryota; kingdom Metazoa; phylum Arthropoda; class Insecta; order Lepidoptera; family Nymphalidae; genus Euphydryas; species Euphydryas editha. Next base: position 20,315,774 of record JAUPFZ010000004.1, on the reverse strand, counting down.
CCTACGAGTCTAACCAATCGCATTCACCAGAGTAAAGCTCTGGTTTCCTAGGAGATCGGTGCCGTCATATTGTGGCCGTAATACAGTGGTGAATGACGTCACTAGAACGTTGTCTATGTAAACAAAATGGCGCGGTTTCCTAGAGAGCGGTATTTGAAACCGTAACGTCAAAAAGCGGTGCCGCAATTTGCATGACGGACATCTTGACGGCGTCGGATGGTTTCTTGACCGTTTTTCCCGATAGCGGTGAAGCCATTTTTTAAAATATTGTAATGTTTTGATCGGACGACGAACAAAATGAGTTCCAACTCCAACTGGAGCAGCGATGACAACGAAATTTTAATAGATTTCGTAGCTTACGATTTCCTTCTGTACCACGAGATTTGAATAAATCGTCTTCAGCTATACGACTATTTTCCTCTTCTGATGATAGTTCATGCTCCAAGTAAATTATTAAAGCTAAATCAAGGTCGTCCATTTTCTTTACTGGATAAGTTTCGTTTGACGTTTATTTAAAAAGACGCTGTGTTAATATGGCCGTGGAACTTTCCACGTCATCACCGTAAAGACGGCTGTCTTTTTGCGTTCGTAATATTATATCTAGGAAACCTAGGAAACCAAAGCTTAACGTGGATTAAGGCACGTATTTTCTAAATTACGAACGAAGTAACTGATATGTTGTCGGATGACAACAGTGGTTTATAAATTTTGAACTTGAAATATCTGTTTAATGTTAAACATATTTTTTTATATTCAGATGATAACACGGGGGGTTACGGGGCCTTACGAGGTTAAAAACAAGAATTGACGGTGTTTAGCTAGAACGTATTACCAAATTAAAGAAGCGCGTCCACAATCCACATGTCATCGGTTACTTTAGCCAAAGGACAAGCAAAGCTGAATCTAATTACCACTCATATGAATTAGAAACCTTGGCTGATGTGAGATCGGTAAAACACTTTAGACACTTCTTATATGGGAGAAAGTTCACAATTATAACAGACTGCAATGCCTTAAAAGCCTTACGATAGAAGCAATAATTGCTTCCACGTGTCCATTGTTGGTGGTCCTTTCTCCAGAACTTTGAAGTCGAATATCGCAAAGGCGAAAAGTTAAGACATGCAGACTTTTTTAGCAGGAATCATGACACAAAACATCCTTAGTTTAAAATCTGACAAGGACTGGTTAATAATAGAACAACATAGAGATCCTGTGCTGAGCGAGATTATATAAAGTATTAAACAAGGCAGTGAAAAAGAAACTGATTATCTTAATAGAGACGAAGTTCTATGCCAGAGTATTACACTGGAATAGGGAAGAGAATTTACCGGTGAAATATATTTTTTACTTACTTTACCAACTTACCATCAATATTTCACTGGATAATTAACCAAAGTACTGTTCTCTTATATTTACGCGAATTTTACTCATTTGATTAAAAGTCTATACCGGATTTTATCACATTTATTCAAAACTTTACAGTTTAACAATATTTTAAATTATTTCCCGACGTTTCGGACCCTTTACAGCGTCCATGATCTCGTGAGGTGAGGTGGTGGAATAATGAATTAATTGTTACTGTAATATATTATGTAATTTGTAGGTAGAAAGATTATTTCTATATGTATAGAGAGGGGGGTATAAAGAACTTGGTTTGTCTGTGAATAAACGGTCAACCAAGTGCTAACGTGTGTTTCCTTTGTCCCGGCTAATTAATACGGCTAGATATTTCTCAGTGGCGACGATTGGACTTACGCATGCAACTTATAATATTATTATTTGAGTTGTAATATAAAAAAATGTCGATCGGTAAAATCGCGGAATTTCATGTGCGGTCGGACAATTGGCGGTTATATGTGGAGCGTCTAGAACAGTATTTTATTGTAAATAAGATAGCGAGCGAGCTAAAAGTGCCAACGCTAATCACCGTAGTCGGATTAGAGTGCTACGAATTATTGGTAGATTTGTGTACCCCAAATAAACCGTCATCTAAAACATTCGAACAGTTGACTATAATTTTAGAAAAACACTTGTAACCCAAGCCGAGTGTTTTGGCAGAACGATTTAAATTTCGACATAGGAAGCAAATGAACGGTGAATCGGTAGCAGAATATGTAGATGTGTTAAAAAAACTGTCTAAAACCTGTGAGTTCGGGTCATGGTTGGAAGAAAGCCTGAGGGATCAATTTGTCTGCGGTATACAGTATGAAGCGATACGGCAGCGTTTATTTCAAGAGGATCATCTCGATTTTTCGAAAGCGTATCGTTTGGCCGTCATCATGGAGGCAGCTGAGAAGGATGCAGCGGCAGTGGAGTGTCAGACTGTGGCGTCGGGCGGAGTGCCGGCGGTGACGGCAGTGTGTCGAGCGGCAGTAGCGGCTGCGGCGAGACCGTCGGCCGCGAGAGGTGCGCTCGGCGCGCGCCAGGCGGCGGCCGGGGCGCGCTGTCGCGCCTGTGGCGGTCAGCACGGGGAGTTACCGTGCAGATTTGAGCGCTATGTTTGCAGAGCGTGCAAGCAGCAAGGGCACCTGCAGCGGGTCTGTCCTAATGTGACGGGCGCTTATAACATCGATACGGAGAATACGATGAAAGCGGCAACGACTACAGATAGCGAGGAGAGTGATGAGGTAATAGTAGTTGAACTTAACCAATTAGCCTTAGAACAATGTAAACCATTTATGGTGACCTTGAATGTTCAAAATAAAGCCATTTCCATGGAATGTGATACGGGTAGTGCAGCGTCATGTATAAGTAAGTGAATTTTATAAAAAATATTTATATGATTTAAAATTAGATTCATTAGACCTCTGGTCAAGAAAAATATTTGGACCTGTATGTAATACGTGATTTTAAGCCTGCTTTATTGGGGAGGCAATGGTTATTAGAATTAAACATAAAATTACCTAAACTAGAAATTGATTCAGTGAATTATATAACAAATAATAATTTTAATATCAATGATTTTAGTTCCAAATATTGTGAAGTATTTGCGGATGGCCTCGGACGGTTCACCGGTGGCGCGGCGAGCATTCACATACGAGAGGGAGCGCGGCCGGTGTTCATGCGTGCGCGCCCGCTGGCGTACGCGCTGCGTGAGCCGGTGGAGCGCGCGCTTGAGCAGATGGTGCGCGATGGCATCCTCACACCTGTCGAGCGCTCGGACTGGGCCACACCGATAGTACCAGTTATGAAGAAAGACGGTAATGTACGGATTTGCGCTGATTACAAATTAACTCTCAATAAGGTAATCGAGATTGACCGTTACCCGCTACCTCGTACGGAGGACTTGCTCGCACTATTACACGGGGGCGAGTTGTTTACTAAGATAGACCTTTCACAGGTCTACGCACAGATTGAATTAGATGACAGTAAGAAATATACAGTAATTAATACACACAAGGGACTTTTTATGTTTAATCGTTTAGTTTTCGGGTTATCGTCTAGCCCAGGCATTTTTCAAAAACGCTTAGAGCAATTATTTTCTGATTTACCATACGTAGGAGTATTTTTAGATGATATTATAATAACGGGACGGAATAATCAAGAACATGTTGAGAATTTACATAAAGTATTTGAGCGTTTAAAAATAAGCAATCTCAAGATAAAAAAAGAAAAATGTGAATTCTTCCGGAGTCAATTTGTTACTTGGGGCATGTTATTAATAAACGAGGTATACATACTAATCCTGAAAAGGTTAAGGCTATTGTGAACACTCCCGCACCTACCACTGTATCTGAGGTTAAGTCTTTTATAGGTATGGTCATGTATTACGCTAAGTTTATAAAAAATGTAAGTACTATATTAGCACTGCTATACAATTTACTGCGAGCTAATGTCAAATTCATATGGAGTAAGGAATGTAAAAAGGGCCTTTCATTTTAAAAAGGAAAAATTAAGTTCTACCGAAGTATTGGTACATTACTCAAGCGACTTGTCGCTAATACTAACGGCAGACGCAAGCGTTGTAGGGGTAGGTGCCGTCATCTCACACAGTACTCCCGAGGGCGAACGGCCTATAGCTTATGCATCGCGCTCATTAACGGCAGCCGAACGAGCGTATTCACAGATTGATAGGGAAGCTTTAGGAATAGTATATGGAATTAGAAAATTTCATCAATATCTGTATGGTCGGCGTTTCACATTAGAACAGACCATAAGCCACTTATATTTTTGGTAATAAAACAGGCATTCCGATCATGGCGGCTTCGAGGTTGCAGAGATGGGCTGTGTTGTTAGCGGGATATAATTATGAGATAGAGTACGTGTCGTCACAAAAAAACTGTGCGGAAGCGATTACTTAAAAACACATATCAAACACCATAAACAAGATATGTATAATAATTTTCTAGTCCATAATAATACATTTTTATTTTTGCACTTATAAAGCTAAAAACTACTTCGACTAACTTTTTTTTCCGACTAACTTTGCTGGTAAATTATTCTATATAGAATAAATAAATTGAAATCATCATTTCTTTCCATCAGTTTTTGCTTTATATCAAAGTTTTTGAGATATTATCTATATATATAAAAGAGATTTCCACGTATACATTGACTCATCACGATATCTCTGAAACTATAAGGCGCAGAGACTTGAAATTTGGTAGGAATATTCCTTTTACCGAGTAGAGGTCAGCTAAGAACGGATTTTACGAAATTCTACCTCTAAGGGGGTGAAAAAGGGGGGCAAAGTTTGTATGGGACAACATGATTCCTTGGTCCAATCAACTTCAAATTTCGCATAAATATTCTTTAACAGAATTGGTTGAAGACGTGTTTCGTATTTTATCGAAATTCATCCTCTAACGATGTTAAAAGGGGGGAGAAAATTATTTTGATATAAATACTCCATAGTGATTTTGATTTAAATTAAAATTTATTTTGACACATGTTTGACAACCAATCCGTCTGTTATAAAATATTTTCCAGTATACGCAGAGAGATAGACGCAGGTGTAGGTAATATCTTTTTTTAGGTGCTCCTGGTGGAACAGGCAAGACTTTATAATAAACGTAACAAAATTTAGCTGTAAATATACCGTGTGATTGCTTTATTGTAAATTAGTGTCTTATATAATATTTTTTACTTCAATGTTGGTGTTGTGTTAAGTCAAAGGTTTTAAACTAAATGACTCATCAGCAAGGCATCTGTAGTTCACAATGATACAGATATAGAAGACACCGAAGTGAACTTGGAAACATTTTTAAATTATACGGCATTATCACCCCAATTAGTACAGATTGGCACCACGGACTAATGTCGGAACAAGATCAGAAAACATTATAAATCATGTACCCATTTAACTTTATCTTACACTAAAACTAAGAAGGAGGAGATAAAAGCTGTCTTGGACTATTATTAAATATAAATATATGATTGAGATACACACACGATTGTTTGTTCCTAAGGTAGGCAACATAATGCCTGTATTTTAGGTAACAGCCGAGTGATATACATCTTTTATAAATATACATATAAATAATACATATAGAAATAAATACATATTACACCCAGACATGAGGCGGGAATCGAACCCACGATCCTGGAGCAGAAAGCAGGGTCACTAGCAAGTGTGCAGAGTCAATTACAATTTAAAAAATAATTATTTGCGGGTTTATTCAAATCTAAGAGACAAAATCGTATTAACTTGTGGTGTAATTATACCTACGATACAACTAACGAAGCATTGATGACAGTTCTGGTGTAGTGGTGCAAGTAGTCGCCTCAACGCCTGCCTCAATGGCGGTGGTCGTGGGTTCGATTCCCGCTCGGGGCAGATATTTGTATTTGTGCCAATATTTGTTTCAGGTCTGGGTGTATAGTGGGTTTCCCCACCACAGCGTGGTGGATTAAGCTCCAACGCTTCTTCTATATGGAAAAAAGGCCTTCGCTCAGCAGTGGGTTATTTACAGGCTGATACACTACAGTACAGGAGCATTTGTGGCCTGCAGTGACGAAACTGAGCCTTACTATAAATATGAGAGTCCATCTAAGGGAGATGTTACTGCCGAACAGTTTTCAGACCTGTTGCTTAAAATAGGAAATGGTGATTTCCGGGAACCATATAATAATATAATGTATAAGTGTATATGAGTATGTATTTACCATAAACGAAGCTTAAGGTCAAACTCTTACTGTAGCGAGAGTATACTTAAGCGAAAGCTGCTTCTCTCACAGTCAGTTGTATGTGGCATATTGCAGAATAGCCTGGTAATTCTAGGAATCCGAATGAAAAACAAAAAATATTGTTTATAACGAAATACTACGGAAGGTGTAGTATTTCGATTTCGTTATAAAAAGATAATACCCCCATATAACTTTCTCCAGATCAAAGGCAGAGCTTCTTAATCATAAAATATAACAATTTTTATTTTTATTTTAATGTTTATTTAAACTTTAAATCCCTACTGATAGATAGAATACTAAGATAGATAGACTACTGATAAATAGAATAAAGATTGTTATATTTTATAAGTATTCAAATATTTTAACATAATAATTTATATGTTATAACAAAATTAATAACGTAAAAAAAAAACAAATAAAAATCCTATTATAACCATTTTCGACTTCTACGCGGACGAAGTCGCGGCCTAAAATATTATGTTTGACAACTCAATCCGTCTATTATGAAATATTTTCCATTATCGACGCAGGTGTAGGTGATAAAAAATATAAATTTATATTTTTTGAAATTTTAGTTAAATACCCGTGCGAAGCCGGGGCGGGCCGCTAGTAAGTATATATAATTTTAAATATGGTAATAATAATTTGATAATTTTTTTTAAAGTTATTTATTTATTGCACTATGATATAACATGACATAAAGTAATTAAATTCAGTACATACACTCATTTGCAAAAAAAACGGGCGGTTTCGATTTTCTTCCTGGCTGAAAAAAATAAAATACCAAAAAGGTTTTAATCATTTGAACATGTTACTGGCCAGTTATAAAAGTGCCATAATGTTTATAAGAGTACATTCCAAATTCAAATTTTTGACTGAGCCTGGTTTTCAAAGAAAATAACTTTTAACTACATTTTGTGGCGCGAATTCCCTATAGTTAATATCGACTCTAATTAACTTTTTGTCAATTTTTATTAAATCTTCTGGTGTCCTTGACATTTAAAAGTATTGTTATTGCTGTTTAGCAATCTCGAAAATGGTAGATAAAGTGATAAAAGCGAGCAAAATTATTGCGCTGCTTGAAGAAGGTTGCAGTCAATGCTTCGTGGCTCAGAGGCTAAATGTGAGTCGGTCGACAGTTCAAAGGACCTGGCAGCGCTATCAAGAGAACGGTTCCGTCAAGAGAAGGCCTGGTTCTGGCAGAAAGACATGTACCGAACCACGGGATTATCGTTTTCTAGTTAGTCAAGCGTTGAGAAATCGCAAATCTTCTTATGTGGACCTCAAGAACACCCTCGAAGAAGTAAGAAATGTGCAAATTAGTCTATGGACGGTCAGGAGGAGGCTTCTCGCTGCTAATATACACAGTCATCGCCCGGCACGCGGCCCTAAATTACTCCGTGGACATCGAGTTGCCAGGCTTAGCTTCGCTCGAAATTGTGTGTCATGGACTTATGAAGACTGGGATACGGTATTGTTCTCCGATGAAGCCAGGATATCTCTGCATGGTGAAGACCGACGTCGGCTAGTGCTACGTAGACGAGGAGAACGCTTTGCAGAGGCATGTTTTGAAGAAATCACACCTTATGGAGGGGCCTCTGTTATGTTTTGGGCAGGAATAAATTCTATGGATCGTACGGAGTTAGTCTTCATCGAAAACGGTACACTGACTGGACACCGATACATAACGGAAGTTCTAATTCCTTATGCACAACCCGCTTTAACCGCTCTTGGGGAAAACTCAATTTTTATGGACGACAACGCTCGCGCCCACCGGTCTGGCGGTGTGGATGCGTATATGCTAGAAGTCGGAATTCGTCGTTTGGACTGGCCAGCTAGAAGTCCGGACCTCAGTCCCATAGAGCATGTCTGGGACGTTCTGAAGCGACGAGTGAGATCAGTGCAGCTGGCTCCGCAGACCATCAGAGAGCTAAAGAATGTGATTACCGCGGAGTGGGAACGTATTCCCCAAGAAACCATAAAAGATATACTCACTAGCATGCCCAGACGAATGCAAGCTGTGATTTCAGCAAGAGGGGGTCACACTCAATACTAAACTTTTATCTGCTTTTAATGTATTCAAGAAAAACAAAGAAATTAACGCGTTTCATTTTTATTTAGCGAGCAGGTACAATCATAGTGTTTTGAGCTTAAACATTATTTCTTAATAATTTAATTAAAATGTTATGATAAAACTGATGAAAACTATTCCTTCCTAATTAATTTATAAAATTCTGAGGATAACAATATCTAAAATTGTCAAACAAACTAATAGTAACTATAAAATAGTTCTTTGCTTAAGTGCCCGTTTTTTTTGCAAAAGAGTTTATATTAAAAGCAATCATTTGTTTAAAATTTATTGAGTTTGGAATTATTTGTATCATCAATCTTATTTGAATAAAGAGATTAATATAATTGTATATTTTTAAAAATTAGGTTTGAATATTATACTTTAAATATATATTTGTATTTTGTATCAACAAAATACAAATATATATTTAACTATACAGACAACTTTTATTATTTTGGAAATAGATGATAACATTAAAAACTTTTTCTAAACAATAAAAGAATTTCAAATACAAAAAAAAAAAACAATAATATTAAATAACTAGCTGCAAGCAAAAATTCTAAAAACTATATTTTTAGGTTCGGTATTGATTGTAGATCACACCCCAAGTAGTCTTTTAAAAAAAATATCCAATGTATAGTTTTGACTTTCCTACCATTTTATTATATGTATAGATCATATTTCAGAGAAACAAAAAAATTTAACAATTTAAAAATTGTATGTATTTTTATACTTTTTTTTTCTGTGAATTAAAAATGTTTAATCTTTTTTGATTTAAATGTAGGTATAGCTTAATTACTTAAATTGGAATGATGTGATGTTCTTTAGGTTCATATTTTTTTTTGACTGCCTACCCTGTCTTAAAACTTTATGCACGCCACTGCGGCTAGATATTTCTCAGTTACATACCCCGCTTTTTATACAATTTTAAATTATTACTATTAACCGTTCCTATTTATGCAGAATGAGCTTATTGTGTCTGGAAGTCGTGCTGTGTTCCTATTTTCCTTGGGTTCAATTAATTTTAGTACTGGCTCCCAAGCTGGTGGTACGTTCCAACCATCCTCTCTATTGAAATAAGTATGTTTTTTGATTTCAATAGCCTCGCGAATCATCCTTGGTAGGAATCGGTGTTCTTTAGCGAGAATTTGTGGCTTATCAAATCTGATATAGTGGTTGGTACCTTGTTGAGTATGTTGATACACAGCAGACTTTGTCGATCGTTGGTGTTTTATGTCAGCTATGTGTTCTTTGACGCGTATCTCTATACTCCGCTTAGTTTGCCCTATATATGAGAGACCACATTCGCAGTCTAATTTGTAGACCCCTGCATCTTGTAAAGGTATTTGGTACTTGACAGATGGTAATAATTGACTTATCTTCGTTGGCGGCTTGTAGTAAGTTTTGATTGAAGCTCGCTTCAAGATGTAGCCCATCTTGTCAGTGACTCCTTTGACATATGGTAGTACGGCAGGCTCGCGCTCAACTGTGGCTGTCTTCTTTCTCCGGGATCTGTGACGCTGACACGGTGCTCGGAGGTTGTTGGTGAGGATGGAAACAGCAATACCAGGCCGGTGAAACGGCTGGTGTTACCAGGGTCTTTTTCCCTGACGCAATAGCCGCATACCGGATCATTGGTAAAATAAAGGTGGACAGATTTGTCACCCAGGTTTTGACGGATCACGGTGGATTCTCCGAGTGCTTGCACCGTTTCAAGTGCAAGGAGAGTCCATCGAGCGTCTGCGATCCTGGGTGTTCTCAGTCTGTTCTCCACGTGCTTCTAGACTGCCCGGCTCATTGTCGCGAGAGGCAGACGGTCGAATTTCTCCTAGATGTCAAACTGAATATCGATTCGGTACCGGGAATTTTGTGTAACAAAAACAAAGACGTGTTCCTGACTTTTTGTAAAAAAGTTTGTAAGATAGTAAATAATAGGAATAAGGCTTAAGAAAATTATGTTAGGTATTTCTAGTGTAGTTATAGGAAAGTAAGCTAGCATAAGAACATTGTAATCAATAAAATAGGAACATAGTTTATAAGTTACTACTAAAAATTGTAAGTGGTATAAAATATTTAATTTTATACAATTAAAATTGTTGTAATAGTTAATGTAGTTCTGTTTTGTGAAGTTCTCTGCCTCTTGTACATAGTAGATTGTAATTTGTAAGTTAATAAAAGTGGTATTAATGGTTTATGTAAGTCTTAGATTATAAGAAAAATTGTTATTTGAAATATATGGATGTAAAGCAGCATAAGAGATAATACCAGTATAAAAATGTAAATGTAAAAACAGTCTCCCCTATCATAGGGAGGTCTTAGAAAAAAAAAAACCTAGAGTTAGCAAGTGTATTTAAAGATACAAAAAACAGTAAAATTTCAACTAAAATTGGTTCTTATTCAAAATGAATAAGTATACTTCTTCAAAAATAATAAGTATAAGAGTTGAGGTATGGTAGTAATGTTAAAACTCTTTTATTTTTGTTATAAACATAATAAAGTAAAAGCGAAATAAATAAATTATAAAACATTTGTAACAAAGAAAACAAAAATCTTCTTTGATCATAAAATATCACATTGAATGTAAGCCTCCATAAAAATAGCCATTAATCTCACTTTTTTGTATTGTAAAGCTCGAACTTTCATCGTAAGCGACGAAGACGCTTTGGAAGTTTACACAAGCTTAACAATGGGAGGTTCGCAGCTGAATATCAAAAGGTATTAATGTGGTGGGCGTTTCTTAATACGAGTATTTATGTTGATTTAGTTATTTTATTTACTAATTATCTCAACGTGAAAAGGAAAAGTTATTGTTACAGTTCAGTTCATACTCAGTTACTTGCTGATAAATCGCTCTAATTTAACGTGACATTAATAAAATAAAGATCTAACAATACAGTTAATATAAAATAAAGCATTCTTTTCGCTTACTCGTACTTCTTCGTTGTACTCGTACATACATATATGTACGCTATTTTCGCTTATTTTATTATTATTACTTACATTTATTAGTCGTGTGCTCATTAAAATTTTTATCTCCAAGCAACAACAACTTTAAATTAAAAATTAAATACTTAAACTAGAAATAAAAAAAATAAATGGCCTTAGTACATAATCATGTCATCATATTATTATTTACATATCCTATTGAATAAAAAAATACATACGTTACGTCAGAAGTATATCCATAATTAGTAATATTGTCATTATTTAACACTTTTCTTTAAAATTATAAAACTAAAGGCTTCAAATCTTATTTATTATAGTTAGAATTATTAAAATTGATTCACATTTATCGAAGATATCGCATGCATATTATACACAAAAAATACACTCGAACGACATCCTCTTTCACTTCATCGACTTCGAAATTTTAATAACATTAGAAAATGTAACTTTAGTGGCCTTTGATCTCAGAACTACGTTTGAAAAGGTGAAAACCCGAAGGACGTTATGTGTTTCTCAATTGGTGACTGTAAATGAAGTTCTAAATAGGTTTATCGAATGAATCCAGTTTAACAAATATGTCAAGTAAGTTTATTTTAAAGTTATTTCTACTTGTTAGGGAGAAGGAGCTTCGAAATACGTGTCAGATACAGGTTGTAAGGAGAAGTCTTATGATCTTGACTCATAAATTGTATTCGTATAACTATTCAATAATATATATATTTATAAATGAAATCTATTTATTTTATTTTTACTATAGAGTTGGATTTGATAAAAAGTTCTTTTACATTTCAATTTGTTCACTTTTACAAAAGCCTTCAATATTAGCTTCCTAATAAATCTAAAGTTTTTTGTGGTGGCCGAGGGACTTTCTACTGGTTACCCATGCTTGTCCAATGTTCAACTTTTGCGCAGGTCTTCACAACTCTTACAATTTGATATAGGTGAGTGTGCACAGGAATTGCACGAATTGATTCCCCCAGCACCATTCCACTATCGGACGACGCGACGTGGACGAGGATTTCATCCATACGTGGTCGACATTCCTCCGGTTCGCACCTCGCGTTTCGCATCTTCTTACGTTATTAGAACTGCAAAGGAATGGAATTCTCTTCCTGCGTCGCTGTTTCCCGATACGTACAATTTAGGGATTTTTAAGGCAAGAGTGAACAGGCACTATTTGAGTTTGCGTGCTCCACCTTAGACTTCATCTTTGTTTACCATCAGGCAAGATAGAAGTCAAACGCGCTCAAATTATTTCATAAAAAAAACATGCATATTTAGATAGCGTATATACGGATATTGATGGTACCTTTTATTTTTATTTTTTTTTACGCAGGGGAATCCATTTACGGATGATATCCAGGACGCCCGGGTGGCAGTCCTAGACCTATGTCGGACTCGGCACTTTGGGAGTGCAATACCGTACTAAACCCCTGCGGGAGCCTTCAGCCGCTTTAATTGGAGGGTCCCGGATCTGCAGGCAACAGGATCCCTCTAGCGACAGGCTGGCCTCGGCGAAAAGGCCAGACTTCTCCTCCATGGGGACTGTCCGGCTCACCTCTGAACAGTCCCAACGACGCCGTGTCTAGCAGGACGTGGTTCCCATCCCGGCCCGACACGGGCACAGGGGCGTCACTGGAGGCACATCCTACGCACCCCCATTCGTCGCCCGCGGAATATTGATAGTACCTATTATAATATTATGTATGTTCATAAAAATACTGATTGCTTTAAGTAAAAAACGTAGTGTAAACACGAGAAAAAACAAAATTGTAACCCCATGTTTCAGACTTCCCACACACACTACACATAGGCCGTGTTCCGATATATACTATATACTGGAGCACTGCAATCTGTGACGTCATTTCAGTCTACTGCGAAGCCGTTCCTTTTTAGTTTGCTATACTGTGCTATACTGGTTACCGTTTATAACAGAACGCAGTCCAGTATACTGGACTACTATTATCATCCTCATTTTACGCCTTTTTTTCAAATGAAAATATTTATCATGTAGGTACACGTTTTTTATTCAACAAGATAAATTATTATTTGAATATTGTGGACATTTTTGAATAACAATATTAATTAATAATAATAACAATCATTCGCGCTTTCATATTTTTGATTGAGCACCTTACCTCGAAAGCGCCAGTAGTCTCACAAGGGGAGTGCACGACCTCGAAATTTTATTTGGGGATGAGACTTTGCAGGTTTGTAGTATACCTAAAGTGTATCTATCCTGCAAAGCAAAAAGACTAGATGGCCAGTAGTTATCGTGAAAAACGGCCCTGAAATTCCACGCGCAGATTATATACCGGTAATTTCACTCACGCAGTAAGCGGCGCGATAGCCGAATGGATAGTAAGCTTGGTTAACGCGATCGAGCAGGCGACTAGGGTTCGATCCCCGTTTGTCTCTTTTTTTGTTTTTGTTATTTTTTTTTTCATTTAATTATTAGAAATGGTAAGTAAAATATAACTATATTTTATCAATTAAATCTTTGAATTTAAACTTTTATCAATTTTAATTAATAAACTATAGATTTAAAAATAATCAAACTTTAATAGAATTTATTAAAAAACAAAACACAGTACTTATTAGTTATTGTCATTCATATAAAAAATTAGCCAAAAATCATATTATTTATATATAATTGTCATGTTGAAGTTAATTAGTTAGGCTTTTTAATTCATATTTAAAGTCCAAAAGATCGTGGTGTAAAATCAGTATATTATGAGACTGATTTCTTTAATTGATTGTTTTCTTTATCCATATCCTTAGAAAATTTTTAGACTACAGTAACAAATAAATAATTGGTAAGTTCAAGACTACTACAGGAGTGATATTATTATTTGATAACAAATTAATTATTTTTATATACCTACCTTTTTTATGTCGAATAATAATGGCGAGTTATTCAACTATTCGCCATATGGAATGGCGATTAATCGGTATTCGATTATTCGCTATAACAACTATTCGTGGCATCTCTAGTGTATAGGTACCTACGGACTATAGTCCTATTGTATATATAGTTTTACCTATCCTACCCATATATCTATAATTGACAAATTGACGTATATTTACGATTTCCGTGAAGAAAAATCTCCAAACAGAATATTTTACAATTAAACAATAAATAACTTCAACAATAAGTAAGACTACAACTGATTGTAAATTTTAAGTAAGGGTTTCTTTATTATTATAAAAAATGCATGATTTAATTGATAATATATTTTATTTATCATTTCTAATAATTAAACGAAAAAAAAACGAAAAAAAAAATAAGCGACAAACGGGGATCGAACCCTAGTCTCCTGCTCGATCGCGGTAACCAAGCTTATTATCCATTCGGGCATCGCGCCGCTTACTGCGTGAGTGAAATTACCGGTATATAATCTGCGCGTGGAACTTCTGGGCCGTTTTTCTCGATAACTACTGGCCATCTAGTCTTTTTGCTTTGCAGGATAGATACCCTTTAGGTATACTACAAACCTGCAAAGTCTCATCCCCAAATAAAATTTCGAGGTCGTGCACTCCCCTTGTCAGTGCAAAAATGGCGGCGATTCATGACGTCATATATGTGTGTAGTGGCAGTCTATAACGGAACGAATATTCAGTACTGACAGCACTGGGGCAGTGCTCTCTCTCAGTATATATCGCAACACGGCCGTAGTACCTAAACGTTTCATGACGTTGTTGAATTACTTGAATTTACTACCGTCGCAAAATTCACTTTTATCTATAGATAAAAGTTTTCTAATATGACTAAGACTAGACTTAGTGGTAGAGTAGCCCTATTCAAAAAAATATGATAGTGACGAAAATTTGGTTAAAACGACAAAAACGTCGACCCAAAAGCCCCGGGGAATAAAGTCGTAATAGAGAAAAGTAAATTTTACAGGAAGAGCAAAAAACCGTTTTTCTGTTATATCGCGTATCCTAAATGCGCTATAATATTGTATTATACATCATTATTTTCAGCATTTTTAACGTAACATGTAGTTATAAAAATAAATTAAATATCACGTATACTTTTAAAGTCATTGCCAAAAATGTGTAATACTGATTTTTATATTTAAGTATATACTAAGTAACGGCACATTACTATTTTATTCCCGTGGACTTGTAATGTAATGAAAACTATTTGCTTGCATTACGATACTCTTCTACAGTATTTACACGAATAAAATGAAAGTGTAATAAACTGATACAATTTTGTTCTTGTAAAAGTTACCACCAACTTTTTTAGTATAGCTCTATAACGACTAAGTTTATTAAATTAGTAAAATGGTATAAAGGCTTACCAGCTTATTATGACCGATGTTCGTTCCATATTATATGACTACGATATTATTATTGGTTATAATAATAATAATTGTGATATGATTTCCGGAGAGTAAAAATATAAATTGTTATAACTTAATAGATTTTTAGAAAAAAAAAATCTAAAAAAAAACCAGAAGATGTATTATGACCTACAGATGTCGAAAATGCAAAAACATTAAAACAGTGGTAATAGCACTTTACGACTTTATTCCCCGGGGCCGTCAAATTAATTATTACTGCGAAAAATGTTTGTAATCATATGATGACATCAGATCTAAATATCAAAACTACTTATATAGCTCTATAAATTCATACATATAAATCATGGAGTATAATATCCTTAATATCTCCTAATTAATATCCTCCTTAGTCACAAAACTAAATACAAATAAACAAATATTTTAAGCCTTATAATATCATCAATATACTTGATTGATATACTTGATTTTGTTATTTTAGTTATTTTATTTCTATTCGATTTTTTTTTTGTTTTCTTTAAAATCTATTAATATTGTACATAGAAAGTAGGCAGGTTATTATAAATTCCGTTTGAAGTTTAGTAAATAACGACTCTAATAAGCTTAGAGATTTCTTTATTTCAATGTTAAATTAGCTTAGATTTTACGTTATTGAATTTTTAATCCTTCCAAAGTGAAACCCCATTTAGAATTTATCAATTAAAATAAAATGTTTTTAATTTAAACTTGCGAGTGTTAAAAGTTCTATTTTTAACTCAACAGATAACATAAATTTCCAGTAATTAATTAACCCCATTGTTACGTTTCGTAAAAATATAAACGTTATTTTTAATTGAACTGTTGATTTTACTTAAAAAAAGAAGTTATTATTTAGTTAAATGTCACCGTACTACTAAAAAAAAAATTGGAAATAATCAAAGACTTCTATGGTAATACATAGAAGTCTTTGGAAATAATATTATTTGTAAAATTACTTTTAGATATTTTTGTCGTACATTATGTAACGTTATAAACAGACACAACCCTTAGAAACTGACACTGAATATCCAAACTGCATGTCATGTTCAGCTACATGATTCTGATTGGCTTCCTACGCTTCGATACACTTTGTATTTGCATTATCTATTCCAATATGGCGTCTTCAGCTGAAATTAACTTTCATATTTCTTAACTATCTTAGAAATCTTTTTTGAATTTATTCTATAGAAAAAAGATTATATTTTAGTTGTAATGTAAAATTTTACACGTATTTTTCAATACGTCTTTTAAAAACGGTGGAAATTCAGAAGTGGAAGACTACAATTTTTTTTTTTTTTTTATAACTAAATGAATGACACACAATACAATACAATACACATCCAAAAAAAGGATAATGAATGAATTAATGAATGAATGAATCAGACCGTAAACGTCCCACTGTTGGGCGAAGGCCTTTTCTCCATATAGGAGAAGGGTTGGAGCATAATCCGCCACGCTGTTTCACTACGCGTCGCTATCAGGTGTTTATGATAACAACCGGGACTGACGGCTTTACGTGCCCTTCGAGGCGTGGTGTGGAGATCCATAAGGACATACACCCAGATCGGAAACAAATATTTGTACAAATACAAATATCTACCCCGAGCACTACTCGCAGCACTACATCATGACGGTCGTCAAGTCGACCGTCTTCAAAAAAGTATAAATTTGTGAGAAATTTGTATTCTTCTTTATAAGTTAACGCAATCGAAAAATCATACATATACATATAAATAATATTCTAATCGGCGTATGTCTGTTCTGGAGTGATATTTCAGAGAGTTGAACTGTAGGGTCTTTTTAAGAATTGGAGCTAATACAATTATATTTAGAATTTTGCCTGACTCTACTTTTGTCCGTCTATTTGTCGTTCTATCTCCATGTATGTTTGTTCACGCATCACGCAAAATCTGCTGCATCAAATTCGATGCGGTTGTTACAGTTGCAATTTTAGAGGTCTAAAATTAAATATTGTGTTGGTTTTATCTTGATATAACTTTTAGAAATGGGCATCGATGTATAATGTACATCGATGGAAATGCGGTTGTTATTCTATACATAATTGTACTAAAATCATAACGAAGTCGTTTTGTACTCATAAATTTAATATCGAATACCGTTTTTTTACTATGTATATAAAGACACAAATCAAAATAATAATAAAAAATATTTGTTTGTTTCTTTGAATATCGTGGTCATAGGTAAGTTCAGAATCAGAAGTAATCTTCAAAGTCAACGCGGGTAAAATCGCATAAATCAGCTAGCATCTAAATCAGTTTACACGATAAGAACACACATTTTTTTAAAACTTATTCCACTATATTTATTTATGTATTAATTAATTAAATATGTAAGCTTGTTTTTGTTACATTTTTCGTAATTCTACACGTTCGCTTTTGCAAATGGCAAATAGTTCATTAATTGAGAACAGGCTTTGGAAATCTAATTATCCTCCTAATATTACTTACTAATTGCTGCTGTCTGTTGGGTAAAACAAACGTGCCTACGCATACTTTAACAATGTTACTCGATTATTTTTATTAAAAGACTAAGTTATTGTATTTTTATTTATTCTAAAACTAGTCGTGCCCCGCGCTTTTACCCCTATAACTAATCCCGTGTAAGTTTCGGATTGAAAAATCAGTGTATTAATCGGGTTTTTGAAGTTTCTTCTAAAATTTCATTGAAAACGAGGTACCCGATTACTTTGGGATTCCAATAGCTACTATTTAATAATTTCCCATAGGAGTTTTTTTTTAATTTCTTTTTTCTATCTTCGGTATAGTGTTCAGTGAGTTTAGCTTTGTGTTGTGGTGCATAACTTTCCGTAGAACTTCTTGACGCCTACCAAGTTTGCTGGCTTAGAGGAAATGAGACTGTCGTTGTCTGTATTCAGCCGAAGTTAATATACTTCGTAAATAGATGCCTTGTATATACATATATCTATTCAAGCTTTTTTTCTGGATATTAGATAGATTAGATAGAGTAGATAGATTAGATAGTAGATTTAATACGATAGTTATTAAGACTGGAGCGTTATCTCTCTATCTATCTATTTTGTCTTTACCTAGCACTAATCTGTCTTCGGAATTCCAATAATTATTTAATATCCCAGTGCAAAGTTGTTTATATTTTTTTCAGCTACTCTCTTTAGTCGTTTTAACGTACTTTGGTTATATATTAACAGTTATAGAGACAAACAGTATTGAAAAGGTATTTTATAGAGATTCTAAGCAATTTGTGCTCTACCTGTTAGCTGAACCTTTGCCAAAGCCAGGTATTCCAGGTTTTAACCTATTGGTTATGCTCAAGTGCTGAAAGCTGTGCAAATAGGTTCATCTCTTAGAGAGCAAGATGTGTTCGCGGTATTGTTGCTGCTGCTCGATATCATCTTCTTTCTTTTACAATAGAGCAGTGTAAAAATGATCCTTGACTCCTTGTCATCAATATATAAAACTATTCATTGAGGCCAATTTAATTAGTCCAATCACTTTTGTTTTACTTTGGTAAGATGTTATATTGCATCTGTAAAGACCTCCCAGGTGCC
This sequence comes from Euphydryas editha, assembly GCA_036937285.1. NCBI lineage: Eukaryota > Metazoa > Arthropoda > Insecta > Lepidoptera > Nymphalidae > Euphydryas > Euphydryas editha. Next base: position 20,296,759 of record JAUPFZ010000004.1, on the reverse strand, counting down.
TTTCAGAATCTATGACGTAATACAATACCATCAAACCTATAAATAAAACGGCTACACTTTTTCTTGAAATATACGAGTAGTTAAGAACATTCTAGATAAAGTAACTTTTCAGAAAAGTTCGAGTTTACATTGTCCTTCTCGTTTATTGGTAAGGGACAAAAAAAGTTACAGTCATTAGAGAACTACGTACAGACTTATAAATGATTACAATTCATTTTCGGATTTTAAAAAGTGGATCAATTGCTTAATAGTTTTTTTTTGTGGTCACATACTACCGAATTCGTGAAGATTAGGAAACCACAATCTTATATAGAAGGTCTTGCAACGAAGCCCAATTTCTGAGTAACAGAGAGCTTGAGTGACAAGCAAGGAATTTATATACAAATTGGACTGCACACGTGCACTCAAAAAAACGTTCCTAAGAGAGCCTCTCTTTCTACCATGGATTCAAGGCATCTTGTAAGAAAGAGTTCAAATACCAGTAGTCAGGGCCGGATTTAGAGTTGTGGAGGTCCGAGGCAATAGAGGAGTGGAGGCCCGTTGATCTGAAATTGAATTGTTTTATTTTTTATTTCTTGTACAAAAAAATGACGACGAAAAAAAAAATCATATAATAGGTCATCATCTATTCCTATTCTTATAAAAAAAAAGGTCGTTCCAACTCCGGACCGCTCCAACTCGGTCAGCTCTATTGCGGAAGCCCCTCTTTTGTGGATGTGGAGGCCCCTCTTTTGTGAATGTGGGGGCCCCTCTTATGTGGAGTCTCGGGGTAGTTGCCTCGCTTGCCCTCCCTTAATTCCGGCCCTACAGTTAGTCAATAAAATGCTTGGAACGATTTTTTCACTTTACATGTTGGAAACAAATGTCAACCTTATGTCAGTTATTTCAAGATGCATATTTGAATATACAATTTTATTAAGTGAGCGTTCCAGTTATGATATAAATTCCTTGGTGACAAATGACTGTAAGCGACTCGGTCTCATTTGTCATTATCATTCATATGGCGTATATTTTTCTTTCCCAAGTATTGTATTATTTAATAATTAATTTGCGATTTTGTTTTTATTTTTGTTTTGTTACTTAACTGTTGTTTGGATTTGACATTGTTCAAAACATGATTTGACATCGTTGCACAGAAGGCCCATCTGTCGTCATGCCTCCAGCGGGCGTAAATTGAAAAGAGCAGCCACATTAAGTCAACCTACCTCACTACTGTCGTTGCAAGACCTTTAATATAAGATTGTGTATGAAACGTTACTATTTTTTATTATCTGTGACGAATGAGCTCAACAAACTGCCTTATAAATTTTAATACTAGGATTGCTAGGTAAATAGGCTAAAAGGTTAAATGAAAATAAATCCTCTTTTTAAATAGATTTTTCATTTGATTTTTTAAGTATGTATAAATTAATATCTCGCCGTCACATCATATTGTAATCGTATAAAAAACATTATTGGAAATTTATCTTTTCTCTTCCAATTCATACAATATACGAGCGCTCTAAGCACTTAACCCGATCCTCAAGGTAATGGAGTCTGATAGAATAAAAAGAAAATAAAGGTCGAAATTCGTCGGTCTTATGTTTTGTGACCATTAACCCATTTCAGGTGAAATGTTACAATTTGCACAAGAATTACGTAATAATAAAAAACGAGATGGTTTTTCTTAAAAGGCAAAGATAAATAATAGGACACAATTGATTAGGAAAAAATATTTGCCACATTATTGTACATGGTTTCAGTAACTATCAAAACTGGTAAAATATTAAGTTAAGCTCAACTGAATTCTAAATTATAGTATAAGATAATATCATATTATCCCATTAATACTATAAATGCGAAAGTTTGTCTAGATGTTTGTTATTCTTTCACGCAAAAACTACTGAACGGATTTTGATGAAATTTTACAATAATATAACTTATACATCAGAATAACACATAGGCTACAATTTATAAAGATTTTGTGTAATTTGGCCATAATATAACATAATTTGAAAATTATCTCGAACGAATAAAGCGAAAACCAGAGACGACGCGCGAGACCAGAGTGGAGCGTCAGTCAACGCGGCACGCAGGGCTGGGGTAGAGGGGTGGTCCAAGTAATGACACGCGATCGCCGAGTGTGCGACCCGGACGCGGGCAGATGCGTGAGGGCAGATGTTATAGACGGCTATGTTCCTTTTGAGTTTTTCTTATAGCTAATTCGATTCTTGGAGCGATTTATTACTATCTTAGTAGAGCAGGCATAATTATTATTTTTAGTTATTATATTTTAAGTAGAAATATAGATTATTTTTTATTTTAATTTCAGCCGTATTAGAACTGTATCTTTTTCATTTTTCTAAAATTTGATTATAGGATTGTAGTTTTAGTTATTTAGGTTATATTTATATAAATGTATGTTTCATGGTTAATCTGCTGAGCAGTTTGTAATGAAATTTGATACGGATAGTGCGAAGCCTGGGGAAGGACATATAGTAGCGCTACTTTTTATCAAAACACCCAGGCAGATAAAGCCGCGGACGAAAGCTAGTTAGTTATAAATATTGACTGGTAATAATTAATAAATTTAAATAATCTCAGTTGTAGCGTTGATATACAAAAGTTATAAAACTGTTTAACGTTTATCATCATTTCTTGTATGATTTAGGTATAACGTGATGTTTTATGGCCCTGCCTATTCTTCAATAAACAGACTTTTGCACATCGTTCTTGTAGAATGTACCTAGATCATGAGTTTCGCGTCTTTAAATAAACACAAGAGAATAAACTACAGTTAAAACTCTTTAGTATTATTTTATTTATATTTTATTAATCAATTATTAATATACATATATATGTCTCATTTAGTAGAAATTATCTTCTCTATAAAAAAAACTATATCGAAATCTCAGCATCTCTTTATATTTTGATCCATATAAAACTTACCATGTATCAAATGTAAATTCTAAAAGTATTAAAGCAAACGACATAAAAGTTAAAAAGAAAACAAATAAAAGTCGTAAAAGAATTTTTAAGAAATATTTTTATTGTCTTAAAATTAGAACAATATAAACTTATCCTAACCTACAGGGAAATTGTTAAAAAACTGTGCAAATATAAGTAGTCAATACTTTCAGGAAAAGTGTTACCAATAATAATTTTTTTTTTCAATATTCAAGTTTTGTATACGCAACAAACGATTTTTATTTACGTTAATTTTTTTTTTATATAGTTTCACATGACAGTTATAATGTACACTCTCTAGAGTATATATTAATAGCAGTTTTGAACAATCAACCCCAATACTACAAAAATAGACTGATAACAAATGTTTTACTTAATTACGACCTTATATGAGTATTTCTTTGACAAATCTAATTTTTATACATCAATTAAAACTAGAGAAATAAGACTAAATTAAGTAATAACAATATTATATAAATATTATTGCTTAAAGATTAAATAAAAATAGCGATGAGATTATACCCGAATAGTGAAAGAATTTTATAAAAACTCCAAATTTTGATGAGATAGTAAAATTTTATTGACGTTTTACTTATTGATGAATTAATGATGAAATGTAAGTATATGAGTATTTTTATAATTCATTAAAATCAAAGAATCAAAGAATTTTATAACACGGTTATACTTCCTTGGGACTACGAAAACATCAATTTAGGTTTGATAAACCTGTTAAAAATAATAAAACATATAATGTGTTTATGGAAATATTTTATCGAATTAAAAATCTTTATAAATATTTTTCAAGGCTTTTATTTAAGTAAGGTGATTTTGAAGTTCTTTTAGGTACACTTTACATAATTTTCATGAATCGAATCACAATTAAGGCGAACAAATAAGTAATACTGCTGTTATATTAAGCGCAGTCTTTTAATCGTCGATTAAATATATTATATGTATATTTATAACTACCACTGTTGGAAAATTTTGTAATATAATTAAATTAATATTATGCCCATGTTATAAGGAGAATTTAGAATTCGCGCTTAATTTCTAGTCCGCTGACGACCTTGGCCTTGACCTTCTTGATACTCGTTGTTTTGTGTCCTCTTAGGAGGATGTTGATCCTGGAAGGTAGAAAATATAACTTTAAGTCTCTTTGTAAATGCTAATACGAAATATAAATCGATCATTTATCAAAGAACGAGCTTAGCTATTGACTTCGTAGTATACAAGATACAATACATTTGTCAGCATTGTCAATATACATCAAAACAAATATTCGAAGAAATATTTACTCTAGAAAGCAATATCTTTAGGCAGTAGAACAAACCAACGAGATATTAATCTAGCCTGACAAGTTTGCACTGTTCCATTATAGGAGCAAAGTCAGCCATATTCGTATTTTATATTTATTGGAGGATTTCTTGTAAAACAAAAACAAAAAAAGTAGTAGTATGTGATTATGTAAATATATAAAGATTACCGTTTTTTTACTAACTTTATTTTTTCTTATCTATACAAATAATAAATCTGTTAAAACCTCCGTTTTATTAATACACTATATATCATCAAGAATAAATTTCAATAGCGCGTTTTTTTTTGTATCAGCGCCATCTCTTATCGTGTTTTTTTGTTCACGTATCACGTAAAAAGTACAAAACCAATGTAAATAACTTTAATACATAAAAATTAAACATAGCTCACAGTATAATTTAGTTTTTGTTTCATTGTTATTAAATTTAAAAATAAATATTTAAGAAAATAGAAATAGGTACCTACGCCGCCAACGCCATCTGGTCTAAGGAATCTTAAAAACGCACAAAACTTATTTTTTAAGTTATTATTTTGCTAAACTTAAAAGTTTACTAAATATGTCGGATAGGAATAGAAATCGTTTTAATATTTTAGATAAACATCATTTTCAATTAATAGGTATAGGTACTATTATGTTAAATGTCACTAAATATAAAAACGATATTCTACTATTATACGATAGATGGCGCATGTAGGTGATAAAAAATATAAATTTATAATTTTTAAAATTTTAGTTAAATACCCGTGCGAAGCCGGGGCGGGCCGCTAGTGTTTAATATGTTATTAAAACAAACGGATCCATTACGATTATTACTAACGATATTACTTTTTTTTTTTTGTAATAAAAATTATTATAAAAGTAGCAGTAAAACGCATTGTAATATTATATTAATCTGAAAAACGATAAATAAATACATTCAACATATGGTAAATAACAAATGATAACGATACCTTGTACGTAGTCATCGTTCCTACAAAAGTCGGCTATCAAAAGCTATTCAATGAACTGGATGAATTTTGGGATATAGGTACCTCAGGTGCGTATTCATTCTGCTAATGACTTACGAAATATATATTCTGTTTTCCGAATAGTCCAATATTCGTTGTTTGTTTTCGATTTTACAATATAATATTGGTATGTTGATATTACGTTACAAATCGGACAAATATCTTAAAATGTTTAGTAATAATTAATTTTACTCAATATCTTTTACTAGAATAAATCAGCCATTAAAATGTAATTAAATTACGAAATCAAACATCTAGCTTGTAAATATACCAGCATAACAATATATATATAATATCTTTTAAATCAAACCAACCTGTCTCACATCTACTTCCTCTGGTGTTGGTGGTGTGGTAGTTGGTATGTCACAGTCCTCTGTAGGTGGTACGACACATCTTAAAGAACGTCTGTCGAAGACCAGCATAGCAGGGCAGCGTTGAAGACGAGGGTAACCACCCTGGCACTGCCAGTATCTGTTGCAGGATTTGCCGAGAGGAACGTTGCCATTGGGGTCTTCATTGCAAAGAGCTGGAATACGATAGGTGTAAAATTAATTATTTTAAAAGTAGAAATGTAATTCATTCAAATACATTTTTAAACGCTTTTCTAATGACCAAAGAAGAATTATTTTAGAAACAAGAAGCTAATAATCAATTCGGAATACAAATGTTACCGAGAACTAGTATATAATACTTTACCTTAAATATTTTAATAAAAATTGACTATTTCTTAAGCTTATAAAAAAGATAGGTTTAAAGAACTTTATTTCTCAAGAACATTAATTACAGTTCACTTATGAGTATAGTATTGTACATATAGATACTTTATTAAATATGTAACAAATAGTTCGACCGTATTTAGTTAAATAGGTAATGACTCAAAAAAGGGAAATGTAGCAATAAAGAATCAAGTTTATTTATTTGTTTAATACGAGTATTATCAATTTTAAGTATGGTTTAGTTTGTATTTTAGTTTGATTGTAGGTAGTTTAATAAAATTATGTGCACGTTTATGAGTAATTTTTTGTTGTGATTGTATTTTTTATATTTGTTTATTTTTATATTTATTTATTTATCATCATCATAACGTCATTATTATAAATAGAAAAAATAAAAACTTTTAAATTTTCTGAACACTTTAAGATATTTATACAATTTAACTGATAGCTTTCTACACTTGTAACAATTAAGTAATATTAAATTTGTAATATGTAAAATGGATACTAATTTTAAGTATAAAATACCTGAAAATAATTTAGTCGGAATTCTCAAATGCTCAACAATGACCATTGTGGATTCATCGTTTCTTTACCGCATGGAATTCTAATCGCTCCTTCAAAGATTGTGGCATGTGAATTGGTTTTTTAGTTACATACATTTTAATAATACTTGGATTTTTTTTTTGATGATTAAAAACCTATCTCAAACTTGATTCAGATTTTTATTAATATTCCTCTCAGCTACATACATTTCTTTACATATCTTCATATATTTCAGTAGGAAAAGTTTCAAAAACTTTAAGGGACCTAAACTTTGATGTTAGTTATTTGAAAGCAACTTTGAAACCTTTTTAAATTAAAGATTTTCGTTAGAAATGAATAATTGATTACCAAAAGTGGTCTAAAAGAAGTAATAATGGACTTCTTTAACAATTAGCCTTTATTTATCGGACGTATAATTGCTTATATAAGACTATAAATCATTGACCGTAAGGCATTACCCGCTTTACTGCTCACAGTAATTAGTGTGAAAGTCGTCAGAAAAATGCCTTAAAGAGCATCGATTATGAAAATTGCCTATGAGGTAAGTTTGACCCAACTCGAAAGATCATTATTATAATGGACTTTCTTGAGGATATATATTTTTATCCTGATATTCGGGTAATCGATGCTTCCGGAATATATTCCGGAAATGAGACTATTTTGTATTAATGAACAAACTGTGCTAGATTATTTATAATGGAATATATAATGAGTTTGCTCTGGAACCAGAGATCTTAAAATTATTTGTTCCCTGGGTTATATACAACAGTTTCACGATATTGCTCTTATTTTTTTTATATACCTACCTACATTTGTGATACAATATCATATTACATCAAATATTATAATATATTTTGTTATTGGAGTTTACTCCTTAAGAATCGATTTTCATATATAAGGCGCCCGGTATGAGAAAAATATGAGAGGTAAAATCTACTGATGAATGACCTCGTTACTTTTTCGGTGCTCGCGCACCTTTGGTGCGGTGCGAAAGTAATGTTGCTCTAATTAATATTGAAAAATAATATTTAAAAAATAAATGATAATTGTCAGATAATAATAATTACATAATTTATCAACATTCCTAATGAAATATTTGTGCACATCTGAAATTGACTATTGTGAAAAGTTTAATGTAAAATATTTCGCCGATTAGTTATAATAAATGTATATAAAATGAATAAATATATATTTATATATGTATATTATTTTCATTAATTTGTTAATTTACCCTTTCATATGGTATTAATCTTATTTTCAGTTGGATAAACTCTTTTTGCGTATGTTTAGACAATCGTACTTAAGGAGTAAACTCCAGTCGTGCGTCGGAGCTGACACACACAATTTTTTTTTTAATATGCATATGTACATAAATATAATAGTAATTTAGTTATTTTATCTTTAAATTTAGTACCTCTTTGCACTGTATCTCCTGCTTTGCGACATTATTTCCTATAACCGTAGGTTGATTGGAAGAGTGATAAGCCATATTTTGTATATTCACATGAAATATTTCTGTATAATTTTTAAAGTGTAATAAAGTATATACATAAAGTTACAGTTATATAACTTAAGTCCGAATATATTATGAGACTTATTATAGTAAAATGGCACCACAGCTTTACTGTATAGTACGAATGTAAGATATTCAGTTTTCATTGTGTTGATGGCAAAAATCTGGTTTAATATTGTTAATGTCAAAAGATATTTTAATTTTAGGAGATCAATCGTCTTTGTCTTACCGTCCTAGGTAAGTGATATAAGGCAGCCTCTCGATTATAAGTCTACTGGCGTTAAATAACCCTTTATTAGGTTTTAACGTCTTATCAGTTTTATTTGATTAATGGGTAAATTTTAAATTTTTTCGTCTAAAGATGAATAGTTAATAATACAGGAAGGTTTTGTAAAAATCACGTAGCGTACTTAAAGTTGCTCAAACCGAGCACACATTTTAATAATAAATTTTAAGAATTTTTATGCATTGCTCAATGCTATAACTTTCCATTTTAATTTGTACGATATTATACAAGTAACGTATCCTGTATATTTCAAAGTTATAAGCTATTCAAATTCATTATTAGAAAATTTTATACAATGTAAAGAGTAATAATAAAAATAAAAAAATACTTACGATGTTTTTGACAGCCATCTACATTCTCAGGCCAGTCGCAGGAGTGAGCGTTCTCATTGTACAACAATCCGCCGATGCAAAGCTGTTCTGTGGCGGTACCGTTCCAGCAGGTCCAGTATCTTGTGCATGAGGTCTCATGCCCGAAGATTCCATACAACCAGTCGCAATGTTCCGCACCAATTGGTGGATCTGAGTGAATAAATAAAATACGTACATTTTTATCATAACATAAGAGAGAACATAGATGCAAACTGTCCTTTTAATGTTAAGGGACCAATGGGTCAATTATTACTCTTTTGCAGCATTATGAATGGAATTACAAATGCGTTGCTTCCTTAATGGGGAGAGTAATAGGGGGAAGTTAGAATAGTTAAAGCTAGTGTTGGGTTCAACTTAACACTTTTTTGAGTGTTTAGTATGTTCCATAAATTAGGTATATCCATAATATATTAATATTCGAAATAAAAATCAAAAGCTCGTAACTAAATCACATTATTTACATCACATTATTATCAGACCATAGTTACTAGTACAATTGCCGATTGATAGCAGAGATATTAGATCATTTTGGATAGGCTTTTTGTGCTCATTACAAATCAGTTAAACAACTTATTTATAATATAAAACGTTTTTCCTTTTTTTGTTTATTTAAATAATTATTTAAATCTTAAAATTGATTAACGGAATTGAATTCATTATTATTTATTAATTCATTATTACATTATAAATTAAATGAAAATTAGTCTATAAGAACGTTTTTCTATTTTTTATTACTTAAATGAAAAATGGATTCCGAGAATACTTACTTGTCTGTACTTTAGGGTATTCACAGTAATTCGATCTCCAGGGATAGTCACAACCTTCGGTGACTCCCCGATGTTTTCCAGCGAACACGAGTCCGTTGGGACAGTCATACTGCACCGCCTGACCTCCATCACATTCCCAGTACTTGTCGCAGTATTTGTCGTCGGCTACCACGCGCGACTTTGTCTTGCATGGATCTTCAACTTGTGCACAGGACACTATTGTTAAACTCGCTACGATAACTGTGAAAAAAGAAAGTAAATTAGTATTTTTAATTAGATCAAAATATATTACTTGAACTTCTTTGGAATGACGCATGAAATTAATATACCTACTTATGTAGAACAAAATTTGATAAGAGTCGCACTAAAACGCTGAAATGTTCTGTACTTTAATCGTAGAAAGTCCGTGAACTTACTGATCTCATGGACCTCTGCGACTGCGAAGTTGTTTAATACATATAATTTAGTGTATAGAATTAATGTCCCTAGAACTAGATCTTAAGCCGGCTTAATCGTAATGTATTAGGTAGTTATATATAACTTAACTCCTAAAGCTCACTAAGGTTAAAGTATTTTTATTAAATTATATTGCGCAGATTTTTTTGGATCAAATTGTTTTAAGAACTACGATTATTTTCTAAATAACTTATTCAGGTTCAGGTTTTGTTATTATATTTATTGAATAGCGTATTTATTTCTTTAATAGCTTATTTAATCTATATACATATATAATAAAATGGTAGGAAAGTCAAAACTGTACATTAAATATTTTTATAAAAGAATACTTGGGGTGTGATCTACAATCGATACTGAAGCCAAAAAAATAGTTTTTAGAATTTTTGTGTTTGTCTGTTTGTCTGTATGTATGTCCGGGATAAACTCAAAAAGTACTGCATGAATTTACTTCAAATTTGGCACGAATATTATTTAGAAGTCGGGTCAACATATAGGCTACATATTATCACGCTATCACTTACGGGGAACCAGCAGTGAACCTTTATTTCTTCAACACATTCTGTAACAACGTGTAATCTAATAGCGTTCACGCAGACGACGTCGCGAGCCGCATCTAGTTTTTATATAAAAGAGGTAAAATTGACTAATTATGAAATTAAAATGACAAAATTTTATTAAGATCAATTCGAAGCGAATATCAATCAAATATTAATGGCATTGTCACCAGTTAATGAACAATTAAAATGCAATACGTTTAGACATTGACGTCGATGGTTATGATGAGACACGCTATATTTACAATTTTCGTGATTCTGCTTAAGACAAGGGAAATACGTGTTAATGTATATATTTTCTCATGGATTGATTTTATAATTTTTTATTTTTAGGATACGGTAACGACTGACATTATAGTTAGACAGGTCCTTCTTTAAAATCATACTCGTGAAGTTTTATTTATATTCCCTTACAAAATTGATGTAAAATTAAAAGTAAGCCAAATGCATGAAGATTGCCCTAAATATATACTATAACATAAAATATTTAACTGAAAGATCGCCTAAAACAAGTTCTTAATTTACTTAAAAATTTATTTTCCGCTCGGCGGTAAAGGCAAGTCGAAACTAAGGAGTCATGGCAATGACAATCTTCATGATGACGAGACTTGCCAGTTTTGAAATTATGAGATATGTACGTTAAATCAAGCAGAACATTGTGGCAGATAAATATTCAATCCTGCCATTAAACAGAAGAGACATTTGCCCATCCATGAGTCATAAAGTGGTTACAGAGATGAACAGAAATAAAGAAATTCCATATGTACCGAATATGGAAAAACTAATAAACGAATACTTCCTTATAATAAAAGTATGATTTAACACCTATTACTCTTTAGTAGGTACGTGTTTAAAATGAACCGACAAATCGCGTACATGTTCATAACATGTTATTACGACTTACGAGTATGTGGCGGGTGCGCCGGTGAAAGCTCTTCCGACTTATGTAACGCGTCTTGTGACATTGACGAGTGATTCGCATGTTATCTCATTCACATCACATCGAATGATTCATGACGCATTGTATGATTTTTTAGACAGTAACTTGTTAAGTCTGAAAGACTTTCGTTCATTCACTCTCGAAGAGTGTATTTGTGTTACTTTTTAACGGGTTTCAGAAAAAGGAACATTCTCTATTCAACTGTATTTCTTTTTTTTTGTTACATTATTATCTTCAAGTGCAGTAAACTGATATGAATTCTTTGTCAGTAAATCAATTATATAAAGAGCAGTCCCATAAAAGTTTTGTGAAAAGATAAAAAGCAGGAAATTACATATTTAAATTACTGAAACATTTTAATTAAATCTGTCATTTATTGAAATGATAGGTAGGTAATCATTGCTTTTTAGAGGTTTCAATATTGTTTATAAGCATTTTATTAGATGGTTTTACAGGACCTTTTAATTCGATTAATTTTCTTGGTATATATCATATTATTTTGTGCTTATAATAAATTAATTAACTTCGAATTAAATAAGATGTGATTGTTACATATTTATTAAATCTGAAAAATAAAACGGTTTTTCGTTATTCGCTTATCACTCGACAGTCTTGCTGATGTCTTTTGAATATAAAATGGATAGTGTCTTTGGCTCTGCACTTTCAAATGAAATCGACGTATTCACTCAATGATTTAAAATGAAGTTTCGATGCGACTGCACTCAGACGAATGGATATTAGAAGATAGATTTCTTGCTTTTTAGAGATATATTTTTAAATTACATAGATACGAACTTAGTACATTACATTTACTTGTTTTACTAATTTATTATACACATGTTATTAATTTACCTTCTTGCATAGAAATTATGTTTTAATTATGATAAATTGTTTCATGTAAATTTTACATTTTAATAAATATGTAAATCGGACTCACTGTTTAATATACTATATACTTATCAGATTCATTGACGTTTATGATTATAGCATGCTAATAAATAACCTATAATCATTCCTAATAAATAGGACTTATTACAAAAAAAAAAAAAACAAATAAAAATTATGATGATGAAGTTAGTGAATGAGTCAGTAAGTCAGTCTTATAGAAACATGACATGTTTTCTTTTCTAAGTACAAGTTCACGTATAAGTTAAAATTATCAATTACATTTTGAACGATAAAAAATCATATGAGCTGTATATCTAATTTATTGGAAGCGTTACGTGATAGGTCGAAGAGCGGATTGATACTTAGCAAATAAATTGCCTATGATTGAATGATGCTTTACGTAAGCCGATTACACGCGTACATTGATTTAATGTAATATTTTATATGGTTCCAGGCTATGAAGGAAATTGACTTAACGATATTGCCATTATTATATTAAGGTTTCAACAATTTTTTGTTTCTAACGAAACGATTTAACGTTCGTTGAATTAGGTTATCAACAATTTTAAAATATTCGAAATTATAAATTTAAGCAAATCTCTTAAGCTTCATCTCAAAGTATAAACTGTTAGTAAATAAACAAAAAATTAATGTTGTTAGAAAAGTTTTATTCGAAAAGTTGTCACAAAAAGTAATTAAAATACATAAATTATTGAAAAGAGCTACTTACGTTAGTGATATTTTTTTGTTATTTTTTTGGTAGCCGCCTTAGGTTATTTATTAGTAAAATTGAAAAAAATAATCCCTATGAAAATTCAATATCGATAGCAGGATATGAGTAGGTATAGTATAGGTATGAGTAACTGGTAACTGGGTTCACTTGTTATAAGGTAGTAATTAATACATAGTTTTCCAGACATAATTTTAAAAACAAAATAATTTTCAACACTTTTCCAAAAAATATAAATAACAAAGTATTAAAAGAAATGCCATTCTATATAATCATAAAATATAAATGTTTTTTATTGTTTTATTGGAGCAGTATGAGGAAGTAAACACAGAACAGAAACATTGGAAGATACAGGAAAGTTAAAAAAAAACATAACTATAGTAAATTTTCTCAAAATGCTACGAAATAAGATTAAAATTAATAAGATATCTACAATATTTTGAGAAAGTTGTAGAATCTTCTTTAAATTATATGCGTAGATGCCTATTTATTGCTCTTTTAAGATAACTTATATACCTGAGTGACCTACGGAAAATTTTAGCCCATCCAAAGTTATTTCACAGAGAAATGGGGAAGAGGTTAGAAGGGTCTGGGCCTTACTACCTGTTATTTCGTAGCATTTTCTGAGAAAATTCACCATAGTAATGTATATATTTTTTATTCCGTCAGAAAGTAGAGATTTCAATGAGCGAAAAACCCACCGACTTTTTAAAAAAAGCAGATATGTTGACGTGACAATTTTTGATTACAAATTAGGGTGCCTTTTCAAGTTTCAATTCAAATTAAGGTGAAAAAATATATGTTTTAAATCAAAAAAATTACGGTGTATTTGGGACATAAAAAGGTAAGCTTACAGTAAATTTCGTGGGGGAAAAAAAACTTTATTGTAAAAAAAAGTGTAAATACAAAAGTTGTAGATCTTTTTATAACCTACAACTTTGCTATTTAAATTTTTTCCATAGGACTTTTAGTTTTACCGGATATCGAGATAAGCCGTTTTTACCCTTAACCAATTAAAAAATTACGTGAATTTTAGTCCATGTTTAGACGACTGATCATCATTATCATCAATTCGATTTCAATTCTAATTTTAATAAAAGTGTGTGTGTGCGTGTATTAATGTACACACATATGAAGTGAAACTTTTTCATGATATATTAGTTATTTTTATATATATCAATTTAAGTTATAACAAATGTTTTTAACTTAAAAAGTTAATTAGAGTAATCCATTCAACAGAACAAGTTTTGAACGAATAATTTAAATTATCTATTTATAGCAGTACAATTATTAAATGACGTCTAATCTATATGACATACATTTTTTTTAAAATTATAAATGAATGAATGAAAATTAGTAATGAAAATACAATATACATATTTTTTAAATTTTCTAAATTTGTTTTCTTTCTATATTTTAATTATTTTTATATATTTTTTTCATTATCTTAAAAATTAATTGTCTGCTAAATTGACAGTCTTATTATTGAATTATGGTTAATTTCAATAAACTAATATACATTTACTAATACTTACAATCAAAAGTGAGGTTAACATAAAAATAATACCAAAATCACAATGTCGTGATGATTTTTCAAAAAAAAAAACTCTCATTTTCACTATTTATTTTAATGAATTTCAATAAGTGCATTTATTATAACACTTGTTATCAATAAAATATATCTTTATAAGTCACTTCTCACTTTAAGTAAACACGCATGGCGTCGTGACAGTATAATGTGACGATTTTTTTCAAGATGGCACCGGAAAGTGTGATGAATTTTTTAAATATTGCTGTAAGATTTCTCTCATGCGTCGATAAAGAAGTTTCACTTAAATAATTTATTTAATTTTATATTTAACTAGTGACCCGCCCCGGCTCCACGGGTGCAATGCTGATACATAATCGGTATCTGATACAAATCGGTCGGTACCGCTGCAAGCGCTATGTCGTTGCATTTTAAAACTGTAATATCTTCGAAAATATTCATTAAAATTACATGCTGTAAAGGGCCATATTAATCTATATTAAATGCACAATATATTTAAGGTACTTAATTGGATAAAGATTAATGCGGTATTACTTAAAATCGCTTTGTAAATAAGCCATTAAATCTCGTGAAAAGTAAAGGATAAAATTTTTTTATTGTGATTTATCCCTAAGAGATAGATATATATGATCGCGGACTTTTTTGTAGAACTTTTTAAGGTGTACAATTATGTACTACATTATTTTGATCTATCTTGTAGGGTTTAGCCAGCGTTTGTAATTTAAGCGCAAAAAATGTGTTTATTTACGACATCACATTAGAAACCTCTGAAATTATCAGTGTTTCTCTACTATATTATGCATGTTATATACATATAAACCTTTGTCTTAAATAATTATTTTAATGAAAAAAAAAAAAAAACTTGATGTATGACTTGATTGATTAACTTTTTGTCTATCCTATGTCTCTCTATTTCTTATCATATCTCAGTTGAAAAATCACTCTGTACGAGTATAGCCAATTTTTCTTAGAAATGATTCTTTTTATTCTCATAAAACTGTAATGTAACATCAGTCAACTCGTGACACGGGTCATTTAAATGTCACGCTTGTGTCAGGACATATGAAGAGCCGTGAGCTACTTAAATTTCTTGACACGGGTGCCTCTTATTCTGTTTCGTATGGTTTGAAATGATAATTTAGAATTATAAATGACATAATATGTATATTACAATATGATGTTGGATGTAAGAAAATATTTTAGATTTATTATCTTGTTGTGATTGTAAAAGCATAAAAAATAAGAAAAAGAAATTAAAATGATACTTTTCATGCAAATGTGTATACAACTGTTTAAATTTTTATTTCAAAAAGTAAATTAAAAAAAAATCAAAATCGACACAATTTTAACACAAGCGACCATGAAATACATCTGTATGGATTATGCAAAAAAAAAATCATGTGCAGGTATCGCGTGTAACCGCCAGTGCAATTGTTAGTTATTATGACCACTACACCAACCCATTGTCATCTAATAAGATCTCAAATATGAAAAAGAAAAGAAAATTATTAAAAAATATATTCACGAAGGTTGTGATTACGCGTCATCATGCAATCGGGGTACATATCACATTTTTAATACAATTATTCCTTAAAACATCTCGAGTTAATTCTTTTTCTTTTGTAGTAATATTCCTTCTGTTATATCGTCGTTGCAATGAGACAAACAATAAATTAATACGAAATATTGTAAAACATTCTTGTAAATGTAGTTTATCAAAAACTACCTAGTAATTTTTTATATATCTTCACAGATATATTAGAAAAAATTCACTTAATTCTAAGCAGAGTTAATTACAAAATACGATCATACGTTATAAATAACACAGAGGATTTCGCGCATGAATTGTATTAATCGTGATTTCGCATAGTTTGTGATTCGTGAGAGAGGATTGGCGTGAGAGAATCCGCTCATTGATGCGATAACAAAGTGATTAGATCAGTTCAAGTTATGAGCGGGATAAAACGTACTAGACTAATATGATTAATGATAATTAATAAAAAAAAAGTAGACAATGCTTATGTTACACCTGACGTTTCATTATTTCGTATTTACGAGTATGATACTACTTCCATTATAATTATGTTAACAAGTTTCGAGTTAATACTCGAACTCATCGTAATGTTTTATAGCCTTCAACTTTTTGATAAACAGGCTAATTGACACAAAATATTTGTTTAGAAAGTTGTAGTTGATTCTAGGAATATCATTCCTAGAATCAACCTAGGAACCATTTATAGTATTCCTATTAATTCTTCTCTTGAAAGTGTCCAGGTTATAAAATGAACGTATCACGGAAACTATAAGGAAGTAAACTTCGTCTTAGTGGTATGGCGTAAGAAGAGATATGGATGACCCATCTCATTTATGTCTCACCGTTTTTTTATTACATTTTCTTTCATACGTTATTTACGTGGTCGATTTTTTCTTCAGCTGAAGCAAATATTTTTATTTAACTTATTGATAAAGTTTACCAACATATCGAAAAGAAATGCATTAAATAATATTCGAATGTTGATAGTACAAAATAATTTAATGTAATAATATAGTAAGAAAATACAAAAAAAACTGACCAAGAATTTTTTTTTATATTATCACGCACTAACAATTACATTGCACGTCTGTCACGAATGAGATTGTGTTATTGTTGATATACAACCACAATATCAATGAAAACCATAAATCAAGATATAATAGATAATGTTGTAACAAATAGGTATACATACATGAAAGTGTCATTAATACACAATTAGATCATTATTATACTTATTGATTAATTATCAAGCGATTTCATTGTCAGCTGGAGCATATTATTAAAGGAGATAGTGCGTTATATGAGTATACTATGTAAAAATGTTATGAGAGGAATAATGCAAAAACTTGCCTGTTGTTCAGCAATTAACGGATTAAAGATTAAAAAAAAAAGAATTTTCTTGAGAATTTTTGATATTTATGTTTTATTTCAGTAAATGATTTGATAATGACAGCCCAATACTCAAACGGTGAAATCAACAAAATACCGAATTTAGCTTTAAGAGTAACTTATTTAATACGTAACTATTAACTCTTACTTCATAGGAATATGACGGTAGTAAACGAGATATTGTCAACAAAAAAGTCAATGCTTATCCAGGGAAAAGTCAGGAACAAGCAAAGTATTGAATAATATCTAGGTGTAAATTTACAATTCAAAACATAAAAATAAAAAAAAAACTAATTATTTACAGATAATTGTAGTATAAATCATGTCCGCGTGGAATGGTGGTGGTGGTGGGAAATTCTAGGAATGCTGGTGGTATTTCCCTGTTGGATCGCATTTCCGATTCTCTGGGTAAAAAGTGCACCAGCCCTGCTGACTGTCAATAGTGGAGGCTATGAAACGTGGGGTCAATTTTTTAGTTAAAGTATCTGAGGTAATGGAAGTTGATTCAGCAATTTGCTTACTCGGGACCGAGGTCCTGGGAAGCGCTGGTTTTCAGCCAGTCCCTTCCCAATATTGTGTGGGAGGTGCAGCGGTCTGTCTCCCAGCCACCATTTGTAATAAGTTTTTGTAACTATGTCCGAGTATAATAAATTAATGTTGGTAGTTGATCGTGGATTTGATATAAAATAAAAATAAAAATATACACTAAATAAACCACTCTTGCATATGTGTTTTTATATTTGTGTTCGGAAGTAAAAGCGCGCGAATTTGTGTGTATGTATGTGTGTATTTTTGCATTATGAATCATTGTATAAGAAAAATTGTGCGATTGTATGTGAAGTGTAGTCAGAGAGGGTATTAGAGGGGCTTTTTGAATGTTACAAAAAAGTGTTTTAATTTCTGACATTTTCAGTATGCGTGCCTTAAGTTTTCTGCAGCAAAACTGCTTTTTAAGTAACTCAGCTTTATATTTAAATATAAAAAAAATTGTGATACAAATAAATCTGAGCGGGGAAGGTGGATCATTCTATATTTTTGCTGCAGTAAACTTAAAACAGACTTTAAACCTTTCCGACCTATGTTTTTGCAGTTTAAGTTGGTTGTGTGTGTATGCACGACGGTTTCTTGAACAGTAATCCTCGAGCCAGTATAATTTTTCAAAAAGAAGCTCAGGTTTCATATTTCATACGATTGTGTATGTACGAACAGTGCAAGCGTAATAGAGTTCCCTTCTAGCGCTCATGTTAAGAATTCCTTTCCGGTTCAAGTATAGAGTAATATATCTATTCCCTCCACGGAACATCAAAACAAATATGAAATATAGTATTACTAACAAAAAGAAGAAAAAAAAACGTTATTAAGGCACAGAAATAAAATGTTTTTTCTTTCCTTTTCACGATTTTTAAATCATATCAAATGAAGAGAACGATAATGGAAGCTGAGCGGAAGATTTATTGTTACCGTCTTATACGATTAATGAACGATATTATTGTTATTCAGTATTATAATAAATATTTAAGTGAAAGTGAAGAACAAGAACTTCTTAAAGGGTTCTACAATTATATAATAACAAAAAGTTCCATTAAAGATTGGTATTATGTATGTATGGTACATGTAATGAGCGTAGGTATAATTAAGCAGGAAAAATCCCTGCCATCGTGTAGTTTCAATACTTCTGACATTATATGACACCAAGTTTGTTACACACAGTCCGGATCAGTCTCAGAGTAATATTTGATGGACTATAGGGCAGTAGATAGGCTATATTTAAAATACTTAAAAAAAGGCCTTACTCAATAAAGAGGCTTATTAAGGTTAAAGCTAAATAACGAATTAGGTACGAGTGCTTACTTTTTTTTGTATAGTAGGCAGGCTATCAGCATATGAATCATAGGATGAAGAAATAAAAAATGTGGATGAAATTGTGTTGTATTTTTGTTCACCAAAACGATTACCTAACTTAACGCATTTTATTTATTACGCATTCAAAGAATAGTATTAAAAGGAGAACAAAAATAGTCCGACCTCAAGAAAATACTCGTTAAAAAAATCTTCCATTTACAACTGATTATTCTTATGAATTAAAAAAAAAAATACTAATCCGATTTAGACCGAGCATACTTTGTATTTGGTTTAAAATTTTATTTTTATTTCATTCCTGCACTGCGCTTCGATATCACAGTTAAATCTTTAACGATGTAGACGGGACTCAACGAACTGTGTCAGAATTACTACCACTATTTCTGACATGGTTCGCTTAGTACTCGTATGAGTATGTGTCTAGTGTAACAATTTATTTATAACAGAATATTCGAACTGTATTCTTTACAAATAAAGTAAAATAAAAATCGATTACAGTACGATGTGTCGATATTCTTATAGTTTAGAATGTAGAATTGTCCCTATTTAAAAATAAAGGAAATAAACTTCATAATACTCTTCTTCTTTTAAAAATATAGTACCTGGATGACCGAACTTTTTTCAGTATTTTTTTGGTAAATCGTGTTTTTGGAATTATATTTGGATAAAAATTTAATTTGTAATGTGTAAGTCTTAAAAGTCCACTATTATTAAAATCTCTGTAAGTTATTAACTGTAAACTATAACTATTTTTGATACACATTTAAAATTTAACAAACATTAAATTAAAATGTAATAAATTCCATTGTTAATGCATCGTATAAATCACTAGGTTTTGTTTTGAGACAAACCAAAGACTTTAAAAATGCTTCAACTATACTGCAGGTATATAACAGTCATGTTAGGAGCAAATTGGAATACTGCTGCCAGGTTTGGTCCCCAATTTTTAAAACTTACATTGCTAGGATTGAACGCGTTCAAAAAAGGTTCATTAACACCTCATATACCGTTTCAAAGTTACAGAACCAACTGAGCCATATGAAATTAAACTCAATTATTTCAAAGTTTCATTAGTTACTCGTAGACGTCTTCTTGAACTTAAACTTTTATATAATATTTTTAATGGTAAAATAGACAATGAAAGGCTGCTAGAGAGACTCAACATTAATGTACCTAGAAGACCGCCTCGCAAACCGTGTTCATTGTTTGCGACTAGTAAAACTCGTAGTTCGTACTAGGCTAGGAAGAATAGGACCGATACCCCGTATTACGCATTTATACAATGACTGCTAATTATATGCCGTCCCTGGACATTGGTTGTGATGTGCTTTCTCAGTACATAAAAAAATGTGAACGGTGTCTCTTGTCTGTTAATTTGTAGCTTAATTGGTTGTCTTGATGATATTGATTTGATTGTGTACTTTTTTATAATTCTAACTTATTTCTGTTACTTTCGCTTGTTAATAATTAATTATTGTGTTTAGCTTGTTTATCTATTCCAAATTACAATTTTATAAATAAATAATATGTGGTATGTAGGTACCTCTTATTGTAATTATACTTTTTTGGTGGCTCTTAATATGAGTCATTACTAATTTTATATAACAAAATTATTGGTTGCTGTTTAGCTTAATTTGTAAAAATAAGATGTGTTCTCCTGTAATCTGTTACATAGTGTTCTTGAAATTTATTGTCAAATTATTGTTTGTGAATGTTTAACCTATGTATAACTGTTGGAGATCCTTATAAATAAATAAATAAATAAACTAAAATGTTGTTCTATCAATTCGTGTTGTTATAAAAGATTTAAAGTAAAATAATTGAAAAGGATCTAAAATATTAAGGCACCTTTTCTCAACGCTCATTATTGATATTTGAATGTCGTCGTTCAAATATAGATTTTTTTTTAATGACATTTACGTTTTTATATAAGCTCGTGCCGAAGGCTGGATGAGGATTGCGGAAACCGGGATATTTGATGCGATTTTGGGCAGCTCTATGTCTAGAAGTGGACTGCGATAGGCTGAAGCAAAGCAAATTTTGTTCTATAGGTATATTACTAAATAACAAGGCTATTAATTGATAAGATCAATTATTTTGATTAACTTTTAATATCTAAAATCTCTCGTTGTCCATTGCATTCTAAGTTTGGCCATTTAGAACTTTGAAAACTGGAAAATTATTAAAATCACGTTATTATATACATATAATTATATATTATACATTGTAGCATTTTTTTAAAAATAAGAGATTTAAACATATGCGTGGATCAAGTTTTTCAGTTTAATAAATAGTAAATAAATAATAATTTATGTATATCATGAAACATTACTGTAAATTCATAACGTGCATTACATATGAAAGCATATTGTGGACGTGTGTTGAGTTGGTCACAAGATTGGTATAAAAAATCGGCACAATTAACGGACCTGCAAAACTATAACGTGAGCAGAATCCCTTAAGTACACTTAATTGCGCATTGGTCATATCAACTAACTTCTTATTTTACTTTAAGTGTAAAGAGTTTATATATTTGTTTTATATATTAGAACGAGTCGAAAATTCGAAAGCCATATGAGACTGGGTTAATATAATTATGGTAATTTCAATCATCTACTAGTACTGGAGAAAAACATTATTACCACTCCAAAAAAAAGAACTTAAAACATACTCATTATATGAGTATGTGAATGACGCAAGGGAGTTAATGCGTGCAAAGGCATTTGCAATATACTTAAATGAACACAACTACGCTTAGCTCAAGTAAATGAACTCTTGACAGGTAATTTGAGATAAAATGTATGCTTTTGTCAGTTTAATAAACTTGATATTTGCAATAGTTTGTTTAATATGCAGAATATTGTCTCTCTGATCCTCATGTTATGGAATAATTATATATTCTCCGTTCTGTTGTAGTGGTTCGAGTAGCGCCAACGCCGCGCGCCGGCGGTGGCAGGTTCGATTCCCGCTCAGGACAGACATTTGTATTTATACAAATATTTGTTTCCGTTCTGTATGTATGTCATTGTGGGTCTCCCCGCTGTGCCTCGGAGAGTACGTAAAGTCGTCGGTCCCAGTTGTTATCATAGACACCTTTTTTTTTTTTTTTTTTTTTTTGACGCTGTGAAATGCGTTTACGCATCCCGCCACCCGCAGGCGACGGGTATGTGGGACTCGCTGACTGCGAAGTCAGAATACCCACTAAAACACAGCGGTGCCCTCATCGTCGTACAAGGACGCCACGGGATCGCTGGCGCATGCCACCGTGACGCCCCGACGGTTGGCTCGCTTTTGCGGGCCGCCTTCGCACATAGAGCGCTCACGGGCACCGTGAGCGCTCTATTTCCGCTGCGCCAGGGACCAGCGAACGGGAGAAACTACGGCAGGTCATGATGACATAGCCGCAGTCTCTTCCGTGACCTGGCGCGTTTGGCTTTGGGGAGCGGTCGGGTTCTTATTGACCGCTCTACCCTTCGTTTTGGGAGGACGGCAGTCCCAGCCCCCCATAAAGTGTGACGCCGGTTTGCCGGCGGCAGCACATACGGCACAGCGCAGTGCCCCGGTGCAATTACGGGCAATGTGCCCCTCCACGCCGCACCGGAAGCACGCGCCGCTGCGGTCAACCGCAGCCGGACATGTCGGGCGTGTATGCCCGATGCACATACATTTGTAGCAGCGCATAGGGCGCTGCTCCAAAACCTGGACTCTGGCCGAGCTCCAGCCGACGAGAAGTCTGCCGGCCTCGGCCAGGGCCTTGGCGACTGGAATCGGGCATCGCACAATAGTGCATCCCAATCCGCCGGGTCCAACCGCGATTGCGCCAACCTTGACCGAGTGTTTCCACAGTTCCCATTCAGTCTACCGTTTCTAATTACGAACCCACGAAATATATTTTCATTGCAAAATTATTTAGCTTTGTTCACTAACAATAAAGTGTGGGAGTATCAGGACCTTGGTACAGAAGAGAATGCCTAATTAATGCTATGTTTACAAAGCTTTATATGCGATGTTACGTTAAAGTTTACGACTATTAAAAGTAAATTATTAACTATTGTCTAAACTGTATGTCTTTTATTTTTATTTTATTAATGTCAAATGACTTATGAAAGTATTCCCCATTCAAATTTGTCTTAACTACAAATGCATGACAACGATTTGATTGTGTTCGCGGGTTCGATTACCGCTTACGACATATCTTTTAATGGCCATACATATGTTTGTCATGACCTGAGCGTTTGTGTTTATCTTCTTTATTTCTGGACCGCCACAAAGGGTAATGGGGCAGTTGAGGATAAATAGTTTATTTGTTTTTTCATTAATCGTCGCATCGCACTGTTTGTTATTTTAGTGTAATGTTAATATTTTTTCAAAACTATTTTAATAATTGTACTTTACTGTACTGTATCAGCCTATAAACCACCCACTTCTGAACGAAGGCCTCTTCTCTTGCTTTTACGCTTGTTCCACTGTGGGTTGGCGGAAAATTTCCCTACCATGGGTAACGATCGTTATCAGGTGTCTATGATAATACGGATGCGGGAGGTGAGTCGACTGCCATCGACTCAGACGATGACAGTTCGGCGGCGACGGGTGGCGAGTTTAGCCGTGGCGAGACCAGGAGTGGAAAACCTGGACTCTGGCCGAGCTCCAGCCGACGAGAAGTCTGCCGGCCTCGGCCAGGGCCTTGGCGACTGGAATCGGGCATCGCACAATAGTGCATCCCAATCCGCCGGGTCCAACCGCGATTGCGCCAACCTTGACAGAACCGGCATCGCACAAGCCAATCTTGGCTGCCGCAGCGGCCACCGACTCGCTGGTGACGGAGTCGTCCAGCCCAGAGATTCGCAGACTCGCGAGCTTCATGGGTTGGACGACCCTCGCCAAGCTGCCAAACACCGTCTGCAGCTCTTTTGCCAGACGTTTCGCCGCCTCCGGGTTCTGCCCTTTCGGCAGTTCTAACAGTCGTGCCCCGGTAGCGGCTCGCCGTATTGTTAGGCCATCATTGATGCCTAGACTTTTTAAGTCCACCTGGTCCGCCGCTCGCTCCAACAAGTGGCAGTACGTGATTCCCTTGCTCTCGGCGTACTCCTCTAGTGTAATGAGTACAGCCGGAGAGCGGGGGGTGGCCAACCTGGGCTTCCTTGCCTTCTGTTTTTTCTTCGTCAGCGGCTGCGGCTGCGGTTCCTTCGGTGCCGGAGCAGTAGCGGCGGCGGCGGCGGCGTATGACTTCGCCTTCTTTTTCGTCTTAGTCTTCTTGACGACGGTGGTCCATTCACCGCCATCTGGGTTCCCGTCCAGTGCTGCCGTCTTCTGTGACGGCTTCTTTATCGTCGGCACAGATACGGGTGCCGACTTCTTCGCCTTCTTTGTTTTCGGCAAAGATGGGGGCACAGTATGCGCCTCCTCACGTCGTCTGTCCGCCGCCAATGGTGGACGCAGCGTCTTCGCAGGTAGGAGGCGCTCTTCTAAGCCAGCGAAGCGGGCGTCAATCATGCGCCCAACTGATGCGACCACCGAGGCATGCACCTCCTCCACGAGGCCTTCTCCTTGCCGTGGTAGACAGGTGGGAGCAATAATCTCAGAGCGTATTTCTCTGAGCTCCACCACCTGCCTACGGAGGTCGTCCATCTCGCACCTCAGATGGGAGTTCTCCGCCTGGAGCTTCAGGACCTCCACCGAGGCTGTCCTCTCACTGAGAGCCTCAACAACCACCTTTAAAGAGGCCGCCGCATCCTTCAGGACCCCCACGAACATGCCCTTTAGATTCGACGACCTCGTTGCTACCCTACAGATCAGGTCAATGTCTACGTTGGCCTGCTTCAGCAAAGCGTCGGCCGTGCGTGCGTCCCCTGTGTCGACGCCCAACGCTTTGCGCCCCTCTTCGGCCGCTTGCACCTGCTCTAAAATAGCCCTATCGGCTTCTGGACAAGGCTCTTCTCGCATAATTATGCGTTTTTTACATCCGGCGAGGATCACGCTCCCCTCGCCGGTCGACCGAGGACTGGTACGAAACCGTTTTCCACTCCTGGTCTCGCCACGGCTAAACTCGCCACCCGTCGCCGCCGAACTGTCATCGTCTGAGTCGATGGCAGTCGACTCACCTCCCGCATCCGTATTATCATAGACACCTGATAACGATCGTTACCCATGGTAGGGAAATTTTCCGCCAACCCACAGTGGAACAAGCGTAAAAGCAAGAGAAGAGGCCTTCGTTCAGAAGTGGGTGGTTTATAGGCTGATACAGTACAGTAAAGTACAATTATTAAAATAGTTTTGAAAAAATATTAACATTACACTAAAATAACAAACAGTGCGATGCGACGATTAATGAAAAAACAAATAAACTATTTATCCTCAACTGCCCCATTACCCTTTGTGGCGGTCCAGAAATAAAGAAGATAAACACAAACGCTCAGGTCATGACAAACATATGTATGGCC
Source organism: Euphydryas editha (assembly GCA_036937285.1). Lineage (NCBI taxonomy): Eukaryota > Metazoa > Arthropoda > Insecta > Lepidoptera > Nymphalidae > Euphydryas > Euphydryas editha. The sequence goes on along the minus strand of JAUPFZ010000004.1, from coordinate 20,270,955 downwards.
ATTAAAAGATATGTCGTAAGCGGTAATCGAACCCGCGAACACAATCAAATCGTTGTCATGCATTTGTAGTTAAGACAAATTTGAATGGGGAATACTTTCATAAGTCATTTGACATTAATAAAATAAAAATAAAAGACATACAGTTTAGACAATAGTTAATAATTTACTTTTAATAGTCGTAAACTTTAACGTAACATCGCATATAAAGCTTTGTAAACATAGCATTAATTAGGCATTCTCTTCTGTACCAAGGTCCTGATACTCCCACACTTTATTGTTAGTGAACAAAGCTAAATAATTTTGCAATGAAAATATATTTCGTGGGCTCGTAATTAGAAACGGTAGACTGAATGGGAACTGTGGAAACACTCGGACGTTTCAATGGTGTGATAATGGAATCTTGTGAATGTGCATTCTGAGCTTCATATTGCATCAGATGGTGCTCATTAGTGATGAATTATATTTGTGTCGAAAAGAACTTATCTATTAGGACAAAATGTTTCGTGACAGTTGCAATTTTATACTTATTTTGCAAAATATAATTATATTTTTATTTTGAAATATGTGTGAATGGAGTTGTAGCTTAGCATTTTGTAGCTTATTGCTAATTCTTGTTGCTATATAAATATTATAAGTTGGAAAATGAGTCTGTTCCCATCTGTTTTTGTTTATTGTCTTAACAACAACCTGAACAGATATAACTTTCAATTTCTTTTGAATCAGTTATATCATCGAATATTTTATTTATTACATTTCCAAGCTCAAATTCGTCAAAACTTTAAATGAAAATAACCTATCTGAAAATTCGACAAGCTACGTTATATTTTTTATACATGTTGATTTGTTGTCAATCGTTTATCTATATATTAATACTCGAAACAAAAACTTTGCACCCATTTTTACGAAAATTACGCGGACGGAGGAGTATGAAATTTGGCATAATTAAAGTTTATATGGAGAAGAAGTGCAGAATGCTAATATTTTTTATAATAAAGTTCAAAAATACACACATGTACAATGTACATATATACACAAATTTTGTTTATTGTCAAAGTCTGTTGTCTACACGGTCTTAATACAGGTCTTGTAACGAATTTTTTATCGAATTTTTTTTTCAGAGATCAGGGCCAATGACTGCTGCATATGCTCACCATGCTATGCGCAATCATATTTTTATGATGTTGACAATGCTGTCAATTATAGATTAAAGGTCGAATTTCGACCACTGGGCAACCATTAGTTTTGTGTAATACATAAAGACAGAATATTGAAAATTACGAAAATTAACAAAAAATAATACCTAATTACTCCTCAACAGTTAAGAAGCCCGTATCATTACAAAAAAGTTGAATAAAACTCAGTATCACTTCTTACTACAAAAATGAATGAAGGATATTCACAAAGGACGCGTACGTAATCCATAAAAAATATAAAAACATCGTACATTAGCTTGATTGCTTTTTATAATCAATTAATTTCTTTCCGAATTCTTGCCGTAGAACAATAGTAATACCAGAATGGAAAATGCATCGATCATAAAAAATACTTCCTTTTGATCAAGGGTTTTCGTTTTGATAAGATCTAAAAATATTACAGATAGTGACAAATCTTTTCTGGCGCCAATTAAAAAAAAAGGATTACCTTTTTGTAGTATAAAAATGAACATGAACGTTTAATAACAATAACATAGCTAACAACTTATTAAATAGCATACAATTGCGCGGAACTTATAAATAAAATTTAATTTAGAACCTGAAAGAACATCCCATCTATTATCAACTTATTTTAGTACAAGGTGCAAAAAATAATTTTTAAATTGCTTATTACTGTTAATAAATAATAATGTTATTGCTTTTTAAATGCAATATAAATATGAGATCAAACTGTGCACACTCACTAAATTATTTGGGAAAAATCAATGACCCTTCCACTTATGTTTACGTTCTGCGTTATTATTATGACTTTCTGATATAAAAGCATATGAAGACATTGGGGTACTCAATTTGACGATGAGGTTATTTCATCAATACCCCCGTTCTATTAGTGGCAAGTATAAATTGTATACGCGGAAATAATAACGTAAGTGGTTGCTGCTGGTTTCAGTATGTCTTTGTCCCACGTGACCTCATCTTTTCTGGGTTATACGTGAATTACGTCACGCAAAGACTTTTCGTCACTTAGGAATCCTAAAATGTAATGCTATACGATTATGCTTATATGCAAAACACCATCCATCGTATTAGTATTAACATCAAAATCTATCCAATCATTAAGTTAGTATTTAGTATTTATTTCTAAGGTTATTTTTCCACTATAAAATGTAATGAAAGCTGAAGATATTGTTTGTTTGAAAATGCTAAGACCGATTGGATTGAAAAGTTATTTTAGGTTGCTATATCCCCAAGGATGAGAACAGAACTATGTTGTTAAGCCTCCGTTGTGCAACAGTCCCTTCATCAGGTACAGAACTGTATTTTTGATACCGTACCAGAAAGGCACATGAAATTATCACAGATTATATATTTCTATGTTCGCTGGTGAGATAAGGCTGAAATTGAAAGAGATGCTACATATAATAAACAAGTTTTATGTCCGATTAAATAAAATATATTTTACATTCAATATTGTACGCTTGTTGTATGTTCAATTAGATGTCGACTCAAACTTAGTCGATTTCTTATTATAGCCTATTGATTATTTACTCTCTAAGCATGAATCAGTGAAATTTTCATTAATTACGTTAGTGAAGCTGTATTCACTACATATCAGAGAATTACAATAACAAGTTAGTAAATACTCACTAATACATGTACACATATTCAATGATCAAATCAGTGAGCTCTGATTCTCAGATATATTATGATAGTCACTAATTCTGCGTAGTACGATACTCACGTCGATAAAAATATTTACTTGAAATTAGTGAAAAATCACTCATTCATGTTTAGAGAGTAGAGTTACAGCGTCAATCAATTTGACAAGATATGAAACCGCACGGGACGTATAGTCCTTTCGATTTATGACCATAATACACGGGCAGTATATGGCGTTATGTGATTTTTCACTGTTTTTATTGTAACCTTTTCGCTTTATTTGATGAAATGACACAGCACTTACAGGAATACAGAATGATAAGGGCTCTCAAATGCCATTATATGAAGTGTCCATTAAGGGGATTGCTTACATGTAGGGTCTTAAATAAACATTTGTTATTGACGAAACATTTTTTTTTTATCTGTACATTATAAAGATAATAATTTAATTTATATTCAACAAAATGATTACAAAATGTCTATGTATCAAATGCAACAACAGCATGAATAAATAAACGTAAAAAATACATCAATCTGACGATGACTTTGTCGAAACCGGTCGAGTGAAAAAAGTGGAAAAGTGTAAAAAAAGATTGCAGTGTTATTAGTAAAAATACATCAACTCTATATATATTTAGTAAATTTTTTTTCAATTTTTTTTTCTAATCAAAAAGGTAACTCCATGAAATAGTGTAAAAGTGTATTTATTTTTATCCTCTATATGAACCTGTAAACAACACACTGGTGAGCGAAGGCCTCTTCTCCATATACAAGAAGGGTTGGAGCTTAATCCACCACGCTGCTCCACTGTGGGTTGGCGGATAATATACCTACCATGAGTAGCGATCATTACCAGTTATCTGTGATAGCAACCGAGACCGACGGCTTTACGTGTTCTCACGGCACGGTGGGGAGACCCACAAGGACATTTTTGTCCTGCGAACTCATAAATATTTACTACCTATACTGTATTGTAATAGCGTGCTTCTCACAGTTGGGTAAGCGCTATTACATTTTTAACGATACGGATTAGTGTAATATGCCATACTGTGGAATTGTGGATGTACTCTTTTCAGCATCTTTCGAGATATTAGTATTTATAATCAACTTCTTTTGCAAGCAGAAGGAAGAGGTTCTCAATCCTGTTGTATTTTATTTTTATACTTGTATCCTCAGAACCCCGTAATTTATGAATTGATAGATAAAATTATTTTTTGTTTTGTTTTGTAGGAAACTTTCCGTTCATTCGCAATTTATTGAAGAAAAAATATCAACGGTTGAAAAACTAGGGGATAAAATTTTTAATGGGCTCGAATTTTGTTTCAAAATCAATTAATTTTAAAATCTTTTTTTTTTTATTATAACATGATTTTATTATTATTATACGTTATGATGTTTTTCTTTATTGCCGAAAATGATAGATACCTAAACAATTTTGCACTTAAAAGCTTCCACTGCTCCTACTTTATATAATTTAAACTCTGTCTTTTATAAATGCTTTTATATTTCAATATCATAAAATTGGTTATGGGAATGACCTTTTAGGTTCATGCGGAAGACATATTCTTTGTAGTGTTATTACTTCATTTTTCATTTAGAAGATTGCTTGTACCGATAGTAATTGACTGGTTGTTGCTTACGTAAAATTTGAAGAATCGTTTTTTATTGATTTTTATTAACTTCTATTAAAAATATATATTTGTTACTAACTGTATTAATGGTGGTATGATACAAAAATCTATATTAAAAAATAAATACTTTTTGTTTTTACTTAGCTTACACGGTTCCGATGGGTCCGACTCAAGGAATTTATATACAAACTGGAATGCTCACACGCACTCCAAAACCGTTCCTACAGCCGGGATTGCATCTCTTTCTACCATGGATTCAAGGCAACACTCGTAAGAAAGAGACAAAATACCGGTTGTCAACGAAATGCTTGGAACGATTTTTCACTTTACATGTTCTTCAAAAAATATTTTGTCTGTTTAGTAAGAAAAATAAGAATGGAATAGATTCGGAATTAAAAACGTAATAAAAACCACACTTGTATTCTGTTAGTTCATAAATTCCATCAAAGAAGTGCATATAAAGAGGAAAAAGGTTTTATTTTTAGCTGTTTTAATTTAAAAAAACCTCCTTGGTCGATATAGTGCTTTTAATAATAGCTTTACAAGCGCACTTCAACCTAGATTCTCTATCATATGAGATTGTGGTAACAGTAAAAGAATTAAAAAAAAAAAACGACTACTTTTAAAGTGATTGACTAAAAACTTTTGGAAAACAACCTTTTTAGATAGATTTACTTTTAATATCACAAAGATTATTTAGAGATCTCTAACTATTGATTTTTCCACATAGCTTACTCTGCACAGTTCGTCGCTATGAAACATTTTATTGGGTTATATCATTTAACAGGCTTTACAAGCCTTTACCCAGTCCATTACTAAGATTGCTTATGATGATAGTGAATGCAATTAGACCATATCCGTCTTTAATTTATATTCTTTGCATTGACCTTTTGAAAATGTCATATTCATTTTAAAAACTCCATCGATGGTATTAGTAATATTGGTAATGATATTGTTTAATATTTCAAATAAATTAATATGCTGTTTTTAATTAAATACGCAAATTTAAATTAAAAGCTTTTAACATGGCAATAGTTGTTTAGGTTTTAATAATAAGGTTTGGCTTTTAATGTCGCTAAAACTAGTTGAATGACGATGAAATAGGGGTGATACAACTTTTGACAAGCTGTCCACTCTGTAAGAAGGTAATGAGAACAGAATTATACGGGTAGGCGAAATAAACCCATAGAAAGATGAAAACAGTATGGCAAGCAACATTACTGTATAAGCCAAAAGATTACTGAACAATTACTTAAGGTGGCGAAAAATTATAAATGTTATCGCAACAATATTTTCCCCGTCAATAGCTAGCTAGGTAGCAAGGAATTTTTTTATTTTTTTTGGTAGACTGACTCATCACATAATCTCTAAGGGAATAAAAGACAAATCTTCACCACTTGACTAGAAAAGTACAAGACTCTTCAATAATAATGATGAAGAACCTATTTTAAGTTTGACAAAAATGCTTAAACGCGTGAAAGTGAAATAAGGACATATGCACTAAGCATGTGAATTAAAGTAAGTTACTCACCGATGAGACTAGCCCGAAACCTTTCGACTGCCATTTTGTTTGTACCTGCAAAGAGAGAACGTTGTTATGTAATTTATTGCTCTGCGTACAGGTCAATGTTATAAAGGTTTATTTATGTAACTTTATGAATATTATAACAGATAATGTTTTAAATAAACAACTTAATGTGCTTAATTAGAACTAGATGTTCCTTATCCATATAGTCAATAGTGGTTGCTATCGAGATATTATGAGTTTCTAGAAGTAATATATCCTATATTACTTCTAGAAGATGTTGCTATATGAATGTTATTAAAGTTAATAGTTTTAGTCAATATAAATATATAAATATAACTTTATATTTTTAACTCTAAAAATAACAGACTTTCAAACAAACTTTCGTCTCTTATTTTAAGAATAGAACCTCGAAAAATTTCTTTTCTAATAACGGATATAATATTAAAGAGTCCTACTTGCCAACGTGTCTAATTCAACAGTTTACATTTAGAGATGAATAAGAAATACATACAAATATTCTTTATAATGGAGATTAAAGCGAACACATTGGTGGTTTAAGTGGCTCGCCACTCAAACCACAATAATATTTAACTTCATTATTTTAAGTATTAACTATAAGAAAACGTATATGGGACATATATTGACATGGATAAATACTTACTAGATGATCTTTTAATATTATTTGCAAAATGTAGACAGATTAATCTCATGTTGACTTTTGTTTTGATTTTTAGTTAGGTAAAAAGATATGTATTTTAATTATACATGTGGCTTCCGCAGTATTTATATTGCTCAAATCATATAAGTCGTATCGATGTTTTAATGCCTATAATAAAAACGGAAAAACCTAAAGGTTATATATTTAAATAAATAGTTCATTTCAAATTATGAATTCCATCATGACTTATTTTTATGACACTTATTTTGATCCATATTTTTATTTTTCTAGACTTAATAGTCTATTTATTACTATTACTATCTATTTATTACTATTACTTAAATAAAAAGAGATTTTATTATATACGTAGTATATTATAGATTTATCTTTACAACTTTTTTCAATACAGTTTAGTAAGTAAGCCATCGCGTACACCTCGATAAATTTTGAAATAACACTTTTTTATTTCTAAATTAAAACTTTAGTAGTCTATACTACTTTATAAATAAAATTCGGTTCAAAATACAGTTTTTCTGGAAACCCTTACCTTAATGCGGAAGGCTTTTTTTAAATTATACTAGTAGATCAAGCAAGGAAAACAAGGAATAAAGATAATAGTAAACAATAAACAACTTCAGAATATTAGTTTAGAATAAGATGGTTTCGTAGATAAAATAACTAAAGCCTAATTAGGAACCCTGTCAGACAATATACTGCTTTAAGATTTAAATTGAAACTGAAGTTAAAAAATGAAAATGCGTTTACAGCGTGTAAAATAATAATAATAATGCACTAAACGAACAGGACACTTATAAATACCTTGGCTACAACCAATCAATGCAGATATGCCAAAAAGACGCTAAACAAAAACTAAGGCAGCTGTTTCGACATAGACTTAACTCAATACTTAAGACACAATTACAAGCCAGAAACACTATCAAAGCCATCAATAGTTATGCTATACCTGTTCTTACTTACTCATTTGGAATAATAAACTGGACGAAATCAGACCTTAAAAACTTACAAAGAACAATAAATACAACGATGACAAAATTTAGAAAGCACCACCCCAGATCTTGTTTAAAGAGACTAACCATTAACAGAAAAGAAGGAGGAAGAGGACTAATTGACTTGACAAATCTACATAATAAACAAATAACAAACCTCAGAAAGTACTTCTTTAATAAAATAGAAACATCCACTCTCCACAAATCCATAGTACAAAACGATCACAAATTAACACCATTAAATTTGCTAGACATTACAACCCAAAATAACGAAAACTTGACAGAAGATAAAACCAAAATAGCTGAATGGGCTGGAAAGTCTCTACACGGAAGACATCGCCATGATTTATGCCAATCTAATGTCGACAAAGTGGCGTCGAACGCTTGGCTGAGTCGTGGTGATCTCTTCCCGGAGACTGAAGGCTTCATGCTAGCCATAGAAGATCAGGTAATCGAAACCAAAAACTATCAAAAATATATTATGAAAAAGAAGCTAACCACATACACGTGCAGAAAATGTAACAGTTGCCCAGAAACCATCCAACACATTACAGGCGCATGCAAATCAATAGTTCAAACAGACCTCAAACACAGACATGATCAAATAGCTAACATCATCCATGGAAATTTCTACAGAACGACTACCCAATCCAAGCAACCACTTACACATCATCCACACTTCACACCTCAAATACTCAACCTCTCACACGAATAGCAACACAAACTGGATCTAGTTCATTACCTGACTTGCACTTGGCTTAGGCCCGTGCAAGTCAGTTAACCGGTAAAAGCCGAGAAAAAAAAAGAATACCATAAAAATAATAATAATAATAATAAACGAATATTTCTTGAATAAAACCTTTTTCTTAACAAAGATAGATAATAGGATAGAGATATATAGGATAATAATATCCTGACTTTTATAAGGTCAGGATATTATTATCGTGTATAATATACACATTATTATGTGTATTAGTATCGTGTGTAGTTGTGTGTTTAACAAAATGGGGTCAAACGAAGACTGAATACTCGTATTTGCCAAGTTTTTACACTATTAGGTATTGATTTTTTTTTATCTTGGCAAGTTTGAATGTCAACTACTTAAAGAAGAAATAGCATTTTTTTGTGAAATTATGTAAATTTTTACATGGCGAGGGATTTTCGCAAGTGACATAATTCATTGATGCCCTAGCAATCGCAGTTTCGATACCCACTTATGACAAATTATTTACAAGTATATAGACCATACATAATATGTTCGTTTTATGACGTAATGACGTTGCTATTTTTGTTCTGTGTCTACGAAGTCGGAATGTTGAGTGTGTGATTTTTATTTAAATTTATCAAAAAGTATACTTTAGCACTTTCCTACTTTAAATAGTTTTGAAATACAAAGTTAATACAAAAAAAGGTAGAAATCTGTTTCTATATTAATTTTTAGTTAGTAGGTAGGTACTTTAAAATCTTAATTTGTTTAATATTCCTCTCGGTGCATGTTCTTTAACGTATGTAAATTTTCAGTATTGCTTTCGCGTTTCAATGTTCATTACCATAAATTTTATTATGGTATGATATCAGGGAGCGAGCTATGACATCGTTTTATTACCTAGTCCATTTATGAGATTGCATATGACGGCGAATGTAATTAAGCCGTATTCGCTTTTGTGTATTGTTGTTTCATTTTTTAATTAAAAACAAAAAAGTTTCAAAGGCTGTTATCGTAATAAATAATGGTACTTAATGATAGAACGACAATAGGAATAGTAATGATGATTTAATTTTTATTGAAAAGTCGGAAGTTAATATTTAGAATATTAATTTATAAAATAATTTTTTTTTATATATTAAGTTTCAATTCAGACAACCATTCTGGTGTAGTGGTGCGACTAGTCGCCTCAACCACGCGCACAGGCGGACTCGGGTTCGATTCCCGCTCGAGACAGATATTTGTATTTGTACAAATATTTATTTCCGGCCTGAGTCGCCGCCGTTCCTCGGAGTGCACGTAAAGCCGTCGGTCCCGGTTGTTATCATAGATACCTGATAACGATTGTTACTCATGATATGGAGACGAGGCTTTCGTTCAGCAGTGGGTTCTTTACAGCCTGATACAGTAAGTTTCAACGAATTAAAGTCAAAGAGTTATTTAAAAAAAATACTACATAGCCTATTAATTTGATGACGGTAGGCTATAAAATACCACATAATGACTTAAACAGCGGAGCAGAAGAATAAATGTAAAAATAATCTGAAGTGTCAAAATTCAACGTCGTTAAAATCATTAGATATTTTATACAAAATAGTACTACATACAAATCTCCATTTTCCAAGTTATATTGCACAAGCAGTTGAATAGGAAGTGTTTATGTAATATCAGGTCAGTTTACTTTTGAGGTATTGTGACCTCAAGCAATGTGACAACATTCATCCATTATTCAATACCCAAGCTGGTTTTGACCCAATATTTATCATTCAAGGCTTTGCGATTTTGATTTAATTATATAATAAAACTAGGACATTACAAAATCAAAAGTCTCGAGGCAGTCTTTCTGGCTTTAGGAGATTTCGTTAATATTTCATATTAAGTATATAACCAAACATATAATTATTATTTTTATTACATTATATTATATATATTAATTTAAGGAGAATACTCGGTACAAGATTCTCATTCAAATTATGTAAAAAACATTGGGTACTTAATTTTTGACCAAATTTTCATAAATTTCAATTCAAGTAAATGAAGCGTTGACATCCTACAGTCATGCCGGCGGCACGTGCACAGGTGTTGTACTGTGCCGCTTGTTCACATCTAAAAATTGCAAAAGTTCACATCATTTACCTAGTCAACAAATTTGTTGCTTAAACGAGTAAAATATCTTAGTATTTTTGCCTATCCTAAGCCAGGATTAAAGTATTAAAGGGGACTGGATCATGCTTGTTTATCCTGCTACCCTATTAACACGTGGCGGCGTTTGGACGTAGGTAAACTACCTGTTTTGTGTCGAAAGTGCTGCTAGCTGCTTAGGGTGTCCAGACGACGCGTACATAATTGGATAATCGTTGAATAACTTTACTTAAAAGTTTATTAATATTTACCTGTTTTTTTTTACATAATTCGAATGAGAATCATGTACCGAGTAGTGTCCTTAAATATTGATAGTAATTTACCAGTCACCCTGTATATCATAAGATATTATCAAAGTTCAATAATGATATAGGTACATGCGTATAACAGATAATTGTTTTGAAAGATGATATATTTCTGTTAATTATTTATTATAAATGTTGTAACATCATATCGTTGCCAAATAAATATATAGTACCTGGATAACCGAGCTTTGCTCGGTAAAATTATATTTAGATACATTACAAACTGATGAAACATAAATAATATTTTCGATCTTACCGACATAATAGTAAAATAATAGGAACGGGTTATTTAAATAAAAAATAAAAAGAGCTCTTAATTCAAAAGAAAGAAAAATTGGTCTGTAGAAACCTGGATTCGAACCTAGGTTTTCTGATTTCGAATCCGCCCGATTCCTATCTGAGCTATTAGAGGCTTGTCAATGACAGCGAAATTTACCTTCGTATTCTAATGGTATTTTTTAATTGCGTAAAAAAGGGGATAAAACAACATTTTCTAAAAATAAATCCTAGCTAGATCGATTTATCATATATATATCTAGCTTTTACCCGCGGCTTCGCCCGCGTGGAATTCGGTTATGAATTCGGTTAAATCGCGCTTCTTAGTTTTCCCGTATATATAGAGTTTAGAGTTTTTAAACCAAAACTGCGTGGTAAACTATATTATATGTTTTACGTTGGGGAGCAAAAACATGCAAATTTTGGGCACTGGATACCCGGGAACACGCTACATAGAGCTGGCCATGCGAAAAACAATGCTTTTCTAAGTGTACTCCAGCAACCCTTAGAGTTTGACCTTGTGCTTTATTAATGGTCATAGCAAATGAAACCCTTATAGGAAATTGAAGTCTTTTAAACTGAAATGGGAGGTCTGTTGGAATAATCGGAATCCGAGGAATGAGTACACTTTCACCCTTTGCAGCGCCAGTTAAAATAGTGGCGGTAATAATATTCCGCCCAAGGTGAGTGACACGCAGCCTGGTACCATTGCACAGTCTAGGGGCATCGAGATTACGCATGAGCATCACCGGAACCCCTACTTTTAATTTTAATTTATGTGATGGCACCCCAGATAATTCCAAAGAATTTAAGAACTCTACAGGATATGAGGTACTATTTTCTGAGTCTATCACCGTGTCTACAGATAAATATTCAGTAGTTTCTCCCATAACTTCATCCAAAATATTTTCATTTATTTTAGTGACCGTTTCGTTTTTTGGTGCTAATATTGCGCGTTCGCAGAGCCATTGGTCATCATGTATATTATTGTGTAAGTCAGTATAAACTTTGGCTACCAACTCTGATTCGCTGCCCACAACATTACAAAAATCTTCCGTTAAAGTTATCATTCCCTCTGCATCTACTGTCATTCTCCCATCACCGATTTTTAACAATGTTTCCGCGTAATGACCTGAGTGAAAGTCGTTAAATAATCTTACTCGCATGTTTGTTGTCAATTGGAATTTTATGACATGGTCCCATAACTTAGACGATTTTAGGCAAGCTTTTATTTCATCTGCTGGAGTCCCCCTTTGTATCCAAGCGCCATCTAACGCATACCTTAAGAACTAAATAGCGTAACTGCTAATACTTTATACTTATTTCAGTATATTTGTCATATTTGCACGTAATAACCTACTTTTTGAAATTTCTTCACTTTTGTAAACCCTCTGGAACAGTATTATACCAGGATAAAGGGTAGGTAAATAATAACAGAAGTTTTTGCAAAGAAAATTACTAAGTACACAGGATTAGTAGATGTAAAAAACCAGTTTAGAAGATAAACCAAATTCCTCATTTTCGGGGATTAATTATCATATCATTTACCTTCTAAGTTTACATTGTGTATATTCGTATGCAAAACATAACTTTGTTTTAAACTACACACAGCGCCATCTATCGCCATCATCTCCGAACTAACAATATTTTTGTTTTCCCTCGGGAAAATTAAACTTTTTCGGGATAAAAAGTACCCTATTATTTAATCCGGACTTCTAACTTTACGTCTGCAAAATTTCAAAGCAATCGGTTCAGTAGTTACGGCGTGAAAGCGGAACAAACATACAAACTCACTTTCCCATTTATAATATTAGTAAGGATAGTAAGGATAAGGTCGGAGAAAAAGACTTTTCTTATTTTGTATGTATAAAACTGAAGAGAAATCTCTTTGTCTGGCTAGTTTTAATATGAATAAATATTTTAGAAGAAGAAAAGAAAAATAAATAGTAAAAAACATGTTCCTGCCATTTTCCAAGTTTTTTTCCTGTCCATCGAATTGAGTGAGTCTAACGAAGAAATTGGATAAATTTTGAAGTTTTATTACAGAAAAGTGAAAAATGCGACTTAAGCCGTGAAAAAAATTTGTGACTGGTCGCACTAACTACCTTCATACGGATAAAATTAATGCGATTTTTGAAAAAGTGAAGCAAGATCGGCATATTAGTAGTTAAGACATAGCCGAGGAACTGAGGAATGACCATAAAACAGTTTTGACCCATTTGAAAATGTCTGGCTGTATAAAAAAAGCTCGATATTTATGTGCCACACGAACTCACTGAAAGAAACCTAAACCTACCTATTGAAAAGTAATGAAACTTAAATATTTTTGAAAATATTGATTAGGGGAGACTGGGTACGGTTGTGCCAGGGTAGGGACAGTCGTCTTATTAGCGAAACTATATGGAATACGGGAGAGGGTGCTATGGGTGAGAGAAGCGGGGTGCAAGTCTGAACGCGTTCCCCAGCATTACGACAGCCATCAGGCGACGTTAACGTGAGCAGTTAACCTTTAACAATCTGGAGGCACGGCAGTGCCTCCGCCAAGTCGAGCGAAAAAAAGTGGCACGGCCGTACTATCCTTTTCTCGAAGCAACTCAGGCCATTTTCGACCCCCTATAACTTCGTTGTGGATAAAACTAGAAGTCTGAATTTTCAATACCCAAGCAGGCATTGTATAAGCACGGTATATTTCAAATTTCATTCAATTTGAACCAGCAGTTTAAGAATTATAATTAGTCAAAGTTTCGAATTTTGTCACTCACTGACTGACCGATCATCAAAACTCTAAGGCACTTCTAGCAGACATAGAAGCTTCAAATTTAGAATACCATTAGTGTTTAGTATATAAACCAAGGAAAAATTCAAATATTTTGCAATTTCGGTCCAGTTTTCTAGATACACCAACTGCATAAATAACTTTGTAATCCCATATAAATATATAGGATTACAAAGTTACATTTGCAGTGAATGAATCAATGTACCAGTATAAGTATAATATAGTGGAATAGTAGGTGTAGATAGGTACCTAGATATAATTATCGTCAAAGGTAACCTGTAAAATGGTCAACGGAATGAAAAAGCAAGAATGAGACATGTGTTATGTAGTTGTACCAAAATCACGCAAAGTATTAAAGAACACTAATAAACCATAACCGCGACTGGCTGAGATAGTTTGCCCGCTCCACGGCTTCCACGCTTCCCGTACGTAAGTTATTTTATTTTATTCAGTTGGCAGCTATATTAAACCTATCTCTCTAATCGGTTTCTACACTGCATTGTAGCAAAACACTCAATCGCTTGGCGGCACGTCTTTGCCGATAGGGTGGTAACTAGCCACTACCAAAGACTCCTACCAAAGCAGATCAGAGAAAAAAAATTTACTCTGCCGGGGATTGAACCAGGGATCTCCCGCTTAATATACAACAGCGCGCATCATTTTGCCAGCGTGGTCATCATTTTTGAGTTCATATAATTATGTCATTATTAGAATGCACCTGATTGATTAAGTGAGTCATAACAGCAATAAATGTTAATTAATGTATATTAACATTAAATAAATAAAAATAAATATAGAAAATAAGGACTCAAAATAACTTTTGTATTTTAAAGCTATAACTTCTTGATGAGAGTAAATTTTTATACGATGCGCGTGCACTCTGTGACAAAAAACCGACAACATAAAGCTAAGTAGTAGACGCCGGGCAATTGCGCTAACATACTTCATTGCGCTGGATGTGTCAACTCACTTTTTACAAGCTTTTATTTTGTTTCACCTGTCTCGATATTTGTCATCAAATCTTGCAAATTAAATTTGATCCAAAATAATAGTAAATCATGTGACAATGCAATATTATGATTACATGGTGCTGATTTGATGGAGGAGCTAGAAGATAGCCAAAGGAAGGATTTTGGGCCCGTTTGAGTCCTCTAGTCTGTTGATGAAGTTGGAATGTGGTCATAGGAACTCAGTAATGAAACTACGCAACCCCATCGAGTTTTGGCTCGTTTGGTTCGTCTTAACGAATACTTTGTTTTGAAATGGTTACCAGGGTCTGATCTGACAATAGAGCTGGAAGGTGGCTATAGGAACTTCGCAATGAAACGACACAAACTCATCGAGTTCGGGTTCGTTTGAATCGTCTTGATGAGTAGTTTGTCTTTCAATGGTAACCAGGGTCTGATGATGTAGCTAAAAGGTGGTCAAAGGAAGTCAGTAATGAAACGATGAAACCCCATCGAGTTTCAGCTCGTTTAATTCGGCTTGACAAGTATTTTGTTTCAAGACGGTTACCAGGGTCTGATCTGATGATGGAGCTGAGAGGTGGCAATAGGAACTTTGCAATAAAACGACACAACCTCATCTCGTCTTGACGAGTAATTTATCGCATGAAAACAATGTATCTAAGAAGTAACACATAGGAATATTATATTAAATTAGATTGTTTAGTGCGATTGCCAAGTCAGTCTATTTATTTAAAACATCAAAGATCTTTCATATTGATATGATCACTATACGATGTTGTTAGGTTAGCTACTAACGTAATAACTTAAAACAGAAGAACCCTTAAGTAGGGATTGAATAAATTAGCCGACTTGGTATTACATGGATCTCACAACTTTTTACGGAAGAAGAAGTGAGTTGCGAGACTTGGTTTCTTTTTACAAGTTATGTTTTTGATGGCATTACTTTTATATATATAGAGATAGATTACCGCGTATTTTTTTACGTTATAAGTTGAACATTAATAGATAATTACGAGTGATTAATTTTTACATAGATTATTTGGCAAAGACGTGGCAATTTTTTGTTTTCGAAAGAGTGCGTCGGGTACGGTTGTGACAAATTTTGTGGGTACGGTTGTGTATATATAATTTTGTTTTTTGAATTTAGATGCCTAGAAAACGCTTTCAGAAGACCAAAAGAGTGCGGTGTGACATCAGTGAATATGAAGATGCTTATAAAGAAGTGAACCCGGGACCTCTTTCCAGAAATACCTCTTTAAAGCTTTTTATTATAATTTACAAACTGAACATAACATTCAAGAATATTATGTTTCATTATGTTAAATATTTATAGCAATAAAACTTATTATATACCATTTTGTTGTATGTTTAAGCATGTCACTACCGAACCCAACCACTGTCACAACCCCTTTCCTTTTTCCTTCATCCCCCATTTCCCTTTTTTTTCAATTTGATCTTATGAGTAATACATCGTTTTTAGGGGCAATATTTTAGTATTTTTATGTCGACAAATGAACAAATTATGATATAAATTACTTATCTACCAGCTTACCAGTAAATTAACAACATTATTGGCGATAAAACAAAAATTGTCACAACCGTACCCAGTCTACCCTACTGGTGATGAGAAGTGGATCATCTACAACAAGAACGTGCGCAAAAGTTTATGGTCAAAGGATAGTCAAGCTATACATATGTAGCGAAACCCGGATTAACACGCAATAAGGTGATGCTGTGTGTTTGGGGTTGTGAGGAACAGGGTGTAAAGTTCCTCATCCACGATTGAAAAGGGAGGACCCTCCGACCGGACAGGTGTTGTGTCTGGTGGGCTACTGCCCTCAACGGTTGTTGTCGGGTTCTTGTATGTATTGTTCAATCGCTTTGATAACTTTGATAGCGCGATGTAGGATATGTCAGTTCGTATGTGGCGAGATAGATACACACAGGTGTATGGTGTATCTATCTCGCCACATACGAACTACAGGTGTATGGTGGGTTTGGATTCATTTCGTTAATTATGAGCGTTTACTGCCGGGTAAAAACAACTAATGAGACTCAAGCAAGAAAATGAGAAAAACTGCTGGAATTGATCAACAGAAAAGAAGTGGTCATTCATCATGATAACGACAGACTACACAAATCTTTGGCCACAAATAAAAAATTGAGAAAGCTTGGTTGGGAAGTGTTTATGCATCCACCATATAGTCCTGGCCTTGTATACTCAGATTTTCATCCGTTGCGTTCTTTTCAGAATTATTTGGGAAGTGTTAGGTTAACATCAATTGAGGACTGTCAAAACTACTTGTCGCATTTTTCTAAATCATAAATCCCAAGATCTGTACAGGAACGGGATTATATAACCTACAAGATGGCAACAAGCTATCGAAAAAAATAGCACATATATATCTATACAAATAATAAATCTGTTAAAACCTCCGTTTTATTAATACACTATATATCATCAAGAATAAATTTTAATAGCGCGATTTAATTTCAATCAGCGCCATCTCTTATCATTTTTTGTTCATGCACGTATCACGTAAAACGTACAAAACCAATGTAAATAACTTTAATACATAAAAATTATACATAACTCACAGTATAATTTAGTTTTTGTTTCATTGTAATTAAATTTAAAAATAAATATTTAAGAAAATAGAAATACGCCTACGCGACATAGACGCCATCTGGTCTAACGAATCTTAAAAACTCACAAAACTTATTTTTGAGTTATTATTTTGTTAAACTTAAAAGTTTACTAAATATGTCGGATAGGAATAGAAATCGTTTTAATATTTTAGATAAACATCATTTTCAATTAATATAGGTACTATTATGTTAAATGTCACTAAATATAAAAACGATATTCTACCATTATACGATAGATGGCGCATGTAGGTGATAAAAAATATAAATTTATAATTTTTAAAATTTTAGTTAAATACTCGTGCGAAGCCGGGGCGGGCCGCTAGTTATAAATAAATGTAATAAAATTTAAAAAAAAGGTTTGAATTTGTATATAAAAGACGAATAAACTTTTTCCCCGTCCTAATATATATTCTTTGTAATTACAAAGAATATATATTATATATATATTATTGGAAGGCTTTTAAAAAAAGTTAAAAGTATTGCTTTATTAACGAGGTGATAAATTATCAGCTTATTATGCTTTATAATCTCTTGTGTTAACTTGTCTGGGAAAATCACATGAAATTTTATTAAGTGCATTATTATCAGATGGATTATTTATTTAAGCGATTCAGTTGTATCGTATAGACACACCATTCACTAACAGTGCGATTACTATAAGAATCTCGAGAACAATGCGATTGATCGTAACCAGGGTTCATCGTACATTTTATTACTGCAATGGATGAAGATGGTTTTTATTAAAATGTTCATAACACAATGTTTCACACACTGATTGCATCAGAAATCGTCCTCAGAAAAAAAATAGTTTCGCAAGTGTAGTAAGAATCGCAAGTGAAAGCGTCGCAATTAACGAATATTATGTAAGATCACTCCCGTACCGGATAGTCTGCAGACGCCTTAAACGGCACAGGAAATGTGATTTTTCCTTTCTAAGCTGCTAGTTCGACATATGCATCGGTTATGTTAATCGGTAAATGTGAACTCGAATTTTTCTAATATTTTGGAATGTGGATCTCTGCAATATAAAATCATATCAAATGTAAATTAGAATAAAACGAAACGGCTGGAAAAACTTATTTTTGGATATGGCGGCATTATTAGGGTTGTCTAAGCTGCGATCGTGAAAAAATCCTTTCGTAAAAATACATTTTATATATTTTTTGTACAAGCTAAATAAGTAATTTTCTTTTATCGAATGGCAAGACCTTGCAAGCTTTGAAAAATTATTTAAAAAAAAAAATACATTTAATTCTTCGAGGAAAATAAAAACGAGGCTTTTATCGAATGAAATATTATATTTTCTTTATCTTTTTTATAGTTTATTTTAACGATTATTGATATTTTAATTTTAATTATATACCAACTGGATTTAAATTATTAAATAATAATTTAGAAAAAAAAATAGATTGATTGACTTCTGAATTATTTTATAAATTTCAAATCGTGGTATCAGTATATTGTTGATGTGAGGGCATAAATATATAAGAGATGTCAGATGTACTTAATTTGATGATGGATACGGCAGACATTCAAAGATGCGAGCTTTATTTTTGATCTTGATGAGAACTTTGACATGATGAGAACTTAGAGATGTGAACCAACGTATCTGGGCTATGATAATCATCCATTTTGTTTTATTTTAAAATAATATTTGTGTTGAGTTTAATTTGTTGATGCTACTTTACATTATTTTTATTTATGATTTTATTATTATTATTTTTAATTTGTTTTCTGAATTGAAATTTATATAATAAATCTTAGATAAAATGATTTTTTTAATAAGTTTAAGATATTTAATGTATATGCAAATTATTAGCGGCATGTTTTCAACAGTTAAATTAGTCTGTCAGTACGAAACCTGCCATCTGCATATCTTAGCGGAAACGCCCGATATTAATTAATACAATTCGTCGTTCTCTATATCAATAAGAAATTTGTTTTCTATATCATAAAGGTTTTGTTTTCCCGGTATCAAATTTAGGGCCAGCTTCACTGGTTACTGATAAAGTTTATCAAGCATATAAATTACTGATAGGCTATCAGAAACTTAATCAGTACAATCAGTAGATACAACTAATAAACTACAACTTATGGTTTCACAGTTTGCGAATAGAAATATCTGCCACGTGGAAAACGGAAAAATAATATCAGAGACTTTTATCTGTTGGATATCTTTATATATCAGATAAATATATGAAACTTATCAGCAGCCAGTGACATTAACCTTTAGTAACAGTATTATTCATCGATGATTTTATATTTACTGTCAAGTGTCAATGACATAATTACAGATAAAATATAAATAAGGTTACGATACGATTGACATACCATTAGGATAAAAGTTTATTAAAAGCAGATTAAAAAAAAAAAAATTGTCTAAATAAAGACGTGAAACAGAAAACTAGCACCTAACTTGTCAGACAAGAAGAGGAAAGACCAAGAAAACCTTTTATAAAACATTTCTTTGACGTTCTTTGTAAAATGAAATTAATTTCGAGTAAGACTCTATGCTATCAGAGTTTAAATCCTTTAAAGTTGGATAACGCATTTGATTAATATTTATCAAGATGTTATAAGTTTTTAAGAAATACGTCCTTTTTTTAATGTAAAATTAAAAGCGTAAAATTATAAACGTTTTCTATAATTTGATAATAAAATAATATTTATTAATATATCGTATAATAATTTGATAACAAATAATTTCTGTAATTTCATAATAATAGAGGTCACCGCCATCTAGTTAATCCGTTTAAATGGCCGGTTATTTTAATAATGAAAACCGCGATTCAACTATTTTATAGAATTATTAGTTTCATTATTCCAAATAAAGGTGCTGTTGAACGTTATATTCAACGACTTGGTTAATCAATATTTAATTGTTTTTCTTTTTTAAATTATAGTTATGATTAACATAAATATACGAGTTTACTTCGATGAAGTCGTTTAATTGAACGACGATTTTAACGACAACCTTAACTCACCTCACAATCACCTTAGCGCGTAATATGCTTAAAAATTCTTTATTTTCACAAATTATCATTGAATATTAATTTGATAATATAATTTTACTTTTGTTCTAAATAACTAAACATAATTTATCTCTATAAATATTAAATAACAAATAAAATTGTCATTTAATTATTATTTACTACCGCAGTTATTTAATATTAAATCGTACTTCAAGTACAGAATGTTCTAATTGATTGTGTTTATAACACCAGTTTCTGAGATTAAACGATAATATAAATAATAAGTCAACCTAAAATATTATCTTAGCAGTTCTGGCTTAACATAATAAACACAATTTTGCGAGGAATATAAATATAAAGAGAAAAATAAATAATTTGAAGAGGTAGTCATTTTCATTATTTTTTTGTGTGGAAAATTACTTTATACCGTTTCGAGGTTTTATTCCCGAAAGATCTCATTAAGTGATGCTGGATAGAGTCCTGATTTCGCTAAATTGAAATTTTTCTTTATGCCTTGGTTAGACAGATTGCGTACTTAACGGACGCCAATGGATCTAATGTCGCATTTTATTGACATTTGACGATGCGTTTAAATGTCGTGATGTATTTATTGTAATAGTATACCACTGTGAAACTTCAGCGATAGAAGTGCGTTTTAGCGCAATGTACGTATCCAGTTTAACAAAAGCATTGGAACAGTATAAAACTTTCAGTTCAAATGAGACGTCAAATAAGAAATCGTTTTAATCTTTGCATTTTTTTGTCTATATAACAAAAATAGTCATTTGTACATAATTGACCTAAGAAACTCGAGGGTGACTGAATGAGTCTTCATTCAGAAACTTCGTTATGTCGTAACAAAGTTACTAAAAGTTAAAGATACTTTCGTGTCACGTGATCTGCTAACAAATCTAATCGAATAAACTAAACGAAACTGAATTGAAATTGGCAGAAAAAACCTACGGCTGGGAAAATGACGCTTTTCCAATTATCTAAACTAAACTGAATTAGCCTCTAAATGCGCCGTTGCTGGCTAAAGGCCTTCTTCTAAGGTTCTTCTTCTTCTTCTTCATATACGAGAATGGTTGGAGCTGAATCCATCACGTCTCTCCACTGCCGGTTGACGGAAAATTACCTTATCATGAGTAACAATTTGTATCAGATGTCTATGATAAAAAACGGGACCGACGGCTTATGTGTTCTCTGAGGCACGGTGGAGAGACCTACATGGACACACCCAGACCAGAAACAAATATTTGTACAAATACAAATATTTGCTCCGAGCGTGAATCGAAACCGTGACTGCCAGTGTTAAAGCAACTACATGCACCACTACACCAGAACAGGTGTCCTTTGGTATACTGGAAGTTAATCCACCACCCTGATCTACTAAGGGTAGAAAAATAATTTTCCCCCTAAGACATCGTAATATTAAGAGATCGTTTTCAGCTCTTTGTAATAACAACCGAGACAAGTTTTCTGAGGGACGGTAGGAACACCCAACAAGATCAATACCTTAATCACAATCAAATATTTGTAGAAATGCAAGTGTCTGCACTGAGTGAGAATAAAACCCTTTTTTTGGCGGTGATGATACTCGTGAGCGACAAATCCCCTCCGAGGACCGACGTCAGACCTTGACGCAGCGCCGCCCATCTCGGGCACCACGAGGGTGTGCTGAGCAGAGTCCACCGTTGCGCCACAATCGTGACATTCAGTCGTCGGCTCTCTTTGGGCTGTCCGACACAGGTAGTCACCAAAGCAACCGTGCCCGGTGAGAACCTGCGTCAGACGGAAGATGAGGTGCTCGCGTTTTCGACGCATCCACCGCTCAAGGACAGGGCGTAGGACAGCCGTTACGCATGTGCCATACGGCTGCTCCGCTAGTTCCTCCCCCCACCTCCGCGTTAGCGCTTCCTGCCCTATCCGACGCACCCGTAGAATCCCGTCCAAAGTAGGGTTCTCACCAAAAGCCCTTCTACTCGAGATGTATGAGTAGGTCTCAGCAAGAACCTTCGCCAGAGCGAGAATAAAACCCATGATCGTCAGCGTTAGTAAAACTTTCGTCACTGCACGACGAAAGCATTATTTAGAACAGTCGTCAATCAAATATGAGTAACTAAATTGTTGACACTTTGAACTTCGTCCACACATTATCTTTCATTATGTTTCACTTACTCTTAGTATTATCTATTTTGTTAAGTTTTACGTAACCGTTGCGTGTTGTTAGGAATTTTGTTTGACATAAGCTTTGCCCTCTGCGACGCCTTTGCGTAATTTCGCATTTTTGGTCATTAAAATTACAATAACTTTAGATAGCATACATTGATGTTAATGAAATAAATATTGAATATTACTTTAGGATATGTTTTTTTTATTTTTTTTTTTATATATAAATGTATGTCCACGGGCTCATTTTGCCCATGCCTTTTTTATTCCAGATTTAGGTATACTTAGTACAATGGTAGCTGCTTACATTATTAAGGACTTAATTAAAAACTTAATGTCTCTAATGTGACAACATGAGTCCACCGACCAAAATATGAAGGTATTCTTAAATGTAATGACATGCATTTTTTTTTTTTTTTTTTTTTTTTTTTACTTTACTTTACTTTGCTAATTGTACAATATGCTTATTACTAACGCTTAACTTATTTTCCTAATACTGGTTTTATAGCTATTTCTTATAAATATATTTCTAACAACTATGTCCTCGCACCGATGTTTTTACTCAACATATCGAGCACACTCTCAATGACGGCGGTATCTCTGTGATGAATCGCCATCTTGAGACTGTGCTCGAGGATTTCCTTTTCCGTGGTCTCCGCCGCCCTCGCCACAAAGCGACCAATTGCGTCATCACAGTCGTCGGTGTAATAGACACAGGTGTTAGTGTGTCTAGTCACCGCGACTACGGCGTGCGAAACGCTGTCGTGGATTCGGAGCCTCCTCGTCTTAGTCTGGAGGACGATGACGTCCTCGTAGGTCTGGCCCTGTGCCTCATGGATGGTTAAGACGCGCGATCCCTCGCCGGACCCATATCCCTGGTCAGTCAACAATCTCTTTTCATCTTGCGTAAAGACCAGGTATAGGGTCCGATCCCTTCCTACGGGGATACGCGCGCCTGTGAGGCTCTCCACTCGCAACGATCGGATCTTGGCGCTGGAGCTGTATATGGTTCCGTAGACCTCACTGATGGCAAAGGCGACATCCTTGGGGTTGCGATGCGTGCATGACAACTCGCACGAGATGGTTGTTAGCAGGGTAGGTCTACAGTACCGCATTTCAAACAGGTTATCCCTGTCGATATACGGCAGCTGGTTTATATCTCCGACGAGGATCACCTTCTCTGCACCGGATAGTCGGGCGGCCATTACTATGGCTCCGAAGTGGTTCATAAGGGCTTCGTCCACCGTTAGGCGGGTAATTGTCGTTGGAGCGGTGTGGACGCAGGTCTAAGTCTCGGTGGTGAAACCTGCCCCATGTCGGCTCTAGTTCGAGCGGCCGGTGACGCCTTCGGGTGCCTCGGACTGTCGTCTTTGGTGAACCTGTTTAGCGCCTCCGCTTGCCGCTCTTCTTGTTCCGCCTTTTTGGGAGAGGGGTGATGTGAGAGCTTATCTTGTTTTGGGGAGATGGTAGCATGGATAAATGTCGCTACTGCCATCGAACTTGGCCTAGACTCGGGTGCGGCCCTTTTTGAGAGTTGTTCTGCCTTCTGGACCTCGACCCTGAGCTGTAAGCGCTCCGAACCGCTAGGTGCGGGTTCATCGACAGCCGGCGATGCAGGGGGTGAAGGTGTTATAGATCTCGGTCTTAAATAACCTAGATCCTCCCCCCTGTCCTCGTAGACAGTGACCTCACTGTTCTTGGAGGCCATTAGGCAACCGTACCTGTCCGATACGTCGCCTCTATCATAGCCGACTCTCATTGAATCTACACTGATTCTTCCAGGGATTCCCCCGGGGGTCTCGCTCAACTGCTGCAGCCACACACTAGACTGCGCAAAGGCTGACGTCTCTCCCCACTCGAACAGCACGATGAGTTTGCTTTTCAAACGTACCAAACGGTAGGTCGAGTCGCCCTCCTGTTCTTGCTCTAGCGCTTCAATCTTTGTGCGCTTAATGGTGGTCTTTTGTGTGCTACCCTTTATCAGTAAAGCGAGCCCCGGTGAAATCACCAGCCGATCGCGTGTTTCGGAGCGACAGAAGCAGATTCCTATCCTCTCCACCCCACTGTCCATGAAAAGAGCCACGCATCTGGTCTTAATTCCAACTTCTCCGCCTCCGACCTCTTCGCTGGGCGAGGATTGCGTGATCCTGCTGTGGGTCGGTTGCGAAGGTGCGTTATTGTTGGCTCTCTTCCTGAACAGCTTTTGCAAAGAGGAGGGCATGGCCTGAGTTATTCGGTCCAGAAGGACACGGCCAGGAGACATTGGCGTAGCCGTTGGAGCGGTCTGCTGAGCGGTTCCTCGTGTGTAGAGTGTCTGTGTTTGTGTTACTTGAACGACGGTGTTGGCACTGTACAGGCGTTACAGCCGGTGGTAGAGCGGTCGTGCTGTTTCTTTTTGCGGCTACTGTGACGGCCTTTCTTGCGAAAGTAAGGAAAGACGTTCTGCTCGTCTCGCTCTCGAAGATGGTATGGAGCAATGACTGGTCAAGTTTCATCTGGAGTTTGAGCTCCAGATCCAGCCTTTCCCTACCGAACCTCGGGCAGTCCAGTATAATGTGCAGAACTGTCTCCTCACAATTCGGGTCGCAGATACACGAAGGACTGTCAGTGAGGTGGAACCTGTGCAGATACGCCGCAAATCCTCCGTGGCCGGTCAGTATTTTTGTGTCGACATGCGTTGGTGCCGACTTCCTTACCAGTCTGCAAGCGGTCTTCACATCCGGCAGGAATATTTTCGTGACCGAACCAGTTTCCGAAGAATTGTATCTGTCCTGCCATAACCTGACAGTCTCTTCCCGGATCTGCCTTCTGACATACGATATGGGTATTTTATCGTAGTCAGGTGCCGTTTTTTTTGTTAAGGCCGCCTTTTTTGCCAGCTCGTCCGCTCTTTCATTGCCCGGTGTTCCAACATGGGCCCTCAACCAAAAGAACCTAACCGTCTTATTTTCCTCACGGAGACGCCTAATTCGACTCTTCATTTCTACAGCCAGAGGGTGGGTCACTGTGGGGCTCCTCAGCAGATCGAGTGACGACCTCGAATCGCTCAAGATGTTGATAGAGCTTGATTTTGAGGTTTTAGCTATGTCCACAGCTCTGAAGAGTGCATACATCTCCGATTGGAAGACAGTGTTGTGCGGCTCTAACCGGAAAGTAGAGTATCTTACTTCCCTGCCTTGGTCCCAGCATGTGAGGGCGGCTCCTACTTTGCCCTCTATTTTGCTACCGTCGGTGAAGATGAGAGGCCCAACGATATTGTGTTCCTAAAGGGCTTCGGGGTTCAGATTTTCTAGGCACTCGTACTCAGTTGTCATGAGTAGAGAAGGGTGGGGGTTTTGCATTGGACCCACCCTGCGCTCCAGCTCTCTTCCCGGTGGAAGAAGGTCCGTGCTGTGACCTTTTTTGATCTTGAACAATATGGCCGCCTCTCGTACGCGAAGGTCAAGTGGGAGTAGGCCCGTGATGACTAGTGCCGATGTCAGGGACACCGTCCTGTACGCTTTGCATATTTTCTGCGCGAATCCTCGCTGCAGTGAGTTTAGTTGCTTGCGAATCGACAACTTCTCTGCTGCAGGGGACCATACGCTCGCCGCATACAGAACGATAGGCTCTATCACCGCCACATATATAGTCCGTACGATCTCCCCGTTCAGACCCCAAGACACTCTCGCCGCGCGCGCGAGTTGTTTGTAAATATCCGCAGCTTTTTTACATACGGCGGTCACGTGCGCATTGAAAGTGAGCTTAGAGTCCAAAATGAGCCCCAGCAGTTTGATTTCCTCTACAAGCCTCAGTCGAGTGCCGGACATATGGATTACGGGAGTATCGTATTTGAGCTTTTTTGTAATTACCATCGCGTTGGTCTTATGCGCGGCGAATCTCAATTTATTACATATACCCCACTCTTGTACGGCAGCTAGGGTGGTTTCGGCTGAGGTCTGTAGGTTGCTGGTTTTCTGGCTAGAGAAAACGAGGACCACATCGTCCGCAAAGGCCTGGCAGTATACTCCCATACCGCTGATCTTTCTCAGAAGCGAATCCAGGATGAGATTCCAGAAGGTCGGTCCGCCAATAGATCCTTGGACACAACCCTTCGTGGTCTCCTTCTCGCTGGTCGCTCTGGCGTAATTAACTATGACCCTGCGGTCCTGGAGGTATGAGGCGACCATGGCGTAAAGGTTCCTCGGGCAATGTTTGTTCACCAGCTGTTTTTTAAGAGCCGGCCACCACGCATTGTCAAAGGCACCCTCTATGTCGAGCGATACCAGCAGTACTATTTTCTTTAACTTGATTTCCTGTCTAATATGCTCGACGAGATCGTAGAGGGCGTCTTCCGTTCCCCTCTGTGGCATGAATCCGTACTGGCTTCGGTGCAGTGTAGGGAAGAGCCTCCACTGAAGTCTGCCTATCATCATTTTCTCGACTGTCTTTCCTAGGATCGACAGGAGTCCGATAGGTCTATAGGACTTCGGGTGGGTGTAGTCCTCTTTGGCTGGTTTACGGAGGATGCATATGTGGGCGACTTTCCACTGCTTAGGGAAGTAAGAAAGCGACAGGCATTTGTTTGCCAGCGCTAGGAATATCTCCCTGTCGCAGTTTATTGCCGTCGCGCATATATCTGACGTTAACCCGTCCGGGCCTGGAGCTTTTTTGGGGTTTTGGCTTAGAAGAACCTGTTCCAGCTCCGCAGGCGTAAAAGGCGGGTCATCGTCAGACAGATCTTCTAACTCCGTGGGAGCTCTGTTTTCGACGGCCTCTCGGACCTCTTTGTGATAGGTGGTTTCGGTCTCCACAGAGTCGTCTGGGTAGAACGTATTTGCCAGGAGTTTTGTTCAGTTTACTTTAGGATATGTTATGTTTTACCTCGGCGACAGTCTCCGGGAGCTGTTTGACCGCTGCCTGCGGTCTGGCCAGTTCCCGGAGGCCTGGAAGGAGGGTCGGCTCTGCCTACTCCCTAAGGCAGGGCGGACTCCGGATTCGGCTTCGGCGGTGCGACCGGTGGTGCTGCTGAACGAAGCCAGGAAGGCTTTGGAGAAGATAGTGGCCTCCCGGCTCGTTCAGTACCTGGAGGAGGGTTCGGGACCTGGACTGTCAGAATTTCAGTTCGGGTTCCAAGCACGTCGGTCGACCGTCGACGCCCTCAAACGCCTGCGGGCGGTGACGGGTGAGGCGGAACACAGGAGGGAGGTGGTGGTCGCGGTGTCGTTAGACATCGCGAACGCCTTCAATAGTCTGCCGCACACGGTGATACGGAAGGCACTAAAATATTTCGGAGTGCCTCCGTATCTAAGGAGGCTGTTGGAGGCGTACTTCTCCGATCGGAGGGTAGGCCTCGAGAACCGGTCGGGGTCCGTGGAATGGCGGCGAGTCGGCTGCGCTGTCCCGCAGGGATCAGTTCTGGGTCCGATACTGTGGGACATCGGGTACGACTGGGTCCTGCGAGGCCGTCTTCTCCCCGGGATGGGTGTCATCTGTTATGCATATTGCGTTATGATACCCTCGTTTACTCCCGGGGACGTGACTTCAAGGAGGCGGCGCGGCTGGCCGAGGTCGGAGTCGATCTCGTGATCAGCCGCATAAGGAGTTTAGGGCTTCGTGTCAGAATTGATAAGACCGAAGCCCTCCTCTTCCGCGGGACCGGACGCAAGGGACCCCCACCGGGGGCTACCCTGCAGATCGGAGAGGGGAGGGTCAGGATGAGCTCCCAAATGAAATATCACCCACACACACTTCTCTATGGTGGGACCGAAGGTCGTAAAGGTGGCGAGTGCACTGGGCAGACTCCTCCCGAACCTCGGAGGACCCAGCGCCGCCTGCAGGCAGCTGTACTCTGGTGTCTGCCGGAGTATGGCGACGTACGGCGCCCCGGTTTGGGCGGATCGCCTCACTGCGAGGAATAAGGCTGCGCTGCGCTCTGCGCAGAGGAGCATCGCGGTGAGGGTGATCCGGGGGTACCGTACGGTATCGTGGTCTGCAGCTACTGCTCTAGCCGGCGACCCCCCGTGGGAACTCGTGGCGGAGGTTCTTGCCGAGACCTACTCTTACGTCTCGGGTAGGAGGGCTCTTGGTGAAAACCCTACGTTGGACGGAATCCTACGGGTGCGTCGGATAGGGCAGGAAGCGCTTATGCGGAGGTGGGGGGAGGACCTGGCGGGGCAGCCGTACGGCACACGCGTAACGGCTGCCATTCACCCGGTCCGGTGGATGCGGCGAAAACGCAAGCCCCTCACCTTCCGTCTGACGCAGGTTCTCACCGGGCACAGTTGCTTTGGTGACTACCTGTGCCGGACGGCCCAGAGGGAGCCGACGACTGAATGTCACGATTGTGGCGCGGCGGTGGACTCTGCCCAGCACACCCTCGAGGTGTGCCCGAGATGGGCGGCGCTGCGTCAAGGTCTGACGTCGGTCCTCGGAGGTGACTTGTCGTTCCCGAGCATCATCACCGCGATGCTCGGCGACGACGAGTCCTGGAAGGCGATGGTCTCCTTCTGCGAGACAGTAATGTCCCAGAAGGAGGCCGACGAGCGGAGGAGAGAGGAGGCCGCCGACGTGGCCTCCATCCGCGGGCGACGAATGGGGGTGCGTACGAGGCGCTACTTAATGCGCCTCCAGTAACGCCCCTGTGCCCGTGTCGGGCCGGGATGGGAACCCGGTCCTGCTAGACACGGCGTCGTCGGGACTGTTCAGAGGTTAGCCGGACAGTCCCCATTGAGGAGAAGTCTGGCCTTTTCGCCGAGGCCAGCCTGTCGCTGGAGGGATCCTGTTGCTTGCAGATCCGGGACCCTCCAATTAAAGCGGCTGAAGGCTCCCGCAGGGGTTTAGTACGGTATTGCACTCCCAAAGTGTCGAGTCCGACATAGGTCTAGGATTGCCGACCCGGGCGTCCTGGATATCATCCGTAAATGGATTCCCCTGCGTCACAAAAAAAAAAAAAGAAAAAAAAAGGATATGTTATGTTTTAGTGTTGAATTTGAATATGATCGTATCTTAGCACCGATGTCTGTTCAAAAGTATAGAACGGCGATATAAATATTTAATTATTGTTTTACATGCAAACAGACACATGAAATTTTCGTTTTTACGACATTATAAGTAAATCAGTTTCTTGCGTCACACGCAGTAAGAAAAATGAAAACCAATCTAACAAGTACGGTGACATTTTTAAGTTTCACAAGCAAGAGATAAAAACATACAACATTTCATTCCCTCAGCAATTACTGTAATTCTGTCGAAACCAAAACCAAAATCAAACATTTATTTCAAGTTTACTTTGAGAGCAGTATTGAGCAGGTTTTTCGATTTACAGACATATATTATAGTTAATGTGAAGCTACCGCCGCAATTGGAGTTTAGATTCTGCTGAGAAGAACCGGCAGGAAACTCAGCAGTTATTCTTTTAAAAGTTGTCGACACATTACACATCAGTCGTGTCATAAGTCGGCTTTTAACTAAAACACGAGCGTGTGTGTATGTTAAGCGCATTTATTTATATATTTATTATTACGAGTAAGTTCTGTGCATAAAAGCAGAGTTACTATTTTACAAGTATCTTTACAACATTATTAATTCATATAAATACACAATTTTATTTTAATGATTATAACCTTATTTATTTTAAGTTGACATTATTTTTGTTTAGTGTAGCTGGTATAATTGAATGATATAATATCTCAAAATAAGGTCCGTGTATCGAAATAAAATCAATATGTAAATATAATATTTTATTTGAATATGATTAATTAGAGTGTAGCAACTTTAAATTGTGACAAAAAATATGTCATTAGCAAAGCATAGCAACATGATTTGTGAATATAAATTGGATATCAATAATTAAGTTATTCTTCGAGATCGAGGAGACTTTTTTATATTACGGCGTAAAAAATAGGTGAACTAGCATATAATTATGTAAATGTTAAATTATTGAATGTTCGTTGATCATTCATCAATTAATATTAAACGTATTTATGACACTAACGACAAATAAAAATCTATATTTATAATAAAATTATAACAGATTCAATTCTGTTCATTGAAGACATTTTCCATACTACGTACTTAAGACGCTAAGTATTTTTAATCCCGAAATTCAGAACCCTTAGGAGAGTGGATGAAAGCCAAAATGTGTAATCGTCAACGAAGTCACGGGCACAGTTAGTATTTAATAAAGTAACAAAGGTAATCAATCTCATCTAATTTTAATCATCGTGTACAAATTTTTCTGCTTTATTAAGAAAAAATATGAACTAACTCGCAAACAAGGTTAAGTGATTTTAAATTGACTGACCCGTTGGCGCAGTTTGCAGTGACCCTGTTTTCTGCTCAAAGGGTTGTAGGATCGATTCTCGCCCCGAGTCTGGGTGTAATATATGTTTATATATATGATGTATATATATATGATGTATATATGTATTATTTATATGAATATTTATTTAAAAAAAAAAGTATATCAGTCGGCTGTTACCTAAAACACAGGCATTAAGTTGCCTACCTTAGGAACAGACGACCTTGTGTGTGTGTTAAACATATAATTAAATTGACTGTTGATAAAAATAATGCTTCTTCCCAAGTAATACAGTATCTAGTAATGTTTCAATTAAAATTCGTATAGAACCCGTTTCTTATATGTAACAAATCACAACTACGTGCTTTGACTCTATAGACAAAGCCTTATCTACAAAAAAGTATTTGTCAGTCATAAAACCTTAAAAGCCAAATTATAATTGAAAAGCATTCTAATTTAATATATTTAAACTAAAACATGCTTATGAATTATTAAGATATTACTATGAATATGTGATTTTATGATTTTAATATTAATTTTCTTTGTAAATTAGCTCTTTTATTGAGCATTAGGTATAAAATGATGACGTGAGTCGTTTAAATTTAAAGCTTTTTCGAGACCGTCAGTTGCAATTGAGTTTCGTTTTTGACAGTTGCAGTTGAAGTGAAATCAACGCAATTTAAATTGTCACGTCTACTGTTGTATCTTCAATTATCATTTGATCCATTCAGAGAATGGAAAATCTGTCCATGAGTCTGGGTAAACCAAGGAAATTATATACATATATATTCATTCGGGTATTCTATCGAATGTAATTTTATCGAACTCGTCACTGAACGTCAATTTATGGTTTAATCAAAGTTCTTCAATGACGCAATAATTGTCATTCGCTTCAATTACATTTGTTCGTGATAAATTTCGTTTATTAATTATAATCGATTCTCTCGACGGCGTCTAAGTCACTGAAACTTGTTTAAGCAATTTCGTCAGTCATTGTGTATAGGCTTTACGGTAATATTATTCCTTGCATGTCTCTTGTTCATGTGCGTTAAGTGCGTGTTCATTCAAAACTTGTATGCGTAGAAGTAACACTACTATTAAATTATTAGGTAATGTTATTGATGATACATGCGAATGTGGTAATTAATTTATCACTGTTTTTTCGTTCGTGTTCAACTACTTTATATAATAATGAATATTAAATGCACACACCCAATGATGCAAGGCTTTTGACTGTCTTGTATTTTGTAAAATAATGAATGCAATTTAAACATTTACGTGTAACATACTTTTAAAAGAAATATTAATTCTATTGCCTTTTTATTTGAATTAGTTCGAAGAAAATTTAATTTTAAAACTTCCTTTCATTAGCTCATTGCCGTTCTTAAATTAAATATAAGATTCTAAGTAAGATCTTTTTTATTATTACTTTTATAAATACACTGCACTGCTCTCCAAGGTTCTTTTATGGAGAAAGAAATTTGAAGCTTATTCCGCCACGTTCTTTTACTGCTATTTTACGAATATCATTTTCTTGTATATAAGCAAATTTAATTACTTATATTCTAAGACAGGTTCTGCAAATAACCCATGGACAAACAGCTAGTCTTTCACGTACCCTTGTAATTAAAGTTTAACCTTGTTTCTAAGTGTATAAAGACAATATTGTTTTAGTGCGAAGTTTGTTTGACTACTACTTCAAGGACTATATTATCACATACTACCTTTGGTACGCTGCTTTGTCTAAATATTTTATGACTACAATACAATATAATAAAGTTATACGACTATTTTGTTTTAATAAACCACAGTAAATACCAGCCTGGTTTGAAGACTTACTTTATCATTTTATTAGTTTTTTATTTGTTCGTTGAAAAACGAACTTATAAGGGCTTATAGGCTAATAAAACTTCAAACTACGATTCACTTGTTACAAATTAGTATCACAACAAAACGCAGAAGAAACCACAAGGAAGGTTAATTATGAAATAGTGATTGGTTAATTATGTATATAGGTTATAGTACACATATATAGGGTATAGGTACACACAGTACCGGATGGTCGGTGGAGGTGAGAAATGTACCTAATTTATTAAATGCATAATAGGACTTTTTTAAAGTTAAGTATTTCAATAATATAAATTTGTCAACGAATAAAATAATTTTATTTGAAATAATTTAATTAAAATAAAATTTATAGTAAATGAAAACTTGCAGTCGGGGTTTTTATGGATTGGACTGAACGAATATAAATACTAAAAGCATTGTAGTCAAAAATGCAAAATAAGACTATTTGAAAAAAAAAAAAGAAGAAAAGTTGCTGACGCGAAAAAATGTGCCCGTGTGCCGCGCCCTGCCCGGAGCTGTAACCCCGTCTGCCCTTCCCCAAATACATCCCTGTAATGTACGTTATGATTTTCTAACATGTCAATAAGGAATTTTTAAAAAAGGAATTTAAGGAAATTTTTAATTTTTTTTTTATAAGCATTCTTAAAAGTTTATCATTTAGTACATTACAACACAAAAGTGACATGACATGCTTCTTGAGATCGTTATATGATATTAATAATATTGTATCATTATAGTTTACATCCTGTTAATATTGTAAGGACAAACATATACAACC
The DNA here is from genome assembly GCA_036937285.1 of Euphydryas editha. Lineage (NCBI taxonomy): Eukaryota > Metazoa > Arthropoda > Insecta > Lepidoptera > Nymphalidae > Euphydryas > Euphydryas editha. Next base: position 20,237,448 of record JAUPFZ010000004.1, on the reverse strand, counting down.
AATATTGACATATCGGGTTAGCTAGATTAGTTCGAGCTGTTTGTTCGCAAACATTGTTCATTTTAGTAAAACGTGTCGATATTAATATGTTTCCGATTATCTACAACTCGTGGGTTATGATCGAAAGTTCATGAGTTTTACACCGTCTAACATCGACGATTCTGTATTGGGACAAATATTTTTGTATGATATAATATAATATGTTTAACATAGACAAACGGTCGTTTATTTCTAATGTAGATAATTTAATACCTGTTATAGGTAACAACCGACGGATATACTTTTTTTTGGAATATATACAATTAAAATTACATATATAAGTAAATATATATTATACCCAGACTCGGGGCGGAAACCGAACCCACAACTCTGGAGTAGAAAGCAGAGTCATTGCTAACTGCGCTAACGGGCCGGTCCAAATATAGTATTTAAATTTCATCTCGTTAGGCGGTTAAGGAAAATATTGTGAGAAAACGTTCTCGGGGGAAATTCTGATTTATTTACATTTTCTAATCTGCATTGCAGCAACGAGGTGTATTAAGCTCTTTTATAAGGGAAGAGGCACTCGCTTGGCCCTGCAGTGGGATTTTAACGATCTTTGTTTGTTATAACAAATATCCTATTATGCACATGTTATAGTAGAGTAGTAAATTTCTATGTGCATGTAGTTCATGAAAGTTATTATTTCAATTCTATATATCGTTTTGAAAAGGCCTGTTTTACCAGTTACTGATGAAATTTATCGGGCACAAATGTTACTGATAGGCTATCAGTGATTAAATTTTTAGAAGGTAGAAAAAAAATCAACTAAACTTTTGATTTCACAGGTTGCGAATAGAAATATTTAAAAGATAAAGTTGAGTTTGATGGTTAAAAAAGAGAACCATCAGAAACATTAAAAAATCAATAACATGTAAAATGTTTGCTGGCAAACACGAAATGAAGTGTGTTATGTGAATAGCTGCTTTTTCCAATGTCTAGAAGATATTTTAATATTTATTAATCACTTAATTTAATTGGAAAGTGAATAAAAATAAAGTAAGAAGCATTAATATGGTCCTTATTATTTTATTTTTGTTAGTAAATTTCGTCTAACGTAATTTTTGCTATGTACATCGCCCCTGCTAAGAGTTGAAGCTTGTAAGTTTGGTCCTAATACAAAAAGATTTAGGAACAAAACTGTGAACGAAATTAGTAGATGAACGCGTGAACTACAAAAATAATAATATGTTTTTTGCATACAGACTCTCACTTCGTCAACCGATGTAGGTACGTCCATTACTAGACATAAGTCTCTATGGATTCCCGAAGTAATATTGCAGTGCAATTAAGGCGGCAGCCACTTTTTCTATTTTCTAAATGTCAAACTAGTACTTAGATTTCACTAATATCCCGATGGATTAGTTTCGAAACTGCTCCTTCACATCGATGACGTATTTATTATAGTCTCTTGGGACATTAATGCTACAGCTAAATTGTAAAAAGCCGTGCGGTGAACGGTAGAGCCATTGGGCCGTAGGCCGTAGTTGCCGTGGTGTTGTAAAAGGTGACTAAGGCCATAATGGTGGGAACAACTGTCCAAACAAGATGGTGATAGGGAGCAGCGTCACCAAACTCTGCCGCAACAGACTGTGCTCGACAACGCATTTGCAAATCACCAAAAGACCAGCAATAGAGCACAGGCGTTGGCTCTATAGGTCGATGGAGAAGGCCTACGTTCAGCAGTGGATATAAAATGGTTGACATGATGAATTGTTAAAAACTGTTGCTATCACAAAAAGGATTTCCATGTGACTAATAAATTTCGATACATAGAAATTATGTATTTTAATAGCGGTAGAGTTTTTGTATTTCTATTGATTTCCTGAACGATAACATGACAGTTGTTTTATCATTTGACGATTACATTTTTGTTATGTTTTATTATCAATAAAAAAAGGTATAAAATAGATATTTTATGTATTATTTTAATTAAAAGTGGTCAACAATTAAGACAGTATTCAACAATTAAACTATAAATTACCAAGTCATGTAAAAAATATATCTACTGTAAAATATTTTATAAGTTAAGTGTCAGAACTTTAATGAGCGAACTAATGTGTGGTTCACTGACCTTAAGGTCAGTTTGTTTTCATTTTGCTCTGTAAAAAGTTGGTAATTAGAAATGTACATAGACCGGTTGTATGTTCGTTTAAAAGACTACAGCTTATGTATACAACTACTATATAGTTACCTAACTTGACAACATAATTTTTATGGATATTAGTTTAAGTTTAGAAATGAATTATGATAAAAAGAAATATATTTTTGGTAATATTTTTTGAATTTTGTGTAGGTACCTACCTACCTACTTTGAGTTATCTTCCGTATTATTGCAATAAAAAAAGCACCGTTAATTCCAAGCACGACTCCTAAATGTAACTATATCAACCTTTGTATAATGTAACGATTTATTCATACACATCTAATGAGTATGCGGTGTTTGTGCGTCCTTAAATTCGTTAATATTGCACAAATGCATATTTGCATATGACTGTTAGTCAATTAAGTGAACGTGTGACGAATTCTATTTGTTTAGATGTTAGGAACGATTATGTAACACGTTGTATAATGTTTACTTGTGTTTTCACCGATGGCAATAATTATTTAAGGAAAGTTATGTGTTAGATTTTATAGTTAATCTAGAATTTTGAATATTTTTGTAAGAAATTAGTAAGCCGTATCTGGCACTTTATTCGCGATTCATTGTTAAAATAAACTTCGTACGCTAGCTCGAGATGATCAGTACGCTTAAAGATTTCTGTACATTATGGGTGGACTATTACGTAACTTGCGCAATCGTCGCGAATCTAAATACTAATTAAGGCTCATCTAGTATTGATATTCAACACAACAGCGATTTCTCGCGATCGCACAAGTTACGTAATAGCTTACGGGTTTCATATTATTTGGACTAAATACTGAGGTTTATCAGGTCTACAATTTCTGAAGTAATAAATAAAGATCTTGAAATATTTTCGATTCAATCTTTGCAATATCTTCTTTCTTAATAAAAGAAGAATAAATGAAATGTGACCACGCGTTAAGGAATTACAACTAAGTACATATTTTGATTTTCGGAACCTCTTCCTAGGGAATCATCTTGAATTTCGGAATGAAAAGAGTCCAGTGAACTCGTAGTATGAACCAAAATCATGTCCAGTAGTTTTGGCGTGACGTGCGGACACGATACAGACAGACAAATAAGGCGCCTGCCTCCAAAAAAAAATCAAAATTTCTCAACGGCCCCTAGTAGGATGTGAATCTTGTGCCGGGGGTCCGAAAACACACACAACACACAAGCACAAACGCCCAGACCACGACAAACATCTGTACGGCCTATACATGGATGATATTTATCATGTGCGGGGATCGAACCCGAGACCGCTAGCGCATTAGCCAGTTGCTGTGACCACTGCGCCACCGCGTCGTCATAAAAAAACCATTTCTTTTTATGAATACATATTAGTATCCGCTTAAGCTACATTTTAAAATACAGAGAACAACGGAATACCTTCGAGGTGTACATACTTCAATATTACATTTACAAATAAAACAAACTGTAAAATGCTTTTGTGAATATAATTTCACCAGAGCGTATTAAATAAACAAAGTTTATTTTAGTTTCGAACTATAAGGTTTGCTTGCTTTGTTTAAAGTATGCGCAGAAGCGAACCAGAAAGTTGCTCACCCAAAAGGCTTTCCCTCTGATCTACTCTGATTTTGTAAAACAGTGAATTAATTTGGTCGATGACGTTTATTGTAAAAAACGTATCTTTGATTTAAAAAAATATAGAATAAAATTTAACACCTTTAAAAAGAAGTTGAAGCAATATCTTCTCACTCAATTGAATCCGTAATTATTACAATTACCATTACTACGTTTTATGTTATGTATTTGTATATGTTATGTATTTATGTATGTATTGTGTGTGTATGTATGTAAATAGCTGTGTATGTTATGTAGTGTTGTAAGACTATAGATATATTATATTTAATTAGCTATTTATTTTTATGTATCCGTGTATTGTTTATATCACTGCACTTTTTTTAAGCCTAATTAAATGTATTTCTCTTACTAACACAGGTTACTTAACACAGGTTTACACTAATTACTGTTCAATTTTTAAGTGCAATAAAGAATATTATTTATAAAGTTCGTTAGTAACGTTTTAAGTATGCAAACAAATACTCTATTCACATTATTATAATGTAATAATATTGTACTAATAATGCGGATATAGAGTTTGTTTGTTTGCATATTTAAATCGTAGGATATCCGGTCCGATTAATAAAATTATTTTTAAATTAGAATTTGTTTATTGAGTCAATAGGAAATGCGTCATGTCTCATGAGAGTAAGCAATCACTGTAAACGTCATACAATTTGACAAGTTTTGAAAAATAATGCAAAGACGCAAGATATCTCTGTTGTCTATACCGGTAATTACTTTTTGTCATAATTTTTTATATTATTTCATACTTTATCTCATCTTTATTTAGCTGTAGCTAACTCTACAGTACAGTTACATTGATATAACTGACGAAGGATATTTTACACCAAAGTTAAATAAAATTGCCTTTTCGATACCGCAGATGATACGTATTTCGAATTTAAACTAATTATTTTAAAAGTTATAACATAATTTTCAAACAGTATTTCGTACTAAATTTATTGTTAAAGCAATTGAAATTGTATACTTTTAATTACATCGTAAATATAATCAATAATCTTAAAATATTTTTGTATATCTATTCAAAAATTAAATAAAGGAGCTTAACTTACGTACACATACATAAAAAAGACTGTTGATATATAAATTCCCTCGATGGGAACAAAACTTACATACCAGTAATCGATATGGAAATAGAGAATTGTAGTGTTTGAATTGTGTTCTAAATTGTAATTTTCACATCGTTATTAATGTTAACTTATATCGAGTAAGTCATACTTAATAATCGTTAAATAATAACTGTTTTAACTGTAATTTATTTTATTTCAATAAATTAGTTTAAAATTAGTTTTGGTTTTTTTTTCGGCCCACCATATGTTGCTAACGTAACTCCTACATTCTCAGTCCTAACATACAATTACATAATTGTACGACGTGTACAAAGTTTAATTTTTAATAAAGGCTGTATCAATTTCTTTTTTAATAACATCTCTTATTGAATCTTTGTATCAGTAAATAGACTATATCTTTTCCACCAGTTTTGATCTATCTTACATTCTCAATTTGATTGTTTTAGCGAAGTTACGCCGAAAATCTTACATAATAAATTAAATAGCTTGGATATTTGATGTATAATTACGAAAGACGAGAGGTTGAGAACAAGTGATTAAAATAGACTTGATATAAAATTTAAATAAATAATATCTAGAATAATATTGATATTATCTCGACCGGATCGGTTTACATAAATATTGAACTAGTTACCGATACAGTAGTGTATTACATTCGACTATTATGTACAAATATAATATATTACATAGTCTACCGTTGACATTCAATGTTGCTCTGTTTGTATGAAAGGTCAAGCATAAGAATTTAGACCTTTAATATCAAGAAATCGCTTAAAACTGCTTTGACTACTTCTCTCATATTATTTTTTGTTAATAGATAGTTATTTTTAAGTATTCTCATACCTAAACTACATTACATCTACCTAGACATTTTTATAAGCGTAACGAAAAATAGATCTTTTGAAAAGAAAAATAATATATTTGAAGGATTCCATTGAAATAAAGCGTATTTAATAATATTTATAGATAATTTTAGGACGTCAAAGTGAATAAATACTACGTATAGCAGAAATATATATATTTTTTAGTTTAACAACTATGTAAATGAACTGCACTGACTGAACTGAATCAATATGTAAACGTCCCACTACTGGGCAAAGGCCTCTTCTCCATCTAGGAGAAGGGATAAAACTTAACCCACCACACTGTGGGTTGGGCATGGCATGAGTAACGATTGCATTATATATATATATATATATATATATAAAGTATTTTTTATTAAATTGAGTTTTCAAAGCTATCATTAATTAAAATATACAATTCAACACTTTTAAAATTATAAAATACTTTTTAAATAATCTTTTGACAGTCGTCCGTTTAGTTATTTTCAAATCGAAACGATTAAAATTTATAATCAATATTTTTATATTTCTTTATAGACGGTAATATTACGCTTTTAACGACGCTATATAAGTCATAAGGTAAAGTTCTATAGCCTATCAATAATTTCCTTTCAAACATGCTTTTGAACGCAACATGAATTTTTAAAAAATAGCATACCTTATTCGACGGGTTGCCTAGCAACGCAATGGTAATAATGGAAGTTACTTTTAGTACAAAGACAATAAATTATTTTTAAGATAAATTTTCGACAAATGTATAATTTTTAATTTTTATTTAAAAAAAATTATTATACTTTACAATTATTTTAAATAATATTTTATTTAAGTTAGAAGACTTTCTTTTAGTTAGCGCTTTTTTAATGTAATAATAACAATGGAAGAAATTTGTTACTCGCTTGAAAACAGAAACGAGTTTCGATGATACTGAAACATTAATTTAGCGTAATATTTAATGTTAAGCTCGTAAATAACATAAAATAAAAATCAACTAGTAAAAAGTCTCAATAAAATATTTAATTAAATTATTATCAATAAAAGACACAATTATAAAAGAATGTTCTAATGAATCATTATTGCGGTAATTATATTACTTGTATAATAACCGCAAATATAAAACATACACATTCATTAATCACACATCTTCTAACGAAGTGAGAATACTTTCACTATGAGTCCACGGACCGTGACATAATATCATATAATATCGAATCTATTTATAAAAAAATAACTATATCGAACCTCCTTACAGACTTCGAAAAGTTCTAGAATTTTTTAAAACAAAAAATCTATAAATGTTACTATTGAATAAGTAAAAAATAAAAATAATAATTCAACGGTAAAAAAAAAACTTACTTTATTTGGACAGAACTGGCAACACGCACTTAAAAAGTAAACAATTTGGAACGCGTTTAAAATTGTAAGCGGCTTGTTCGGTATACGAAGTATAACTGGGGAGGCGTCGTCGGCGCAGGTGAATGTGAACGTCACTTACCACTCTTGTTTCGCTAAAGTAACCCGCCTTGACAAATATACCAGTGGTCATCATCAGTGGCGAATCAATTACTAGTCTCTTTAACACGGTAGGTGTATAACTTCAGCTGTCTTGTGCATTGAACTTTGTGGTCTATTTGAGTTCGATTGTTATTCTCCTCACGACCTCATATTTATTCAACACCATGGAGCTTTTAATATCGTTTTAAGTTATAAATAAACTGGTCTACTTTATATTTTCAAAGCTAGAAATCAACAGAAAATATACTGCAAAAATGGAAATACCGTTTTCAGTAAATAATTTTCCATAATAATCAAATATTGCATTATCATAAAGGTGTTGACTAATTTGAATTATTTCTAGAATAATAGTTTGATAATTTCCGCATTTCAAAAAGTTGCTAGACAAGTCATTTGTTGGGTGTATAATTAATATATAAAATGCATAAGACAGCGCACTACATGCAGACGTAGACCACAACTAAGCTGAAAATTAGTTCATTTATTATTTTTTATCTGTTTGAGAACAACGAATTCGTATTGGAGTTTATTTTTTAAGTAACGGCTAAAATGAACGACGAAACAAATTCAAGTAAAAACATTTAATGTTAATTCATTATTTATTTATAAATAAAAGAAAAATCAACGTAACTCTATCTTTCATTGCAAACAAAATGTTACTGGCTGAAAAAATTAAGTTTTTCTTGATAAAAAAAAAGTTTCTTAAATAAAAATGTAATACAAGGTCCACATTTAAAACTTTTTTTAAATTCTTTTACAAAATTCAATAGGCATTCAAAACACCAAGGTCTATTCGATGCGAGGATGCGCGTGTGAATGCTGATACCTAACCTATACAATTAATAATATTTTTTTTTAATACGAACGAAAAGTCGCTAGAGATACATTCAATTCGTTTTATTAAAGCTGGGCCAGTGACTTAAAATCATTATTAAGTTTTTAAAATATCATGTATAATTTATAATTAAATATAGACATTTAAAAGATAATTATGTGTATTTATATAAATATGTATAAAGGTTTAGGTTTTTATATGTTTTATATAGGTTCATCGTGCGGCGACCGGCAGAGGAGAATAGTCCCTCTTTATTGTAATGTAATTTCTCATCCAAATTCATTGAGCAGTTTCAGCGTGAAACGTGGCCAAAATATAGACAGAAATCATAATAAAAATATAGCTTCGGTTTCAGTACCGATTACTTAATGCCTGCAAAATGTAGCTACACAAAGTTAGCACCCCACTGAAGGATTTTTGAAATCAAAATAACTTTAATCGATAGGTCTACGTTAGGTCTGTATAGGTCCACCAACATTTTTGTTAGGTCGCCTATTTTTTTTTAAATAAATATTTTTAATAAATAGTTCTATTTTTCAAACCTACTTTTACCAGACCTAACGTAGACCTATCGATTAGGGTCATTTTGATTTCAAAAATCTTTCGATAGGGTGCTAACTTTGCGTACCCTGCAAATGTTTTAACAATTATATATTTAATGTACAGAACTTGACAGTTTAGAGTTTTTTTTTTGTAAATATAGATTCACATCTGACAGTTTTATAAGTCAGACATATTAAGTACCTACTTTTATAATTTATAACTACATATGGTAAAGTCGCAGTCCTCGCTTTTTGTCCGTCTGTTTATCTTAAACCTTTGCATAGCGTCGGCTGAAGGTATTTAAAATTCACATCATGAATCGAGAAGGCCAACAGTTCTCTCCATTTTTAAAAATTGATATAACGCATTATTATATCAAAAGTAGAAATATATTTTTATTTAAAATAGAATAAGGAACATCGGTTCAAATTAAAAATCTTAATAAACAATACTTAGCATGGTGCATTAAGCTCCAAATCTTCTTCTATATGAAGACGAGGACTTTGCTCAACAGTGAGACGCATACAGAGGTATTCAGATTACTTTAGTTCAAAGGTATTGAAATAAAACACAGTCGGAAGTTTCAAGAAAAATATTAATAATACAAAATTATAAATTAATAATTTATTTTTATTTTATACGGCTTTAATAATATATTTACGAAAAAATCCTAGAATTGTTTTTTGATATAGGAGTACTTTAGGAGTAATAAATTTAGGATTTTTTATTATTGCAGCCTTACTACCTCTGTAAGAACTGATCCTTTGGGAATATCTTGATGAGAAGCAGTATCGGGTGTCAATTTCCCTAAATACACGACAATTGTCATGGCAAATATTTCAGTGACTTTAGCCTTAGAATAGCATTCAATCTATCCATCCGTACAAACCTTTTAATTAACCATTCACAATCAACGTATCCTATTTACTTGGTCATCTCAGCTCCTTATTTATTACCTATTTATTTCATATAAAAGTATCTTAAGCTTATGAAATATATATTTCAAACAGGAACATAGTTTAAAGTTATCTCCCGTCTGAGCACCTGAGATCTCTCCATTTAATACTTAAAATCTCAAGACCAGACAGCCAGCTTAAAATATTCTAAGAGTACTTTGCGCGCATCAGAAATTTGCTGAAGATAACAGTTTTAAAAATATTATGTTGTAGTGTTTTGTATGTTGTTTGAAAGTGTAAGGCGTAAGCTATTGTTTGATGGAAACATTAACTTTTATGTTTTGTGACCAGCGAGTTTATCAAATACAATTTTTGGCCTAATTTTTTGAAACTACTTACCATATTAAATGGGACTATAATAAACTTATATAAAAGGGGTATAAAATACGAATTAAAATGGATTAGTACAATTTCAATTTAAAGTATTTTTAGCTCTGACTTGAGTGACTGAAAGTAATGTTGCCAGATGTAACGAATTCGAATTTATATCCCTGTACTGTACCTGGTTTCTATTTGAAAATCGAAAAATTATTTAAACTTACGTTCCGTAATTTGATTGACTTGACTTTGTGACTCTATCTGAACATTACCTTCATGTAATTTGGTACACATTTTCTCAATGGTAGTATCCCGAAAATAAGCAGGTGGCTTACTTGATGGTAAGGGATCACTGCCTCATGAAGAATCGCACCAGAGATTCTAGAAATGCGCTGCTGATTTAACGATATATGCAAAGTTAGAGGATAAGGATAGGAATTAGGAATAGTGCGAAAAGGCTGCATAACTGAATTTTGATTTTTCAAATCATAATGAACATTTATATTTGCCATATATGTTAGTCGCAATAAATGTTTGTATTATTTTTTTGTACACATGACACAAGGTAGTGTAAACTCTAGTAGTATTAATATATTAACGTATTAATATTTCACACACACAGGTATTTTCATTTTAAAAAGGGAATTTTATTTATTTTTTAATTACTAATTTGTTGTAACTTAATAAATTCCAAAAATATTAAAGCAAACATTAATAAAATATAACTTCTAAGGAAAATGATAATGAACTGTTTTTAAAATAAATATGTGTATTAAGCGTGTAAATACACGAGAACGCGATTAAAGTAGGTTGCTAAAGAGGTAACTTTTACTTTTATTTGCATCCCACAATGATATGGGTGAAATATAAGGCTTAGTTTGCACAGATTGCTACCAATATAATGTCTAGTTTCTTTTTCGTAATTTGAAGTAACTTTATTTTATTATTCTTGGAATCATCATCATCATCAATCATCAATCATGCGGACATAATTTATTCCACAATCATCTCACAATTATTAGTTTTTAGCATTTGTGTTTTAAATATATGTATAATATGGTAAAACAGATTAACAATATTTTATTAGAAATTACGTTATTGGACAAATTTTTTGTTCAAATTCAATAAAATAAATATTTAGATTTTCCATTTTTTTTATTTTACAGAAGATATTATAAATTTTGCTTTAGCATAGCACGCTGTTGTTTATAATATATACAAATGCAGACTTTTATTATTTTGAGTGGGACCACAAGAATGAATTTATCTCAAGTGAAGCTCGGAGGTGAATTTTCTCAGGGTGTAACAATGGATATACCGCAGTTATATCGTTACTGATAATTTGAAAGATGTCCCTGACATGTAGTATCCTAGATTTGTATTACATTTGATGCAAAAACTACTTTTATAAAGTATTTTTTCAGTCAGTACACTCAAGTAACAGATGCGTCGATTATACGTAGAAAACTTGCTTCTTTTACTCAGAATTTCTTAGTTTTTTCCTGAGAGTAATGACGAAAAAGATATGTATTTTTATTTAGAATTAGCTGCTGCCCGCGACGTCGTCTGCGTGAACGCTATACAGCACCAAAAATACCTACGATTATACCTTTTAAAAAAACATTCATTTACTCGTTTCTTCTTTACATTTCATATCTACAGAAAGTGCAGTAACAGTCTTATGCGTCGTTAGATTACACGTTGTTACAGAATGCGTTGAAGAAAAAAGGTTCACTGCTCGTTCCCCGTAGGTGATATAGTGATAATATGTAGCCTATATGTTGACCAGACTTCTTAATAATATTCGTGCCAAATTTGAAGTAAATCCATGCAGTACTTTTTGAGTTTATCTCGGCTCGGCTCTCTATACAGACAAACAGACAAAAATTCTAAAAACCAAATTTTTGGCTTCGGTATCAATTGTAGATCACAACTCAAGTATTCTTTTTAAAAAAAATTCAATGTACAGTTTTGACTTACCTACCATTTTATTATATGTATATAGACAATTGTCACTTACTTTACATTGATAGATTGTCTATTATCTCTAATCTAACCTAAACTTATTTAAACACAAATACCTATTTCTACAAATATATAAATATAAGTACATATTTTCAGCAGGAATCCAATCTACAACTGACAGCAAAAAGAAGCTTTTATTTATTCTTTATTGCACACCACAAATACAATAAAAGCATAGTTACAAATTAGTTATGTCAAGAATGTGTAGTACAACAGGCGGTCTTATGGCTATTTAGCCATTTCTTCCAGACAACCCACATGGATAAGGAAAGTTCAACAAAGAAAGAAACAAGTAAATTGTGCAGTTATATAATAAACTTACATACTAATATCTACATACAATACTTATACAAGATACATAATTATGTATGTAAATGCAAATATAATAAATATCTCTATTATAAACTAATAAATATTACACATAAATAAAATAAAATTAAATAAATAGATAAAAATATCTAAAAAAAAAATATCGTAATCAAATCGTCTCCAGCTTAAGATAGCTTTTATCACTTATACGTCAAATGTTTTCGCTTAATTATTAATTGTATTTTATAAGTTGACATTTACTTCCATATGAACACACAAAATGGATCTAGGTATCTTATATCTTTAAACGAGCAATTCTTGTATATATATAAATGCCATCAAAAACATAACTTGTAAAAAGAAACCAAGTCTCGCAACTCACTTCTTCTTCAGTAAAAAGTTGTGAGATCCATGTAATACCAAGTCGGCTAATTTATTCAATCCCTACTTAAGGGTTCTTCTGTTTTAAGTTATTACGTTAGTAGCTAACCTAACAACATCGTATAGTGATCATATCAATATTAAAAATCTTTGATGTTTTAAATAAATAGACTGACTTGGCAATGCGCTGTGTGCCGGTTACCTTTGAAGATAATTATATCTAGGTACCTATCTACACCTATTATTCCACTTTATTATACTTGTACAGGTACACTGATTTATTCACTGCAAATGTAACTTTGTAATCCTATATATTTATAAGGGATTACAAAGTTATTTATGCAGTTGCTGTATCTAGAAAACTGGACCGAAATTGCAAAATATTTGAATTTTTCCTTGGTTTATATACTAAACACTAATGGTATTCTAAATTCGAAGCTTCTATGTCTGCTAGAAGTGCCTTAGAGTTTTGATGATCGGTCAGTCAGTGAGTGACAAAATTCGAAACTTTGACTAATTATAATTCTTAAACTACTGGTTCAAATTGAATGAAATTTGAAATATACCGTGTTTATACAATGCCTGCTTGGGTATTGAAAATTCAGACTTCTAGTTTTATCCACAACGAAGTTATAGGGGGTCGAAAATGGCCTGAGTTGCTTCGAGAAAAGGATAGTACGGTCGTGCCACTTTTTTTTTTTGCTCGACTTGGCGGAGGCACTGCCGTGCCTCCAGATATATAATCTGAATCTCCGAAACGGCTCCAACGATTTTCATAAAATTTAGTATGCAGGGGGTTTTCGGGGCGATAAATCGATCTAGCTAGGATTTATTTTTAGAAAATGTCGTTTTATCCATTTTTTCAGGCAATTAAAAAATGTCATTAGAATACGAAGGTAAATTTCGCTGTCATCGATAAGTTTGTAACAGCTCGGATGGGAACGGGCGGATTCGAAATCAGAAGACCCGGGTTCGACTCTAGGTGTCTCCATACCATTTTTTTTTCTTTTTCTTTTTCAAGTTTATTTTTTTGTGAAGAGAAGTATTATTGAGAGCTCTTTTTATTTTTTATATTTTTTATATTTAAATAACCAGTTTCTATGGTTTTATTATTATGTCGGTAAGATCGAAAATATTATTCATATTTCATTAGTATGTAATTAGTTTCTAAATATAATTTAACCGAGCAAAGCTCGGTCATCCAGGTACTGTGAAATTAAATGCTTAATAAGTTTATTTTTTGTATTAGACGGCTTGTGTTTTTAAAGACACAGATACGTAAAAGAAAAACAAAAAACAACGAGAACGTGTGTACACGACTTTAAGCTCGCACACTCGTTAACCTTGACGACGAAGATGCTGGACAAGCTCTGCATACGACGATGCTATTACCTGTTTTATAGATTAAAAACACTATTATATTAAAAATAAAAAAAATAAAAATGACATTGCGATCATGTTGAAATATTTAATAATAATCTTTTTACTTAATGTTTTGCCGATAATAATCATTTTTATTCTATACTTGTATTATAAAGAAAAAAATATGTGTTTTTTGTAACCGATAAACTTCGCGATTAGACCGATTTTAATATATATTTATTTCTTTTATTATTTTTAAGATACATAGGTACTACATATTATAGAAATTTCCTTATTTCTCTATCAAAATAAATATATATTATAGAACACATTATGACCCATATAGTGGAATAGAATCCACAAATATCGATCGACAAGGGTATCTAGTACCTCAAATAATGTCAATGTTCAGTGAGGGTAGTTGACATATTATCAGGTAGGCCCTTGGCAATTCTAATAATACGAGTATCTCTATGAAATGTATGAAAAATTCTTTTACGTCTATCTGTGGTATTTACATCACGGGTCAAAGAACGTGTTACTTTTAGTGTGATAAAATTTAACGCTATAAAATGTACCAAAAACTAGCTGCGTCTTCTAGTTTTACCCGTCCTAACTTACTGTTGGAATTTCGGGATAAAAATGTGTGTGTTAATCCAGTTTACACTCATTTGCAAAAAAAAAACAGGCGGTTTCGATTTTCTTCCTGGCTGAAAAAAATAAAATACCAAAAAGGTTTTAATCATTTGAACATGTTACTGGCCAGTTATAAAAGTGCCATAATGTTTATAAGAGTACATTCCAAATTCAAATTTTTGACTGAGCCTGGTTTTCAAAGAAAATAACTTTTAACTACATTTTGTGGCGCGAATTCCCTATAGTTAATATCGACTCTAATTAACTTTTTGTCAATTTTTATTAAATTATCTGGTGTCCGTGACATTTAAAAGTATTGTTATTGCTGTTTAGCAATCTCGAAAATGGTAGATAAAGTGATAAAAGCGAGCAAAATTATTGCGCTGCTTGAAGAAGGTTGCAGTCAATGCTTCGTGGCTCAGAGGCTAAATGTGAGTCGGTCGACAGTTCAAAGGACCTGGCAGCGCTATCAAGAGACCGGTTCCGTCAAGAGAAGGCCTGGTTCTGGCAGAAAGACATGTACCGAACCACGGGATGATCGTTTTCTAGTTAGTCAAGCGTTGAGATATCGCAAATCTTCTTATGTGGACCTCAAGAACACCCTTGAAGAGGTAAGAAATGTGCAAATTAGTCTATGGACGGTCAGGAGGAGGCTTCTCGCTGCTAATATACACAGTCATCGCCCGGCACGCGGCCCTAAATTACTCCGTGGACATCGAGTTGCCAGGCTTAGCTTCGCTCGAAATTGTGTGTCATGGACTCATGAAGACTGGGATAGGGTATTGTTCTCCGATGAAGCCAGGATATCTCTGCATGGTGAAGACCGACGTCGGCGAGTGCTACGTAGATGAGGAGAACGCTTTGCAGAGGCATGTTTTGAAGAAATCACACCTTATGGACGGGGCTCTGTTATGTTTTGGGCAGGAATAAATTCTATGGATCGTACGGAGTTAGTTTTCATCGAAAACGGCACACTGACTGGACACCGATACATAACGGAAGTTCTAATTCCTTATGCACAACCCGCTTTAACCGCTCTTGGCGAAAACTCAATTTTTATGGACGACAACGCTCGCGCCCACCGGTCTGGCGGTGTGGATGCGTATATGCTAGAAGTCGGAATTCGTCGTTTGGACTGGCCAGCTAGAAGTCCGGACCTCAATCCCATAGAGCATGTCTGGGACGTTCTGAAGCGACGAGTGAGATCAGTGCAGCCGGCTCCGCAGACCATCACAGAGCTAAAGAATGTGATTACCGCAGAGTGGGAACGTATTCCCCAAGAAACCATAAAAGATATACTCACTAGCATGCCCAGACGAATGCAAGCTGTGATTTCAGCAAGAGGGGGTCACACTCAATACTAAACTTTTATCTGCTTTTAATGTATTCAAGAAAAACAAAGAAATTAACGCGTTTCATTTTTATTTAGCGAGCAGGTACAATCATAGTGTTTTGAGCTTAAACATTATTTCTTAATAATTTAATTAAAATGTTATGATAAAACTGATGAAAACTATTCCTTCCTAATTAATTTATAAAATTCTGAGGATAACAATACCTAAAATTGTCAAACAAACTAATAGTAACTATAAAATAGTTCTTTGCTTAAGTGTCCGTTTTTTTGCAAAAGAGTTTATATTGATGAATCATTATAAACTTATGCGTTTGATTGATAGTCACAATCCTATTTATTCTATGTTAGTCAAGTAAAGTTTGCTCCTTGCCTTTAGTTCCGTTACCATTTTAACCCTTTTTGCAAACGTTCCACTTCTGGACAATAACCTTTTATTCTATAACAAGATGGGTTGGACCTTAATCTTAATAAAATATTGGCCAACTGTGGAATAAAATAAACCTACTAGCTTATGGATGTATAGATAAGGTTAAGTACATAGAACACATGGATTTTCAGACACAAGTCACTGGTTCAAATCCGATATAACACTACGGTTTGATTTTAATTAGATTGTCTTTAGTTAATTGAAACATCGATCTTGTGTTTAGTTAAATTAAAACATTAGTTTGTGTTGAGTTAAATGAAAACATTGAACAATTTGAAAAAAATTCTAAGTCATGTATATTCTCTCTAATCCGTCATCTTAAAGAACAATAGGTAGTATTAACTAATTTAGTAAGTCATTTACATATTGAGAAAATGTACTATGGTTGTATGTACTAAGAGTGCTTGAAAGCTAATCAACGAATTGTAAAAGAGCATAGATATAAGTCATAAATACTTTTAAAAACTTTTATTTTCGTGATCTTTAAAACAAAGTTTATATGGATCTTTGAAAAAATAAAAAGATATAAAGGATTCCAAACTTCTATTTTCTATCGTCTGCGAACTTTTAACATAACCTCAATCATTAAATATTTAATTCGATATTAGCAATTTCTTTGTAAGTATACGAAATTAACCTCTTTTATAAATAAATAAAATTATTGCTCGGTCAATTCTGCACAATATACTTTATTTTTAATAACAATTGTTACGTCAACTTCTTAGTTCTTAGTTTCTTCTGTTCATCTTTGTCTAAATATACGAATGCACAAAAAAAGAAAGTGTTTAATATTTTTTATTAAACACCATGTTTATAGTGTATACACGTGGTTATTTATGGTTTAAGCTATTATATAAAAAGTTGTGAGTTTCGGTAACATCGCTTAATATAGCCCATGGTTTAAAATTACGACTCATAGTACATGTAGGTGTGTATTTAATAATCACAAACATCAAAGCGGGTAAAACTACGTGAGCTGTCTGATCTAAAATAGATTTAAAACTCAGACCAAAAGAATAAGTTCACAGGATATTCCTCGTATTCTACGTCGTATTTATGAGTTTCCGGTGAACACGCTTTACCTGCTGTTTTATTTATGTACTAAAATATACTTCTATTTTCATGTTTTAAACATTTTAGTAAACAATATACTATATGGAATAATAAATTATTCACGCGGCTCTGTTCTAATTTTTATTACCCGACTACGACAGAAGGAGGGTTATGTTTTTCGAGTGTATGTATGTATGTATGTATGGCCATTTCTTTGGCACGCCCTACAGCCCAAACGGCTGGACGGTTTTTGACATATGAGGTGTTGTTGGATTTGTCTAAATTGTAGTAGTGACATAGGCTATATAAATTTTCAAAATGGCGCCCGCAAATGGCGGAATGAGGGGGGGGGGAGTTGAATTTTTTTTCTTACTGTAGCAATATGAGTATCAAATGAAAGCTAGTAAATTGTTTTATTCTTTTAAGTTTATAATAAGAGTATTTTACGCAGTCGGGTTTTTTGATTTTTTTAATTAAGCATACTTGTTTGAAACTTATTGATACTTAGTAATTTACAGTAAACTATGTAACATGTGTGTTTATTATATATATTTTTTATTTATATATAAGACAACTAACGGTTCCACCGTGAAAAAAAGTGATAATTTTGAGAACGTGACAACACACCTGTACTGTTTTTAAGTTACTTTTTTTTTATGTAGGCTTAGAAATTTTTTCGATAAAAATTATAATTTATACCCGCTTCATACAACTGCATTAAGAATTATTATAATTTACGATTATTTTATTTATGATGCAGAAATAAGTTCTGGAAAGGTAATTTAACTAGACATTTACGAGCTCACAGAGATGACATGACAGATACGTTCGTGAAAAATTATTATTCATATATTTCTTATTGAATTATAAAAAGAAATATGATATTTCCATGAAATACGAAAACAGTATTGGTTCGCTCATTTTAACTATGAATTATTTATATATAAGACAACTCTAATATTTAAATAATTGTTTAGATTTGGAACCAACAAATCAAACTATGCGTTGCTCTGAAAAGACAAAGTTTTTATAATACTTTTTTTTTCGAAATGTGTATATATATAAGTAGCGGCCTTTACGGCGTCACCGTGGGGCGTGGGGGAGCCAAGTACTGAGAACAAGTTATGAAAATTGGGAGAACTCTACCCCTAGTGGGGCTCATAATGGACGTTCGTCTTAAGGGTGTCTACTAGCGAGATCGCATCTCGGCTTAGAACGTCGTCGGAGTGGAGGGAAAAACCCACCTGGAAAAAAAAAGACACGACATTTAAAATTTATTATTCCTTTAAATAATCCAAAATATTTTTGTTGTGTTATTATTATTGTATTAAAATATTTACATAAGTAATACGCATCACTACCGCTATTGAAAGGGAAATTAAATCTCATTCCTTTACATACACACATATACACATTGGTATATAATTATATATATATATATATATATATATATATATATATATATATATATTTAAATCCCTATTCATTTAATAATCAATAAGAAATTTTATAAAGAAGGATGCATGGATGTTAAAAACTCTACGATAACAGTCAATTTTACCACTTGCTGATAAAGTTTCAGTTTATCTGACATATAACTGTATCTAACAGATAAAAGATACTGATATATTTTTTATGTTATATCGTCAACTTAAGTTTTAGTTTATTTCGCATACAATTTATTGTTAGGCAGATACTTTATTAGTCAAATATGAACTCATCATGTTTTTAATCCTATAATTCTCATGGGATTGGGACTTACTCGGGTAAAACTGCAGGCACAGTTAGTTTATCGCTCATCGTCACTATGAAATGAGTTCATTGCTCCATAATATTCTCATACAACTTGTATGAGAATATTAGATTATAGAACGAGACAGAATCTCATCAAAGCGATGGAGATCGACTTCGTTCCATTCCATTTCTTTATAAGTTCCTTTGAAATGAGAATATTTCTTAGAAAATGATTTAACTTGTCCGAGATATTTCTTGAGATTGTTCGTGTTCTTAGACTTGTGTAACAAAAATAGATTTTACTTTATTGTAAATAAGAGAGGCTCAAGAGATATTACCTAAATGACAATGTCTCTTGTCAATTGTAGACTTTTGCTTAAAGCTATCTATATTACTCTAATACAAAATATATTATAAAGCCATTATATCTTATATTTTACCTTAAAAGTACATTAGACTTGATTTAATATTTCTAATATATTATTTACATATCGCTCATTTGGAGCGACAGTGATACATTTGCAAAAATACGCGAAAATGACTTATTAATGCTAAAATACTATGCATAAACATCTGCGTTGGTAGTGCAAATGCCACAATGTCCAGCTATAATAAAATAATTTTAAAATAATAATTAGTCGTAATAATGCTTCAGAATCTTCTTTTGAAGTATGAAATAACCTTTATTCTGATCTGGTGTAAAGTTAAATAATTTGCATTTGTGTCGATATATATTATTCTAAAGCCAAGTTTTAAAGTAAAATAAACAACCTATCTGGTTTTACTCGCTTTTATACTCGTATTTACTGCTGTGCTCCTATACATAAATAGAGTAGCATGATGCCTTACAGCTATATTACTCATATATTCAATAACAACAAAAAAATATAACAATAATAATACAAGCAAAAAATTATACTGCCACATATTGCGGTTTGTGCATAAATAAACGTTAACGGTCTTAACTATCTAAATATATGTAGCATCCATGTAAATATATATTATGTATCTAAATATATGTAGCATGCACTTAATTATTTAAATATATGTAGATATAATAAAATTATAAAATTCACGAGTCTTTTTTGTTTAGAATATTTTGACGAAATACTAATTATATATTTCTATCATTTTTAGAAATGTCTGTATGTCTGTCTATTTGATTGAACACGAACCACTGCTTTACCGAATTAAAAATCATTAAGCATATCCTGAGGTAACGTATAGTCTTTATTTCTTCAAAAGTGCTTCACTCTGTCAAGTTATTGTAATTTGAATTTTGTAATTATTTTAATTTAAATGACTGCGTGAGAGAGAGTGAGAGTGAGAGAGAGAGAGAGAGAGAGAAGTGGGAAGTACGCGTACATTTAGATGTGATCCGAAAAAGGTTATAACATCGTGTAAAATAATGTTTTCTAACGTTTAATTAATAATAATGCATAATTAATATTCATATTTAAAACTCAGTAAAGGAAAAAAGAAAAAAAGTCAAAATGTCGACTTGCAATTTATTTTTAGAACAGTTTTAAGTACGACACTATCATAATAGATGGTGCCGATGACGATTTTTGATTTCGTGGTTAGTTAGTTAGTATACTAAACTAAAACTTATGTACGGGCGACGCACAGTGGGACGAAACGCCAAACGGTGTTTCAAAATTCTGGATTCAACTGGTTTTTTGAGCTAAGCGTCTGAAAATTTTTTTGGAGTTACGTTTCAACATATAGAATTCGAATCCGTTTCCCTCGCAATGGTGTGCGGTATATATATATATGTAAAAAATGGCTGAATATGAGCTACTTTTAGGCTTAAAATCTGCAGCATGGAAATAAAATATTAATGCCGATAAAAATCGCCATTTTTGGCCATCTTAAAAAATCTTTTTTCTACTTGTAATATACATGTAATATATCATTTTTATCAATTAAAATGATGTATATATCCGATAAACAAGCCCAAGCTTTATTAATGCAATTTCAGTACATAAAACCTATCTAGCGAATATATATATGCGTGTATGTGTGCGTGTGTGTGGTGTGTGTATAGTATGTACACACACATATATATACATATAGACATATACCTATACATATATAGGTGTGTGTATTTATATTAAAAGTATGTGTATCATAACTTGAGTATATTTGAATGAAAATAGCTTAAAATTGGTATGTACCCTTGTTTTATCAGTACAACTAAGCCCCCAAAATCCAAAATCTGACAATACATGGTGCAAAAGGTAAGGAAAATTAAAAATCAGTGGAGTATAACTTATGAACAAGTATAACTTTGAATTTTTTAGAGCGATTCTCTATAGTCAATAGCGGTTTTTTAATCACCTAGTATTCTACAGATTAATATTTATTTTTAAATGAACGATTATGATTATCATTATGTTCTCATTCTATACCAAACATTGCAGATTATGAGATTCATTCATTGTAAAGTGAAGTTGAGGAATAATTAATGCATACATACAGTTTTATTATAGTCAACAGTAGTATATATATTAATTTATTATTGATTTTAAACATTTGAAATATTTAACGTTTTCCTGATGATTATTTCTGAGTAGAAAATTAAGTATTCTATGTTGCCTCTTCTGCGATAATCAATAAGTTCTTCATCTCATCATCTAATGTTCGATGAACTTTATGAACTTTACTTTTCTTATTCCTCAATGAAATGAGTGGATCGGAATTCAACATCAGTCGTCTGAATAGATCCAGATTTGTTGCAATACTGTTTTTGAAATACATAAAAACACTTTTAGATTGAAATTATTAGAGATGTATAATTGATAAAATTATAAAATTTGAATTCTAAAATTAAAAATAAAATACTTTAAACTCTCCATATTGTCTAAAAATATCTTATTCGTAATATTTCAATTTGACATTTTTGTTTTAGAAATTTTATAATTTTTTATTCTCAGCTTAAAAAATGTTGTCTTTTGTACTTTTAAACCCCTTATAATTTTTATTTTTCAAAATTTCAACCCCCACTTGCTTAACTATTGCTAAATATTTGTTTTTTTTTTAAGATAGCCAAAAAATGGCGATTTTTATCGGCATTAATATTTTATTTCCATGCTGCAGATTTTAAGCATTTTTTACATATATATATACCGCACACCATTGCGAGGGAAACGGATTCGAATTCTATATGTTGAAACGTAACTCCAAAAAAATTTTCAGACGTTTAGCTCAAAAAACCAGTTGAATCCAGAATTTTGAAACACCGTTTGGCGTTTCGTCCCACTGTGCGACGCCGCGGGCACAGCACGGCATATATATAATTTCGATTCCTTTTTCTATCTCTATTCTCTCTCACTCTCTTCTTCTCTAGAAATAGACGGAAATAACTAATGTCTTTTCACACCTTTATCTTATTATATCTTTAAACGAGCAATTCTTGTATATATATATAATCTGAATCTCGGAAACGGCTCCAACGATTTTCATAAAATTTAGTATGCAGGGGGTTTCGGGGGCGAAAAATCGATCTAGCTAGGATTTATTTTTAGAAAATGCCGTTTTATCCCTTTTTTTAAGCAATTAAAAAATATCGTTAGAATACGAAAGTAAATTTCGCTGTAATTAATAAGCTTAAAATAGCTCCGATGGAAATCGGGCGGATTCAACATCAGAAGATCCGGGTTCGAATCCCGCTGCCTACAGACCAATTTTTTTTCCTTTTTTTTACAAGTTCCTTTTTTGTGAGACAAACTATTATTAAGAGCTCTTTTTATTTTTTATTTTTTATTTAAATAACCAGTTCCTATTGTTTTACTATTATGTCGGTAAGATCGAAAATATTATTTATGTTTCATCAGTATGTAATGTATCTAAATACAATTTAACCGAGCAAAGCTCGGTCATCCAGGTACTAATTTTTATTAAACCAGTGACGCATTGTAGCAGCAGAAATAACAGCTTAAAATTCAGTCTTTTACTATTAAAATTGCACAAGCCTCATAAAGACATTTAGATATGTTCTTAAAAATATTTGCATATTCAAAATGTATATAAATATTTTATTGATTCTAGTTACCATCGTGTAATAATTCAAACATTACTTTAAGTGATTATTTTTTTTACTGTTTTATAACGATCTAATATGGTTGTTGGTAATTACCGTTTACATTTTAATATATTTTGTGAAATTAAGTATATATTTATCACTCTTACTTTCTTTTTTCGTGCCTCGATGGTTTGATCAACAAAACACTGCTGAATTTAAAGTGCTAAATAGTACGGTAGTAAATAAAAACAACGTGCGGAAACCAGTACCTTTCGGAAACATTATTATCTACGTATCTCAAGCTGCAGTAGCGTGTCGGATTACCTCATTAGGATAACTTCGAAGTCTTATCTTACGAAGAAGAATGGTTGGAGCGCAGACCGAGAATAGGTCTACAAGCAGTACTGAGACATTTTTAAATAAAATGACTACAATTCGACATGTTTTATCATAATTTAGTATTTTTGAATATACGACTACACAAAAAACATATTTTTTTTGAAAAATGACGTCCTCGGCTTAACACTACAATCGTTTTACTTAAAAAGATCCATTCTTTATTGACTTAAATACGCGGGAAAATATTGGGAACGTTCCTAATTTAAAAAGAAATTGGATGGTCAGACAATGGCGTAGCTACGTAACCAAAAGCCCTAGTGCAAAAATAAAATAAAACTAGGGCCCCAACTAAACGGTTTTAAGTTTTATCAATACATACCAAATTATAAATAGTTCTATTTAAATACTTTAAAGGTATAAGCTACTATATCATGCACAGCAGGGTCCGTTTAGGTTCTGAGGGCCCCCTACTTGGGGGCCTCAGTGCAAGACACCTTCTTGCCCCCCGGTAGTTACGCCACTGTGGTCAGAAAAAGATTGATAACCTGTGCTCTAAAAAATAAATTCACAACGTGTGAGAGAAAATCGCAGGCACCAAATTAAGATTTGGTTACGATATAAGATGTTTATCTCAGTTTGGCATCTGCTATTATTGTAAGTGAAGGTTTGCATTTGTTTTGGCGTTCACCATTGACCTCTGATTATGTATCGTGAGACCGGATTAATGTTTATTTGAAAACAACCATTTTGAACATTCTGTGACCTCTTTGTTTTTTTAATCTGCACGCTTAAATGTTATTATATTACGTGGTTTCGACAACATTTTCTTTTATTAAATTATTGGTACAATGCTTGTCAATTTCAATTTCCAAAGATAATATTGAAGCCGACAAAGGTGAAATAACTTACCCTCTTTTTTCGATGTCAAAAGATATTTAATATGGCGGTTTATTTTCGTATTTTGAGTATTTAACTCGTTAATTGAGTTTTCGCTATCAAATTTTCGTACTTTAAGTGCTTTGAAGTGAAATGCGATGCCTATTATAGGTACCTATTATAAAAGGCGAATTGGTGGAAATATTGAAAAATTAAAAGCGACTTTTGCTTATTTTTATATATTCATATTTTATATAAAACTTGATTAAATTTTATATTATTATATTTAGATTAAGGTACAAAAGGAGATGGATACGATTCCATACATTCTTGGGCCAAAATGTAATGAAATGAAAATGGTATCAATTAATGCATTCAGGCTTATAGATCACTCGCTGAAAATTTTCTATATTTTGGCTATCTGAGAGCCGAGTTATTAAACGTTTTGTAAAACATAACCTATGTTACATTGTCTATTAAAAAACTCGATCACTAACTTCTTAAAGCACTAATGTTTCTTATATTTAGTGAAGAATGTTTAAAAACTCATTACAAATATCAGTAACTTGAAACACTAATAAATATCGTTCAGAATAAAAAAAAAACCTTTAAATGTATTTCATACTTAATTCTTCTTCTATTGTTATTTAAATGTCATCTAGGAAATGTAGGTAAAAAATAAACGGCTAGTATCAATGTCAGTCAGTTGTTAGCTGTCACAAAAGATATGATTTATTTTAAATCGATACGAAATCGATATTATTTTTTAATATTAAATAATATTTTCGCTATTAATGTAACTTTATTTAAATGAACTTTATCGTTTACAACTTCAATATTGTGCATCTAAATACTTTGAGTTAATTAACTAGTAGAAACTCCTTTCTTTTTTAATTCTGTAATCGATTTTAGTTGAATCGATACCCGATTAATTTGATGAAAACAATCTTTTTCATTTTTCTCCGCTTCCAGATTCAGAATTAAGTTGATTTTTTATATTGTAAGATAAAAAAATATAACCAATTTTTTAAACCATATCTCTTCTTATTACATTTTGGCCCAAAAGTCCCCATCTCCTTTATATAAGATACTTATCGAATATATATTGGGAAACGATAGCTTTAAGCTGCAATTATATAATGCGATACGTCGTTTGGACTATTAAGGATTACACAATTTTGAGTCCTGAACTGAAGTGAACTAAATCAGCCTGTTAACGTCCTACTGCTGGGAAAAGGCCTCTTCTCCATATAAGAGAACGGTTGGAGTTTAATCCACCACACACCACCGCTGGTTGACGGATAGTTTCCCTACCATGTGTAACGATCGTTGTAAGGTGTGATCGTTGTCAGGTGTGATAATAACCGGGACTGACATCTTTATGTGCTCTGCAAGGCACGTTGGGGAGATCCACAAGGACATGCAACTACACCAGAAGCAAATATTGCACATATACAAATATCTGCACTGAGCAGGAATCAAACCCGCTACCTCGTTGCGGTGACTACTCGCACTACTGATCATGTGAAAATACGAAATGCTTAATGAATTTTCAATAAAAATACTAAATATTAAATATCATATAGTGTGTGTAGATGACCAAGTAATACAATTACGTAAAAACGTATATTGTGTAAATGTCTACAGTCGCACTTCATTAATATTATGAAGAAAACACGTTAAGATTTCTAACTAGCGTACCAATATGAATTAATACTACTTTAAACAGAGGCGAAAGTTTTGTTAAAGTAATTTCGAATTAAACAAAACTTTGAGGAAGTAATTAACATTGCATAACGTTACAATACCAAAGTATATTGCTTGTTTTCTTTGTGTTTCCACTAAACATACATTGCTTCGTTCGTTTGAGATTTAAAAAAAATAATAAAACAATGTAAACAACGAAAAGTAATTTCAATATGAAATCGTTTTAGACGTTCTTAGAACAGAGATCATAAAAGGGATAATGATCATAATGGGATTATGCCTACTTATGTATATGTGTATGTGAGTCCCGTCACCGGTGTGAGACCCGTGCTTGAAATTACTTTCGCGCGCGTTAGTTTTTAATTTGCGATAAGTGTTAAGATATTCATTTAAGTTATATTGTGTAAGGGATTATGATAATGTGCATGAAATACTTAAGATAAGAAAGGTGAAGGCTGATAAGGGTTAATACTGTATCCAATACGCCAATACGTACCAATACGTGTATTCCAATTACGCTCACAATACTTAATTAAGTAAGAATGGGTATAGTAAGCTATCCTTTAAAGATATATGCCATGATGGAATTTACTGTAGACATATGAAAGAGAAATATGCTAAATAATATATTGTTTTGTTATGTGTAAAAGGGCAAGCAGCGTATCGATAAAACTCCCTAGGAGGCTTGTCTTATTCCGATATTATCAACAATTATCGTCATATTTCAACTAATTTACAGAAAATTGTAAAAAATTACACAAGTAAGCCTTCCACACGAATCAGTCTGTCTATTGTTAAAAATCGCATGAAAATACGTTCGTAGTTTTTGGACTTATTGGGAAAAGACAGACAGATAGACCTGTCAGGGGGCTTTGTTTTATAATATGTAGAGACGTATAAAGCGCGTGTTCTGAAGTGGATCCAGGACAACTGCATCTATCTAACTTTCTTACCTTGATATCAACAATAACGACGACGACGACGAATAATTTATAGAAGATTAAAAATTTTCTAGAACTTAATGGAATGTATTCTTTAGGGATATTTCGTTAAGTTCCTCCAATATAACAGTGTTAGGAAGAGGAGGTCAATGGTTAGCAATGTGAAACCTCGGATTCAATAATAGTTAATTGCTGTTTCTTTCAGCTTTTAGCAATTAACTTATTTAAGTTGATTATTTTTGAATATTTCTTCCTGAAATCATTTTATATACCTACCACATCGAAGATCGATTTCAATATAGTACATGGGCGGTGGCAGAAATAATTTCCAGGTGGTGCAGATTTTAGTTTTCTTACAATCTTTCTCTTTGCCGTTATTTATAAGTTCGGTCAAAAACCCCGCAGTTGCTTTTTAAATGAGAATTGTGTAATTACTGCCTACTAATTATTGAGAATAAAAAAATGATTTCCAACAGACGGCTTTTTATTTAAATAATTCCTGTTGATCCCGAGATTCCCAAGAGGTGCAAGTGCACCCCCTGGCACCCCCCTACCGGCGCCCATGAAAATAGAAAAAGTTTAGTACAAACATTTTCTGCTTTCTAAGTCAGCAATAAGTTTTCGATAAAAAGAAATGTTACGTTAATTCGTCTTGTTTTTTTCATGTGTATATTCTAGTGTTAAACAATGCTGTTAGCAGTCTTGTCAACGCATCTCATTTATATGATTTGTTTAGTAATTCTATGTAATACACATCCAGATATGTGTAATATTGTAAATATTAGTTTGCCGAAAAAGTTTATTCGTATTTTATATACAAATACAAGACCTTTTTTTTCAAAGTTTAATTACATTTAATTATAATATATATGTGCCATTTTGTTCGATAGCTTGTTTTCGTATCCCGTTCCTAAAGAAATCTTGGGATTTTTGATCAAAAAAGTAGTTTTGACAGTCCTCTCTTGATGTTAATCTAACACTACTCAAAAAATTCTGAATAGACCGAAATTGGTGAAAATCTGGGAGTGCAAGGTCAGGACTATATGGTGGATGCATTAACACTTCTCAACCAAGCTCTCTCAATTTTTAATTTGTAACCAAATATGTGTGTGTGGCCTTGCCTTATCCTGATAACCATTATTTTTCTGTTGATCAATTTCAGCCGTTTTTTTCAAATTATTGCTCATTAGTTGTTGTCAGTAGAGACCCAAATCAATGGTTTTAATGTCCTTATATCCTTAAAAAAAAAACCCTAACTGCGGAATTAATTTCTCAGCCTTCAAAAAAAAAAAAGTGACGGAATACGTAGTGAAACAATGGCCGATCATCTATGCGAGTTTTTATGGCGTCGTCGCGTTAAAAAATTGAACAAAAATACGTTCAATGAATTATTACAAAATATAAAGTGTGTATCCGGGAAAATAAAAAAGTGGATTGATTATATATATGTGTATTAATAACACCTGTAGTGTGTGTGTGTAACGTGGCGATAAATATATAGATATATTATAAGCGTGCTAAGCAGCATACTCAAAAAATTCAATATTTCGAAAAATATTGCGAGTCGCCAAAAACCCTTTTAAGGGGACTCTTAGATAGTCAAATGTAATGTCTGTGCCAAGTTTTATGAGAAAATTCGGTATCTACTTTTCGCTTTCTTATATAGAGCGTACTAAACAGCGTACTCAAAAAATTCAATATTTCGAAAAATATTACGATCCGCCAAAAATCCTTTTAAGGGGATGCTTAGATAGTCAAATGGAATATCCGTGCCAAATTTCATGAGAAAATTCGGTATCTGCTTTTCGGAAGTATACCCAAAAGCTTCAGATACCTTAGAGTACGTCAAGTTTTAAGGACTTATAAAATTTCCTTTCGCAAATATCGTAAAACGAACTAAAAAGTCGACTAAAGAAATATTTCTACAAAGGTCTGAATTTGTAAAAGCTCCTCGCATTCTCCATTGTCGCTAAAATTTCGAAAAATCTGTTTTTAGCTGGTATCTAAATTTCAAGTCTGTAGAAGCAGTTGTTTGTAGTTGTTAATTTTTCATTGTTTACGTATGTGTACATGCAATCTCTTTTAGAAGATTTCGTAAAATCCTTTCTATCTTCATCACTCATACCAAATTCAAGTCCGTAGGAGCAATACTTTGAAATTATGAATTTTTAATTGTCAACACCGCCGTGATTCCCGTTGGGGTGGGATTGCGTGAAATTCTTTTCTATCTGATCTTTACATAGCGAAAAGAATATTCCTATCAAATTTCAAGTATGTGGAAGCAATATTTTGGAAGAGTGAATTTTTCATTGTAAAACCCCCTCAATCCCTATTGGGAGAAGAATTTCGGAAAATGCGCTCTTAGGTGATCTAAAATCTTGAAGGTTAGGTACCCGGCAGAGAAGAATGGTTCTGACCTCTTTCTTGCCGGGTCGTAAAAGGCGACTAAGACCATAGAGGTGCGAACAACTGTCCACCAACTAGGATCGTGATGGGCATCAGCGTCACCATATCCTTCGACAATATACTGCGCTTGCCAACCTGTCTGCCAAGCGTGGCGAGTGTTGTTAAATCACCTCACAAATGACGGGGAGGCCTATGTTCAGCAGTGAACATTCAGACCCAGTTTCACCACTTGCTATTAAGTTCCGGCTAATCTAACTGGCAGTTTTTTGACAGGTAAATTAAATTGTATGGGTTATCTGTCAAAATAAGTGCCAGTTAAGTTATCCGGAATTTAATAGCAACTGGTGAAACTAGCCCTCAATGACTGATGCTGTCATGGTGGTGAATAAGTGAATGACCTTTCGGTCTTATAAAGAATTAAATAGATGAGGCTTAAAGAACACTATAATAAATATTATATGTTTTAAGTCGTCTAAAAATGAATTGAGTACACCACGCCACATAATTATATATGTCAATTTGCAGTCAGCGTACGTATATGAAATAATATTTCCATTTATAAAATAATATGTTAACAAATACAACAGACTCGCATTAGATACAGAAACCGCTATTGAAACAATTTTCTTTTTTATAAATTTCAAACCTCACGTTATTGTTGATGATACAGAAAATTAAGTCTTATTGATTTGACACAAGATTGTTTTTTCAATGTAGGTGAATGTAAACAAATATCAAGACTGGAACGTTTATTTAATACAGACTCAATAAACGTGGCATATGTAAATTTAAAAGCTTCATGTTCCTTCAGAACCAATGTAATGTGTGCTATACTATTACGAATGTAATGGTGCTAGACTATTGGTCTATATAAGTGATATATTCACCCATTGTAGATATATTTTAATGGCTGATTATGTTCAAATAGATTCCTTTTCTATTTTCGTTAATTATTTTTTCTTGAAACCTTAAACCCTTATTTATATACTATATATAATCTAATTTATAATATAAAATATCATGTTATGAATTTTATACACCGACTCCAATTTTATAAATGATATTATTTATGAATTTCCCTCGTAAATTTTCACGTTTATCTGGCACACGTTAAATTCAAAACTCGAAAGATGAAATATTTTTTTAACGTTTCACATGGATACCAGAATATAAAAGTAATACGGAATATAATATTTGAACTGCTCGCTCGATGTACAACTAGCATTATATTTATGGCATTAAGAAACAGTGTTCATGACTTCATATGCATTTTCACTGTGAGATAAGTTATTGTTATTCATATGTCTATTTATATCTATTAAATAAACTTACTTAATAATCACATGGGATTAAAATATTGCTAGTTTTTTAGCTTACCAAACAAAAAGCGTTCCAACGATTCATCTGAACACCTTCTTGCCTCTTAATGGTTTCTCATGTTTGACCCAAAGTGGTGTAGAAGAAATCTTTTTTAGCAATAAGACCTTTTGTACACATTTTTCTCGTCTGTATTTCTGTTGGTGTCTCGTTTGTATTTCTATTGGTTATTTTCTGAAATTTGTAATATAGAATACATAGACTTCATCCAGAAACCGATATTTCTTCGTACGGGTAGTGTGTAAGTATATTAACATTCTTTTGTGTATTTTAAATATTTATGTTTTTCTTTTATTTATGGTAAATTATATAATGTATATAATATGTGAATAATTGTAGGTATATGTGACTGTTTATACATGTGATGTTTGCATGAAAACATGCTTTCCTTTATGTACTTATAACGTCGTATTGTATTTGTACTGTTAGGATGTAATAATTGTGCCTTAAATAAATAAATAAACGTTTAATCCTTTCGAAAGACGTGTTTAATAAAGTATATTCCTTCTTAAGTTTTCTTCTTTGTTTCTTAAGTTTCTTATTTTATTTTTTCTTAAGTTTAACCACTTTTTTTAAACATACAAATCCTGAGGTCTGTACCTTACAGTATTTTTGGAGTTAATGCATTCATATGAAATGAATTCTAATCAAACTGTTGACTGTTTGGCTCATTGTTACAGTAAAGATCTGCGTGTATTTAATATTAGGATAAATATAATGAGGTAGTCGTAAAACTGGTTCATTGAAGTCCTAGTTTGGAAAACAGTATAGTCGAAACACGCTTCCAGTCTTCCTTTCTAAATGTTCAGATCCCATCGCAAGGTCAGCCAAGTGTCGCTGGTCATCTGGTCTGTGGTGCAAGTATACAGCTATCGTTTCAATAATTAATTAAATATTTATTTATTTTTTTCATGTTATCGACAGATATATATATGTTTGATCGAGAAAGAAATTGGATTCAAGAGATTTTTTTTTGTACCAAATTTAATGATAAAAAAGATCCATTCATTCTCTTTAAACAAAAAGTAATTTTATCACAGTTTGCAGGACAAAAAAGTAATAAAAAACCATGTTTCTCATGTGATTGAAACGGAAAAACTTTAAGTTCGATGGAGAACCTCTTAGAATTGGAATTTTGAGCTCCGCTTTTAACACGAGCTTTGTTTTTTGGCAACCCCATTGTTTGTTGGCACATTCTTGTATATTTACATATTCTTTGATGTATGTGTATATACATATTCTTATTTTTGATAGAATGTCAGCATCCAGTATAGCTCACCGGACGCCTCGGGAACGTTGTATTGTTTACGTAGAAAACTTTTATTGATACAAATACGATGAATAAAAGGAGATATATGTTTAATTTTCCGAGAAAAAGTTTGTTCATGGACAACACAATACATAAACACACGCCATTGCGTCAGAATACACATATGTCTATAAATTGTTTCGACAATTCTCGAACTGTTGTAATATATCCGATACAGTCTTTGATAAATAGATTTATTGAGAACGGTATACTACTTTGTGATATACTAATAATAATAAAGTTGAAAAGTTCGTTTGTCCAAATCAGCTATTTATTTAGAAAATTTTAGAATTATATAACAATCTCAGCAAAAATGTGTCTCATCTATTACACTAACAGGAGCCGAGGTATGATGAGAAACGTCAATCAATCTGGCAAGTGTCAAAGTTTAACCGTATAAAACTCCGTGGAATTCCCAGTTAATATTACAAATTGTATATTGTATAGGTTTGTGTTTTTGAATACAACCTTAGACTATTAAAAAAATATATTTATTTCAAAATAGTTTATTAGTCAAAAAGACTGTGATATTATTTGAAGAGAGTACTATAAATTTTACACCCCTAAAACCACGATGTGCATTTACGAACAGTCCCAATAATGTATATATTTGATTTATTGTGTAGATTAATTTTTATTGAGATTAAATTTATTAGAAATAAATTTCTAAGTCAATTAGTATTGAGTTTGTGTCAAAAAAAGGTAGATTATTGAAAATAATCGACAATCCATATTAATATAAATAAAGGTTTTTGGTTAATTTAACTAAGTTTTTAAAAAAGAGGGACCAACTGTTTTAATTAACAGAATCTTTCTTGGTTATCTAGTAGACATTGTGTGGTGGTACTTAGATTATAATCATCCTCAATAAACTGCCTGATAAACTGCGACAAACAAGCGTAGGGCTGTTATAAGTGTTGATTATAATTAAGGCTAGTGTCGAAATATAACGCGATAAGGATAGCAAGATACAACTAGTTTATATGTATATTTATTTACACGTCTAGTAACAGTTTTTCTAATCACTTCCACATACGAGGAAATCGTAACAATATTACTCGCGGTATTGTTGAAGTTCTTGTCAATAATTTCTCGTCGTCGTGTAAACTGAACAATGGAGTATTAAAAGGGAATATTAAGGAAGTATTGGTAAATTCGTTAAATAATTCATACGAGTGTTGGCAATGTTTCGGAATGTACGACTTTTTTATCTCTTCTCTTTCAAAACTTTCCTGTACGTCTACCATGAGTTTCCAGAAACGATACACGTTAGCGAGTGTAGTAGACAATTTCAACTATTTGTATGGAAAGTTGAGCAACGCCTCTACCGGATACTATCATTACTATTGCGTTTCTACGTTTACTACTGAAGTTATGTCATGCGCGCTTGAAACAAAAACTCATGGTAGACCTACTGATGCATAGTTGTGGTAGGATCAAACTGAAGTCAATTGACTATTCGTATTTGTTAAATGAACTAGTATAAAACCACCTTGGTTATTAATCTAATGGCTGACTGAATACCACTTTAATAGGAGACATGGTATTTGTTAGATTACAAATAGTGATATTTTGACTAGACCCACCTTTATTAAAATATACTAACTGTACACCTAATTATGCATATATTCATATCAGCCGTTGGATGTCCACTGTTGAATGTAGGCCTCCCCCATCGACCTCCAGAGCACCAGGTTGCATATAATAAATTTTGTAAATGTAATTGGTGAAAAACTTTATAAGAAAAATCCGCTTTTGACCCATAACTTGAATGTCCGTTAGCCATTCGTAAAATTACCTAAACGCTTGGGAGATTCACACCATTACTATTAACCATTGTGAAGCTGCCTTGACCCCAATATTTTAACTTCTAGTGTGACAAGGGTGATTTATGGCGCTTTTACCACTGGAAAAACGACTTGTGTATACAACTCGATGACCCAAGCTATTGTTATAACTCCGCTCTAAAGTCATAGCGTGATGATTTATAGCATATTAACCTTTCCTTTAATAAATATAATTTTTAAAATTGTTTTTGCATAGGAACGTTGATTTTAGAATTAAGAGAGGGGAAAACATGTCTTATTATAAAAAAATAAAAGTATATCTTAAAGCTTTACCCTCTTAAGGAAAAGGTTTTTTTCCTTAGATGCCTTTTTATGACTTTTTCTCTCATGGTGGCGTTAATGAGTTGTGCTCTAGTACAAATGTTTGAATTTTCTTCCGACTAATGTTATGTGTGTACTAATGAAATAAAAAAAATAAAAAAATTCAGCTTCATATTATCATTATAATATGTACGAGTAAATTACTTTTGTATCGTTATTGATAAAACAATACACACCAATAGGGAATATAGTTTGTGTTAGACTAAATATTTAATCGGGCTTAGGAAAATACTGGTAATAGTTTATTTATCTCATTAGAGATCTTACAGATAGGAAATAGCTAGTATTAAGAAGAAGTTAAGAATAGAATTTTAAACAAAAATAATATGATATTATATGATTTATATTCTACCAGCGGACCGCCCCGGCTTCGCACGGGTATTTAACTAAAATTTCAAAAATTATAAATTTATATTTTTTATCACACACACACTACACCTGCGTCGATACTGGAAAATATTTTATAATAGACGGATTGAGTTGTCAAACATGTGTCAAAATAAAATGTAATTTAAATTAAAAGCACTATGGAGTATATTGATGTCAATTTCGAAGCAAATAACTTTCAACCCCATTTTAACCCCATTAGGGGATGAATTTTGATGAAATACGAAACACGTCTTCAACCAATTCTGTTAAAGAATATTTATACAAAATTTGAATTAGATTCGACCAAAGAATCACGTTGTCTCATACAAACTTTGCCTCCCCTTTTCACCCCCTTAGGGGTAGTAATTAGAATTTCGTAAAATCCGTTCTTAGCTGACCTCTCCTCGGCAAAAGGCATATTCTTACCAAATTTTAAGTCTCTAGGTCTTATATTTCCAGAGATATCGTGATGAGTGAGTGACCTTTCGCTTTTATATAATATATATTCTATAATATTTTTAAAATTAAAACGAATCTAATTATATGTCGGGCTTTATTATAGATTTTTCTATGGCTTCTTCGTAAAGCGACTTAAATAAGATTTAAAAAAATTTTGACTTTTCGAGAGAATCAACAATAAATGGACCTTATTTACCGGCTTCAGTCACAAAACTTTAGAAACAAATTCAGGTACTTTATATATAATATACAATTATATATTATAACCAGTGAGAAACATTTACAAGCCGTTTACAACATTAAATACCTACACAGTATAGTAGAAAAGAATGTTATTATAGATAAAGTTTATGTGTAAATTTTAAAATATTATTTAAGCGAACTTTGTCTATTTAATTTTGTATGCCATTAATAAATCTCTGACCCTATGACAGAAAGACAAAACTTATACTCGTAAGTACAAAGTTTTGTATAATAGTTACTAATACATTGTTGAGGATTAAGTAAGGAGCTTTTAATATTCATAATCAGAGGGAAACTCAAACACTTTAAGATGAGAAAATAGAATACCTGATTTTCTATTTTTTTTCATGGTAAATTCTTTTATATATTTATCCTATAGTAATACAACTAAGTTTGATGAATTTGATTTTTAGGGTTCCATACTCAAATAATGCCAACATAACCCGCACTGCGCTGTCCATCGTCTGTTATAGGGTTATATTTTGGGAACCATAATAGACTAGAATAATATTTTCTACTTAATGTTTTCAGAAAAAGGTAGATTATCGACATGGATATTTTACATTCGACGGTCTTCAATACGACGATATCCGATGTCAAAACCGCGTGAGACGTCTAGTGATATACATATAAGACAACTCGACTATTTTAATGATTGTTTAATTGGAACCGGAAAATCAAACTATGCGTTGCTCTGAATAAACAAAGTTATTATTTTACAGATTTTTTTTACACTTTTTGATACAAAATAAAATCCCCATAGTGGAAAAACGTACCTGAAAAAACAAAGAAACGACATTTAAAGTTTATTATCCAAATCCTTTCATTAATCTAAAATAAAGTATTTATTTTATTGATTGACTTTAATGAAGTGTCAAAACGTTACTTCTGCTATTGAAGGGCTACACAGGGGTACAGCATAATTTGAGAGATTCCTTTAAATACATATCCTTGTATTTATTGTGTTGTATAATGTTTACTTGTAACTTGATACGACTTCGTTTAAAACAGCGCTTGTGTTTAATTTCGAAACGTTAATGATTTTACTCAGGATTCAGTTTTTTTGTTTGTATTAGGTTAAGGAAAAGGTTTTTTCATATTTTATATACAAATTAAAGGGTTTTGTTTTCAAAGTTTAATTATATTTTAATTAAATTAATAAATAAATGAACGTCTCACACACAACGGCCTCCAGTAGGATGTTTATCCTGTGTAGGGGGTCCGAAAATACACACAACTCACAAGCACAAACGCCCAGACCACGACAAATATCCGTATGGCTTATACAGATATTTGTCATGTGCGGGGATCGAACCCGCGACCGCTAGCGCACAATCCAGTTGCTGTGACCACTGCGCTAACGCGTCGTCAATATATATGTGCCATTTTGTTGTTGTTGCCATCTTGTAGGTAATGAGTTAGTGACATAATCCTATTTCTGTAGAAATATTCGGATTTTTTATCAAAAAAAATGTGACAAGTAGTTGTGACAGTCCTCTCTTGATGTAAAAAAGAAGTTGAAATTGGATTACTGGAAAAATATATATAAATAATAGCTTAACGATGGGACTACAGTATAAAAGGGAAATTATTGATGTTAGTTCTACTTGATCAGTTCATCAGTTGAACCAGTACAGTAAAATTTTATAATATTTTAGCCAGTGTCTAATTTATAGATTTGTAAAAGATTTTAGATGAAATTGAGTCTGGCTCGATTAGTTTTTTTTTTTTGTGATTTTCATAGTATCATATTTTTTGATTTGATACGATCAGAAAAGTAAGTATGGGGTTCGAAATAAGTTAGGTCTTTAAAATATCGCTCGAATGAATTTCGACCGTTATACTTGTATAGTGCGAAGGTAACAAACAATTTTGTGATAGTTAATAACATTGGTTAGTATATGTATAGCTTATTGATTAAAGGGTAGGTTTTAAGCATTTACTAATTCACATCTAAAAGATTACACTAAGCAAACATAACCAAAACTATCTTCCTTATATTTCCTTTATATTCCGGCCGTCAAGGCCGTCTGGTCGAGTGGTCAGGCAACTGGCACTTTACGCAGCGGTCGCGGGTTCGAATCCCGCCAGGTGCAGATAATTTGTATGACGAATATAGATGTCTGCACCGGGTCATGGATGTGTATTTATGTATATATGTATTTATATAAATCTATTGTATTAAATTTATTTCCGTTCCTAGTACCCGTAACACAAGTTCTTACGAACTTAGCACGGGGTTAGATTAACGTGGTGTGATTGTTGATTGATATTTATTTATTTATATTAGAAATAAACCTGTAGAGTATGAAGGCGATAGAATTTCCAGTTCAAGTAGAATTATTTAGGCAAAGGTGTCAAATATCTATTGATTATTAGACATAATTAAACTTGTATAGAGCACTAGTATAAATGTTTTGTGTTTTAAGATTAATATTATAGATGTTTGTTCTTTCGGTCTAGATCCTGAGTCAAATATTACCATAGAGATGTGTAACCATGTCTTTGAACTGAATTTAGTGTCTGTCATGTTATTTCTTACGAAAAAAAGGCAAGTATTTAATAGCAATAGTATAGGTGGTAGTAGTATAGTATGGGTAGTTGATAGCAACTGTATAATTGACACACACTAAGAAAAAAGGGTTGCAGCAGCTGAATAGATTTTCTTTGGACGTAGTTCAAACTATTTGGACTAAAACTGAAAGAACTGTATTACGAGTAAAATATATCGTATGAGTTTCACTATTATAAGTGTGATCGTAATCTGAATTACGATTTACTTTCAACGAATTATTTCGACTGTCCCTACGTATACTATCGAAACTGAAAAAAGGTACTTTACAGGAGAGCACTTTTAACTTAATTTAGTGTACTCAATTATCATTTATTTGTTAAGTATCGATATTATACTCATGAAAAATGTGGTGTAGTATTTATTTTTTTAGCTTATTCTCTTTTTTGTATGAAAACATAGGTATATAAAAAAGAGTTTCTTAGTGCAATAAAAAAAAAAGTCGCAAATTTTCAGTTTCGATACTGTACGTAGGGACAGTCGATTTGTGTGGAGTATTATCGTAGCAGCTTAGTATAAATTATGCTAATACTGGGCAGGCGGGTTTGTTTGTTTATTTGAAAGGACTAATCTCAGGATTAAATAGCCAGTTTTAAAAATACTTTTAGTTTTAGACTGCCTTTTTGTAAAGGAAGATTTTAGAGTATATAAAATCATGTAACGAGTCAAAATATCATTAAGTATAAACGTCAACCAATGTGAAAGTATCGACATTTATCTTGATTAAAACCGAGAAGCTTACTAAAAAATATTTCTTTATACAAAAAAATTGACATCAAAACGCTTAATGCTTTTTTAGTCACTTACGCCGATGATATGCCAATTACTCATTGAAGAGGCGTTTTTTATTAGCAAGTTTCGTAATGTCCGTAACATTGTACGGAATTAAAAGTGAGTGAAATTGAGAAGAAAAAATTTGGATTATTTTTCATTTAGTAATGACTACTTTTTACAAAAAATTTGAAATAAAATTCTTTAAATGTTAAACGTTTTTCAAATGCGTACTCTGCATTGATGTTGAAAAATACTGCTATGTAGACGCTACTTAGCGCAGTGGTTACTGCAACTGATTTTTGAGTTAACGATCGCGGTTTTGATTTTGACGTGATGAATATATGTTTTTATTTTCCTGTATTTGTAATACATTAGTCACTCTTAATTTGGATCGGCTTGTAACTCTTGAAGAACTCTATACTAATGTAATAAATATTTTTTTACTAAATTTTAGGTGTATGCGTGTATGTATAGGTTTTATCTAAAATCTATGGAACTGGAAGAATTACACACTCACGTCTGTGGACATGACTAATAAAACAAACTTATAAATTAGAATTTAATATCTAACACGCTGTCAAAACAAAACTTAAATTAAAAATTAAAATCTCAGCTTTTTTTGATTATTGAATCAATATGAAGAAAATATTAAAAAAATAAAAAATAAAAATAAAAATTCAGACAAAGTCTAAAAATGGAAAGATAGTTGACAAAGGTTTTAATAAGACATTATGTCAACTTTATTATTAAAGTCTTACGAAATAAATTAATTTTATTATTTCATTTTCAACGCAAATATCAACCCTATCATTCAAATATATTGACCGTTTATTTAACGAATGTGTTGTTATTATCATTATGAGAATATAAAGAAATACTGAATGTATTTCTTTATATTCCCCCTCCCCACAAACATACAAAGCAAACCTGCCTGTTTTGGGTGAAACACCTATAGAGAATGAATGCCACCGTGATGTAATGATTATTAAAGTTCTGTTGACGACAACAGTTGCGGGTTCGAACAAAGTGTAAATTTGAGTTTTTGCGAATATTTGATTCAGGTCTGTATGTTCTTCCCGGTGAAACTCCAACTAGGCACGGTGGGGACTCCTAACGTAACGCGGTCGATCGAAAGTTATTATAAAGTAATTGAAAAAGAAAAAAAAGCTATTACGATTTAGAATGTGGAAATAGTAATAATATTTTAACAGTCGGAAACATGTAACACAAACAAAACGAGAATGAGAGCTGGAAAGCTTTTGTGGATAAAATAATATTTTTTTCTTATATCCATTCTAAGTTTAGGTATAATAAATCGTTATCCTTTATATGGAAATTATTCAATTATTAAGGATGGTGACTTATTATCGGAATTTGCAAAGATAGCAATCGCGAATCAATAGCTCTATGAAAGATCAGAAAACTATTAAATTTAGACAAGATTAGTTAATTTTTATTTATGTATACATTTATAAAATTTTCATTGATAATTTTTAATCTGTGTATTCTTCTGTTCTTTTCTCTATATATCAATATAAAACTGTTCATCTATACCATCAATATACCATTTTTTCTGCCCTAAGTTTGCCTGGAAGATATCGTTCTATATATTTACTTATATATACTTTTGTATTTTTTTGGAATGAATTTCCTTACCTACTTCCAATTTTTTTTGTTATAATTCTTATTCTTGGTATACAAGAGTTGGTATCATTATTAATCCGTCAAAGTGCTAGATAAAAAATGTGTAGAATAATGTCAAATAAATTTTATAGTAGTTTTAGTATGTATGTTCAAAATCACACTTGAATAGTTATTTTGTAAAATATTTTTTAAATATTTAATTTACGTGAAGCTTCTTCTAATTCAGAATGTAAATACTACTGAAAAGAATCGTAAAGAAACTCATCAGTTACTGTTTTAAAGACTGTCAATACATTACTCGACAACTATAAATTCCATCGTAACTCCCGCATGAAAGCTGGCGTTACTGAACCCACAGATCTTTGTCATTTATGTAATATATATGTATGTACATTCCTTTGGTTGGTTATTTTAATAATAAATTCCATCATATGTCCTGCATGAAAGCTGGCGTTACTAAACCCTTCTGTCTTTGTCAATTATGTAATACACAAGTATATAATATGTATATTTGACGACCGTTCTTGTGTAGTTGTGCGAGTAGTCGCCTCAAAGCCGCGCGCCGGTGGACGTGGGTTCGATTCCCACTCGGGACAGATATTTGTATTTGTACAAATATATGTTTCCGGTCTGGGTGTATGTCCTTGTGGATCTCCCCACCGTGCCTCGGTGAGCACGTAAAGCTGTCGGTCCCGGTTGTTATCATAGACACCTGATAACGATCGTTACTCATGGTAGGGAAATTATCAGGATTAAGCTCCAACCCTTCTTCTATATGAGAAGAGGCCTTCGCTTAGCAATGGGTGGTTACAGGCTACAGTATATGTATATCCCTTTGGTTGGTTATTTTAATAAAAATATTCCTTTAAGATAGGTAAACGAAAATCAATAACGCGGGTTCGTAAACTTATCAGGTAACCTAACTTTAAATTTACTATTCAGCGGAAGTTCTTCGCTTATAAAGAGATTATTCAGTTATTTATTTTAAGCAAGTTTGACGTAAGTTGATAAATGGGTGATGATTTTACGTTTTAACTATTAAATTAATAACTAGCGTCTTTCAGCTGTTTTGGGTATAATTAATTATTTAGACTAAAAGGTCAAAATTATAAAATGGAGAATATTTAAAATTGATTTGATAATACTGTATTATAAAAATGAAAATCAATAATTTCTTTATTCAAGTAGCCTACTTGAACTAAGAAAGCACTTTTGAATCATATTTTCATACATGTTTTAATTAATTATAGTTAATATGAAGCTATCAATGTTTCGGAATGTAAATCCTGCTGAGAACAATCGGTA
Organism: Euphydryas editha; assembly: GCA_036937285.1. NCBI lineage: Eukaryota > Metazoa > Arthropoda > Insecta > Lepidoptera > Nymphalidae > Euphydryas > Euphydryas editha. The sequence continues at coordinate 20,195,806 of JAUPFZ010000004.1, read as the reverse complement.
TAAAACTCAACAGTCACTCTTTTTTTGAAAAACCATCAATATAGTTCTTAGTGTTCTTTCTTTCATGGAAATTCCGGAAATTAATTCTACTTTAATACTTTGCGGGATTTTAGTACAACTTCATAAGACATGTCCCATTCTTGCTTTTTCTTTCCGTCAACACTAATTGTATTTTAAATTTGGAGTTTCTATGTCTGCTAAAAGTACCTTAAAGTATTGATAAACGGTATCAGTGAGTGACAAAATTAAGAAACTTTAACTAGTTATAATTCTTAAACTCCTGTTTCAAATTGAATTAAATTTAAAATATACTGTGTTTATACAATGCCTGCTTGGATACTTAAAATTCAGGCTTCTATTTTTATCCACAAAGAAGTTACAGGGGGTCGAAAATGGCCTGAACTGCTTCGAGAAAACGATGGTACGGCCGTGATCGACTTGGTAGAGGCACTGCCGTGCCCCCAGATAACATTATTTTATTTGCGCCTGACAAAAAATAGAAGCAATATTTAGTTTTCGCGATATCTTTTACAATTAACTGGGTAATAAATTAATAAGGTATTTTAAATAACATTTTGACAACAACAAAAAAAAAAAAAAAAATTTAAAAGAAATTTAAAATTTAAAAACGTTTTAATAGGTATAAAGTATATTAACAGCTTATGGCTAGCAAACATTTCTAAATTAATAAGGAATTATTAAATTATTCTTTTTAATTTTTTTTTTCTCATTCATTAATTAAAGTTATAATTATTTGGGCGCGTTTGCTTTTTTAAGTAAACAATAAAATCTAACCTCATCTAAGATTTGTTTTAATGTCGTGTTTTTTATTATACTACATTCTGGTTCCTAAAATTTTTTTTACTTGTTTGCGAAACCAGGCTAAATAGTGGAGTAGCTGAATTATTATATTTTATTGAAAGCAAAATCTTGGTATGTCAAGCAATGTTAGCTCTTATTCCGCTAATGATATTCGCTTCTTTCATTATAATATCTTATAGTTAAATTATTTTGATTTTAATGTAACGGCAATGTTGCTTCAATTTTTCTTACAGGCGTTCTATTTATAATTTATTATTATTATTGTATTCATTGGTTCCCGTTTATAAAGTGGAATTCTTTTAAAGTATTATCAATAATTAAAAATGAAATAGCCATATTTTTTTTTAACTTAAATCTAAATAATAAAAAAAATCAGTTTTGTCATCGGTCAGCCGAACCATAAGTAGGTACATATTGAAATATAGAATGTGACGTCTCCAGTTTGAATTATTATCATCAGATCTCGATTTTCAAATGTAATACGATATAATCATCGAACTGTGAGATATTTAATAAAAAATATATATTTGCCAAATCGATTTCCAAACATTAAAGTTATATTGCGTAATATACCTATATAAAAATTGAAGTAGAAAAAAAAAACATTTGACCGAATTCAATAAAAGCTTGTATTGACTTAAAAGTATTGTTAAGTCTAAAGTAAAACAAGAAAAAAAGTTCTAGAGAATAAAGTAACTTAGAATGTTTTATTAATCTTTATTTATATTTGGTACATAGTAAATGGTATTAAAACTCTTTGAAATGCTGACTAAGCTTTGTTTTTTTTTCTCAACATGAAAATTTTTCCAACCATATTTTTTCAACCAGATCGTCTGGGACAAAACATCAAGTAAAAAATGTTAAAAAAATTATCTTCACAATGATTGAGTTTAACTGTAGACTGTAAAAATACTCTTATATTTTATACAATTAACAATGTAAATTTATGATTAAAAACAAAACATAATTATGTATTCATCGCAGAGCTTTAAAAAAATATATTGTCTTTAAAAATTTCGTTTTTTTTTTACGTATATTTAAAAATGTTATCACATGAGGTACAAATACGATCGTGTCATTTTACTAAAATTACTTTTTAAGTTATAATTATATTTATTATAATTATTATTTGTTTAATAATTAAATATATTTAAATATGTGTAACACACACACAAGGGTCTTCTGTTCCTAAGGTAGGCAACTTAATGCCTGTGTTTTAGGTAACAGCCAACTGATATATATTTTTTTTAAAATAATATACATATAAATAATACTTATATAAATAAACATATATTACACCCAGACTCGGGGCGGGAATCGAACCCACAACCCTTGGAGCAGAAAACAGGGTCACTGCAAACTGCGCCAACGGGTCAGTCGAATAATAATTACCAAGATATTTAGAATATCAGCACTTAAATGTATTTATTATAATTTATAAAAAATACAAAAAAATACCTTAACTAAAACTAATATTTTCTATATCTATATACGAATATAATACAGATAATAAATTTATTTATTAACTTGTTTATTTTGGACTAACTCCGAAACTGCTAATCTGATTCCGAATTCTGGTTACAATATCGAGAATCAACATAGACAAAAGATAGTATTTACCTACCATTATCATTTGTTGTATCGTTTTCGACTGTAGTCCTAGATTTTGTAGTAATAGCATTAATCACAATGAGAACAGTAAATTCTCTGTAAAATATATGTCTGTATTTAGTTCTATTTGTTTTCTATTGAGGTCTGAAAGACTGTTTAAAACCATTACTTAAATGAATAATGTTACATGTAAACGGGTTGGTATTTTCAACAAGAAAAGTTTATATTTATGCTATTATTTATTTATTATTACAGTTAGAGAGTTAAAAATTAAGTTAGTTTTTTTCACGAGGAGAAATGTTGTACCTGGAGCGACAAAATTTAATGTGAGTAAAATTAAAATTTGCATATTGTTTTCTGTTAGAAATTTTTTAATGCGAACTTGAAAGCAATATTTGTACGTGTATTTCATATCAGTTCCTGAATATTATATTTTTATTTCTACCAAAAGAAATCTTCCGATAGACACGTTCAGTATGCGTTTGAAGTCCGCTTGATGCACCTTACTTGATTTACTTTGGTCAGTTTTTGACTGACTCGTTAGCGCAGTTGGCTGTGCTTTTTACTTTCTAGATTGGATTGATTGCAGGATTTTGGGTTTGATTAATATAATTTATGATACATATAATTTATATGTATATGTATTCAAAAAAATAATGTGCATCAGTTGCAACTTAAGAATTGACGAACGTGTGTGTGTGTTGAACATATTAATTTATTAATTTATACATGATAAACTCAAAATCAATTATTAACTTAAAATTAATTACCTATCAATATAATATTTACTAAAATTTAATGATGATCTAGTTTATGTAAGAAAATTTCATGTTTACGTAATCTATTTATCAATTTATGTACCAGTTATTGACCAAGTATTTATCGATTCATCGATTTAAAGTAAAAAATACGTAATTAATACACTTTATACTATTATATATCGCGTATTTCTTATGGTACCGACATATGAGAGAAAAACTTCTCGGATGGTTTAATTATACCCTTCATTTCATGAAACTCTTAGAATTACAAAGTATTAATTAAAATTCGGAGTTAGCTTCGCTCTGTTCCTGATTAAACATTAAATCCATATTAACGTTTGTATATTATGAAGCAAACAGTTTTAATTACAAAATTAAATTAAATTGTTAGGTTGTAATTGATATTTCTTGTAACCATCCAACATCAGTAAAATATCCTATTACTAGAAGAGAAGAGGTCAGCTAGCTGAAAATAACTGGTTTTGATGGTAGCACTAATATTATCATTCTGCATCGTGTTTCTGACCACTTATTATTTTACCAACCGCAAATATTGTCGTCCGAAATTGCGTCGAGTATGTAGCCATCATTTATCAAATAGTACGTGGAACACCAAATTGAATCAAAAATATTGTTAGTACATTTAAGGCAGAGAAATTGCTATACATTGTTTGTGTGTGGATGGGGGGTAACATTGGATAGAAATGAGTAGAATATCTAAGAAACATTCAACGTCTGTTGCTTCTAGAAGAAGTAGCACGAACTTTTTATGAAAAAAATATGTATTGTTTTTAAATTACTTTATGGTTCGTTTTAAAAGGGTTACATGAATATATTATTACATATAATAAACTAGCTGTGCCCCGCGGTTTCACCCGCGTTAATTTGAGGGAAAAACGTACTTAAATATTTTTAAACATTTACTCTAGTTGGTACCCGCCTCGTTGGTCGAGTGGTCGCAAGCGTTACTGCCGAGCAAGGGGTCTCAGGTTTGATTCTGGGTCGTTCAACGTATTTTTGAGTTTTTTTTTTTCGAAAATTCTCAGTAAAAGAGTGATGTTATATTTACTTTAAAAGTGTAACTATAGTTAAAAAATGTCTCGAGAAGATAAATAATAAAGGACGCAACGGAAGCTCTCAAAAAAGATTTTATCCCATTTTTGTAACATTTTTTATTATTGCTCAGCCCCTATTGGTCGTAGCGTGATGTTGTAGCTAAAGGCCTTCCTCGGTAAATGGGCTATCCAACACAGAAATAATTTTTCAATTCTAACCAGTAGTTCCTGAGATTAGCGCGTTCAAACAAACAAACAAACAAACAAACTCTTCAGCTTTATAATATTAGTATAGAAGTATATATAAAAGACGAAATTTTAGAAAGTCGTAAATGTTTTTGATAATTTAAATATAAACAGACCATCAAACAAAGAATCTGTTATGGTATAACATATTAGATCATGGTGAGATTTAAAAAACTTTATAAGTATTTTAATATTTCTTTTGTTATTATGAAGAGACCTCTTTTAAGAGAGTTGAGAGTTCTATTCGCCTTGGGAATTTATCAAACACCGAACTCGTTCACGTTACGGTGATCATTGACGTTCCCCCAGAGAATACGTAACTGATGTATACGCTCGATATACAAATTACTTTGAAAACAATTTAAGAGGCAATGGAAACAATAATATAAGAAAAAATGAAATCGAGGCACTATCGAAATTTATATATATTATCAAAAATATATATTCTTATATATCGTATTATGATGATGATTTATCTTATTACAGAATTATAGTAAATTATTGTTATTTATTATAAAATTTTACAATATTATACATCTTCTATATATATATAGGAGACTTTCTATAGATATAGTCACTCATCACGATATCTCTGGAACTATGAGATCTAAAAACTTGAAATTTGGAAGGAATATTCCTTTTGCCGATTAGACGTCAGCTAAGAACGGATTTTACGAAATTCTATCTCTAAGGGGATGAAAAAGGGAGGCAAAGTTTGTATGGGACAACTTGATTCCTTGGTCCAATCTACTTCAAATTTTGCATAAATATTCTTTAACAGAATTGATTGAAGTCGTGTTTCGTATTTTATCGAAATTCATTCCCTAACGGGGTTAAAAGGGGGTAAAAAGTTATTTTTATATAAATACTCCTTAGTGCTTTTTTTTAATTACATTTTATTTTGACACATGCTTGACAACTCAATCTGTCTAATATATTTTCCAGTATTGACGCAGGTGTAGGTGATATCTTTTTGGGTGCTCCTGATGGAACAGGCAAGACTTTATATTAAACGTAACAAAATTGAGTTGTAAATATACCGTGTGATTGATTTATTGTAAAATAGTGTCTAATATAATATTTTTACTTCAATGTTGGTGTTGTGTTAAGTCAAGGGTTTTAAACTAAATGACTCATCAGCAACGCATCTGTAGTTCAAAATGATACTGATATAGAAGACACCGAAGTGAACTTGGAAACATTTTTGAATTATACGGCATTAACAACCCAATGAGTTCAGATTGGCACCACGGACTAATGTTGGAACAAGATCAGAAAAAAATCTTATGAATCATGTACCCATTTAACTTTATCTTACACTAAAATTAAGAAGGAAGAAATAAAAGCTGTTTTGGACTATTATTAAATATAAATATATGTTTGATATACACACACGATCGTCTGTTCCTAAGGTAGGCAACTTAATGCCTATGTTTTCGGTAATAGCCGACTGATATACATTTTTTTATAAATATACATATGTATAAATAATACATAAAGAAAAAAATAGGTATTATACCCAGACTTGAGCCGGGAATCGAACCCACGATCCTGGAGCAGAAAGCAGGGTCACTACCAACTGTGCCGAGTCAATTAAAATTTAAAAAAATAATTACTTGCGGGCTTATTCAAATCTAAGAGACAAAATCGTATTGACTTGTGGTGTAATTATACATACGATACAACGAACGAAGCATTGATAACCGTTCTGGTGTAGTGGTGCAAGTAGTCACCTTAACGCCTCGCCTCAATGGCGGTGGTCGTGTGTTCGATTCCCGCTCGACGCAGATATTTGTATTTGTGCCAATATTTGTTTCAGGTCTGCGTGTATAGTGGGGTTCCCCACCATGCCCCGGATAGTACGCAAAGCCGTCGGTCCCGTTTGTTATCATGGATGCCTTATAATAATTTTTACTTATAGTATGGTTATTATCCGCTAACCCGCAGTGGAGCAGCGTGGTGGATTAAGCTCCAAGGCTTCTTCTATATGGAAAAAAGGCCTTCGCTCAGTAGTGGGTTATTTATAGGATGATACAATACACTACAGTACAGGAGCATTTGTGGCCTGCAATGACGAAACTGAGCCTTACCATAAATATAAGAGTCCATCTAAGGGAGATGTTACTGCCGGAGAGTTCTCAGACCTGTTGCTTAAAAAAGGAAATGGTGATTCCCGGGAACCATATAATAATATAATGTATGAGTGTATATGAGTATGTATTTACCATAAACAAAGCATAAGGTCAAACTCTTACTGTAGCGGGAGTATACTTAAGCGAAAACTGCTTCTCTCACAGCCAGTTGTATGTGGCATATTCCAGAATAGCCTGGTAATTCTAGCACTCCGAACGAAAAACAAAAAATATTGTTTATAAAGAAATACTACGGAAGGTGTAGTATTTCGATTTCGTTGTAAGAAGATAATACCCCCGTGTAACTTTTTCCAGATCAAAAGCAGAGCTTCTTCATCGTAAAACATAACCAATTTCATTTTTATTTTAATGTTTAATTAACTTTAAATTGATACTCTATAGTAAAAATTTGTTATATTGTTTAAGTATTCAAATATTTTTACATAACAATTTATATGTTATAACAAAATTAATAAAGTAAAAAAAAAAAACAAATAAAAATCCTATTATAACCATTTTCGACTTCTACGTGGACGAAGTTGCGCGCAGGTGTAGGTGATAAAAAATATAAATTTATATTTTTCGAAATTTTAGTTAAATACCCGTGCGAAGCCGGGGCGGGCCGCTAGTATTTATAATATAATGCAAAATTTTAACTAATTACTTACAGACAGTTTTGGTATAAAGTAATGGTTGGTATAAGTCATGTTCGCGTATAATGGTGCGTAGTGGAATGAATCGCAATTCCGATTCCCTGGGCAAAAAATTCACCAGCCCTTCAGTCACCAGTGTAGGCTATGTACGTGAGGTCGATCTTTTAGATTTTTTTTCTCTGCTACTCCAAAATCCAAGTGTTTCGACTGCAAACGGCACAAGAACATAATATGGGAAAAGTGACGAATATTTGTGTCGTGTAGTCATTTCTTTGGCTCCTGCTCTAGCTATGTTCCTCACACGAGATGGAGCTAATGTATCGACGCAGGTTGCGTTTCACAATGTCCCAGAAGGAGGCCGACGAGCGGATTAGAGAGGAGGCCGCCGACGTGGCCTCCATCCGTGGGCGACGAATGGGGGTGCGTAGGAGGCGCTACTTAATGCGCCTCCAGTAACGCCCTTGTGCCCGTGTCGGGCCGGGATGGGAACCCGGTCCTGCTAGACACGGCGTCGTCGGGACTGTTCAGAGGTTAGCCGGACAGTCCCCATGGAGTAGAAGTCTGGTCTTTTCGCCGAGGTCAGCCTGTCGCTGGAGGGATCCTGTTGCCTGCAGATTCGGGACCTTCCAATTAAAGCGGCTGAAGGCTCCCGCAGGGGTTTAGTACGGTATTGCACTCCCAAAGTGCCGAGTCCGACATAGGTCTAGGACTGCCGACCCGGGCGTCCTGGATATCATCCGTAAATGGATTCCCCTGCGATAAAAAAAAAAAAAAAAAAAGGTTGGGTTTCACAAAAGAGCCCATCCCTTTTTCAGAGAACCATATCGTAGACATCTGATAGCAACCGTTACTCATGGTAAAGATATTATCCGCCAACCCGCAGTGGAGCAGTGTAGTGGATTAAGCTCCGACCCTTTTTCGTCCATTGTTTGCAGGTTAATTCAGTTCAGTTCAGTTAGGTTCAGTGTGATAGGGTCGCGACCTTTAGCGTAAAAGCTTAATAGCTATGATTAATGTGTCAGTGCGTCGGAATATCAAACAATCGATGGTAGACAAATATATCAGTATCAGACGAGTTTTTTAGTAATAGTTTTTACAAATTATCTATAGGTAATTGTTTTATATACACATATATATTGAATGGTCTGTTGGTCTAAATTTACACAATCTTGAAGTAACCGTAGTTTCATATTTATAAGTATTCCCCAACTAAACTCTTTTGCAGAAAAAACGGGCACTTAAGCAAAGAACTATTTTATAGTTACTATTAGTTTGTTTGACAATTTTAGGTATTGTTATCCTCAGAATTTTATAAATTAATTAGGAAGGAATAGTTTTCATCAGTTTTATCATAACATTTTAATTAAATTATTAAGAAATAATGTTTAAGCTCAAAACACTATGATTGTACCTGCTCGCTAAATAAAAATGAAACGCGTTAATTTCTTTGTTTTTCTTGAATACATTAAAAGCAGACAAAAGTTTAGTATTGAGTGTGACCCCCTCTTGCTGTAATCACAGCTTGCATTCGTCTGGGCATGCTAGTGAGTATATCTTTTATGGTTTCTTGGGGAATACGTTCCCACTCCGCGGTAATCACATTCTTTAGCTCTCTGATGGTCTGCGGAGCCGGCTGCACTGATCTCACTCGTCGCTTCAGAACGTCCCAGACATGCTCTCTGGGATTGAGGTCCGGACTTCTAGCTGGCCAGTCCAAACGACGAATTCCGACTTCTAGCATATACGCATCCACACCGCCAGACCGGTGGGCGCGAGCGTTGTCGTCCATAAAAATTGAGTTTTCCCCAAGAGCGGTTAAAGCGGGTTGTGCATAAGGAATTAGAACTTCCGTTATGTATCGGTGTCCAGTCAGTGTACCGTTTTCGATGAAGACTAACTCCGTACGATCCATAGAATTTATTCCTGCCCAAAACATAACAGAGCCCCCTCCATAAGGTGTGATTTCTTCAAAACATGCCTCTGCAAAGCGTTCTCCTCGTCTACGTAGCACTCGCCGACGTCGGTCTTCACCATGCAGAGATATCCTGGCTTCATCGGAGAACAATACCCTATCCCAGTCTTCATGAGTCCATGACACACAATTTCGAGCGAAGTTAAGCCTGGCAACTCGATGTCCACGGAGTAATTTAGGGCCGCGTGCCGGGCGATGACTGCGTATATTAGCAGCGAGAAGCCTCCTCCTGACCGTCCATAGACTAATTTGCACATTTCTTACTTCTTCGAGGGTGTTCTTGAGGTCCACATAAGAAGATTTACGATTTCTCAACGCTTGACTAACTAGAAAACGATCAACCCGTGGTTCGGTACATGTCTTTCTGCCAGAACCAGGCCTTCTCTTGACGGAACCGGTCTCTTGACAGCGCTGCCAGGTCCTTTGAACTGTCGACCGACTCACATTTAGCCTCTGAGCCACGAAGCATTGACTGCAACCTTCTTCAAGCAGCGCAATAATTTTGCTCGCTTTTATCACTTTATCTACCATTTTCGAGATTGCTAAACAGCAATAACAATACTTTTAAATATCAAGGACACCAGATAATTTAATAAAAATTGACAAAAAGTTAATTAGAGTCGATATTAACTATAGGGAATTCGCGCCACAAAATGTAGTTAAAAGTTATTTTCTTTGAAAACCAGGCTCAGTCAAAAATTTGAATTTGGAATGTACTCTTATAAACATTATGGCACTTTTATAACTGGCCAGTAACATGTTCAAATGATTAAAATCTTTCTGGTATTTTATTTTTTTCAGCCAGGAAGAAAATCGAAACCGCCCGTTTTTTTTTGCAAATGAGTGTATATCAATAGCTCGGAAATATATCGAAAATAGAAATTGATTTTAGAAATCAAATAAAAAAGATGATTTTCAAAATAAGTTCATAATAATTGACTTTAATGTCAACTATTATACATAGAAAAAAAAATACATAGATATATAGAGACGAACATAGAAACTTCCTCCACAAGGAGGATATTCTATGTACTCCTCCAAGGACTTAATACAAATAAAGTCAGTTAACAGACTTTTCAGCTTTATAATATTAGTGATTTCATAACCTTTTGAAAATGTCTTCTTTTTTTTAAATCACTTTAGATAAGATTGATTTTTTTCATTCTTTCCTTTTACAATTCTCAAACAGATGATACGAGTATAGCATCAATCAAAACATATGTCGCATCAGTCACCACAGATTTCCTAAATGGGAAATGATGTTTATGTACCGTATATCACACATCTCCCCTCAAAACGAAATAGATGTGGACCGTAAGCAGACAAATAATGTTTTTATCGATTAATATGTATTATTAATAATTTAAAATTATGTTTCTTTTTTTAAATATAAAACTTTAACATTAAACGAAGCTAATTAAGAGTAACTGGCATAATATAAAATTACTTTAAGGAAAAAAGACAAATAAACCAGCGCGATTGAAATTTTTTATTTGTGTTATTTTCCGAAGTAGCGCCATGCTGCTTGCAGCTGAACGAACCGGCGCGCCCGGGGAAGTACTTTGCTCTCACTTAACACCGACAAGAAATGACGGCACTGTCATCGTGTTTCGTTCGGTTTGTGAGAGGTCACCTGCCTATCCCTTCCTTTACCTGGTCCATCCTTCCCTTCCCTCCACAGATCCGGTGGAACATCCCTCCCCTCCCTAAAGGCCGGCAACGCACCCGCTAATCCGCTTATATAGCGGGTGTCTATGGATGTCGTTTTTACTTACCACCAGGTGAATCGACTGTCCGTTTGCCACTACTAATATAAAAAAAAAATAATTAAATGACATATTTTTAAGCCATTTTTATCTTCGATTTTTTCTATAGGAAACCTACACATCCTAGTCTAGTATTGTTTATTTATTTGGTTCTAATTAATATAAAAGATAAGGGTGAAGCAGTTGTTAAGAATGATATTAATTTGTTTTATTGGTCAAATGTTTTTTTTTTTCATGCTATCTGTACACTTATTTTGATACAGAGGCTCGTTGATTGCTGAGTCGGAAAAATCGCACCTGCTTATGCATTCGAGCGAGCAGTCTTTAACGAACAGAGACAGAAATATTATTTTACAGAAACCCAACAGAGAGAGATATACACTGAAACTTATACACTTGCGTGAAAATTGCTATACGTTAATATTTTGTCTAAATCGAAAATCTATCGTTGCCAACATTGGGACCTTCTGCTGAGATTTCATTATGATACATGATATGATTTTTACATATCAGCTTACATTGATTTCATTTCCTTTAATTTATCTTAACTTCATTTTTTTAAAGTAGATTCAAATAAGCACAATCTAACTCTAAAACATTCTTTGTTAAATGAATTTTTTGATTTATTTTTGCGAAAGGCAACGGCTAATAAAGTCAATAAGCGCTTACTGTCTTCCACTTTTTTTTTTTTTTTTTAATACTAATCCTCCAACATGATCGGAGGCAGTGCTTATTACAACTTCATAAATATTAACTTTCTTATATATATTAACAAATTTTTACTTTACTAAGACTTACATTTAACAGAGGGGTGCTTGTTCTACTACTTAATTTTACTGTCTTCCACTAGGTTATTGATAGTTTGAATATGTAAATAAACACCATAACCGCAGACATTTATATGGCCTAAACAAACTTTAATATAAGTATCGAATACTCGACAGTTCAGCAAACAATTATAATAACCACTTTAATAATTAAAACTTGTGTTAACACTTTTGAGTAGTAACTCAGTTTTCATACTTTTGTAGGTTCCATATTTATATGAAAATTATATAGCGAACACATTTAGTTGCTTGTAATTTTAAATTTTAAAACTATTAAACCAGTTATAATAAACATTTTACAGTTTATATTTTTTTATTTTTCGAAATCACATTATCGGTACTTACGTTATTAGTAGGTGTCATGAAAGCTGATATTTTACTTTAATTTTCTAAACATTTAAAGATATTTTTCAATACTTCATTGTCTAACAAAATTACAAAATTTGGAACTAAAAGTGGACTTAATATTCCTAGTGATATTCAGTCCAAATCAAACTTTATGTCAAACAAAAAAAAAAAATTTCGTGCTAACAACAAAAGCAATAAAACAAACATACAAACATGCATATAATATGTTTATGTTTATGCATATTATATGCATACATACCAAAATAATTTGTACATAAATATAAAACAATAGGTTTTTCTATAGAAATCTACGTAGTGAATATAGTTAGGTATATTTTTGACTAATGTTATTCTCAGATTCTCAAAAAGGTTGTCCTGATTGTATACTTAATTGTTACAAAACGGCAACTGCCGTGTTCATAATAATTCTTACTGAAAGTATAAATGTCAAAGTTAGTTTATTAGTTTGTCCGGCTTTTAAACTTCAAAGCTACAAACGATCGTCACGATATCTACTTGAGTTGAATTCGAATTTTATACCTGGTGCAACAAAGCGTACAAACATTTTACAAGATTCGTTTGATATGCGTCTGCGAATACTTTTGTAGATAATAATAGTTATGGCAATACTAAAACTCTTATTATACTGTTTTCTAGTACGTTTTTAAATGTATTTTTGAATGTTTTACAAATATGTCATGTCAGTTTCTGTGACAGGAAGTTCTTATTAGGCTTTTTACATTCCACCGAGAAGAGACGGATGGAAACGGAGTAATTATTTCATTAACAAAATTATTACACTGTATATAAATACTAGTTAATATTTCTATAAAGAATTAATTCTATAAAGAATCAATTTGTATGTGAAATCACAGTACCTACCTAAATGAACGATCATTATTAGCCACGCATAAAATACACTCTTACTTTACTTCTACTATTGCTATTTAAATACATACATATAATATTAAAAATTGATTTTTTCAATGTTTTTTTTTTGTCTTTAAAACATTTTGAGTTATCACAAGTTATAGCAATATGATAAATACTATGAGAAAAACGAAAATAAACATCACATTATTCCTATTTACTTATATAAAACATTTATTATAACTTTTATATTTTCTAGACATTTCAACATTGTTTTATCCGTGATGGTCGTGACCTGTCAAAACTTTGTTAAAATGTATGCGGTACATTTTAAATGTTATTTCGCGAAAACATTTAATTTATAAATATGGAGAAGATATTTAAAAGATCAAAAATTTAGGCTAACATGAAACAATTAGAAAGTTTATTGTTTATTTGATTACGCTGAATATAATTGTCATTGTAATCAAATATAATTGTTTCAATCAGTTTTTAAGGATGATAATTAAACCTTCGAGCCATGAGAGGGTAGCATTACATCCGTATATTAATACAACCGTTCCACTCTGATATAATATGTCGAACGTGGGTGAAGCCACAAGGGCCGCCTGAAATATAATGAGCACTTACCTCTATGATAACTTAAAGGTAACAGGGACCATAATGATATACGAAAATTGTATGTTCAAAGGTGACACCAGAGTAATGACAGACCAGTGAACTATTCGCTTTTTAATGGACGATGAGAAATTTACTGGTTATGGTATGAAAATGTAAGCTTAAAATTTAACTGTTGACGGCAAGTTGGTGCAGTTGTTAAAGCAACTGACTGTTGTGCGTCGTAGCGTCGTAGTCATCTGAAGCGAACGCGGATTCGATATCCGCTCTGGACATGCTCTGTGATGGTCTATTCGTTTGTGTTTGAATTGTGCATAATTACAAACCATTGAGAGGATTTCATCAGAGTAATGAGTTTATTTATTTATTTACAACTTTTTGTACACCACAAATATACGAACAAGGTGTAATTATCATAAACCTGTTATAATAAATACAAAATAAAATAATATATCGCAGTTTATATTTCAGTACAAGCTGCGATCTTATGGCTAGTTAGCCATTTCTTCCAGACAACTCGAAATAGGTTGGAATAATTTATCTAAAAGAGAACGGGTAGGTGATGCAGTTATATTATATTAAACTTACATACAAAAATTTACATATTAAACTTAAATTTGACGGCTGGCTGGTCGAGTGGTCAGGCAACTGGACACTTTACGCAGCGGTCGCGGGTTCGAATCGCGCCAGGTGCAGATAATTTGTATGACGAATATAGATGTCTGCACCGGGTCATGGATGTGTATTTATGTATATATGTATTTATATATTAAATTTATTTCCGTTCCTAGTACCCGTAACACAAGTTCTTACGAACTTAGCATGGGGCTAGGTTAACGTGGTGTGATTGTTGGTTAATATTTATTTATTTAAATACTATACATATACAGAAACATAGCATAATAAACTAATAAATACACCAAAAGTATCTCGTACAATTTATTATCTATAACACCAAAAGAAAAAAAAAAACAAGCTTAATTTAAATTGTCCCCATTATTAAGGTAAATACCTTTTAACAGAGTTTTTATATATTGGGAGTGATTTTGCCTCTTTTATATTTGAGGGTAAATCATTCCATAGTTTTATTGCCTGATCAGTGAAAAACTGACTATAAAATCTAGTTTTATAAACAGGCAATTTTAGCATTAGTCGCCTCTAAAATCTTAAAGAAAAATGGTCTCCAAGAAATTCAAATTTTACACACAGTATAGAAGAGACAAAATATGCAGGATTCGGCGAGAACGTATTGGAAGCCACTTAAGTGTAGAACGAAATTCAGAAACATGGTCATATTTGGGAAGGCAGAATATGAATCATATAGCGAGGTTGTGATGTCGCTCGAGCTTATTAAATTTGTCCTCAGTTAGATTCAGATTGCTCGCATCTACATAGTCAAGAATTTATAGTATAAGAGACTTTACTAACACATTGGTCGGATTTGATAGAAAAGATTTGAGGTGGCGTAGGGAGCTCACCGCAGTAAAGGTTTTTCTGCTGACTTCTTTTAATTGTGTTGAGCATGATAAAATCGGATCGGCGGTGTGAACCAAGATCCTTAACCGTGACACAATATGGCAAACTAATATCGTTATAAACAATAGGAAACAGTGTAGATCTATCAACCCTCGTAATCAAGCTTGAACTGCCAATTATTATAATCTGAGATTTGCTATGGGTGATATAAAACCCGTAATGCCGTTTTTTTTATCAACCTTCACTTTTACTCATTTTTACCACTAAAAAATATATTGTTCCATGCGGCAATCCCGGGAATTGTCTAATGGTGGTCTCGGATGTGTGTCGCCCCTCGTCAACATCATAATCATTCGACCTTTTTATTCAGTGTGATCACTAGATTTATATCGTGTAGAATTTAATAATATGATGTACAAAACAAAATATGTGTGCATTTTCTTTAGAATTACTAAAATTAAGAGAATGAAAAAGAGCGATAATTTCATTTTAAAAATCTGATAATGACTTTTGACTAAGTACAAAAATATTGGATTAAAGGATCAGGAAGTTAAATTAAGGACTTAATAAACTATTTTTAAGTTGAACAATCGACGAACTAAATTAGATTGTCTTTATAGCAAACGCAAAATCAAGAAGACCGCTTCAGGAGCACTTTATAATAATAATACAATACAATAACAGACTTGTAACTGACGGTTGAGATTGCGATGATTATAGTTTTTTTTTTTTAATATATTTAATAGAAATTGTTTTAATTTTCTGATCAAAACGATGTACTCTGCCATATAAAATTTCGTCGAGTATTTGTTTTCTTAGGGAATAAATTCACAAAACACACGAAATAATTAATTATTATTATTCTGTACTGTATTAGTGTTCTCTTATATTTACGCGAATTTTACTCATTTAATTAAAAATCTAAAAACGTATTTAAAAATACTACTACGACTAAAAAATATTTATTTTTAAATAAACGCGATAAAATCCGTTTTTACACTTTTAATATAAAAGCTGTATTAGTTTTCTGTTTACAGAAAACAAATACAGTTGGTATAATTATGTATATGTCATAACGTACTATTGATTGATTAATTAGGAGACGAATATTAAAAGTTTTGTAGGCATATTCTAGCTTATTTTATATAAAAAATTATAGAGATAAAATCTAATAATAGATATATGCAAGATATGATAGAATGCTATTACTTTAAATAAATAAATAAATATGTTTAAAATACAAGATCGTCAGTTCCTAGTATGAATGGCAAGTTATGTAGGCAGCTTAATGCCTGTGTTTTAGGTAACAGCTGACTGATATACTTTTTAATATATTATAAATAAATATATATTACACCCAGATTCGGTGCGAGAATCGAACCCACAATCCTGGAGCAGAAAGCACTACCAACTGCGCCAACGGCCCAGTCAAACTTTTAATGCATCATATTTAACAAGAGAAGAGAAAATTTAATAGACAGAGAGAGAGTATATTCACGTTATTTACGGGTCAAGAAACCAATATACTATAATATATCACAATGACGTAAAGCTACATTAAACTCCGCTTGTATTAAAAATGTGCAGTTCTTTTCATTACAGTAAGGTGAACTTTTACCTACAAATACTGTGACGTATATATATATTATACTTGTTGCACATAGAGAACTTTCAGGCGAGCCTCCTTCAGTCACACTTCGTTCGTTGCGGTGTATGCACGTGTCTCCGCGGGTCGCGATTATAAATAAACGGTAATTTTTATTGATCACAGATTAAATAAAAATAAAAGTTTCAAAGTGTTTTTTTTTGTTTTGTTTCGGTGAAAACTATTTTAAAGAATGTGGCTCAACTTGGAATAATAATGTTGAGTTTGTGCTAGTGTTGTGACAATAGAAAAAGTTATCGCACAAAAAAAGTTTCAATATCCAGGTATGTAATGACAGTCGCTTATCATATTTATTACGGTGGTGGTTCTTTGACAGATATTATGAGATTAAATGTTTTATTAATGGGCGGAAAGTGCCCGAAATGATAAAGTTTATTTGACGTAGCTTATATTTTCATTGATAGCATTTAAGTACCTACTTGAATGGATATTTATTGCAATACTTTTATTATTAATCTTAAAGAATTTTTAAATTTATATCTTAATTGTTGTACTGTGAAGTTTTTTTTCTATTTAATTAGACATTTTGTTTATTGTTATAATGGAAACAACATTATTTTAATAGAAGACAAAGGAAAGATAATAAAGATAGGAATCTAACTGTTGTGAAGTTTTGTTATAGAGATTAACATCACTTTTTTCTTCATTGCCTGACATTTTATTGCAGTAAACTCCAATTGGATCTAATACATCAAACTTATGGCTTGATTACAATATATATATTTTTAATACAAAAACAAATAAATATATAATACTTTGAGTCTTGCTTTTTAAAACTAAATGTGTTGGGAATAAATTACAATAGCAACGTAATTAAAGGCATGTAATTAAAGTTACTAAAGTCATTATTCGTATTTTCGATTGACAACGACAATAATTTCAAAGAACCGATACAGGAAATGAAGTTTGAGTCAAATTCATAGCACAAGAACAAACTTTTACCTTAGAATTTTTTGCAAAAATATTATATTATAATCCATACTTATCTATAATTATATTAAAAATGTAACAAGTCGAATTCTGCACATCGAAGATATTTTAAAAAATTTTTGGAGTACCTATATTCTATAGTCGACACTGAAGTCTTTTCATTTTTGTCTGTCTGTCTGTATCTTGAAGGAATTTGGAATAAAACTAAGCATAATTTGAGTGGATACTACGAGTTGACACTAGATACCTTTTATGCAGAAATTTAGTACGATTCCGTATTTTCAAAAAAGCGCAACCTTCATTATAGCTTCCGTAAAGAAAATATTCCAAATAAAGTCACGGTTTTTCCTCGTTTCATGGCAAAATATTCGTTGACGATATAAGGTTTCTTCTCTTAAGGTCTTCTCTATCTACGCTTCTTTTTAAAAATATTGAATATAGATGAAAATTATGATATTAAAAATTAAGATACAAAAGAATATAATTATTACAATGCGACAAAATGGTCCCTTATTATGTCTCTTTTCAACGACTATATTAAAAATCATATTTCTTAATGATTCGTTTACAAACACCTTTTAATGGCTATCGTTGTAAACATACTTTCAATGCTTCTTTTATAATAAATTTATATATTATAAGCATTTCTCTGAATGTATACTTATAATAAAACTGTAAGGAATTAATGAAACTTGGCAACATTTGATTTCATATGACGACATACTTTTTATTCTGAAATTCGGCATGGTTTCTTTAGGTCAAAATGTGTAGCAACGGAGTTACAATTCATTAATGCATAGTCTAATTTAATTCGTTTTTTTTTCGTTACAAACAAGAAGATTAAAAACTGTTCCGCAAACATTTTATTTTTTGTGTGACAGTTTAGAAATTACAAACGCCATAACGTCCAGTATAACCTTACGTAAAAGGAGTAACAGACAAAATAGGAAGGTTATTAAAAAACAGTATAAAATCAAAACTATGTACACCCCTTGGAAAAAAATAGGTAGCGTACTACGTTCTCCCAAGGATTATATTTCCTTTCAACGCCCAGGGATAAGGTTGATTGCAGCTGTGGAAGTTCCTGTATCGATAAAACCAAGCGATCTATAGCCACACGGGCTAATGAACACATAAAAGCTGTAAAAAACAACGATTAGCAGAAATCGACAATCACAGAACATTTATTACAATCAGGATCGAATCACTGGATAGAAATTCATAAACCCAAGGTTCTCTCTATTATATAACGACGCTAGTTCGCGAAGCTACAGAAATTCGATAATTCAAAATTTTAAACCGCGAAGATGGTTTTGTGTTAGCAAATGCGTGAAGTCGAGTATTGAAACTTTGTAAAATTAATAACCGATTTGAAATAAAAAAGTGACGTTGTTACTGTAGTTTGCCGTGAGTCTGTGTTGATTATAGGAGGTGACGTGGGCTTAAAAAGAACTAGACTGAACTTAAAAATAAGCCCGTGACGGCTGACAGTTGACACATCGCTCCACAGCAGACTCGTCATGACGATGGATCATGTAACTGGTCCGAAATATTGACAAAAATCGTCATTAAAACGATATCGTAGTATGTACTCGTTTTTATCCTTAAACAAAAATTTAAAAAAATAACTATGTTGTTATGTAACCGTGTCTAAGCCTAAAAATATTAATTCAGTGTAAGTCCTAAATAGCTTGAAACCAGGAATATTTAGAAGCCTTTTAACGTACGGCTTATTTTAAAATGGCGTACATATTTTATCTCATATAGGCTTAAAAGGAATGGTAATTGTGAGCGAAGTTCACAGTGCAGCTAGTTATTAACAAGATGAAAAAATCGTGTCCTACATTAGGCCACTTTGTGACTTATAATGATTTCCGTTGTGAAAAAACTGGTATTCAGTATTTTAACTGTGTATTAAATTTTATTTAGTAATTTATTAAAATTAATTTAGTAACTTTGTCATGAAAGTGAACTATTAATAAAACATTTTATTTATTTACAGATGATAGAATACGTGTACAATTCTAAAACTCTTTTGTAATTTATATATATTATACTAGCTGCTGCCCGCGACGTCGTTTGAGTGAACGCTATTAGATTACACGTTGTTACAGAATACGTTGAAGAAATAAAGGTTCATTGCTAGTTTCCCGTAGGTGATAGCGTAATAATATGTAGCCTATATGTTGAGTCGACTTCTTAATAATATTCATGCCAAACTTGAAGTAAATCCATGCTGTACTTTTTGAGTTTATCCCGGACATACATACAGACAAACAGACAAAAATTCTAAAAACTATATTTTTGGCTTCAGTATCGATTGTAGATCACACCCAAAGTATTCTTTACAAAAAATATTCAATGTACAGTTTTGACTTTCCTACCATTTTATTATATGTATAGATTACAGTTTAACAATATTTTATTTTAAATTATTTCCCGACGTTTCGGGCCCTTTACACGGATTTTTTTTATTATTAATAAGATTACAAGATCTATGTTGATACGTAATCTATAATCCTTCTTGTACATAGGAACAATGTTCCCAAAAGTGGGATATGTACAGACTATTTATTTGTTATGTCCACCCAGAATGATGTACTTTTCAAAAGGTGAAGGTTACAATTTTTAGGATAAAAGCAGGTTTTTTTTACAAATAACTTAAAATTTTGAACTCAAATGACAGATATTGATAGAAAAGGCAAAATATCAAATCGAAGGCTTCAAAATTAATAAAAAATCTACTCACATAATTTTAAAACATTTTTAGCGTTTTTCACAATTTACTCAAAACTCAAGCCCGATGGATCCCGTTTGGCTCCGTGTTCGGATTCAAGGTGATCTCCACTCAATTTTTTTTGTGTGCCAGTGTAAATATATCAAAGCCTTTGACGATTTATTGATGACAGACGTGTTTTTGGTAAACTAAGGTTTTCAGTACGCTACGTATTACTTTTGATATCATGTCGTCGAGTAAAATTAATGTCAGCGTTTAATTTTACTTCAACGGTATAATTTTCCGGCCTAATGAAGCTTAGTAAGTTATGGCGGTTAATATTTTCCGTGCATTCATTATAACTCACGTCAAAACAATGAGGATTGATATTTCCTTAATGCGCTGCTGGCTTTAGACAAGCTCATTGTTTAATAGTTTTTTTTTTAATTTCCACGACTTATTCTACAATATACCTAGCCTTTGATTACTTGGATATGGAGATTTTTCTGTCTATTTAACTTTACCACATAACTACGACTTAAATAAGAAATAACTTAAGCCTTAGAAGCATGAAGTTTTGCATGAGTGTACTTTTTTCGACTGACCCGTTGGCGCAGTTTGCAGTGACCCTGTTTTCTGCTCAAAGGGTTGTGGGTTCGATTCCCGCCCCGAGTCTTGGTGTAATATATGTTTATTTATATGTATATTTATTTAAAAAAAAAGTATATTAGTGGTCTGTTACCTAAAACACAGGCATTAATTTGCCTACCTTAGGAACAAACGACCTTGTGTGTGTGTTAAACATATTTATTTATTTATTTATGTTTTTGTGAACTATAATATGACCCCTATGAATGGAGTTTTCCAACAAGTGAGTGATCAAGACGAAAATTATGTTGAATATTCATGTTGTGCCACCCCGATATCAGTTAGAAATTCTACTATCAAAGTTGTTGACGAGTAGATCTACCAAGGACATAAGGTCCAACTTGGTAGATCCAACTTTGAGAAAGAGATAAATCGGCGAATCAAGTTAGGATGGGTAGCTTGCGGGAAATTAAAAAAAAAAACACCTTTTCATCTGTCGTACCTCAGTGCTTGAAGTCGAAAGTTTTCGATCAATGTGTGTTACCAGTGATGATATAATTTGAGACGTGGTCTCTGACTATAGACCTTTTAAAAAGCTCCAAGTACCACAGCGAGCTATGCTTGGTATTTGTATCCGAGAACGAATCTGAAATAATGAGATCTGCAGACGAACTAAGGTTGTCGACATAGCACAATAGATTTGCAAGCTGCAGTGGCAGTAGGCACGGCACATAGCTCGTATAACTGACGGCCGATGCAGCAGAAAGATCGAGTGGAGACCACGTACCGGCAAGTGCAGCGTCGGACGGCCGTCCTCGAGATGGACAATTTGAGGAGAGTCACCGGAAGCTTTTGAACGGAGGCTGCTTCGATCTGGTCACTCTGGAGGTTGGTGTGTATCGATTATAAAACTCGAAGTCGTTGACACAGATAATATAGTATAGATCTGTTTAACTCGCTTTAATTATTTTACATTTGTTTTCTTAATTTTCAAGGTTCTATTAATATAAATAAATTTATAAAATAATTTGTAAATTTTTGTAGTTAGTCGCAAGGTATTAGTGGATTAACTTTTATTTTTTTCGTATAATATACGAGTAGGTACGTCAAAAATCCTTCTAACTGATAAACTATTATCATAGAGCTGATCAAATGGGCTTATCTACCGTATTACGAGGAATTAATCTTTGCCTCGGTAAGCTTAACATAAAATTTGTATAAAAGTTATTTTGTTAACACACAGAGTTAGAAAGTGTATATTGTTGAAAGCAAGTGACACGAAGGCTTTAAAAGAGCTTTTGTTAGTCACTTAGTTTTAAGTTATCTTCACACACAATGTAATTAAAGTTTCAGCAGTTTATTGTGAAAACGTGCCTTAGAAATATTAGTCTTAAATCCCTTAGATTGTGTTTTAATATCTCGGAGGTTTTAAAGTGATTAACTCTGGATGACGACGTTGACATTTTGCTTTATTCATATTATCCTTATTATATCAGGATAACAGTCGACTGACTTTAAGGCAAGTTTATTATCATCTTTGGTTTTTTTTCTTCCATCTGAAGTTCCTTCCTTGTTCCAGTTCTTCGATTACCTCGATTTTGATTACGACCAAAGGCAAATATATACACATGAATATAATGACTTTGATCCTTCTAGTAACATATTACTAGCACGACAACGGTAGTGTGGACAGTTTTCATGTCAGTTCAGCATTCACCACCATTATAAGAAAACTATTCGGTTTTGACTAGGAAAATAAATTAGTAGATGTGATTTAATCGTATTGTATAAATGCTATGATGGATCTTAAAACATAAATAAATGTTTAATATAAAATATTTTTTGTAATGTTCATTATAATACCTTATCTAATGATAAAGAAGGATAAATTCAATTTAATATCATTAGAACAACACTAAAACTCCAAAGTTATAATTAGAAGAAGCCGTTATTTCTTCGCACATATTTGAACACATTAGCATGAAACAAAGAAAGCTTTGCTTACTTGTAATGTGTAGTAATGCGTAAAACTCGATTCAAGTTTAAAATTTGACGGTAAACTTATTTTGTTCCTTTAATATTTTCTTAAATTAATTTCGTGGGATGATTCTTTAAAAGGTAATTATTCTTTTCCTTATCGAACTGAATAAGATTTGTTGGTTATTAGAGAAGAACTATATGATGATGCTATGAATAAACTACGAATTTAGGTAATAATTTTATTAGGGTTTAGTAGAATTACAACTAGTACTTATAATTCTTGATGTTAGGAAAACACGAATTATATACATATCTATCTTTTTTAGAAATGACTATCTGTTTATCAGTCTTTCTGTTGGAGCAGGAATCACTACTAAATAACTACTACTAGTACTTTAGTATTGTGTAGGTTAAAAAATCATCATAAAAATGTTTAATAATGATTTATAGCATTTAGTTAGTAGTTTAATTAATATTTAGATTTATCAATGCAAAACTATTATAATAGATAGAGCTGATTGCGCTTTTTGAATCGCGGTTAGTTAGTACCTTCAGTAAGTTATACGATTATATACTAAAGTAAAACAAATAAGCAGGCGAAGCCACGGGCAGAGTTGGTATGATATTTTTTTGTAATGTTCATTATAATACCTTATCTAATGATAAAGAAGGATAAATTCAATTTAATTATATCATTTAAACTCCAAAGTTATAATTAGAAGAAGCTGTTATTTCTTCGAACATATTTGAACACATTAGCATATAATATATATTCTCATATGTATTAGCAGTATGGATATGGGTACTGAGTCCAAGTCCGATTACCGTCACACCATTGATCCACTACTAAAGATGACTTAGTGTTGAAATAATAATAAACGGTAGATTGTAAGAGCAAACTCACAATGTACTAAATACTAGGATATTTTTTTATACTTACATTTATCAGTTATATTTTACTGTTTGAAATAACACATTATACTCGTACTTCCGTTAAAAATTTGATGTTATATCTATATATAAAGCGATAGAAAAGAGAGCCTGCTAAGTCTTAATTACGTTGAAACTGGGTTTGATTCGAAATGGGAAAAAGGAAATTTTTTACATCATCGTTAATTCCTCTGTGTTACTGTTTGTTTTAGTTGTTATTGTTGTTAATTATTTTTTATAGTCTTTGTTCCAATGTTATTTATTTTCCATTTTCTCTGCTTTATTATTTGTCCAGAATCTATAAGAAAGCCTGTCATCTTTATTACATTGACAGTTTTCATTATTCATATTTTATATATTTAAATTAGATAATTGGAAATGCTCTTTAATTATAACGGTATTAGTAATTATTTTTAAGCATATTTACTTTTTTACTCACCACATAATTATAGAAATACTGTTACATATCTGCTTAATTATCTTTATAAAAGCCTTGGGTGCACTTATATTAGCACAGAGATTTATAATTTATCATTCAAAGAACTTGGCACTTTGGCTCGCCTCTAATTCTTCATATTATTTTTGTAGAGCTACGTAATTTAATATAGCTCGTATTTAACCGCCTCGTCCGGTGTAATACCACACTTTCACAATATATATTTAAGGCCAGGTAATACGTTACTTTGTTAGATTATACTATATATACTAGACATTATATACTTTGATAAATTACTCACTTCAAGTTTTTAAGATTTTATATTTTTCTAAAAGATACAATCGTCATTAATATTGTCTATTATATGTACATACATGAATATTATATTCTATTTTATTTATTAACATTTATAGATTTATACCTGTATATTTCAATAAATTATTTCTAATGAAAATAAATATCTTTTAATAATAAAAAACAACAACATTTATGTCGGTTAAGGACATTTCGAAGAGAAGTTCGTATATTCATACTATACGCGAACCCTATAAATTTACCTAATTTTGGCGGCCTTATAAATACTTGAGCCTATCCTATTGCAATATTATAAATCCGAAAGTTTGTTTGGATGTTGAGTGGATTTAGATATAACATTACAGTAATATAGCTTATACATCAGAATAACACATAGGCAACAATTAATAAAGATTTTGTGTAATTTGGCTATAATATAACATAATTTAAAAATTATCACACGAAAACGCGTAAGTGACACCTACACCACGACGCTTACGACCTTCTTTTCGCGAGAATCCACTAAAGTGTCGTCGGAGTATTTATTACTGTGCACTCTGCGAGCTTGGAGGTATGTTTTTTGTATGAGAGTCTTTGTTACTGAGCTGTTATAAGATATTTTTGTTACTTTTTTAACACTCTTAATAAAGGCTGATGCTGTTACAACCGTATAGGACTGCTGTACCTTTCAAGAAGGATCTGATGACGATGTCATCTGTACTAAATGTGCAAAAACTTACAATATAGTTTGTCCTACAAATATTATAAATGCGAAAGTTTGTGCGTATGAATGAATTTTTGTTACTCTTTCAAACAAAAACTACTGAACGGATTTTTATGAAACTTAACAGTAATATAGCTTATACATTAGTATAACACATACAATAACATATACAATTAATCCAAGTAATGAGGCACCATCGCCGTGTGCGTGACCCGAACGCGGGCAGACGTGTGAGGGTAGACGTCATTGTCGGTTGTGTTCATTTTGAGTTTTTTCTTATAGCCAATTCGATTCTCGAAATGATTTATTACTTAGTTACTACAGTATGCATAATTATTATTTTTAGTTAGTAAAGGAGATGGATACGAGTTCATACGTTCTTGGGCCAAAATGTAATGAAATGAAAATGGTATCAATTAATTCATTTATTTCAAAATTCTCTATATTTTGGCTATCTGAGAGCGGAGTTATTAGACGTTTTGTAAAACATAACCTATGTTACATTGTCTATTAAAAAACTCGATCACTAAGTTTTTAAAGCACTTATGTTTATTATATTTAGTGAAGAATGTTTGGAAACTCATTACAAATATTAATAACTTGAAACCATAAATAAACATCGTCCAGAATTAAAAAAAAAAAACGTTTGAATGTATTTCATACTATTATTCTTATTCTATTGTTATTAAAATGTCATCTAGGAGATGTAGGTAAAAAATAAACTGCTAGTATCAATGTCAGTCGTTATAGCTGTCACTTAAAATATGATTTATTTTAAATCAATAGAAAATCGATATTATTATTAAATATTAAATGATATTTTCGCTATTAATGTAACTTTATTTAAATGAACTTTATTGTTTACAACTTCAATTGTGCATCTAAATACTTTGAGTTAATTAACTAGTGGAAACCTTTTTTTTTAAATTCTGTAATCGATTTAAATTGAATCGATACCCAATTAATTTGATGTAAACGATCTTTCTCATTTTTCTCCGCTTCCAGATTCAGAATTGAGATAATTTTTTATATTTTAAGATTTAAAAAAAATGATGAATTTTTTAAACCATATCTCTACTTATTACATTTTGGCCCAAAAGTCCCTATCTCTTTTTAAATAGAAATATAGATGCCATCAAAAACATAACTTGTAAAAAGAAACCAAGTCTCGCAACTCACTTCTTCTTCCGTAAAAAGTTGTGAGATCCATGTAATACCAAGTCGGCTAATTTATTCAATCCCTACTTAAGG
This sequence comes from Euphydryas editha, assembly GCA_036937285.1. NCBI lineage: Eukaryota > Metazoa > Arthropoda > Insecta > Lepidoptera > Nymphalidae > Euphydryas > Euphydryas editha. The sequence continues at coordinate 20,169,134 of JAUPFZ010000004.1, read as the reverse complement.
GTTCTTCTGTTGTAAGTTATTATGTTAGTAGCTAACCTAACAACATCGTATAGTGATCATATCAATATTAAAAATCTTTGATGTTTTATATAAATAGACTGACTTGGCAATCGCACTAAACAATCTAATTTAATATAATATTCCTATGTGTTACTTCTTAGACACATTGTTTTCATGCGATTGCCAAGTCAATCTATTTATTTAAAACATCAAAGATTTTTAATATTGATATGATCACTATACGATGTTGTTAGGTTAGCTACTAACGTAATAACTTAAAACAGAAGAACCCTTAAGTAGGGATTGAATAAATTAGCCGACTTGGTATTACATGGATCTCACAACTTTTTACGGAAGAAGAAGTGAGTTGCGAGACTTGGTTTCTTTTTACAAGTTATGTTTTTGATGGCATCTCATTTCTTTTTGTAGACAGTCCTACTTATTTTCCTTTCCGGTCTCTTCTACTTTTTTAATATCAACAAAGTATTTTCTTAAAGCCTTCGCTCGGTCTAGTGAGCTTTTCTTATTTTTGTAGATATTCTTCCTCTTTTTCTTTTCCGATACGATACAGATATATTATTTGATTGTCATGTCATACATATTGTGATCTCAAGTTGACAACTTGAAATACTTGACAAGAGAGATGAATGAAGTATGTTTAGCCGGAAACAGTGTTTTCAGATTGCTGTCGATTTTTTACACCTAAACTTCCATAAAAATAAACTTTTAAAAAATATTTAAAAAAGTGGATGTATACTTATGTACGTACGTAAAAAGTTATACTTATAATAAGACGATGCGCCGAGTTAATAGTTAGTGCGCGCCATCTGTAATCAGACCCTGAAAACCCACTAAAACAAAGTACTCGTCAAGACGAATCAAAGGAGCCGAAACTCGATGGGGTTGCGTCGTTTCATTACAGAGTTCCTATGACCACCTTCTAGATACATCATCAAACCCTGGTTACCATTGAAAGACAAACTACTCGTCTAGAGGATTCAAACGAGCCCGAACTCGATGAGGCTGTGTCGTTTCATTGCGAAGTTCTTATGACTGCGTTCCAACTCCATTATCAGATTAGACCCTGGTAACTATCTAAAAACAAAGTACACGTCAAGATAAACCAAACGAGCCAAAATTCGATGGGGTTGCGACGTTTCATTACAGAGTTCCTATGATCACCTTCCAGCTCCATCATCAGACCCTGGTTACCTTTGAAAGACAAATTACTCGTCAAGACAATTCAATCGAGCTCGAACTCGATGGGGTTGCGTCGTTTCATTACAGAGTTCTTATGACCACCTTTCAGCTCCATCACCAGACCCTGGTTACCATGAAAGACAAACTACTCGTCAAGATGATCCAAACGAGCCCGAACTCGATGATGTTTTGTCGTTTCATTGCGAAGTTCCTTTGCCTGCCTTCTAGCTCCATCAACAGATCAGACCCTGGTAGCCATCTGAAAATTAAGTGCTTATCAAGACGAATCAACGAGCCTAAATTCGTTGGGGTTGCGTCGTTTCATTAGAGAGTTCCTATGACCACCTTCCAGCTCCATCATCAGACCCTGGTTAGTATTGGAAGATAAATTACTCGTCAAGACGATTCAAACGAGCCCGAACTCGATGAGGTTGTGTCGTTTTATTGCAAAGTTCCTATTGCCACCTCTCAGCTCCATCATCAGATCAGACCCTGGTAACCGTCTTGAAACAAAATACTTTGTCAAGCCGAATTGAACGAGCTGAAACTCGATGGGGTTGCATTGTTTCATTACTGACTTCCTTTGACCATCTTTTAGCTACATCATCAGACCCTGGTTACCATTGAAAGATAAACTACTGGTCAAGAGGATTCAAACGAGCCCGAACTCGATGAGGTTGTTTAGTTTCATTGCGAAGTTCCTATGGCCACCTTACAGCTCCATCATCCGATCAAACCCTGGTAACCATCTAAAAACAAAGTACTCGTCAAGGCGAATAAAACGAGCTGAAACTCGATGGGGTTGCGTAGTTTTCATTAGGGAGTTCCTATGACCACATTCCAGTTCCATCACCAAACCCTGGTTACCATTGAAAGACAAACTACTCATCAAGACGATCCAAACGAGCCCGAACTCGATGAGTTTGTGTCGTTTCATTGCGAAGTTGCTATAGCCACCTTCCAGCTCTGTTATCAGATCAGACCCTGGTAACCATTTCAAAACAAAGTATTCGTTAAGACGAACCAAACGAGCCAAAACTCGATGGGGTTGCGTCGTTTCATTACTGAGTTCCTATGACCACATTCCAACTTCATCATCAGACCCTGGTTACCATTGAAAGACAAACTTACTCGTCTAGAGGACTCAAACGGGCCCAAAATCCTTCCTTTGGCTATCTTCTAGCTCCTCCATCAAATTAGCACCATGTAATCATAATATTGCATTGTCACATGATTTACTATTATTTTGGATCAAATTTAATTTGCAAGATTTGATGACAAATATCGAGACAGGTGAAACAAAACAAAAGCTTGTAAAAAAGTGAGTTGACACATCCAGCGCAATGAAGTAAGTTAGCGCAATTGCCCGGCGTCTACTACTTAGCTTTATGTTGTCGGTTTTTTGTCACAGAGTGCACGCACATCGTATAAAAATTTACTCTCATCAAGAAGTTATAGCTTTAAAATACAAAAGTTATTTTGAGTCCTTATTTTCTATATTTATTTTTATTAATTTAATGTTAATATACATTAATTAACATTTATTGCTGTTATGACTCACTTAATCAATCAGGTGCATTCTAATAATGACATAATTATATGAACTCAAAAATGATGACCACGCTGGCGAAATGGTGCGCGCTGTTGTATATTAAGTGGGAGATCCCGGGTTCAATCCCCGGCAGAGTAAATTTTCTTTCTCTGATCTGCTTTGGTGGGAGTCTTTGGTAGTGGCTAGTTACCACCCTATCGGCAAAGACGTGCGGCCAAGCGATTGAGCGTTTTGCTACAATGCAGTGTAGAAACCGATTAGAGGGATAGGGTTAATATAGCTGCCAACTAATAATTTACCATTAATATACCATAATAATATAATAATTAACCATTAATATACCTGCCAATAAAATAAAATAACATACGTACGGGAAGCGTGGAAGCCGTGGAGCGGGCAAACTATCTCAGCTAGTCGCGGTTATGATTTATTAGTGTTCTTTAATACTTTGCGTGATTTTGGTACAGCTACATAACACATGTCTCATTCTTGCTTTTTCATTCCGTTGACCATTTTACAGGTTACCTTTGAAGATAATTATATCTAGGTACCTATCTACACCTATTATTCCACTATATTATACTTATACGGGTACATTGATTCATTCACTGCAAATGTAACTTTGTAATCCTATATATTTATATGGTATTACAAAGTTATTTATGCAGTTGGTGTATCTAGAAAACTGGACCGAAATTGCAAAATATTTGAATTTTTCCTTGGTTTATATACTAAACACTAATGGTATTCTAAATTTGAAGCTTCTATGTCTGCTAGAAGTGCCTTAGAGTTTTGATGATCGGTCAGTCAGTGAGTGACAAAATTCGAAACTTTGACTAATTATAATTCTTAAGCTACTCGTTCAAATTGAATGAAATTTGAAATATACCGTGTTTATACAATGCCTGCTTGGGTATTGAAAATTCAGACTTCTAGTTTTATCCACAACGAAGTTATAGGGGGTCGAAAATGGCCTGAGTTGCTTCGAGAAAAGGATAGTACGGCCGTGCCACTTTTTTTTGCTCGACTTGGCGGAGGCACTGCCGTGCCTCCAGATTACTTTCTATCTTAATTTCAGTCGTATTAGAATTGTTTTTTTTTAAAGTTTATTTGATTATAGGATTGTAGTTTTAGTCATTCCGGTTACATTTGTATTAATGTATGTTTTGTGACTAATCTGCTGAGCCGGTTGTGATGATACGGATATATGGATAGTCTGAAGCCTAGAGAAAGATATAGGCTACTTTTTATCCTCGCTGGCAAAACCGCTGACGGAAGTTATTTTATAATATTTTTGCCTCATAAATCTGTACTATATAGTTATATAAAAAGTATTTTTATCATTTCTTCATGTGTTTTTCTTAATGGATTAATTGCATGAACTGGCTAATCTGATTAGAAAAAAATATTTTTCCGTTACAGTTTACTTATTGTTGAAATTTATGGGCTATTGAATATCACGCCCTTATAAGGGTGAAGCTGCAAATATATATGTTTATGGTAACGAATCTAATATTTAATTTTTAAACTAACTGAAACCGCAAAATACGTCTGACTATTGTAGTATTATAAAATTGGGGACATTTAGTCTAGAAATGCGTTAAATACGATATCGCTCAGTACGTTCCGTTGGCGGTTTTCCAATACACGTTTTATTTTACTGTGAATTGGCACGACTATTTGAAATGTCATCCTACCCTCTCAAACAAGCTGTTTCCGATGAATCATTAACATAGTTTTATATACGAGTTTAGTGTTAAACTGCTATTGAAATTTCTATCAGCTATTGTAGAAGCTAAACCAATTTTAGATAGCTCGGCTTCTATGTTTATTTCAATGTAATGATTCAGGATCTACTATCGGTTTTAATAACTATGCCTCAGGAAGCCTGTTTATAATCGAAGGCTGTATTTATAGACATATTCTATGAGAAATCACGATACATGTCCCAGATGTAAAAGTAAGCATAAGCGTCAAAGCGGGTTTAGTTCGTAGTGCGTTCGCCTAGTAGTAGTCAGCAAAATGCTTTGTAAATTCCTATTTAAATTAGCAACGCATTTTTAGCTTCTCTGGTGACCGTGGGACTATTCGTACTTTACATCAGATAATTTGAATTCTTTTTTGTTACTATAAAAGAAAATTTTGAATTTTTTTTTTGCCAATTTGCCATTTTGAAATGAAGTTACTACCCTATATACAAATATAGTAAAGTTGTAACGAAGTGGTTTTATGTACAAACAAAAATGCACACACAGAAATATTTTATAATATTTGACTGCCGTTAACTTTATAATGAATATAGAGACCAACTTAACAATAAAGTAAAATGTCTATCTATCCCTGTGAGCTCTGATAGTGCTGTGACATATAAGCAGAGCAGTAACCACTTAAATAAAAGCGGGTAAAAGTGCAAGGGTTGGCTAGTCTTTAATAAAACTGCATTTGTAGCTCCATCTCATTTCCATTTATCATCGTTACATATTTATTTTCATATAAATTGATGAAACGATTTTTATATCATAAATTGACACCCACATATTTCATCCTTTATTTGTCGCCTGGTTCTATTGACAGAATATATTTTATTAAAATTTAAAACACTTTACATATCGTATATATGAGTATATTTGATGATTATGATAAAATAAAATATGTTGACAGTTAAAAGTGGAACATAAAATGGAATGATTTAAATACATTCAGGTTCAAATGGAACATACGAGTCTCTATTGTATTGTTTGTAAATAATTATTTTAAGTTTTGAATTGTAAATATGTATAATATTGTAAAATTTCTGTAATAAATAAAGTGAATAGTAATAGTCTCTATTTAATGAGAATCATCCATTTACTTATAACACATATCGCTATGGTAGCTAAGTGACACTCACACATATTTGGCAACAACTAACAGTCACTTGCTCACTTGTCACTTGTTGTCACAGATCGGTGATGATGATGATGATGATGATGATGATGATGATGATGATGATGATGATGATGATGATGATGATGATGATGATAATGATGATAATGATGAACAGTCACTTGGCGGGATACATGTTTGGGAATACTTAGGTAGGTATAAATCTGGATGTGACATATATATATATATATAGATTATATTACTTCTACACTTATATAACTTCAATTATATTAAATCATCATAATTATCAAATCATATGAAATTATAATATTTTGAATATTTTAATTAGATTAATAATAAATCAAGCTAATTGCGTTTCCGATTATTATTTGTAATTACGATATGCATGTAATTTAAAACATTAACATCAACTGATTTTGTAACATTAATATTAAATATGATTCAAAGCTTAAAATTACAGATACAATAAAAAAAAATTAATTTATTAGAATAATAATTAAAATATACATACAATAATTACATATTATATATGTTTTTATCACCTATTATTGTATAATTAATACTCGAGGGAAATTGTGCTGATAGCCGAAATACAGGCTATGCCTAATTCGGCTACAAACGCTAAACTCATTACTTTTACCGAAATTGTTGCTACAATGCCATTGTAAAATAGTTATAAGTTTTTGGAAATAAAAATATTATTATATTTAATTATTATATATCTGGCTCGCCCTCTACTGTGATATTGCTTTCTGCTCCAGGGTTGTGGATTCAATTCTCGCCATAAGTCTGGGTGTAATATGCACATATGATGTATTATATTTATATATTAATTCTATAAATTTACTATAAAAATATACGAATATGTATGTCAGTCGGCTGTTACCTAAAACAGTGGTATTAAGTTGGAACCTACCTTAGGAACAAATGATCATGTGTGTGTATTAAAAAAAATTAAATATTTAAAAATAAAGAATAGAATCAGAATGAAAATTTAAACAAATCGACCTTATGATATTTTTATTCAAATCTGTTCGATCAAATAGGATATATATACAATATCTTCATTCAATGTTGGATCGAGGTTGTTTTAATAAATATTTTATTGTCCTAAATTTCGGTCCAGAAAGGGAATACGTTATGTAACGTAATGGATTTAAATAGACCCTTTCGTAAATGAATATAAACGAAGCTGGATTTCCGTGTTGTGAGAATGACAATACTGTCACTATTCTCAGGATCAGAATCAATACTAATATTAAAATAAAAATAAATAATTTTGTCTTGTCATCGAAAAAAAAAAAAAAAAATAATTCTCTAACCATTAGCACAACATTATCAAGTTATAAATGTTATAAACGCCATGCTATGACGCACAGTAATACAACTTACACAGTAATACAACTAAGTTTTTGTGTGGAACAGTTTCCCGAAAGTTAAAGGCGTTGACTTAATGTACTCATATTATGTTTTTTACATGTTATTTAGTACTCTGAACTGAAATGAACTGAATCAGCCTTTAAACAACCCACTACTGGGCAAAGGCCTTTTGTAGAAGAACGGATGGAGTTGAATTCGCCACGCTGCTTCACTGCGGGTTGGCGGATAATTTCCTTACCATGAGAAACGGTCGCTCTCAGATGTCTATGTTAACAACCGGGACCGACGGCTTTATATGCTCTCCGAGGGCACGGTGGGGAGACCCAGAAGGGCACACAAAAAGACCAGAAACAAATATTTATACAAATACAAATATTTGCCCAGAGCGGGAATCGAAACAGCGACCACTGGCGTTAAGGCAACATAAATATACACAAAAATATCTAAGAAAATAGATATATGAAAATCGATGTTATCACTAAGAGATCATTCTCTTACAATCTACCTTTACGTAAAGGACACGAGATTTAAGAGCATGGAGGTAAATTATAAAAACTAGATCGATGTTTAATAAAATAATAACTTTGTTACACATATACTATAAATATGTATGTGATAAATCTTAATATATAAAAACGAAAGATCACTCATCACGATATCTCTGGAACTATAAGACCTAGAGACTTGAAATTTGGTAGGAATATTCCTTTAGCTGAGTAAAGATCAGCTAAGAACGGATTTTATGAAATTCTACCCCTAAGGGGGTGAAAAAGGGGGGCAAAGTTTGTTTTGGACAACGTGATTCCTTGGTCAAATCTACTTCAAATTTTGCATAAATATTCTTTAACAGAATTGATTGAAGACGTGTTTCGTATTATATTGAAATTCATGCCCTAACGGGGTTAAGAAGGGGTAGAAAGTTATTTTGATATAAATACTCCTTAGTGCTTTTGATTTAAATTACATTTTATTTTGACACATGTTTGACAACTCAATCCGTCTATTATAAAATATTTTCCAGTATCGACGCAGGTGTAGGTGATAAAAAATAAAAACTTATAATTTTTGAAATTTTTGTTAAATACCTGTGCGAAGCCGGGGCGGGTCGCTAGTTATGTATATAATTAATCATACATATAAATAAATAACAACAGCAAAATTAATATTTATTTTCAAGGTGAAGCTTATAAAATTAAATAATGTTTCTATTGCCTTTTGAAAATGTGTTAAAAATTGCGCTCGTCTAGTACTTTTAAATTGATACAGAAAAAAATTTGGAGTTCTGTTACACAGTTAAACGGAAATTTAGATCATTATTTACACAGTTTTGAGCTTGTCAAGTAGTCTGAAACTTGTGAAGTAAAAATTGCTGGCTACGATAGCCACTAAATATATAACATATTCGGTTTAATTAAAAGTCTACAAAAAGCGGGGTATGTAACAATTAATTCATTATTCGGACACCCACCACCTCAGTCCACGGAGACCATGGACGCTGTAAAGAGTCCGAAACGTCGAAAAATAATTAAAAAAAATCGATAAACTGTAAAGTTTTTAAATAAACGCGATAAAATCCGTTGTAGACTTTTAATTAAATGAGTAAAATTCGCGTAAATATAAGAGAACAGTACATATTCGGTTGTCGGATTTTATTAAAATTTACTACTGTAAAAAGAACAAAGTGCAACTCCCCTTACCCTGTAAGTAAACGAATAAGTTTTTCATTTCATCAAATTTTTCTGTTTGCGAAGTCTCACTGGTCAACAGTAAACATTAGTTACATATATGTACCTACTCACGATAGTAGATCGGTAGTAGATCGATATCGTAAGCAATAGCGGGAGTGGATCCAACATACCATACTCTAATTAATCGATAAAGATGAATGCATCTCTATAATTAGGAAAATAATATATTTTATTAACGTAATATCTATATGCAGACATTATTATTATTAAGGCCTAAATTAATTAAGAGATTAAGAGATGCTTATGGAAAATCAGTGCATTACACATCGAAATAAAGGCTAAATTGGAACATGTTACCAAACTGAGCAGCTGGTAATAATAGGTATGGAAAAGTGGTGTTTTTCTTATCAAATTTACGGTCTTACAAAGTCTAAATTCAAAATTAAGTTATAGTTTTATTTTATTTTATTTGTCTCCATTAACATGAATCGCTAAGCCATTTGTGCCTACTTTTCAAAATGTGATTTACTTGTCGGCTAACTTCAATCTTTCCCGTATTATAAAAAGTTTCCTTAAGAATTTTTTTTCTTATATACTTAAAGTAAATGGACTGGCATTGGTTGAATAAAAAATAAAGAAAAATTCTTTTTCTTTGTTAAAAATGCTTTGTATTTCTATTGACTTATTATGTTGAAGAAAAGGTAAGAATCTTATTTTGGCATGTTTTTCTTTTATATGACCACGCATAATCTATTGATGGAGTCTTACGATTTTTAGAATTAAATTGTTAAGGGATAGGTTTAGCTTTTAATTTATTAAGCTGACAGAATAAAATAGTTAAATATATAAATGTGAAACACATAACAAATATCGTAGTTGACGGCTCTTTATAACAGGAAAATTGATAAAAATGCCGCTATCGCAAAAACAACCTGTATCTCTCATATGGATATGATAATCCAATAATGAAATTAGCTGTGACCAATCATCAGATTATTTATTCCTGAAAAAATATTGAGACCTAGTTTCACCACTTGCTATTAAGTTCCGTATAACAGACTAATTCCGTATAACAGACAGGTAATTGTGTGCGTTATCTGTCAAAATAAGTGCCAGTTAGGTTATACGGAACTTAATAGCAAGTGATAAAACTGGCCCTAAAAGTTTCAAACCTTAGATTAAAACTGAATATTCGATATTGCTACACTAGTGTTAAACGTTTAATTGAACTAAATCGGCCTGTAAACATTCCAATACTGGGCAAACGCTTCTTCTCCATAAAGGAAAAGGGAAATCTATTGCAGGTTGGAGGAAAATATCTCTACCATGAGTAACGATCGTTATCAGGTGTCTGTGATAATAATCGTGACCGAAGGCTTTACGTGATCTACCGTCTACAGACCTTACAATATACAAACCAGAAACAAATATTTATATAAATTGAAATAACTTCCCTGGGTGGGAATCAAACCCGCGATCTCTGGCGTTAGAGACGGTTATTCCCATCAAAATTACAGAAAGGTTAACGAACAAATAAATATCCGTTCGTTAACCTTAAGTATTACAGAAACAAATTACCGGAAAAGTGCAAAGATGGCAACACTGTCTTCTGAATGATTAATGATTAATTAATACTAATTTCTGACTGGTCAGCCATCTTTGTGATCTATTTGGCAGGATTATTACTCTATAAATATGATAAGTTGTAAGTGATTTCTCCAAGTTATCGTTAACGTATCGTTATCGGTAATGTAAGAATAAATTGGTTATGAATTATTTGTAAGTGGTTTGTAAGACTGCAAAAAGTAGTGGTGTTATAGTAATTTATATTGTCTATACTTACCTATAATAAATCTGTTAAAACCTCCGTTTTATTAATACATTATATGTCATCAAGAATAAATTTTACTAGCGCGATTTAATTTCAATCAGCAAACATAACTCACAGTAACATTTAGTTTTTGTTTCATTGTAATTAAATTTAAAAATAAATATTTAAGAAAATAGAAATAGGTACTACACCGCCAACGCCATCTGGTCTAACGAATCTTAAAAACTCACAAAACTTATTTTTGAGTTATTATTTTGTTAAACTTAAAAGTTTACTAAATATGTCGGATAGGAATAGAAATCGTTTTAATATTTTAGATAAACATAAGTTTCAATTAATATACTAGTACCTGGATGACCGAGCTTTGCTCGGTTAAATTATATTTAGATACATTACATATTGATGAAACATAAATAATATTTTCGATCTTACCGACATAATAATAAAATAATAGGAATTGGTTATTTAAATAAAAAAATAAAAAGAGCTCTTAATAATAGTTTTTCTCACAAAAGAAGAAACTTGAAAAAAAAAAGGAAAAAAAATTGGTCTGTAGACACCTGGATTCGAACCCGGGTTTGTTAATTTCAAATCGCCCGATTCCTATCCGAGCTATTATAAGCTTGTCAATGACGGCGAAATTTACCTTCGTATTTTAATGATATTTTTTAATTGCGTAAAAAAGGGATAAAACGACATTTTCTAAAAATAAATCCTAGCTAGATTGATTTATCACCCCCGAAACCCCCTGCATACTAAATTTCATGAAAATCGTTCGAGCCGTTTCCGAGATTCAGAATATATATACAAGAATTGCTCGTTTAAAGACATAAGATTATGTTAAATTATGTTAAATGTCACTAAATATTTTAATATTAACGATATTCTACTTTCTACGATAGATGGCGCAGTATACGTAATATAATTTTTTGAATCGCGCTGTCCAAAACTTCGGCCAAAAGAATGACCCTCGCCCGTATTTAAAAAATGTTTTTCTTTTTTGTAGTTAATACCTTAGGGTACTACGGTCTTGATTGTTTGTTTGTTGTTAAAATATTTGATTTGGTCGTTATTTGTTTGTTGATCGTACAAAGTTGGATGGTTATAGCTATTTAGGTTGTAATATATATATATAAAGAAAGTCGTGTTAGTTACACCGTTTATATAAAACTTGAGAACGAGTGGACCGATTTTTATGATTTTTGTGTCGTCGGGAATAATACTTATTAAAATATGATATTGATCAATGAAAAAATAATTAATAAAAAAATCAGTTCAAATGTTTCATCCGTACTATCTATTCATATAATAAATCTGTTAACGAGTCCCTTTTATAATCTTAATCTTAATAATTATATAAAAGCGAAAGGTCACTCATCACGATATCTGTGGAACTATAAGACCTAGAGACTTGAAATTTGGTAGGAATATTCCTTTTGCCGAGTAGAGGTCAGCTAAGAACGGATTTTACGAAATTCTACCCCTAAGGGTGCAAAAAAAGGGGGGCAAAGTTTGTATGGGACAACGTAGTTCCTCGGTCTAATCTACTTCAAATTTGCATAAAATATTCTTTAACAGAATTGATTGAAGACGTATTTCGTATTTTATCAAAATTCATCCCCTAACAGGGTTAAAAGGGGATTGCTTTTGCTTCGAAGCTGATTTGACAACTCAATCTGTCTATTACAAAATATTTTCCAGTATCGACGCAGGTGTAGGTGAAAAATATAAATATATATATTTTTTAAATTTTAGTTAAAATTCCGTGCGACGCCGGGGCGGGCCGCTAGTAATAAAATAATTTGCTTACTTAGCAAAGAATAAGTGTTTAATCTGATTCTGTTCTTTACACTATAGATACAGATAAACGATTGCGAAATTCCGATACTGGCAGAATTTTTTGTTACAGCAACGGTATTTAACGATCAACCCCCAGTTGCGAACGACAAGATTAAGCGCCGAAATTATGATTGATGATGCAATACTGGATTATAATATAACTGTGTAAATATTAATTATCCTTTGATAATATTTTCATTTTTATTATTATCAAGTATTGGTATTGTTTGTATGATTAGTATATTTTTATTCATTTAAGAGAAAATGAAAAGCCGTCATGCGAAAATCGGACGACAGCTTTGTGCTCTACAGTTATTTGTGGTGTGAGTGGTGTTTTGTGATATTCTGGGCTACCAACACAGGATCTCATTATACTCGGGGGCGCTGAGTGTGAAGCACTTATTATTTTATTTTATTTATTTACACTTTTTTGTACACCATAAATATACAAACAAGAGAGGTTTATGACAATTACAAAATGTGAAGTATAAGAGGTGGTCTTATGAGTTGGAGTAATTTATATAAGAGAGAACGGGTAGGTGGTGCAGTTATATTTTATTATAATAAACTTACATACAAATGCCTACACTTTAATAGATATACACTATACATATATACGATAATAGCATAATACACTAATCAATATACCAAAAGTATTTCATAGAATTTATGGTCAATAAATACCGAAAAAAAAATAATTGAATCATCCATAGGGATAATAATAGTATTAAGGTAAATACCTTTTAACGGAGTTTTTAAGCACTGGGAGTGATTTTTCTTCTTTCATATATTTAAGGGTAAATCATTCCATAGCTTTATTGTCAGATTAGTGAAAGACTGACTAAAAAGTCTAATATTATGAACAGGCAATTTTATCATTAGCCGCCTCAAAGATCTTAAAGATCTTTTATTTAGTACTTAGTACAACTTATTCTTATACTTGGTAAAAGTTTTTATTGCTCGATGTTTTTCTTTAGTTTTCGTTTTAACAGACATAGAGAAAGATTAAAATGTTGAACAACACATATTTTCCTAAATTGGTATAATGGGCTTAATTTATTAATATTTGAAATTGTCATTGCGTTTTCTTTTTTTGACTGAAAATGTACAAAAGCTTGTAGCGACATCTATCTTGCTATATAAGAATTAGAAGAAACTAACGTATCCTAAATCGCGCTATCAAAGTTTTCAAAGCGATTGAATATATATACAAGAACCCGACAACAAATTAAGTGGCGCGTAGCCCCCCAGACGCAACACCGTCTGGTCGAAGGATCCTTCCTTTTCAATGGCATCCTCTCTCTACGCCAAAAGCTGTAGTCCATAAAATATTAGGTGGACAAACAGAATGATATAGACTGAATAATAAAGATACACATCGGAATCCTATAAACATTGCGGAGATTATCTTAAATTCGAAGGCTTAGATATTCGTCCATTCCTAAAAAGAAAAAGATAGATAAAAGGTTGAAATTTTGGTCTATTAATAAAATTGTTTCCATTTGTGTTTTGGCTTTTATAAAGTTATTTGTCAATTAGTAATCAGTTATACAGCAGTTTGAACACCAACTTCAAAATACTAATTATTTGTAAAGTGACTTTTAGGCTGCGTTTATATATTTTCAGGATTAATATTAATTTTTAGCCATCCTTCTTCTTTATGGAGAAGAAGCCTTTACCCAACAGTGGGTCCTTTACAAGCTGATTAGTTCAGTTCAGTTTGAGGAATCTGATTTGTAGACAGTATTGTTATTAAAAATTTTATTATGTCTATTATAATACATCTTTATGACTATGTGTGAGACTACTTTCAAAATTTTTATTTATTAACGAAAAGGTACGAGTTGAAATTGCGAATGAACTATTCTGTTTTTGAAATATTTAATATTTTTCTTTATAATTATTGATGACTGTAGATTAAATTTTATCGGTAGAAATTGAAATTTCATAAAATATTAACCTAGGATATCAAAATGGAATTAGAAAAGTTAATCATAACCGAATGGTTTACTGAATGAAGGAAAAAATAAGAAAATAATAAAATGTATAAAGTAAGTCTAATTGATGTTTTCATCAGAATTCTTTAAAGGTGAACGAACGGGTAACTTAGTCGAAAAAAAAAAGTAAAGGATCAGCTCAGCGGAGTTTTAATACAAATCCTTAATTACGACGACACTTGAAAACTCAATTTTGTGGAATGTAATTATGCGATATAACTTCGAAGTTTGAAAGAATTTTTTAAGACATTATAATTATAAACATTATACGTTCTGTTTTTACCCGACTGCAACAGAAGGAGGGTTATGTTTTTCGAGTGTATGTATGTATGTATATATGTCCATTTCTTTGGCACGCCCTACAGCCCAAACGGCTGGACGGTTTTTGACATATGAGGTGTCGTTGGATTTGTCTAAATTGTAGTAGTGACATAGACTATATAAATTTTCAAAATGGCGCCCGCAAATGGCGGAATGAGGGGGGAGTTGTTTTTTTTTTTTTACTGTAGTAATATGGGTATCAAATGAAAGCTAGTAAATTGTTTTATTCTTTTTAGTTTATAATAAGAGTACTTTACGCAGTCGGGTTTTTTGATTTTTTTAATTAAGCATACTTGTTTATCATTTTGCTTTATTTGTTGAAATAGATACAGTTTATTGACAATAACCGTTTAAAAAAAAAAGTTGTCCTATGTCCATCCGTAGCAACGAAAAGGTCTCTTTACCTACATAGGAGAAGAGTTATTATCTAATCCGCCACTCTATTCTGTTGCTGGTTGGCGAATAATTTGTTTTAGAAGGGTAACTATCAATGTAATTTGTTTATGATAATAATCGGGATTAACGACTTTACGTGTTCTCCGAAGCATGGTGAGGAGCATTACTTGCAATCCTTAACAAACCTAACGGTAATGTACGGATGCTCTCTAAGACTCAAATAATGATTTTTTGAATATAATTTAAATTTAGATTTGAAAATTTTGAAGCTATATTTCGTTTGGCGCGTTTGGAAAAAATATGAGAGTAAATTTTTTACAATGTGTGCGCAGACAGACTAAAAGCGACATGATAAAGTTAGTTGATAACTGTCACTCAATTTCCGTGAAAACTCATAACATTTATATCAGTGGAGATTAAAAATATATATTTATTCATTAATATACACGTGTGTATGTGTTTTTAAATTATATGTGGTGGTGAATAATAGGCCATTGTAAAAATTTATGATAAAAATGACTTTTACCTTTTAACAATCTTTTTAAATGCGTTTATAGATTTGAGGTTAATTGTCGGTATGTATTCTTTTTATTTTTTTACATTATGAATTATTATACTTGCATTATTATTTGATAAATAATTTATTCTACTTACTACTAGGTATCTTAGTTAATTTATTATTCCTTTTACAGAGTTGTGACATACGGGATGAAATATTTAGCTATTTTTGTTCTGCTACGCCAAATAAGTTCTTACGTGCGTACATAAGTACACACACACACACACACACACACACTTTTTTAACTTATCTGTGTCCTACTGTCCTACTTTCAATATATAGGGAAATGATATATTTGCATATATATAAATTTTTATAACATTTCACTAGAATTTATAAGAGTGAAGCAGGAAACACAAGTATAAATAAATTTGAAATCCATTGATTAATAAAACTTAACGAGAGTAAAACCGCGATGGACGTCTGATTGTTATATAAAATACTAGCGGCCCGCCCCAGCTTCGCACGGGTATTTCACTAAAATTTCAAAAAATATAAATTTATATTTTTTATCACCTACACCAGAGTCAATACTGGAAAATATTTTATAACAGACGGACTGGTTGTCAAACATGTGTCAAAATAAATTTTAATTTAAATCAAAATCACTATGGAGTATTTATATCAAAATAATTTTCTCCCCCCTTTTAACATCGTTAGAGGATGAATTTCGATAAAATACGAAATACGTCTTCAACCGATTCTGTTAAAGAATATTTATGCGAAATTTGAAGTAGATTGGACCAAGGAATCATGTTGTCCCATACAAACTTTGCCCCCCTTTTTCACCCCCTTAGAGGTAGAATTTCGTAAAATCCGTTCTTAGCTGACCTCTACTCGGTAAAAGGAATATTCCTACCAAATTTCAAGTCTCTGCGCCTTATAGTTTCAGAGATATCGTGATGAGTCAATGTATACGTGGAAATCTCTTATATATATATATATATATATATATATATATATATATATATATATATATATATATATATATAGATTTCACAAATTTGTTTTTATCCGTTGTAGCAATTATATCGAAAAATAAGAGTAACTCAGATTTAGTTATCCAAATTTATCAAAATATTATTTGTTTTTTACAAATTAAATGTCAACCGTATACAGATGTTAATTGTAATTAACATCTAATATATTTTGATTTAAACCTTTTCATCGATCGAAATATTTAAGAAGCAATATATCGTACAGCGTTAAACTACATATTATAAGCTATAATTATTTGAATATGTCATATTCAAAACTCAAAGGAGGAAAAATATTTGCACACACGCTCGATTACATTGTCAACGTTATGCTAAAGTAACCTTGCTACCCGAACGCCTATGACGTCACAAGTCGTCTTCTATAGAGAGATGCTCAAGGAACTGAAAACTACCTGTCTTGTAGAAATGGAATGGAATGTTAAGGAAATTAATTTTGAATACTTGTGAAATATTTTGGACGTTCTACGTAAGTATTTTAAGTATTTTACTAGACTTTTTTCTTTCCATAATCTTTATTTACATTAATTTTCTTTGAATATTATAAAAAATTATAATAAAAATAAAAATAAAATTGCCATTGTACCTAACATTAGTTCGGAATCGGTACCGATCTAAAGTTCAAATTCGCCAATTTTCTCCTTATGTTAAATTTGTAAACTGAGTTCATGTGTTATTGACCCCAAATTATTTCCATTATCATAAAAATATATTTTTCAAAGGCTAAATAAAGAACTTGTTTTTGCTTATTACTGATGAAAATAGCTTCTTTTATGTTAAAAGAAGTAAAAATAAAATGTAGGCTATTATGTTGTTATATTACATAACATGAGAAAAATAAAGGCTTAAAATAAAGTTAACTTTTTTTGATAAGAAATTTTAATGAAACATCTTGAAATAATATAAAAACAAAATCGATCGCCGGCGTCTGACTGTATAAGAAACTTCTCGACTGATTAGTTTTTTATTTGAATTAGTTTTTACTCTCATTATTATAAAGTGTTTCTTCAGCAAGAACTACAATGATATAAATATTTACAGCCAGCCAGCTAAAGATCGGCCACAAGCATTTGCCTAATAGATCTTTAGTGTAGATATACAGTTCTATTTATCTTATTCTGAACCCGTGACAATTTTTAGCCGAATCTGTCGAAAAGTGGTTTCATGCTGGAACTACCTTAAGTGATCTTTTTGGGAGATTAATCTTGTCATACTTTTTTCTTCGTATGATAAAAGTCATAGCGAAAACGTGTTAGAGAAAAAGTTGATCGACATAGGCTACAATCTCGACCACACCGATTTTCTTCGTATCTTCTCCGTTCTACGTCATATTTGCCAAATCATCCGTGCTATTTTGGCACCATTGAAAGCCATTAATTCAAAATAATGTCATATGATAGCAGTAAAGTAAAAATCCTACTTCTTTTTTTTTATCAGTTACGAACGTCGTTGACATAAAACGTGTCTTCAAATTAACTAATTTTACATATCTACGTATGCTACGATACTACTATACAGAGTTAAGAAAAACCTGGTAATTGAGACCTTAAGATAAGATAGTCCTTACATAAATAAACGTTTAAGTAAATTGTATACAGTTTCTAAAAATTTCTGAAACAAATTGTAAAATTATAAACTCTTGCTGAAGTAAATTTCATAAGGGGATTCTGGTTTTCAACGAAACGTGCTCGGAATCTAAAGTCCGATCTGTTTGTCGATGTATATAGGGGTACATAACTTTGCGTAATTAAAGCGGTAGGTGCGGAACTTTTCAGCTTCATATTATTCTACATTGTTCCTTTGTAATGACTGTATGGTTAATCTGTACCATATATTATAAAACAGAAGCGTTTGTTTGAATTCAGAAGTGACAAATTGAAATACTTTTGTTGAAGTGAAACTTCTTTAAAATCGTTGTGATTTGAAACAGGATGCGACGGAAAAAGCGACAGGTAAGAGACACAAATACAAAAATATGTAGGAGAGAATGAGACAGTATGATGTCGCGTATCCTAGCAACGCGTATCTTAGCAACACGTAAACAACGCGTAAATAAGTAAAAGAATGTTTAACTATTAATATAAAAATAAGTAATAGAATGTTTAACTATTAATATTAATAAATTTTAAATTGTGTTTGCACAGGTTAGTTAAAAGGAAGGTTAGGATTATTTTTTGCCAATATAAATAAACATTTATTGATATAAGTAGGGTTAGTACTTATCATAGAAAATTTGCTTAACTAGGTAGGTTAGGAAGTTTAAAGAGGAGGACAAGAAATAATTATCAATTTTAATTCTATGTACTGAATATATTGTTTTACTTATCGCATTGTAATTCGATTTAATTTTAATAACCAAATGGTACAAATAACGGGTGTACTTCCGAAAAGCAGATACCGAATTTTCTCATGAAATTTGGCACGGACATTCCATTTGACTATCTAAGAGTCCCCTTAAAAGGGTTTTTGGCGACTCGCAATATTTTTCGAAATATTGAATTTTTTGAGTATGCTGCTTAGTACGCTTATAATATATCTATATATTTATCGCCACGTTACACACACACACTACAGGTGTTATTTATACACATATATATAATCAATCCACTTTTTTATTTTCCCGGATACACACTTTATATTTTGTAATAATTCATTGAACGTATTTTTGTTCAATTTTTTAACGCGACGACGCCATAAAAACTCGCATAGATGATTGGCCATTGTTTCACTACGTATTCCGCCACTTCTTTTTTTTTTTTTGAAGGTTGAGAAATTCATTCCGCAGTTAGGGTTTTTTTTAAGGTTAGGTTAGATTAAGATTTTTTTTAAATCGTTAGGTTAGGTTAGGTTGTTAAGTCTTTTTTTTTTAATAGTTAGGGTTTTTTTTAAAGTTAAGTTAGCTTAAGATTTTTTTTAAATCGTCAGGTTAGGTTAGGTTGTTAGGTCTTTTTTTTAAATAGTTAGGGTTTTTTTTTAAGGTTAGGTTAGATTAAGATTTTTTTAAAATCGTTAGTTTAGGTTAGGTTGTTAGGTCTTTTTTTAAATCGCTGTGAAATGCATTTACGCACTCTAGGATAGGTCAGGTTAGGTTTTTTTTTTCCTTCTTCTTTTAATCGACTCGTTTTCTTATATAGAGTGTGCTAAGCAGCGTACTTAAAAAATTCAATATTTCGAAAAATATTGCGTGCCGCCAAAAATCCCTTTAAGGGGACTCATAAATAGTCAAATAGAATGTCCGTGCCAAATTTCATGACAAAATTCGGTATCCGCTTTTCGGAAGTTTATCCCAAATAACTTGTTTTATGTTGGTATATATCAGACAGTAGTATATAACATATTAAATGTATTATAATATTTTAGGCACAATCGCAATATCCTATCTCCATTTGTTAATTTCTGTGTCCCAAGATTGACTGTTAGATAATGATTGTGGAATGATTTTATTCCGGCTTTTGTTCCAACAAAAGCCAATGCTATCAGAGTTCGTATACCTTAATCTAGATCTGAATTCCATGATTATAATGGACTAGATATTTCTTCGGTTTTACTAGTATTGAGTTTCAGCTGTTGATATGTATGGTTACTGGTTCTCCTCTATCAGTTTTTACCTATGATTTTGTACGTCTATATTCATAGAAAAGACAACGATTGATATGAACACGACGATTTCGTTACGATTTCACTTTAATTGTTTATAGTATAATAACTCCTAATGTAGGCCGTGTTTCAGGATAAAACTTATATCAGTGTTTAATTAAAACCCAAAAATAACAACTGTGAAAATCACGTCTAATTTTGTATAACAGTCTTTCGTGTAACGTGGTGCTGGAACAAATAGATAAACAGAACAACAAAAATTTTATTACAATAATACAAGTATAACCATTTTATTGCCAAAAATTAAAAAAAAAGTATTTATTATTAAAACATTATAAATACTAAGAAAAACAAATGATGTATCTGATACATTGGAAGCTGGCTCAGATATTTGCTTACTCGGGACCGAGGTCGTAGAAAAAGCTGGTCCTTTCCCAACGATATTGTGTGGGAGGTGCAGCGGTCTGTCTCAGCCACCAGTTATAGTAAGTTTTTTTGGTCGTGAATTTAATACAAAATATATAAAAAAAATAATTAAAGATGGAATTAAACTAAAGCAACTACAACTGCGTATGTATTTTTACGAGTATGTTTGTGTGCGTAAGTGAGCGCGCTCGAATTTGTCTGTGATTGCGTGCGTGTGTGTGTGTGTGTGTATGTGTATATGTATGTGAGTGTGTGTGTTTGTGTGTGTGTGTGTGTTTGTGTGTGTGTATGTTTGTATGTGTATGTGTGTATGTAATACTTTTGCGGTTTTGTATTATTATGTACCTGTAATTAGTTTTTCTGAAATATCTCTCACATCTAAACATCAGGCGCTTACAATCTGCAATTATAATAGCACTGTGGCAAGTTCAATTCTGTAAATTATTTTTTCATGTCTTTCAACATTTTTTTCTCTCTCTGTTTGTCTTTACTTTGGCAGCACGCTAAAACTACAGATGAATTTAAACGAAACTAGGCGAAATTCGAGTTCATAATATGAGCTAGGACACTGAATGGTCTTTATCTCGAAATTTAATACAGTCTTGTCAGGAGAGAAGATGTAAGTCAAAATGTGTGAATAGCTGTAATTCATTATCGCGCAGATTGATTTAATTTATAATTTTTTTATTAGAAGGGAGACATTTAAAATGTTGTCCCTTAGATGCTTGTATTCCGTATATGTTTATATATTTATATAAATTGTATTTGGTTTGTTAGTGAAATTGCATACATCATAACTATATATTTATGATTGAGACACATGATCTCAGGCAGAAGCTGACGCACCATTATGGCGACAAAGCCAAAAATCAAGGTGCGCACTATGGCCTCCATATTGGTAAATGGTTTTCGTGAGGGCACAAAAATAAGCCGTTTAACGGTGGATGAGGCTCTCATGAATCACTTTGGTGCCATAGTGATGGCCGCCTGACTGTCGGAAGCAAAAGAGGTCGTCCTTGTTGGAGACATTAATCAGCTACCGTACATGATGTCGTGCACGCATCGAAATCCCAAGGATGTCGCTCTTACCGTCAGCTAGGTTTACGACAGGGTCTACAGCTCGAACCCCATCGTCCATTCCTCTGCGTGCGGAGAAGCTCACTGGCGCTAGAATACCCAAAAAACAGAACCGGACCCTGTACCTGGTCTTCACACAAGAGGAGAAAAAGGAGTTAATAGGCCGGGGATATGGTACCGGAGAATGGTCGAGCGTCATGACCATTCACGAGGCGCACGGTCAGACGAGCGAGGAGGTCATTGTCATCCAAACGAGGGCTAAGAGGCTGCGAATACAGAACAGCGTCTCGCATGCGGTGGTCGCGGTGAGTAGGCACACCAAGACCTGTGTCTACTACGCCGACGACAGGGATGACGCAATCCGCCGATTCGTGGGGAGGGCGGCGGAGGCCACTACAGAAGAAATCCTCGAGCACACTCTCAAGATGGCAATTTATCATAGAGATACAGCCGTCATTGAGGATGTGCTCGCACAGCTGGGGGCTGGTGCTGATTAAGACAAACCGATAAAACATATTGGTGGGTGTGAAATTATAGAGTACCAAAATAGGACAATTATAAATAATGTAATAGTTATATTATATAATAGGAATACTACTCTATAGCACTTACAAAACTAAGGAAATACAACTAGATATAGTAAATGCATGTAGATATAGTATTGTATTTAAAAAAAAAGTTGTTGTATATATATATATTAGGATAAAAGCGGTCAGTTTCGACTCTCGTCTCAGGGCCTAGAGATAATAAGTCTAGTTTTAAGTACTTACTTACTTTTCCTGGGTAAAACGCCTGTATGTAACAATCAAATATATGAAAAGAAAAGGGTATAGGCGCATGTAAGCCTGTAGATGAAATACTAACATTTAAAAAAAAAACTATATTTTTATATTAGATCCAAACCACTTGAAACCCGTGGAACTATTACGTAACTTGCGCGATCGCGAAAAATCGCTGTCGTGTCGAATTTCAATTGAGGCTCAGCTAAGCTAGTATTTAAATTCGACAACACAGCGATTTCTCACGATGGCACAAGTTACGTAAAAGCCACTCGAAATGTACAGACACTTGCGATTCACAAGTGTACGGTTCATCTTAAGCTGGTGTTTATACTTAATCTTATAGACTTGATGAAAGTAATACGAGTATAACTGTGGGTACAGCTAGGGTTTTATCTTAGGCAATGTGCCTTTCAAACGATATTTATTTTTTAAATACCTATCGGGGTGCCGTGTTTGCTCCACAAATACAAAAACTCACAAAATTAATTTCCTCTAGTAAATTTGTAATACTGGAAAACCATTTCCTTTTTTGACATGCATAAAATCATTAACATAGGATTTTGTTGAGATACTCGTAATAACAATAACTATTTAATTTTGATGTTAAAAATGAAAAAGCTTGAGCACTTTAGCTGTAACATTTTAAGGTTAATTTGATTTTTTATTTTATTTAGATGTAAGTACTTTATCCTGTAACGAGGGACACGACAAAGGGCAGCGTCTTAATTAAATTGTAGGCTTTTTTACGCAAAAATACTTCAAGAAATATTTACTACTTTCTACTAAGTTAAACTGAAACTCGTGCGGCTTAAGCTGGGGGCCTAAAGTAAAGTTTACTCTAAAAATAATAGGATGTTATAAGTTTTTGTTTTAGATCATTAACCCCTGTTTTTGGTTAACTCGTGGTGAAAAATAAATTTGATTAATTATTAGAAAAAAAAATATTTCAGCATATTTATAGAGAACACACAGAAACAGACGAACATAATAAAATGTTAATTAATATTAAAGTGGAGATTTATACTATTTAAATAGTTGTATGGTATATCTTTATAATAAAGCACACTTAAGTACATTACACACTTGCGTAGTTAAAATGTGAAATCATATTTCATGGATGTGGTATCGTTGCAATGTTATGCTATTAAATATCATCATTATTACGCTGTAAAATTGTTAAACCGATCAATAACTACGTTTCATCGACTGAAAAATGGCCATCGTTAAACGAAATGAGGTCATATTTTTATTTTATTTTATATGTTTAACATTACATAGTATAACTTAAAAATAAATAATAGTTAAAAAAAAACTAAAAAACACGCTTTTATAATAATTAAACCAAAATAAAAAGTAGAAAATATTTTTTTTAAAAATTCAAATTAAGGATAGAGTGATAAATAAAAGAAATTATTTTAATGTTAAAAAGCGTGGGGTGCCTGATATTAACATTCCATTGATAGGGTCGTAAGAGGCAAGTGTGCGTTATAGGTAAGCTTAAGCAAATCAATGTACTTATTTCAGTCCAAAGTGAATGGGATTGCGCACACTTACCCACGGCGCACACTTGTCCCACATGACCCTATCAATGGAATGTTAATACCAGGCACCCTACGCTTTTTAACATTAAAATAATTTCTTTTATTTATCACTCTATCCTTAATTTGAATTAAAAAAAAATATTTTCTACTTTTTAGTTTGGTTTAATTATAAAAGCGTGTTTTTTAGTTTTTTTTAACTATTATTTATTTTTTTTATTTTTTAGTTAAAGTTTCTATAAAAGTATTTGTTTTTTTAGTTTTTTTAAACTATTATGTTTTTGTTTTCGTAGTTGTAACTTATCCGTGAAACAGCGTTCGAAGTCGGTAACTTATGCGAGAAATAGGTGATCGGGTAATGAAAAACAAACCGCAAATCCTTCAAGATTAGCGGTTTGTGTTCCATAATCAGGCCCAGGTTATCATTAAAAAACAAACTACTCGTTTCATTGCGAAGTTCCTATGGCCACCTTCCAGCTCCATAATCAAACCCTGGTTACCATTCACCATCTTCAGATCTTGGTATGGCTAACAGGATTTACTATTTAAATTATTGCAATGTTATCGGTCCTGAATTCGGTAGCATATGCGAGAAATAGGTGATCGAGTAATGAAAAACAAATCGCTAATCCTGAAGATCCTGGTAAGGATAACAGGACTTACTGTTTAAATTATTGCATTGTCATCGGTCCTCGATAAGACTACCAAGTTTCAATGAAATCTGAACTTAGGAAGTGGGTCAAAATGAAGTCCAAAGGAGTCGTTTACAAACATACAAACATACAGGCGAAGCTAATAAAAAGCGTGTAAAAAGAAAATTATAAAATAAAATGTAGCGAATTCTGTCAAATAATAATAAAAACTGCGACTAATACGATTATCCAACGTCGTTATAGTAATTATTAAGAAAGGAAGGTTGATTAATTTGGATTACACGTCTTTTCTTGTTACAAAAGTTCATTAAACTATAAAAAGAGCTTTTGCCTCAATCGACATTCCTTAATGAAAATTATTTAATGAAAGAGACATTTAAACGTGATTCTTTTAGTATGGAAGAGCTTAGTTGTAGAAAATAAATTCTTTAGGATTGACGGGTCAACAGTATATTGTCATAGAATATCGGTGGTAAGTAACTAATGCGTAAGATTGTTCGCATGAATGGGAGTTGAAATTCTACTTACCATTTTCCTACTCATCTTCGTCTCTTTAGTGAGCAAGCATTTATAGCGCGTGCGGTGCTGTAATTATTCTCGGACGGCGATGAATTCTTAACGTCAAGTGTCCCTTCCTCCTCTTTGCCAAATATTGCAAAAAAATACTGGTTTTTACAACCAAATTAGGTATACTTCATTTACTATCAGACTAGTCTTTCAGACAATGTTTGTGACAATGACAATGTAAGTGCATTAAAAATTTGCATTAAAGACAGATCTATTCGACTTTCCCCATAAATTTGTAAGCTATGCCAAGCGTAAGCTTATTATAACTGTCCAGTGCTTCGATTTATTCTAAAAAATATTATTTTAACCTCGCTAAATTTTCAAATAGAGGTTAACATAAAATTTCCACACCCACGGCTTCAGATCACAAGAGGTAAGTCTTAGTTTTTTAAATAAAATTTATTTTCGTATTAATTATTATTTATCAACAACATATTCAATATCTGTTCTTAAAAACAAAATTAGCTCTGATGATCTGAAGCTTAAAGTATATAATTGTGTGTCTACAATGTGACTTACAATCACGACCCAATTTGCGCATTTGGTCCGAGTGCTGTGAGGTGTGATTTGACGTGACACCTTAAATTTTTAATTTTATTATTGGATAAACATTCCTGTAAACGTACGCTACCGCTGAATTTTTATCAGTCATTGTAATATTTTAAGAACTCGTAAAAATAATATTTTTCAATATCACCAGAAACAGGTCATACGTATTATGAATTACCTATATAAATATCTACGAGATTCTGATTCTAGTTGGGTTATCATAACGGATTACTAACAGTATGCATAAGTAGTAATTATCTAACAGCTGTTTTTTTTTTTTTAAATACTCTTCTTATAGACCCCTTTATTTCGATTCAGATAATTTAATTAATTAATATTTCGATTTGCTCCTATAAAAAAAAATCAGTCAATTTTTTTTTTCAATTTAATTGAATTTATTTCAGCATTTTTTAAACATATATACTTAAAATATTTAATGTTACTAAATTTACTTCACAATCTCATTCGCAATGTTCTGGTTCTGTGTGACATGTGTTTCACGGCTTATATTAGGTACTTTTGGATATTGTAGCTTTGTTGTTTGGGAATCGATTTAGTAGGTACATTCAAACTGAAATAATAAAATAACAAACTTTCTACACTATTTTCTTATGAACAGATGACTTTGAAATGCAAAAGCCCTTCTGTCGTCGGTGGAGGCTATGAGACGTGATGTCAATTATTCTAGATTTTTTTTTGCACTGCTGACATCTGACAATTATGAAGTATACTCATTTCAGGTTTTTTCCCAGCGTCTCCAGCTCTTGAAGTTATCTTCCTAACATGAGACGGAGCTAATGTGTCGACGCAAGTTGTGTCCTACAAAAGCGCCCACCTCCTTTCCCAGTTAATCAGTGTTAATCCATCAAGTCTTTTGCCAATATCGCCAATAATTATTCCAGTGGGATCAATGAGAGTGACAACGGTTTTAGTGTAGTTACGCAACTAATCCGTCTATAATTTTATTTGTACAAATATTTGTTTCTGGTTCATTTTATGATAAATTATCTTTTAATTAACCAATAACTTAATTTTTACGACCAACTGTGTTAATAGCCTTGACTATGGCTTAAGCAAGTTACATCGAAAGACTTTTATTATAAATCGCGTTCATTTCACACAGTGAATATATGATGAGTGGTAAATTACTATCAATATTTAAGGAGACTACTCGGTACATGATTCTCATTCAAACTATGAAAAAAAAACAGGTAAATATTAATAAACTTTTAAGTAAAGTTACTCAACAATTATCCAATTATGTACGCGTCGTCTGGACACCCTAGCAGCTAGCTGCACCTTCGACACAAAACAGGTACTTTACCTACGTCCAAACACCGCCACGTGTTAACAGGGTAGCAGGATAAACAAGCATGATCCAATCCCCCTTAATACTTTAATCCTGGCTTAGGATAGGCAAAAATACTAAGATATTTTACTCATTCAAGCAACAAATTTGTTGACTAGGTAAATGATGTGAACTTTGGGAATGTTTAGATGTGAACAAGCGGCACAGTACAACACCTGTGCACGTGCCGCCGGCATGACTGTAGAGTGTCAACGCTTCATTTACTTGAATTGAAATTTATGAAAATTTGGTCAAAAATTAAATACCTATTTTTTTTACATAATTCGAATGAGAATCATGTACCGAGTATTCTCCTTAAATATTGATAGTAATTTACCAGTCATCCTGTATATTTTTGTATAGTATAAGAGCCAAAACACATAACGGCGTTGCGGCGACGCAACGCTAAAATCGGCAGTTTGCGTTGCGGCGTTGCGGCGCCGCGAAAAAGAGCGTTGTTGTAGGGTAACCAGTTCTTCGTGATTTTTTATTGTGGATATTAATTTAATTATTTTAAATATTATAGTTCACGTGAAATTTGTTAATTATTGTTTGTGAAGTTGTTATTTAGTAGAATGCATAAAAAGTAATCCTTTGTACCGGAAATAATTTTGTGAATCAAGTTTGTATGCTGATAGAATTTTAAACAACTTTTGTCTCATAAAGCCTAAACAAAATTGAAACAAAGTGATACATAAATTAATATCTTACTATATTAGTTTTATAGATTAAATATAAATAAATAGGTTTTGTCCGCGGCTCCGCTCGCATGGTACAGGCACCAACGGTAGTCGGTACGTAAAGTAGGTACTCTATGTACTTTTCTGTACCCCAGAAAACTGGTATGCAGAATTTCATGATGATCGGGATTCTGGTTAATAGTTAAGGCGTAAAAGCGTAACAAACAAAAAAACTCACTTTAGCATTTATCATATGGATGAAATTAGCATAAAATTAATTTACATATTTATAATTTAGGTACATCATACATGTCACTTGTTTGAACCGAGTCTTAAATTAGCTGTAAATCTAATAGTTAAAAGTAACAACATAACAACAATTGAGCTGAACTGTGAGCCGGTTCACAGCTCCGGTTCAAGCATATGGCTCATGAGCTGATCTGCGGTTCATACAAATTCATTGAGATACCCATGTCTAATAAAGACACAAAAAAATAAAATATAAAAATAGACACAAAATGTCAATAAATCATGGTCAACAAGTATGACGTCACAACGCCGGAATTGGCGGTGCCGCGCCGCTAAAATTGGCGGTGACGCCACCGCCGATTTTAGCGTTGCGGCGCCGCAACGCCGTTATGTGTTTCGGCCCTAAGGGCTAAACCTAGCCTCTATCTTTATATTTATCTATGTCTATTTTTATATTTTATTTTTTTTGTGTCTTTATTAGACATGGGTATCTCAATGAATTTTTATGAACTGCAGATAAGCTCATGAGCCATATGCTTGAACCGGAGCTGTGAAACGGCTCACAGTTCAGCTCAATTGTTGTTATAGGTATTGTTACTTTTAACCACTTTTAACTATTAGATTTACAGCTAATTTATGACTCGGTTCAAAAAATGACATGTATGATGTACCTAAATTATAAATATGTAAATTAATTTTATGCTAATTTCATCCATATGATAAATGCTAAAGTGAGTTTTTTTGTTTGTTACGCTTTTACGCCTTAACTATTAACCTGAATCCCGATCATCATGAAATTCTGCATACCAGTTTTCTGGGGTACAGAAAAGTACATAGAGTACCTACTTTACGTACCGACTACCGTTGGTGCCTGTACCATGCGAGCGGAGCCGCGGACAAAACCTATTTATTTATATTTAATCTATAAAACTAATATAGTAAGATATTAATTTATGTATCACTTTGTTTCAATTTTGTTTAGGCTTTATGAGACAAAAGTTGTTTAAAATTCTACCAGCATACAAACTTGATTCACAAAATTATTTCCGGTACAAAGGATTACTTTTTATGCATTCTACTAAATAACAACTTCACAAACAATAATTAACAAATTTCACGTGAACTATAATATTTAAAATAATTAAATTAATATCCACAATAAAAAATCACGAAGAACTGGTTACCCTACAACAACGCTCTTTTTTGCGGCGCCGCGACGCCGCAACGCAAACTGCCGATTTTAGCGTTGCGTCGCCGCAACGCCGTTATGTGTTTTGGCTCTAAGAGCGCCTACTTTGATCATTGTTGTTACAGAATATATTACCTGTGTCTGAATTTGAAATACATTTTAATTTAAAGTTTCTAATTTGTATAATGCGCACCAATGCTGGCGGTGTTTTTATATTAACTGATTTGTTTGAGTTAACTAAAATAGAAATAGGTGACGTGTACGTGATTTTTTTTTCCGTTTAATTAAATTTGTTTACATTAAATTAAAAACATCGGAATTTTAATATATTGTTTGTATTCGTGTGTTACGGATTTTGGTAATATTAGGTAATTAATGAGTAATACAAACTTATTCAGATTGTGATATTGTAGTCATGTAGTGTATACTCAGTATTATGAATAACAACAAAAATAATATGAATATTGTGAGGGTGAGTGAAAAAAAAACTCTTGGGTTTTCCTGTTGGTGATAAAAACCCCTCCGCCTATTAGCCCAAGATCATGATGAGTACAGCTTACGGCTAGCTTTAAAACCTTGGATTAAAATAAGATCTATATACATAAAATTACCACGATGATGAGTATCTGACATAAATGAACGTTAACCCATACTTAAAGTAAATAAATAGAGTGTCATCATCATCATAGCAGCCATTGAATATCCACTGCTGAACGTAGGCCTCCCCATCGACCTCCAGAGCGACCAGTTCGAAGCAGACTCCATCCACGCTTTTTGGCGACTTTCCTCAAGTCGTATATCTGTCTCGTGGACGACCGTCCGATGCTGCGCTTGCTGGTACGTGGTCTACACTCAAAAACCTTTTTCCTTAATCGGTCGTAATAATCGTTCTACGAGGTATGTGCCTAGTCCACGGTCCCTTTACCTTGCAAATCCGTTAGGCTATGTCGGCGATCTCCGTTCGTTTGCTGATCTCATCGTTTCTGATTCGATGGTGTAGAGAAATACCAGACATAGCATGGAGAGGCCATTGTTCGCTGTGTAACTTGGAAACTGTTCTTAGTTAAGAACCTCGTCTAAGACCTTATTTATATCGCATCACTGGTAGCTCACATTGGAAGATTTACGACTTAAGGCCCTGAATTATGATGAATGAAAAGACTTTTTTTAAATTTCGTCGATTCACCTTTTTCTCAAAGTTGGGTCTTTTTTCCTAGGTAGATGTACTCGTTAAAAACTTCGAGAATGGAATTCGCAACTGATATAAATAGGGTATACTAAATATCTTTGACAGCAATAACATATATTCGGACATACTTTGACGACGCGTTAGCGCAGTGGTCACAGCAACTGGCTGATGCGCTAACGGTCGCGGGTTCGATTCCCGCACATGACAAATATTTGTATAGCCATACAGATGTTTGTCGTGGTCTGGGCGTTTCTGCTTGTGTGATTTGTGTGTTTCCAGACCCCCGACACAGGATTCACATCCTACTGAGGACCGTTGAGTGTGAGACGTTTATTATTTATTTATTATACTACTATCGTAATTAATATTTTAATCTTAAGATATTCTTTGGAAATTTATTGCAACATAAACTCCTAGTTTGTAATTATACGAACGACTTACCCTGACATTTAGAAGTATTGTGGTATGTTTGATATATAGCATCGTATATCTGTTTAATTGTCTAGACTCTAAATTACATAAATTAATGTCTGTTTGTACCGCAATTTCACTAATAATGTTATAATGAAAACCTATTAAGAAACATTATTAAAATTTTGAATTAGTTTTTTATAAGGACCTTAGTATTTTAATATTATAGCATCTTCACAGAAAAGAAAAACCACAATATAAATAAATCACTGTCATACTAGAGTGACGTATGAATAACCTCTAGTCGTATTAATTTTATGAAAAGAAAAGTTTGTCCTTTTAAAAACAAACGATCTAAGTCATTAAACTTTTATTTGTAAATTGAACCACAGAAGCGGCCGCCAACCTCATCTAATTTATACATCTCTAAAAAATAACACAACATTTTTTTAACAGTAAAATTCAATTTTATAATTTTAAAATTAAATGAGAAAGTTTTTAAGACAATATGACAAATATGTTCAAAAAATTTTAACCCTTTCTATGCGGGCACAAAGTTTCTTTGTCACCCATTACACATGGGCGCTATGAATTTCGATTAGTTTTCAAGTACGGTAGCCGCAATAGTATAATCTTCTGTAAAATAAGTAAGTATATTATGGAATCTATTGCTGGAGTATAAAATAAAAATTGACGTTGCCGTGATTAAACTTATTAATTGTGTTAAGATGAAACCAATAAGGTTTATTGAAGTATCGGGTATTTTAAATTTCGATAAAGTAATAATTAATACCTATGTTTTATATAATATTTTTACACGATAATTACATACTACGTACTAGGCAACGTAGCTAAAAAAATATGTATAATAAAAGAAGGATTTATATTTTAGTCACATTGTGTACAGTGACGCTTTTTAGAACAATTGGTCCATTAAGGGAGCGGTTTTATTAAGTCGGAAAAGGTTTAAGAGAAGGCTTAATATTACGCCAGCCACAAGAAAAGGGTTAAAAAATACTTAAGAAAGAATTTATAGACAAATATTGAGTATTGTTGAGTAACAGGCTGATTTTACTCGAATATTAATTATAAAATAATATTATATATGTATATGAAACAAAAAAATATGCAATAACTTTGTAACTTATATATAACAATTTATTAAAAGTTACAGGACAAAAAATAATGTACCCATTTAAATTCAATTTCGCTTCTTTTGTATTTATTTATTCAAAATCATTTGTTATTCAAAACAATATTCATAAGCGGGTGATGAAAAAATATTAAGCTTTTGTATCTTCCATTTCGTTGATTTTTAAGCTTGTATGTTTTAAACTTATTTCATGTTTCTTAAAAATTGTCGTTAATGTACATTCAACTGTTACTATTTATTATTATTTTACTACTGAAGTCCTATTACCATATGAAAACGAAAGGTTAGAACTTATTTGCTGCACTCCTTCATTGTGGATTACCAAATCACACGTCTAAGAATTTATTTCAAAATACGCGTACTTACTCGAGCTTTATTATTTCAACGTTTCATTTATCATATTGCAGTTATAATTTATAATCAATAATTTCAATTGAAAAGTTAATTGTTGAATCTTGTGTGTAAATACTCAAGCTGCTATGAATATTAAAACAACCGACAAAGATAAAAGATTTGGTTCAAACGTTTTTTTCCAAATTGTTAGAGACCAGGTACGCACCAACATAAATTCTCAAGAAACACACAAGCTGGACTTACATTCGCGACATCAACACTCTCCCACTTTTTTGGTCTCTGCTCTGGTCTTTGTTGACTAATTATTTATGTCACGTAACGTTTCATATTTTGCTCAACACCGTCCCTACAGACCATATTAATTACTTTACCAAAAACTATTCAGCAAATAAAGTGTTCGAAATATTACAAAAGAAAAAAAAATACTTAAGAATACATCCCAACGTACGTCTAACAAGAGAAAATGTTTCTTATTGTGTGTAAAGGTTGTAAACTCGTATATGTTATTATCCTCTTTCGAGAATTCTTAAATTTAAAACACTTTTCTTTCAATCCATATGATTGTAGATAATTATGTTATTTATAAAACACTCGTTATGTCTTACAGCATATTTTGTTATTTTTGAAAATATTTTAAATTAAAATAATTTTCAAAGTTTATTAATTTTTTTTTGTCATTGCCATTGAAATGTTCATAATCTTCATTGGAGACAATACATATAATAAAATATATAGATATAAGGTATTTTATTTCATGATTGTGTCTCGAAATAGGATTTCGACGATGCATCCAACTGCAGTTGATATCAAATTTGCTTGCTTCAATGTAATAAAATAAAAACTCGTTTTATTTCATATTTGATTTTTTGAAAGAGCTTTTAACTAGATTTCATCTTTTTATACTGTAGTTTCTTATAATAAACTTTTTATTTTATTAATTATAATGTACAAAAAGTGCACAAAGAAAAAAAAAACGATATTTTACTGAATTTATTACGATACCAGTTCCTCAATTATAGAGTTTCTATTGACTGATAGTTTAGTAGTATCAGCTGAGCCGTCCGACTAAACAATCAGCTAATAGTTGGATGATAGCTTACTTCTTACTGATTGAGGGCCCGACGTGAAAGGGTCACTAGAAAGTTTATAGTCTACGGGGACTGTAAAATATTCAGAGCCTTGCTTTGATAATTAATTTGAAAGGTTACGAACATTCGATTCTATTGAATATGGGAGACTTAAAATTTGTGAAGAGAACCTACATAATAAGTTGTCAACTATAAAATTTATGCATTCAGAAAAATATACGCATTAGTGCTATCTATAAGGTTAGGTTAGTCATTTTCAACTGTGAAAATTTGAAAAAAAAAAACAAAGTTAAAAGTACCGTTAAAACTTTTTATCCTATCGCTTGTTAGCGAGTGATACTCGTTGGGTATATAATTATATCATAATATATCAAATGAAGTGTCGAAGTTTTCATATAAAATCTTACAACATATGTCCAAATTACAGCGTAAATGACACTTCAGTTTAAGTCTGCAAATATTTTCGATTCAATTTTTTTTTGTAAGCTTTAAAAAATAAAAGCTTACTTTGTTTATTAAAATAAATCTGTTCGAATCTACGTGAACTATTACACCGACACAATAAAAAATGTAATTTATCTGCATGTTAGTAATACTTTGTAGAATTTGTTGGATCGCTGTTTTTGTGTTCTAAAAGAAGTTACATTTATTTTTGTTTGCTCTGTCTAAAGTTTAAAATTGTTTCTAAAACTTTAAACGTGCGTTATGATTAGATATTTTTTCTACTACAACATATTGAGTTTACTCCACCATCTTGCAATTATTGAATTGAATGAATATTATACTTACATACTTATATTTCTAAATATGTACAGAATCGTACAGATTTCAAGAATAATGTCTTTTACGATAGTGTCAATTTTTAAATTCAGAAAATTCAAACTTATCTAGTAATCAGTTACTATAATAGTCTATATTTAAACCAGCGACTTACGATTGCCTCCATTTGAATATTTCAGCTTGTATGATAATGGAAGTTATTACTGAAAAAAAGGCTTTATGTTTTCAATTGCCATAATTACAATATGATATTTTAACTGATCAAGAAATGATAAACAATTTGACTAAATATTGACTTGCATGACATTGCATATCGTAATTTTATAACAAAATCATTATCTATTTTATAAAAAACTAAATATTTACGGTAACTACTTTATTGCTATGAGTCCTAACGTGATTTAACCTAAATTTTTTCTTAATAAACAGACTTGTGAAGCGATAAAATGTTATTATTTAATGTTATATATTCGGACTGGTAGAACCCGAAAACAAGCGATCCTTCTAACTTTATAATGTTTTGATATTTTAACTTAACAGAGCATAATTATGTGAAATTTTACTCAGTCAAATTTGATGGCCCTCAGTTGTGCCAGAGAGACATAGTCAATTTCGCCAATGTCACGTAGGATGGAGAAGATAAGAAGAAGAATTATCGGTATAAAAGGTTATAAAGTCCCTAAATAAAAAAGCGTCTATAATTTAAGTACAAGATAGGTATTCAAACAATTTCACTTGATGTCAGGCTTCTACACCCATTTTCACTCACGTAACGTAAGGATCGGAGGCTTAATTACATGGTGTCACGTTAATAAGGACATGCTTAATTGAGTACGTTGAACTTGAAGGGCCACTTGAAAGGGTCTGTTTACGTCGCGTGTTTGACTGCCGCCATTTTAAATCTGCAAAAGAAATCGTTCTTACGCCCGTATTTACTTATTTATTTATTTTTATATGTACACTTTTAACACACATAAAATCCTTACAAAACTAACATTAGTAGCTTTTTAAAATTATATTACCTGCGATAATATTCAAAATAGCACAAAATTCTACATAACTAATAACATACATAATATTAATAATTAAAGTTTAAAATTAAAGTTCTCAAAAATGTAGGATTTTTTATCAAAGTTACGGGTGCTAACTAGTCATTTAATAGAAATAATGTAAAGCTTTCATCTTATAGAGTATAGGCCTCAATGCAACAGTGGTTTGCATCATATTTGCAAAAAGGGTCAGTAAATAAAATAAAATAAATAAAAATAAATAAATAAATAAAAAATAGATATCCTTTCGAGAAAGACAGGAAATTAAGACACACGTCATAAAACCACCTACTCTTCGAATATGCAATGATACTAAACGATATATTTAACTATCTAAAAAAAGTGTGTCAGTGTGAGTTTAGTTAATTTATTTCTTACTTATAATTAAAATAATGCAAATAATATTTGCATTTTCTAAGCTTTTGTAAAATTAGTTATTTATGTAAAATAAATATTTGCCATAAAGAATTTATGTGTTATTTAAATAATTTTGTGTACGAGGTTATAATTATATCAAAATGTTTACAAATTTTGTACACCAAATATCTATTATTATTAGAGGAACTTCGCTATTGCAATTTTTTTTAAATAATTTATTTATAATTAAAATCATGTTCATGTTAAGATAAAATGTTATAAAAATAATGCTATAAGATGCTACTTATTAGGTGAACGAGTGTAACAACTTCTGCTCACACGTCACGTTGTGATTTCATGAAGGCTTTTAGATCTAGAAGCTAATGTTCGTAGTTTGCAATGAAATGTAGAATTTTATTTTAATTTTATTCCTAAGTCTTTTATACACTCGTAATGTACTGAAAAGACTACTGTAAATCAGTCTACTTAACCATCTACACGTAGCTCTCTTTGAGTAAATTTATTTTTTATTTCAATGAAATTGATTCTTTTGCGTCTTTTCTTCTTTTTTATTATATACTGCACTATACTTTTATTGCCTGTAACTTTACTTGTGTGCCGTTTTAAGACAAAACCTCTTATACTATTAAATAATGTATACCTCTTGTAACTCTAAATATGTTTAACTAAATTTTAGGTTGCAAGATTAATTTAAAAGAGCTTGAGCTCATGGGAACTCGGCGATATTCACTCAGATTTGAACCTTTGACTATCATTACAATTCACGTGTTCTATTCACTATCGCAAAAGATTTTTATTATATATAAAGATTAACAGTATAATAGTATTTGTAGTTGAATTGATTTTTCATTGTGATAAAAAGCAAATCTTGATCAAGAGATCAAGCAATCTTTGACTAGTGTAAACATATAAAATATTATGACATCAATGCATTTCTTCCAAAATTTTTAACACATATAAGAACTTTTTATGCTCAGGCAAAAATTACAGAAATAAAATATACCCATCATGGATTACCATCCATCTAATACTATTAAAGATGAACTGAACTGATCTGATCAGCCACTAAATCTCCGAATGCTGAGAAAAGACCTCTTCTCAATATAGGAGAGGAGAGGAGCTTTATCCACCACGCTGCATTGTTGGCTTCTGAATGATTTTCCCTACCATGAGTAACGATCGTTATTAGGTGTCTGTTCTTTTTTTTTTTGTTGCCGCAGGGGAATCTATTTACGGATGACATCCAGAACGCCTGGGTGGCAGTCCTAGACCTATGTCGGACTCGGCACTTTGGGAGTACAATACCATACTAAGCCCCTGCGGGAGCCTTCAGCCGCTTTAATAGGAGGGTCCCGGATCTGCAGGCAACAGGATCCCTCCAGCGACAGGCTGGCCTCAGCGAAAAGGCCAGACTTCTCCTTCATGGAGACTGTCCGGCTCACCTCTGAACAGTCCCGACGACGCCGTGTCTAGCAGGACCGGGTTCCCATCCCGGCCCGACACGGGCACAGGTGCTTTACTGGAGGCGCATTAAGTAGCGCCTCCTACGCACACCCATTCGTCGCCCGCGGATGGTGGCCACGTCGGTGGCCTCTGTCACCCGCTCGTCGGCCTCCTTCTGGAAAGAGAGACCAAAGTATAAACAAAACAGTAAAGTAGTACAAAGCCTCTGTCAAAAGGTTGTATGTAAAGATCATTTCTCTTATGTTAAACTTAACGTCCTCAAAAAGTAATCCTAATCATATTACATGAGGGTTGATCCTTAAAGCCAGTTCGCTGACCATAACTCTTTATTCTTATTCTTTTTCGTAACGTATAATAAATATATATCACTCACAACAGATTCAAAGCACGTTTCGTCACATAATAGGATCATTTCTCTCCTTATTACGGAACTTAGATGTTGGAAACATTTCTCCTTTTTTTATTTACATTCATAAATACTCGTTATTGTATTTATCATATTTGTGTAATGCACAGTGCATTACTAGTGATATTAATAGTTAATTTCAAGACGCATCTTTGCTTAGATTCAATAGACTCGAGTGTATCAAAATATTTAATTTCTATTAAGTTTTACTTCAAATAATGAAGAAAATCTCAGTTATATTTTACTTTTTATTTATTTACTTTTTACATTAAGCAATATCTTTGCCATCAACCCCAATAATTTAAATAATAGAATACTTTATCTTAAAATATTATCGTACCTAATACGAAGGTTTATAAGTATATATGTATTACATACAAATAAAACATCATCCTGGTTAATTGAGGTAACAGGCGAGGAATTATTAATATCAGTATTTAATGGGGTAGAGTTTAAATGTCTTGTTTTATGAATGAATTAATATTATCGATTTTTTTAATTAAAACTGTGAAGTATATACATACATATTTCTGTTTTAACTTTTTCTTTTGAATTTAACGTTGTGTATTTTCCATATAAATCATGTGATACCGCGTTCAATTTAAAAAATAGACATCCAAACAAACTCTTCAGGTGCATAATCTATAATATAAAAATAAATCGGGTTTTCCTTCCTGACGCTATAATTCCAGAACGCACAACCGATTTCCACGGTTTTGCATTCGTTGGAAAGTTCTCGGGCTCCGTGAGGTTTATAGCAAACAAAATTCAGGAAAAATTTCAACAGAAAAGCAGGAAAACAGGGAAAATCATTTTTCACATACAGCGCCATCTCTGATACATAGCATGTACTACTTCATCTTTTAATCCCTAAACGAAATGTTACAAAAAACGAAGCCATCTAGTGGGTTTGCTAGTGTTTCATAAATATTAAAATTAAAAACGTTTTCTCTTAAACTACCTAGATAATTTTTACTTACATTAACAATAAGACCATAATATTTATCCGCATAAGATACGTAACAGTATTTATTCCAAATAAGAATTTTCTTTATTCAAATCAGCTTCCAAATCACTTTTTAATCTTACTTTTTAAAGCTACCAACGATTAGGAAATTAGTTTCAGCTGAGAAGTTCCTGTGTAGCGACATCTATCTCGCCATATACGAACTAGACATCCCGAAATCGAAGTTTTCAAAGCGATTGAGTATATATACAAGAACTCGACAATAAGCGTTAAGTGGCGCGTAGCCCACCAGACCCAACACCGTCTGGTCGAAGGATCCTTCATTTTCAATGGCAGCCTCTCTCTACGCCAAACTGGTGACCCCGACGTGAGCCACAGCCACTACGCAGCACTGCACCACCCCGACTCACTGCGGCATCACCGCAAACAGTTCCGACTCACCGTGAACTATGCGGCATCTGGTTCCGACTCACTGGAACATTCCACTGGCCCGGCAAGCATCACAAGATGTAGTATGGACGACTCAACCTGCTATCGACCTCCGGTCTCGGAGGGGGAGTGATGTAGCGACATCTATCTCGCCATATACGAACTAGACATCCCGAAATCGAAGTTTTCAAAGCGATTGAGTATATATACAAGAACTCGACAATAAGCGTTAAGTGGCGCGTAGCCCACCAGACCCAACACCGTCTGGTCGAAGGATCCTTCATTTTCAATGGCAGCCTCTCTCTACGCCAAACCTGTATGCAACTAAACATTTCCTCTTTTAAAACCGGTCAATACATTACTCAACTATTATAAATTCATCCATATTTTCAGCATATTAAAAGCCAGCATTACAAAGTCCAAGAGTTACCAGAGGACAACGTAAGATAATAAAATTTTTGTGCTACCGTATCATTTTGGTGTTGTCATTATTAATGACTATGATTATGAGGATAATAACCCCGGTCAATGAATTTCGATGTGATAAAAATAAATCAATTTTCTAATAAATAGAACATGTCTATCTCTATATATCATCAACAAATTTCTTTGTCACTATAAAAATTAAAATATTACTTAATTTTGTAATTAAAAGACTTTATAATATGCTTATTTATTTCTCCAATTATAATCGTCGTAGCATGATGATAATACCTTGTACGTTAACTCAATCAATGGACTTTCTATCATAAAATAAAAGCGCTCGTGGAATCGGACACTGATATAATCTCGTTCAAGGACAATATTTTTTTTAGATTTAAGTATATTATATTGTGGAAATATCCAAGCTAACCTACTACAGAAATAGTTTCTGTGATGATCGTTGAATTAATCGTAGCATTTTGATGTGAAACATCTATAGCCGCACGTAAAACCGATTTCTGGCGTGGCGACGCATGCCGTCGCCACGCTATACGATGGTATATATACAGTCTATATGCAGTAGTGTGTGCGGTGTGGCGACGCGTCGCCATGCGCAATCGAAGTCACTGATTAAACGAATTAAGTAGTCACGATTTGAAATAAATTCGTAAATTTTTGTATTTAATGAAAATAACTGTTTATTCAATAAATAGTCATCGTTATCTGGAAAAAAATCGTAATATTTTATTTTATCATTATGACATATTAAGTTCCTATCACAATATGTTCTTTTCTGCATATTACTTTTACAAAATAATGTCGATGTTTCACATCTGCCAGGCGTCCCGTGACGGCTCACATGTTTTTTTTTTTCTGAATTTAGGCTGAATTACTAATAAATAATTACGGACCGCAATTGGACGAGACTGATTTACGAATATAAGCCAAAGTTACTTTTTTTTAAAATTTCTTTTTAAATTGTTTATATTTCATAAATAACGCACGCCTGCTAGATAAGTTAGGATTTTATGAGAAGTGACAACACTTTCATACCATTTTACACATGTATTCTGTATTAAAATATAAAATTAAATTTAAAAAAAAAATATTTTAAAGAACCAATTATAAATTTTATATGTACATTCAAACTTCACGTAAAATCGAGTTATACTCGATCTGTTCGGAAATGTTAAATATTTCCGTTGAAACGTGAAATTCCGGACAAACATGTTGTTGTGTGTTGTGCAATCAAAGTCAAGTTATTACTGATGAAGCAAAATAATCTAAATTTTTCGTATATTATACAGATATTACTAGTGTATAATTTATTAAATACATACTTCTTATTTTTCATCCTTTTTGAATTTATCAACGGTTCTTAAAAAGGTCGATTAAAAACTTTTAAACTCACATAAATGAGACGCTTCCTTATTAAAAATTCCGTCGTTCACTTAATATCTTTAAGGGTCTTTAAAAATTCTTTTTGAGCACTCACGTTAATCAGCTAGGTTGTGATAATAGAGAAGTGAAAATTGTTATTCCATATTGTCAGGAACAGTTTTGCAACAAACAGATAATATTATTTTAATGCAAATGCACAAATAAACGATTAATTTGAAACTTGGGACTAGATATTTTTTAAACTACCCTTTTATTTCTTGTGTTATAACTGATTTAATGAACTAAACGGACTGAACTGAATCAGCCTGTAAACTTCCCACTGCTGGGCAAAGGCTCTCCTCCATAGGAGAAGGGTCGGAGCTTAATCCACCACGCTGCTCCACTGCGGGTTAGTAGATAATTGAATACCATGAGTAACGATCGTTACCATTTTTTTTTTTTTTTTTTTTTTTTTTTTTTTTTTTTTTTTTTTTTTTTTTTTTTTTTTTTTTTTACGCAGGGGAATCCATTTACGGATGATATCCAGGGCGCCCGGGTCGGCAGTCCTAGACCTATGTCGGACTCGGCACTTTGGGAGTGCAATACCGTACTAAACCCCTGCGGGAGCCTTCAGCCGCTTTAATTGGAGGGTCCCGGATCTGCAGGCAACAGGATCCCTCCAGCGACAGGCTGGCCTCGGCGAAAAGGCCAGACTTCTCCTCCATGGGGACTGTCCGGCTAACCTCTGAACAGTCCCGACGACGCCGTGTCTAGCAGGACCGGGTTCCCATCCCGGCCCGACACGGGCACAAGGGCGTTACAGGAGGCGCATTAAGTAGCGCCTCCTACGCACCCCCATTCGTCGCCCGCGGATGGAGGCCACGTCGGCGGCCTCCTCTCTCCTCCGCTCGTCGGCCTCCTTCTGGGACATTACTGTCTCGCAGAAGGAGACCATCGCCTTCCAGGACTCGTCGTCGCCGAGCATCGCGGTGATGACGCTCGGGAGCGACAAGTCCCCTCCGACAACCGACGTCAGACCTTGACGCAGCACCGCCCATCTCGGGCACACCTCGAGGGTGTGCTGGGCAGAGTCCACCGCTGCGCCACAATCGTGACACTCAGTTGTCGGCTCCCTTTGGGCCGTCCGACACAGGTAGTCACCAAAGCAACCGTGCCCGGTGAGAATCTGTGTCAGACGGAAGGTGAGGGGCTTGCGTTTTCGACGCATCCACCGCTCAAGGACCGGGCGAATGGCAGCCGTTACGCGTGTGCCATATGGCTGCACCGCCAGGTCCTCCCCCCACCTCCGCATTAGCGCTTCCTGCCCTATCCGACGCACACGTAGGATCCCGTCCAACGTGGGGTTCTCACCAAGAGCCCTCCTACCCGAGACGTATGAGTAGGTCTCGGCAAGAACCTCCGCCACGAGCTCCCACGGGGGGTCGCCGGCTAGAGCAGTAGCTGCAGCCCACGATACCGTACGGTACCCCCGAATCACCCTCACCGCGATTGTTCGCTGCGCAGCGCGCAGCGCCGCCTTATTTTTCGCGGTGAGGCGATCCGCCCAAACCGGGGCACCGTACGTCGCCATACTCCGGCAGACTCCGGAGTACAGCTGCCTGCAGGCGGCGCTGGGTCCTCCGAGGTTCGGGAGGAGTCTGCCCAGCGCACTCGCCGCCTTCACGACCTTCGGTCCCACCATCGCGAAATGTGGGCCGAAGGTCCACCCTCCGTCCAGGATGAGCCCGAGATACTTCATTTGCGGGCTCATCCTGACTCTCCCCTCTCCGACCTGAAGGGTAGCCCCCGGTGGAGGTCCCTTGCGGCCGGTCCCGCGGAAGAGCAGGGCTTCGGTCTTGTCAATCCTGACACGAAGCCCTAAACTCTCTATGCGGCTGATCACGAGGTCGAGTCCGACCTCGGCCAGCCGCGCCGCCTCCTTGTAGTTTCGTCCTCGGGAATAAACGAGGGTGTCATCCGCGTAGCAGATGACACCCATCCCGGGGAGGAGGCGGCCTCGCAGGACCCAGTCGTACCCGATGTCCCACAGGATCGGACCCAGAACGGATCCCTGCGGGACACCGCAGCCGACTCGCCACCACTCCACGGACCCCGACCGGTTCTCGAGGCCTACCCTTCGATCGAAGAGGTACGCCTCCAACAGCCTCCTTAGATACGGGGGCACTCCGAAGTATTTTAGTGCCTCCCGTATCACCGCGTGCGGCAGACTGTTGAAGGCGTTCGCGATGTCCAATGACACCGCGACCACCACTTCCCTTCCGTGTTCCGCCTCACCCGTCACCGCCCGCAGGCGTTTGAGGGCGTCGACGGTCGATCGACGTGCTCGGAACCCGAACTGGGATTCTGAAAGTCCGGGTCCCGAGCCCTCCTCCAGGTGCTGAACGAGCCGGGAGGCCACTATCTTCTCCAAGGCTTTCCCGGCTTCGTTCAGCAGCACCACCGGTCGCACCGCCGAAACCGAGTCCGGGGTCCGCCCTGCCTTAGGTAGTAGGCAGAGCCGACCTTCCTTCCAGGCCTCCGGGAACTGGCCAGACCGCAGGCAGCGGTCAAACAGCTCCCGGAGGCTGTCGCCGAGGTGCCCGAGAGCGATTGCAAGAACTCTCCCGTGCACCCCGTCTGGACCCGGCGCCCTCTTCTTACTTTGGAGGCGGGTAATAACCGCCTCCATTTCAGCCTCCGTGACGGGTGACGGAACACCCTCCTCTGTGTCCGGCGTCTGCCGAGCCATTCTGGGGGGAACGAAGTCCTCAGGTTCGTCGGGGAAGAGTTCCCCGACGATCCTCCCTAGTTGGTCCGGCTGGAGCGTATCGCTGATTGGGGCCGACTGGGCGCGAAGCTTGTTCCGCGCCCACATATACGGTCGGCCCCAGGGGTCCCTTTCTAGGAGTAACGATCGTTACCAGATGTCTATGATAACAACCGGGATCGCCGGCTTTACGTGCTCTCCGAGGCACGGTGGGGAGACCCACTAGGACATACACCCAGACCGGTAACAAATATTTGTACAAATACAAGAGACCCGCAAGAATATACAACCAGACCGGAAACAAATATTTACACAAATAAAATATTTGCTCCGAACGGGAATTAAACCGGCGACCGCCGGCTTTGAGGCGATTACTACACGAGAAACCACTACACGAGAACGGTCTCCACTGATTTATTAAACGCTTATAAATTTTTGCTATGCCAAGAAATATATAAGTATTTAAAAAATCTTACCTATACGTATGATTTAAAAATAGTAATAGTAATGTTTATAAAAATATTACATAGGATTCAAATAGTTTTCAGAATTTTCTTTTTCATCAAACTCGAAATATTATTTACATATCAAAGCGTATTAACTGAAAATCCAAAGTTTTAAGAAGTGTATTTTTTTATTTGATGTCTTAAATAAAATATGCTTCATATTTATTTTTTCGGACCCAAATAAATGGAACTTTGCCTATCTTCTTCTATTTTTGTAAACCTTTCGGCGAAGGCTGTTTGTTGTTTGTCAGAGTCAGTGAGAGTTTCGTTAAACATATTCTCATCGCTTCAGTATTTATTTATTTATTTTAGGAAAATATACAACAAGAATAGAACTTAATACGATATGAAAAATAAATCACACACGCAATACACTTTATTGTACATCACTATAAAAAACACATAAGCAGCTTTAATATACCGATAACAATGTACAAAAGCGGTCTTATATTAAGTAGCAATTTCTACAAATAGCCTTTAACAATGAAATCATAAGATTTACGGGTAAAATAAATGTAATAAAAACGAGATATAATTTTATGAATTACTGGACATTTTTTTTGACAACCGTTCTGGTGTAAGTTTGCTAGTCGCGTTAACGCCGATGGTTGTTGGTTCGATTTCCGCCCAGGGCAAATATTTGTTCCTAGTCTAGGTGTAGGTCCTTGTGGTCTTCCCTACTAAGCCTCGGAGAGCACGCTAGATCCGTCGGTCCTGTTTGTTATCATATACACCTGATAACGATCGTTACTTATGGTAAGGAAATTATCCGCCAACTTACATGGAGAAGATGGATTAAGGTCTAACCCTTCTCCTATATGAAATCCTATCCAAGGTCTCTTAACCGTTGCCCATCAGTAAGACTTTTACAGATTATATTAGGCTTAATCAGTTCAGTTCAGATT
Source organism: Euphydryas editha (assembly GCA_036937285.1). Classification (NCBI taxonomy): domain Eukaryota; kingdom Metazoa; phylum Arthropoda; class Insecta; order Lepidoptera; family Nymphalidae; genus Euphydryas; species Euphydryas editha. Next base: position 20,124,186 of record JAUPFZ010000004.1, on the reverse strand, counting down.
TTTTTAAAAGTGTCCTTATTTTTCAATTAAATAAAAATATATAAATATAAATATTAACCAACAATCACACCACATTAACCTAGCTCCGTGCTAAGTTCGTAAGAACTTGTGTTACAGGTACTATGAACGGAAATAAATTTAAGAAATTTATATAAATACATATATACATAAATACACGCCCATGACCCAAATTATCTGCACGAGGCGGGATTCGAACCCGCGACCGCTGCGTTAAGTGTCCAGGTACCTAACCACTCGACCAGCCGGCCGTATAATAAATATACCCATCTTATTTGGAATATTTAACATAGATTTCGATAAAAAGCAGGGTATTGATCTCTTAAAATGCGAAGTCTTAAGCATTAGTAGAGACTGAATTTAGGGCAATCTCAACATCGGAGAATCTTATCCTAAATGTCTAAGAGGCTTATTATATCGTAATCATCGTCTAAGTACATTTATAATATAATTACTTACTATACTTAAGCTTTAATCCAATTAGTCGAACCGTACACAGAATACTGAAAACTAATTAAAAGACTAAAAATTGATAAATAATGTCGAACTAAGTCGTTTTTACGTTTTTTTTTTTTTTTTTTTTTGTAGTCTTTAGTCACTTAATAAAAAGCTGATATTTTCTATTTTTCGTTCCTCTTTTTATTGAAATGAGATATGAAAGTACGAAGTAAGTATGTATGTATGTAGTAAGTATGAAGTATGAAGAGTAAGTGAAGTATAATAAGTAATAAATAAGTAAAGTCGGTTTAAGTGACCTTTTACGCTTTATCATATTTTATTAACCTAATCATGGTAAAGAAAAATAAATCGAATCGCGAATTTCCTAAAGCGAATTCACAAATTTTTAAATTCAATTAAATGAACAGAAGTCGCTTTAAAGCTTTTCATTTCGGTTCGTTTTTGGGTTACGCAAATTCGACCACGTCTCTGAATTTCGCTCGAAGCTGTTGACGTTGAGGTTGCCCATCCATCTTCACTAATAGCGTCCACAGCAGCTGATCTTCAACAAATGGTCGAAAGGTTAGAGGGATGTAGTAGTGAGGCTGGTCTCAGAATGAACATAAATAAAACAAAATTTATGGTCATTTCCAATACGTTGGATACCACGACGAGAATAACGGTGTCAGGCCAAAATCTAGAAAGAGTTCGGAAGTACAAATACCTGGGGACATGGCTAAACGAGGAATGGAATAGCGACTTAGAAATAAAGACGCGTATCGAAATCACCCGTAGTGCTTTTAACACAATGAGAAAAGTACTTTGTAACCGTAACATTAACATCAAGTTACGAACTCGTTTGCTCCACTGTTACATCTGGCCCATTATATTGTACGGATGTGAGGCTTGGACCATAAAAGAAGACCTTCGAAAGCGTATAGAGGCTTTCGAAATGTGGACGTATAGACGCATGCTATCCATAAGCTGGACTCAGAAGGTCACCAACGTCAAAATATTGGAACGGATTGGCCAGAAACGTGCACTCATGCTCACCGTTAAGCAACGGAAGATCTCCTACTTGGGTCATGTTCTTCGACATCAGCGATACAGTTTGTTGCAGCTCGTCATGATGGGAAAGGTCGCTGGAAAGAGGAGGGTTGGCAGAAGAAAGAAGTCGTGGTTACGAAACATCCGAGAGTGGACCGGAATAGCCAGCGCCGCTGAGTTATTTCGCAGAGCTATTAACAAAGAAGACATTAAAAAGCTGATAGCCAACCTTCACTAGTTGGAGAGGCACTATAAGAAGAAGATCCATCTTCACTGGAATCTACTTATTTTCTTTCTTCTGTATTGTGTGTTATTTAGTCCTTGTAACAACCCAATGCTGAGCGAAAACCATATATATATATATTCTTCTCCATATAGATGAAGGGTTGGAGCTTTATCTACCACGCTGCTCCACTTCGCATAAATGTGAAAATTGTGTTTGTGATTTTGTAAAAATTGTTGTTTGTTTAAACTCCACGGCTTGCTAGTCTTAAATACATATGTGTACGATATTACAAATAGTTATTATATAAGTTTTGCATTGTAAATATTTTATTTCTAAAAAATAAGCTGATTTGGTTATTTTGCGACTTTGATACCACCGAAAAGAGTTTATAGTAATCATCGATGACAAGGTTCTCTCCGATCTGCTTGATTCTTTGGCGCTGCGTAGATATTTCGAGTCACTCTGCATCTTCTACCACATCTATCACGGGGAGTGTTCGTCGAAATTGTTCTGACTAATACCTGCAGCAGAAATCCACAAGACCAGCCTAGAAGATCGGCCGGAAGTGTGGTCCAACGAGTCGTCCCTCATGTGCAATGATGGTAGGGATGGTAGGGCTTACAAAAATATCTTGGACAGCATAGGCAAGCAACCAGAATGCACAAGTTTCCGAAGAAAGTTGAAGCAATACCTCGCCAATTCTGCTCACATACTCCACTTTTGCCACAGCAATAACTCTTTTGAAGGACCTGGAGGCAAAGTTATACTCCCTTTTTAATGTGCTGGTCTTTACATCTTAGGACATCGACGCATTGGCTTACATAAATGAAGCTCGGTAGCTTTCACGCTTATGGCATGCAGCCACTTTGTAGGGTCGACCAAACCAGGGCTGCGATTTGCCGCTTATAGGCACTGCAGAGCATGGAATGAAAAGTTCCATAGCTTGCATCACCACTTCGGCAACAGGATCAGCAATGACGTCAGGATCGTCCAGCGAGAAGCAAATTCGCCCCATGGGTAGGACGCAAAGAAGGATCGCATCCCATCCCAAGCAGCTGACCTATAGAGCCAAACGCGGCGGCTGCCTGCAAAGCGAAACTATGAAAATTAAGATAATACCAACATTTTTTTAATCAGCTTGGAGGATATACAGACTAATAAAATATGGATTTGGTTAGCTTAGGATTGTCGCCAGTTACGTATCGATATTACCAACTATTTTTTCATGATATGGCCTAAGATATACTCCAGTATGATTGGGTAGGGATCCAGTAGTTTACAAAATAAAGAGCGATTATTATTAATATATTTGATCTATTTAAAGTTACATAGGTCTACTTGTAGGTGTACTTAATACTCGTAGTTTAAAGCGCATTGCTGCTCCACTACGAGTTGGTGAATTTACCAACTAGGATGAAAAATCGTTATAAGTTATATGGTTGCATGGTAGAAAAAACCACAAGCCATTATGCAGAATCAAATATTATTTCAGTTACATTTATACGTTCTGATGAGAAATCTAAGGAGTGTGTTTTGAATTTTAATGACCAAAGGATTATCATAGAATTTATTAACATTTGGCTCTAGAGTATAGCGTGCAACTGTGGCCATTGCCAATGTCATAGTTAAAAGCTATTAAAACGATAAATGGAATTTAATTACTTGTTACATTCTAAAACAATATTCAGTGTCATTTATATATTATATATAAGTCAATTACAAGCAATTGATGCATGAAAAAAGGTAGCATGACAAAGTATCTCTTAAATCGATTTATTATTCATTAAATTTTATGAAAATTTTAATGATTGTATTTTTAATTATTTAAGCTTTATTTGAAATTCAAAAATTCTAGAAATTTCTTAAACTTTCTGCCAAAATATTATTGTTTTTGTTTCTTAAGAAGTTTAAATTTGTTCGAAATATTAAAGATGTTTTATTTAGTATTTTAGTTTAAATTGTTTTTTTATACGATAAAAGAAGTGTATAATTTTAAAAGTTTTTTTTATGTATATGTATGTACGAGTATGCCGTATAATCACATGTAATATATATAATACATGTAACATACACACAAGGTCGTCTGTTTCTAAGGTAAGTGTTTAGGTAATAGCCGAATGTATACATACACATACAAATAATACACCCAGATTCGGAGCGGGAATCGAACCCACAACACTGGAGCGGAAAGCAAGGTCTCTATCAACTGCATAAACGAGCCAGTCAGTATTAAATCCTACTACTTCTAATACCTGAATCGATACGGATATATTACGAGTTAATATCGTTAGAGCTGAGAGGTATTACTGATGCCAATAAACAGCTAGTGTGAGTAAGACGTAAACACTGAGGGGAACCATTTCCACCGTCGTACAATATTTAATACTACTTTTTTTTTGATAAAACTTTTAAAAAAACCCAAAAAATAAAACAGTAATTTCCTTCCACTTGTTCTATCAAAAAAAAAAAAAAAAAAATTCAAGGGGCTTGTTACTCGTTCTCAGCTTTATAATAGACGGACTGAAAGCTACGGATTCTTTATAATAGGGTTTCGTTGACATTCTCAGAATGACACTCACATTCACAGATTGTGGTAGCTGTAGCGTAGTATATGAACGAATTAAACCCGTTTATGAAAATCTGTGCTTATAATTTCAGTCTAAAATTAAACAAGTAAAATTAACAGACTGCAATGGGTTTAAAGTTGTATTTTACTTTTAAGTTCATTTTAATATTTATCAATTAATTCATATAAATCGCCTATAATCAATAGTATGTAAAAATTTGTATGCCCTATAAAAACATTTGTTGATACACAACACATTACCAAGTATGCAGTTAGCGGGAATCGAATCGACGATATCCAATACGACAACCAGGTACGGCGATCTCTTCGCAAACCCGATGTCGAATATTTTTTATAAAACATCAGCAAATATAACTATTTAATATATATATTTGAATGTACCAATATCAGTTTTGAGCAGTAGTTTACAGATTTTTTTTGTTTTAAATTCCAAAGTGGAAACGACTTGAGTTTTTTGAAAACTTGAAATATATCGTGTAGGCGCTCTTATCTTAGAAGGACGGTAGAAGGACTTTTTCACAGTCAGAAAACTCTTTTGAGTGTTCTTATAACACAAAGTTTATTTATTTATTTTTATTTTATTTAATTAAGGAGAAAAAACAATCGTACATCAGATAAAAATAAACAAGTGTTGTAACTTAAACATATATGTTGTTGTACAATCAACAGTTGTTGAACAATCAACAGTCAATTTATTTTTTATTAAAACATTTCGTATGAATGCATATAAAATAAAATTAAACGCTGTGACGATCTAGAAGATTGAACATTGTTTTCTTTTGTAACATGTAAACTGAAATATTTAAAGAACATTTCTTTTAGGGTTCCGTACGCAAATGGTACCAACATAATCCAATGACTAAAACTCCTCTCTCAGTCTGTTAGTTTGTCACGGTGCGTATAACAGTAATAGTATATTGCAATATTTTAACACTTTATTCTTGTGCCCAAAAAGAAATGTTATTATGTATATTTAAAAACAAAGTGTCCACTTGACTATTTTTTTCTTCTTTTGAATATAATTTTACCCTTCATATATTTATTCAATCATAAATATATTTATCTTTCTGGTTTTCTCCCGGGAAATTAATGGGTTTTCTTGACCCGCTTAATGTGACCGATGGATTTTATGGCGGAAATTTTATGGATAAAGCGAAGTTTTATTCGTGAATTCCACTATTACAGTAAGTCGAGGTAATGGCTGAATAGTAAAGGTTTAATGACGACAGTGTATTTAATACATTTAGTTTTATCACTCTAGTATCAAAACGTAATTCTATTACTAGAACTAAACACACTTACCTATATAGGTACACTCTAGTTTCCCTGTTAATATAAGCGTTTATATTGTTATCCATAACTTTTTTATTAGATTTGTCACAATATTGCACTTTTTAGAAATCTAGATCAGTACTTATTAAATTTTTCGTGTAACTAGGACCATGAAATAATGTTACTGATTATGAAGGAACAATTTATTTAACACTTCGACAATAGTTTAAGATTATGAATTGTATTTTCACTCTTGTACGCTTGTCATTATTTTCGAAACATTTTCAATGCTAATATGATGATAATTTAAATTATACGTTTAGTGAAACAGAAAATTTTAAGCTGAAATCAAATGAGTATTTAGTACGTTGCAAAGTGGAGAAATACTCATTAAAATTGGTCAAAACCAATTAATTTTGAAAAAATATTATAATCACTTAAAACAATTATTTTAAAAAAAGAGGAATAAGTTAGTAATTTTACACTTAAAATCATACGATTTTTTTATTTCTTTTTATATTTAATTACTTGTGTACGAAATAAATACAACAAATATATCTGTGATATATTTAAAATAATTAATTATATAGACTTCTGTAGAATAACAAACTTTATAAAATATGCTCCCGACGTTTTATTGACTGTATATTCTTATGAAATAATTTTATACACCTCGAAAGTATGACCGCGGCTTCCTTAAAGTGTAAATGTATACATGTACACTTAATCACGGCGCATTTTACAATTGTGTTAAGCACATGCGGCATCCGCAGTATTTGTTTACTTTTAATAGAACCGTTCTGGTGTAGTGGTGCGAGTAGTCGCTCAACAGCGGCGGTCGCGGGTTCGATTCCGGTTCGGGGCCAATATTTGTATCTGTACAAATGTTTATTTCCGGTCAGGGTGTATGTCCTTGTGGGTCGCTCCACCGTGCCTCGGAGAGCAAGTAAAGCCGTCGGTCCCGGTTGTTGTCATAAACACCTGATAACGATCGTTGTTCATGATAGGGAAAATTATTTGCCAACCCGCAGAGATGCAGCGTGGCGGATTGTGCTCTAACCGTTCTCCTATATGGAAAGGAGGCCTTTACCCAGTGGCGTTTACAGGCCGATTCTGTTCTGTTTTGTAATAGAACCGCGCGGATAGTTATCGACTTTCGGTTTACGCAGGTTTAACTAATAATCTAGTTCCATCCTAAATAGCTGATCAACTTGTAATCATCTATTTCCAAACTTGCGGGAGTTTCCATAACCGCTGTCATCTACGAAACCACAAAAATGCGGCGTAGTATACTCAAAAATAAAACTTATTCCAGAAGCGCGGCCGTCACGAAAACAAAACACTCCGTGAGTTCTTATTATAATAATTTATCTTTAAATTATCCGAGTTATCAAATATAGCGCCCACATTATTTAATCTGAATATTCATAACCTATGCGTACAATCGACTAAAACAGACACTTCTTTTAAAAATATATGACGTCAATTATTGTAAATTAATGAAATCCCACAGAGAGTTATTTGAATATTTATAAACTCAAAATTATCTACCCACGGAATAGGTTTTACGTCAAGACGTAGTATATCTACTTCGTCTGACAAAGAATAGGAAAGTAATTGAACAACGAAAACATATAGCATATAACTTAAATAAAAATTATAAACAGCAGAATTATATTGATTTTATGATGATGATGATAGTAAAAATATCATTACAGAAAGTACTAGGCCGTGCCGTTTATTTTATTAATTGTTCTATTAATACTTTTTAACCTACTACTTTGAATGAAAAATTTAAAAAAATTGATCAAATTTTCTACACGTACCTTTCTATGTTGTTTATGCGTTACTAATACAAAATCAAAATATTAAACCGTCGCGTCACTGCAGTATAGTATAAAAATATTGAATTACTTATACACATAAGATTGTGTCTGTATGTATATATATATATATGTGGTGCCATAAATAACATGATACTTTAAGATAATTATATATAAATCTCATTTTATGATTTAAGCCCTTGATAGTTGTTTGTGTAGGTTGCACGTAGTCATAAACATATTTCTAACTAAAACTGGTTATAAGCATGAACTCATCTAGGTTTCATCCTACGGGTGCTATTTAGTTTTAACTCTTAGATGTACTATATAGAACCTCTAAATATGTATATTAGAATATATTCTTAGTCGGGTTAATTAGAACATGAGTTATTATAGTTTAAACATTAATGAAAGGTGAACATCGCATACATACGTAATTTATGTATTATACTTTAATAAATAAAAAAGTATCGTTATGTATTTTTTCGTTATGTATAATATATGATCTCTCATACTAGATCACACCTTATTAACATAATCGTATATGGATTAGCTCAGCTCAAAAATTATACCCTCTACCTCAGCCGTCGTGTCCACTGATGAACGGAGAGGAGAGAGAGAGAGAGGGTTGGCGAGCGCAGTTTGATGTGACGGGATATGGTGACTGCTGCTCATCACCATCTTTCTTGGTTTACAGTTGTTTGTACAACTGTGTTTTTAGTCGCCTTTTACGACACTTCGGCAAGAAAGAGGTCCTATCGGAAAGAGAGGATTATTCTTCGCTGTCGGTTACCTCTCGGCTAACAACAATTATACATATCATCAAAAAATATTAAAGACTAAAACCCTTCTCCTATATGGAGCGTAGGCCTTCGCCCAGCAGTGGGATATTTGCAGGACTTATTACAGTTTACTTCAGTGAATTACAAATTTTCTATACGTTTTGAACTTATGTATCTAAGTTTTAACCTTGTTGAGTTATATTTTTATTGATTTTCTACGTTTATACAAATTTATTTTATTTATTAATCAATTATTATATTATTAATATATTAAAAATTAACAACTCAAATTAAAATAAATATAAGCATAGTACAACTGGAGGTCTTATAATTTTATAGCAATCACTTCCACACAACCATAGAGAAAAAACAAAATTTTAACAAAAAACAAAAACCGACTTCAAAGCAAAAAAAAAAGAACGGTAAAACAAAAATGCACTAAAAAGTAAAAAAATTATTACGTATTCTTTTGTCTGTAATCAAATTATTACGATAATATAATGTACAATTATTGTTGTCTTCGGAGTCGATGTCTCTATCGAGGTCTATTATTAAAATTAAACAATAACCAATTGTGGCCTTTGTTTTATTAGCTTGTAGAGTCAGGTAGGCTGGTGTGGGGACACGACTGAGGTTCGATTTATTTGAGACTGTGTATCTATTATAATTATACATCGATGCAGATTGCAGAAAATATTCCTCTGCTAATTGACTAATACTTAGGTACACTTGTTGCACACACAATGTCACATTTAAGATTTTAGTCTATGACAAATGACGCAAAATAGTGTCCGTTAAATATATTGACAAATTAAAAATTTTAAAACAATTATCTAGTTAATCACCGATGTCACTACACCTTTTTTTTTTTTTACGCAGGGGAATCCATTTACGGATGATATCCAGGACGCCCGGGTTGGCAGTCCTAGACCTATGTCGGACTCGGCACTTTGGGAGTGCAATACCGTACTAAACCCCTGCGGGAGCCTTCAGCCGCTTTAATTGGAGAGTCCCGGATCTGCAGGCAACAGGATCCCTCCAGCGACAGGCTGGCCTCGGCGAAAAGGCCAGACTTCTCCTCCATAGGGACTGTCCGGCTAACCTCTGAACAGATGCGATGCGGATGCAGGCCACGGGCGACGAATGGGGGTGCGTAGGAGGCGCTACTTAATGCGCCTCCTGTAACGCCCTTGTGCCCGTGTCGGGCCGGGATGGGAACCCGGTCCTGCTAGACACGGCGTCGTCAGGACTGTTCAGAGGTTAGCTGGACAGTCCCTATGGAGGAGAAGCACTACACCTGAGTCGTAATCTGAGAAACAAAATATAATATTGTATAGTTTAACTCGTAGTAAACATAAAAAACATAACACGTGATAATCTTCCGAAACAAATTAAGACTCAAGGAACGATAGTGTGCAACGCGACCCGTGCAGCGACGCGCGGTATCAGGAACAAATATACGCATTATTAAGGATTACTCAAAAACTACTAGTCACATCTCGCTCAAATTTAAATGGGACCACATGACAAGCACTAGCTTTTGAATATAAAAAGAATTATTAAAATCGGTACACCCAGTAACAAGTTATGAGGTAACACACATAAAAAAAAAATACAGACGAATTGAGAACCTCCTCCTTTTTTTTAAGTCGGTTAAAAGAACTTGCTAGAGAAAAGATAGTAGTTGGTATATAAAGTAAACAGTGTTCTTTAAATATATGTGTTAACAAAAACGTTCAAAAGCGCTGAACGAAAAAAGTAATTCTGCATATATAAACGCGACCCATAGTTTTATTACATGTGCTAATACTTGATATCCCTACACTCATAAAATCTTGACTATAAAAGTGTGACTACAATGCGAAAACTAAAATGAACTGCGGAAAAAGCGGATGAAAAAGCTCAAGTACGAGCGTTGTTTTTTTTTTTTACTCGTAATATATTATACGGTACATCTAATGCAATTAATCTAAATTTTCTGATGAACAAAAGTTCTATAATTTACGAACTTTGTACGAACTTACAAATTAATTCTCAAAACTTTGTGTTAATTTTAACCTTTCTGTGTCTTTTTTATTTATTGAAAACAGTAAAGTACTGCATGAGTTTGTTTTGCAAATGAACATGTTATATTATAATATAATAGCTAACTGCGTTATAAAATAATCGTTCATGAGAAATTTTACCTACCTCTTAAATCCACCAGTTGAGGCTGAGTATTCATTGTCTATCAGTTTCTGTTATAATTTTAATGCATAGATTAATTTCACTTTGCACAAAAATAAAAGACACACTTGGTATTAAAATAAATATAAGCAATAAAGCTACGATAGTTAAAATTTTACAATTGAATTTCACTTCTTGTTATATTGTATATTATTGTTGTTGTATTTAAGTTGGTACAAAATAAAAGACGTAATCCTACTTTTTAGAAGCAGCAGCTAAGCTTTTAAATAAAGGGGTAATTTATGGATGTACTTAATAAAATGCAAAATATAAAAAATAATACTATATAAAAATAGACTATGAAAATATAAAAAGATTTTATCAAATTGATTGTTTAGAGTCTAAACAATTAATTTGATAAAATCTTTTCCTATTCAAAATTTACACGGCTCCTTGGGAAGATTTGATTTGTTGAAGAATGGGTGGCGACTTAATAGTCGAGAAGGATTAACAACCTTCTATTTTGCAAAGACTTTGTGATCTGTTTATGGGTGTATCAATTATAAAATTATCTTTTTTTAATGTATCATGTTTTTTTTACGCATTCCGGTTTATATTTATTTATTTTTTTATTTTACAGTTGTTATTTAGGATTCATCGACTTCGTTATTAGGATTATAAGACGGTAAATTTCGCAATCATAGCCCGATTAGTATGTTATATTATACCTAAGTTTCTGTTTATTTTAAGAGTTTATTTATTTGTTGATTTTTAGATGCTAATATCAAAAGTTAGCCGTTCAATATAAATATATATGTTTTGATTTGCAAATGGTATAAGCCCTAAATTATCACGCCACAATTTATTGGAGAGCATCATTAACTAAATATGTAGGTAAAACTGCGTGAGCCGCCTTGTTTATAGTAGATGCCAGATAACAAGGATCCTTTATCAGCGACACAAAGTGTAACCCATTACGTTAACATTGTCGTAAAATAAAAAAATGTAAGCAAAAATTTTTATACGCGATGCCTCCGAAGAAAAATATAAAGAGGGGTATTAAAGTGCCCTCCGTGAAAGTATTCTGATAAAACTTATTACAATATAAATATACATTTTATTTTACTGTTTTCACAAACTGAGTATAGTAAACCGATATTTGCAATAAGATTTTTTATGAAGATATCTATAAATATGATACATTCAAATTCCTTCAGTAGTTTCGGCGTGATGCATGATCAAGATACAGACAGACAGACGAAAATGAATACATTACAGCTTTGGTTTCAGTATCGATTATAGAATACCCTCCAAAAATATATATTTTTACATCTTCAATGGGTAGAATAAAATCTGTTACAATTTTATTATAAGTATAAATAATTATAACAATTATGTAATATTAGATTATCAATTTCCATTTATAGATTATGAATAATTTAATGAACGAGTCAGCCTGTAAACTTCCTACTTGAGCTTGATCCACCACGCTGTTCCACTGCGAGTTGGCGGATAATATCCCTAAAGTGACTAACGATCCTTACCAGGTGTCTATGACAAATACCGGGACCGACGGCGTTATTTATATTATTATTGCTCTCCGAGGTACGGTGGGGAGACCCACAAGGACATGCACCCAGATCGGAAACAAATATTTGCACAAATATAAATATTTGCCCCGAGGGGGAATCGAATCCGCGACTGCCGGCATTGAGGCTACTACTGGCACCACTACACCAGAACGGTCGTCGTTCGTAGATTAACTGACCGAAAATACAAAACAAACCTAACGTGAAATATTAATTATACAAGCACCTATAAAGCTTAAAGTCTTACTCATGAGTTTTTATAAGTGTATTTAAATTCAAATTTAACAAATTTATTTCTGTAATTTATTTTACTAAACATTTGTACCATTTTATAATATAACTTATATTAACATGTATATGTGCCGTGCGGTGATCGGCAGAGAAGAAAAGTCCTGACCTCTTTTTTGCCTAGGTATCGTAAAAGGCAACTGAGGCCATAGTGGTACGAGCACCACACAGGATGTTGATGAGCAGCAGCGTCATCATTTCCTGTCACAACACACTGCGCTCGCCAACCTATCTGCCAATCTGCATATGCCGTGCCGAGTATTTTTCAAATCCCCTCAGAGATGATAGGGGAGGCCTACATTCAGCAGTGGGCATCCAACGCCTGATGTGGAGGTGGTGGGTTGACATATAAAAATAGTTTTGAATCTTTGTAAATGGCAACATCTGCATATAATATGATGCAGAGAGGGGTCCGTAGCTACTAAGTAAGCCGGTGAAGGCAGAAAGCCGGTCTATTTGCCTGCCAACAGATATGTTTAAGCGTAATAAAGGAATATAATTCATAATAATAATTTAATGTTAAATTTAAAGTAAAGATCCTATTAATATTTTATCCAATTATATCCTAATTAAAAATATATTTATCCTTAATAAGATTTTTATATTCCAGTAATATATTTGTTCGAATCGAAAAAGGGAAGGAGACTGTGTAATCTCGGCGTCTCGTTTTTTTACCCGACTGCGACAAAAGGAGGGTTATGTTTTTCGAGTGTATGTATGTATGTATATCCATTTCTTTGGCACGCCCTACAGCCCAAACGGCTTGACGGTTTTTGATTTATGAGGTATCGTTGGATTTGTCTAAGTTGTAGTAGTGACATAGGCTATATAAATTTTCAAAATGGCGCCCGCAAATGGCGGAATGAGGGGGGGAGTTGAATTTTTTTCTTACTGTAGCAATATATGGGTATCAAATGAAAGCCAGTAAATTTTTTTATTCTTTTTAGTTTATAATAAGAGTATTTTACGCAGTCGGGTTTTTTGATTTTTTTAATTAAGCATACTTGTTTATCATATACCGATTTCATCGAGGCATATTAGTTTATATATACTCTCGTAATATATCGTATATCATCGTAGTCGTTATACCATCGTAAGGTGATATGAACTCTGAGGATATAGGTAGGTACAATAGAAACAATAGGCAATATAACAAATCCAAAAGTAATGAAAATATGAATTAGATATTATTAGCGAGGCCTATCACGCGATCCTAATAAATTAATTAGATGAACACCTTGTTTTTTCCAAAAGTGACTTCTGGTTACTAGTAGTTTAGTACGACGGAAACTGCCAGTGGGTAGATGAGTGTCAAAAAGGGAAAAAAAGTGATGCGACTTTACGTTAAATACATATTTATATATTTATTTATACTTTGAAACCAATACAAAATAGAAAGAATAAATGGAATTTACAACAATCAAGTTTTATCACTTACAATAGACGGCTTTATCGATAACATAATGATCTATATCAAGCATAATAGGCAGAAGATTAGCGTAGAAAATGTGGGATGCAAAATTATATAATACAATAATACGATCAATTAACGCTCCAACGTTCAACGGAAGGTATATTATAGAAACAATGACTGCTTGATGTCTGTATTTGTCACCGACCTAAGAATAGTTGTCAGTACAATACTACCACAGACACATATTGTTACTATCGTATACAATTCTTCTGTAAGTTTGTATGTAATTGAGTGGCTCTCTTGATGATTAAGATTCGTAGTGGGACGTGGTAAGTGGCGCTACCGTAGGACGCTAGCATTTTTTGGGGTAGGTCAACGCCTGTCGGGTTCGTTAGTTTATTTATAATTTTGAAATGTGTGGACATTTGTAACATCCGTGCTCTTTTTAATATTATGTGACTTTTTTGTTTATTTAAACGCAAACCACTAGAAAATATTTGTTCTTGATCAGTGTTGCTTTATTCTTCTTATGATCAAAAATGAATATCTTAATCTATTACGAGTATGATCAATAATAATATTAATGATAAACGTTCAAACTTAATGGCCTTCAGTGAATGTGAATCGGGGGTCCTGAAACACACACAATACACAAGCATAAACGCCCACACTATGACTAACATCTGTATAGCCTAAACAAATATATGCTATATATTTATTCTGAAAATACACTTATATTATATTCTTTTTAAGATTTTTTTTTTTACTTCAGCATACTTCAGGTCAGCTTTCTGTATAAAACCTCCATAATAATTTTAAAAGTTGGCTTACGTCATATTTCTAAGACCCAAGGGTAATGTCTGGTAATAAAAGAACGACAAAATAGTAAGATAACTAATCCAGACTTGTCTACAACTCAGTAGTCACAACTGTTTAATGACTCAAATGACCATAAATCACTTTTAAATACACCATTTATTAACTCGGTCTCTTAATTTGTGTTAGTCTAAGGATTGTCGAAAAAAAGATGTTTTTGTTAATAACTTTTAATTAAAATACCCTAAAATACGTCTAGCATCGGATGCATTCTGATGTCTCATATACATGTACTTGTACATATGTGTAGCGTTTTCGGTGGGTCCATTGCGATAATCACGCAGTCATAGTGCGACCGATTCTTATAGTGCCTCTCCAACTAGCGAAGGTTGGCTATCAGCTTTTTTCTGTCTTCTTTATTTATAGCTCTGCGAAATAACTAATCGATGCTGGCTATTCCGGTCCACTCTCAGATGTTTCGTAACCACGACTTCTTTCTTCTGCCAACCCTCGTCTTTCCTGCGACCGATTGCTTTATTTCATTTATAATAGACGATGAGTGTTTGATAATTTAAAAAAAAAATAACTAACATCAAACAAAATAAAAAATTAGACTTAACTGGCAACATAGTGTTGCCTATTTATCCTTATGAATTTCAATTTGATAACATTAATTATACAATTTATGCTAACTATCGGCAATTACAATTTTCGCATCTTTATAACAGGAAGGTTTGAAATTACATAATCATTCTAAAAAGTATGACATTTAATGGAAACTTACAATGCGTTTAGAATTAGAATATTTAATTAGAATTTAATAAATAAATATCCGGGTTTTCCGCAATCCTCATCCAACATCCCCCGGCGACCTTGCGTAAGTCGTCGGTCCAGCGGGTCGAAGGGCGCCTCACACTGCGTTTGCCAATACGCGATCTCAACTTCAGGACACGTCTGCTCCAGCGGGCATCGGTCCTGCGACATACGTGACCAGCCTACTTCCACTTCAACGGCATTTGACGGTTATTTTGGTTCTCTCGCGGATAATCTCATTTTTTATTTTATCCTTGACAGAGACTCATAGCATAGCCCGTTTCATAAAACGTTGAGTGACTTTAAATTTGTGTAATAATTCTGTCGTCAGTGTAGGACGCACTGCTCGAAGACTTTTGTCTTAAATAATTGCGGAATCTATGACAAAAGTATGACACTATCAAAATATATGACGCTGGTGGCACTTTATGGATAGTAGTTAGTTAGTACCTTCAATCAGACAATTACATACTAAAGCAATTTATTTGCGAGCGACACCACGTGCAAAGCTAGTATTGAATACGGTTATAATTTTATTATTGTTACATCTCTTGCACTTATAAAACTTTAAAAAAAATTAGTTATTATACAGTGTGTCAAACCTGATGACGTCGTTGTCTAGACGCTGTGAAACCCTTTTTAGTGTAAATCAAAGGCATGCGCATACTGAATGAAATCTATTCGCTTTGATTCTGCTTACGTTTGTATATATAATACTATACCTATTCATATGACTCATTCAATAGTTTAATTATTGTTTCAGACGGCTACTGATATCCCGAAATGACAACGGACGGCGCGCTGAATTCGCAGCGGTAAGAAATATTCGTATTTTTCATTCTACTTTTTTAAAGATTCTAAGATTGTGTGCTATAAATCTTGAAATTTATATTTATATATTATTATCCTGTAATGTGTTAAGATATTTAAGAATATAAAACTTTATTTTATTGTTTGATCCCTAATATAGATAAACAATACTCTAATTAATTCATTAATTAGACTATACTCGTTGGTATATTTAAAAAAAGGTAATAAAGATAAAATATTTATGCTGAAAATTAATTTGAAATAAAAAACATAAGTAGGATGAATTTAATGTTTTCCTTGCCAGAGCCTAAAACCACCTTTAGAATTTTTAAGCTTTCTAAAAGTGATTGCTTGTCAGTGTATACACACAGCTTTGGTTAACTCACATGGCACTAGGGGTATTTTTAGTATTTTTATATTAGAAATATTCGATACGTTTTATTTTTATTTTATTACAAAATTGTAACGTTTTTACATAATGAATAGTATGAACTACGAAACTCATTTTACATTAATTTACGACGCTCACTCGAAAGAGTTATTCACTGAGACAATTACAATATATTATAAAAATAAAAATAAAAACTATTTTTAACAAAACCATAATGTCGCGACGATTCAAAAATATTTTGAAAGATCCCTTGAAGAAAGTCTATTCGTTATATATGTTCTGGATCTGTGTTAAAAAACGGATGTTCTACTGAAGTCAATTTTAGATAATTTCAATATATTAATAATAATAAATAAGCAGCAGCCCTCTTCTAGAAAAGCTAGAAGAGCGGTCGGTCACTGATAAAAGATTTTTCCATCTTTTCCATTTTTTTTATTCTAACGTTATTAATAAGAGAAGGAAGAACAAATTTGTAATTCTAAGTTTCAGAATTGTAATTTTCTCTTATATATAATAAAATACCACAAACAATATTACAGTTATCAAAAATTTAATTAAAAAAGTATATTAAAATTAAAATGCCTTTAATAGCCAAGGAATATTATTCGAGACAAGATTATATAAAAGATGAGAAGAGAGAGATTATATGAAAAAAAAACCATTACGTAAAAAAATAATAATATTAGTGCCGCTGAGTTTCTTTCGCCAGTTATTCTCAGGTAAATAATTGTAATAATTTTATGCTGAACTAGCAAACCCGGCAAACTCCGTTTCGCCACCAGATGGCTACGTTTTTTGTAAAACCATATTGGTTTGTAGTACATGCATCAGAGATAGCGCTGTATGTGAAAAATGATTTTCCCTGTTTTCCTGCTTTTCTGTTGAAATTTTTCCTAATTTTGTTTGCTATAAAGCTCACGGAGCCCGAGACCTTTCCAACGAATGCAAAACCGTGGAAATCGGTTCGTGCGTTCTGAAATTATAGCGTCAGGAAGGAAAACCCGACTTATTTTTATATATTAGATAAAATATTTTGACTTTGACTTTGACTTTGATGAGAGTGCGTTGTTTTAGTAACGCTCTTTTATGCAGGACAATAATATGACACAATTTACTATGCTTGAAATTACTTTCTGTCAATTTTTAAAAGTGTAACTCTTGTGTTTTTAGTAGTTCTTTATTTTCATTAATACCTCCATTTTCAATTAGATTCCCTTCGGTACGCTTCCCATTTAGTATTATCATAATATTCTGTGTATTATATAAATTCAAAAAATGAATTTCAATACTTACCTGAATGAGTTACATTTTGATTTAATTTGATTTTATTTCGGTAGGACTGTAGATAAGATATTGAGTGAGCAAAATAAGATCAAAAGCTGTGAAGTTGTGTAGAAGGTCATTATTTCTCAGCATGTTATGTGTAAGTCCTATTTAGTAAATGGCGGCATTAGTATTTACTTTCGTCCCACATCGCTCTGCAGTCGTTTGTCATGCATTGTGCACGTTAAGTCATTTAAAAGGTCTTTTGTGTGTATAATTGTACGCTATGAAGTTATTTTGCTTGAAAACTCTTGACGGTTTCTATTTAGACAGCTGTATATTTCTACTACTACTACTAGCTGTGTCCCGGGTATTAGCCGCAGTAGCGTGGCAGTAGATAGTGGTGATAATTTAGTAATTATCAAAAAATATGTAGTTTTGATTACCTCAAAGTCCATAAAGTAGCCAAATGACCATATAAATCTTACATCCCCATTTTAACTCTCCGAACCGTAAAATTCTAAAATTCTAAAATGCTAAAACATATCATTTTTAATTGTTATCAACAGATTCAATATTAATTTCCAAAAAAGAAAAACTAATATTTCTACGATTACAAAGGCAAAGTTTTTGTAGAAATATTTATTGTTGCGGGTAATTACCCGCTCCAAGCCTTAGTTACCATAGTTACACATTCAATTGAATTATAAAACTTTTAGCATATGAAAATTGAGTCTTAATGCTGAAAAACTCAGGGATTATAGAAATCGGTTTTTATACAAAAATTAATTTATTGTTCGAGATCGGATTCATATTCATTGGGTATTCGTTTTTCATAATACGTTTATTTTTATTATTCTAATGAACCAATCATTGTTCATTTTAGGTCGAGGTCGAGTGGATTCATAATGAACTTACATTTATTTATTACAGGTACTATCTATTTGAGTGGAGCTTATAGAAGCTATAATAAAACATAGTATAAATTAAATAATTTAGAAAAAACAAAAGTAAAAATTTTAAGATAAGCCTATTAGTCTAGTCAATAAGTTCAAAAACGTGTTAAATAGAAATAAAGCTCCTAAAAATATGTGCCATAGCTCATTGGATTCGGAATGACGTCTATAAAAATGTTTTTTAAGGATATATTAGCATATAAAAAATTGCGATTGTTATTAACAAAAAAAGAAAAAATAAAAAAGATATTTAGTTTTTCGTTACTAACTTTTAAAATAATAATATTTAAGGAATTTTGAAAAAAGATCCTGAAAGAGGAGAAAATTTCCAATAAAAAAGTCCCAACTCCCGGAACTCTATCTATATTATTTATAAAAAATTTTTAACGCTGGAATTAGAGGTCCGCGAGGGCGTTACGGCATAGGCGCGCCGCCTAAAAAGCCGGTATATCACCTAAAATATTTTTTTTTAAATATTAAATAACAATTCAAAAATTTGAATAAATTACAGTGTAATCTAGACACTTGAACAAAAAAACCCTCGGTGAAAAAAATTTTTTATGTCGATTTTACAAAAAGTTACACCATTGTTAATTAACTAATTTTTTTCCAATCTCTGTTTTTATAAATTACGGTATAAAAGTTTAAATAATTGGTCTAAAAATATTTCGCTTCGTGGAGCTCTTTTTGTTTAGGTACTTAATAAAGTTATGCAATTTTTTTTTATTAAAGTTAATTATTTTGTTAATTATAATTTTTTTAAACTAACTAAAAATTAAATTTCTATAAAATGTTATCAAAAAATTTTTTTTTTTGGTAATATATTATTATTGCTGTTTTCGCACTTGATATAGGTATTAATTAAAATTGGAAAAAAAATTTTTACGTTATTTTTTAAGAAATTTTTTATAAAAAAAAATAGACTATTTTGTGATTTTTAAAATAAAAATTTTTACTATCTTATAGCATAGGTGAAATGGTGATTTTTTTAACAAAAATTTTTTCTTAAATATTTTTTTTTATATTTTATAATCGTTTTTTTTATATTTCAATTGTTTAAAAAATTAGTTAAGAAATTATTTTATTCTTAAAAATCATCATTTACCCTTTTCAATGGAATAACAGAGTAAAAAAATTTTTTTATAAATAATTTAATTGTTTATTAACTTAACAATTTGTTATTAACAAATAATATTAACCGTTATATTTTTTTTCGAAAACTTCAAAAAATTACAAAAACAACCATATATAACAAAGTTAAGAAAAAATTTTTTTTGTATTTTTTTTTACAAAAAATTGTAAAAAATACAAAAGAAAAAATTTTAATATGGTTCCGGGAGTTGGGACTTTTTTATTGGAAATTTTCTCCTCTTTCAGGATCTTTTTTCAAAATTCCTTAAATATTATTATTTTAAAAGTTAGTAACGAAAAACTAAATACCTTTTTTATTTTTTCTTTTTTTGTTAATAACAATCGCAATTTTTTATATGCTAATATATCCTTAAAAAACATTTTTATAGACGTCATTCCGAATTCAATGAGCTATGGCACATATTTTTAGGAGCTTTATTTCTATTTAACACGTTTTTGAACTTATTGACTAGACTATATATGGCTTTACTAATGTAAAGCTGAAGTTTATTGACATATACACATACATACAAAGAAGATAATTTAATTCCTTTAATTTTAATCAAACATCGTATACAAGTATTTTGTAGACGTTGCGCTCCTGTTAAAATTATTTCAGTAATTCTGGCACATAGAAAAATAAACACAATCCGCTTATTGATTTTGATTTTGATTTAACAATATAACAAGGTCGAAATCCCATTTCTCAACGTCCATACCCAATATAAAAAAGTCTAAAAATATAGATTCAAAATTCTAGAAACAGCAATCTATTCGAATTTTAATTATGAAAATGAAGTTGAGAGCGTTAGAAGATCCAGACATCGCGAAGCTCATTTTAGGGTCGAATTTCACTCAAGATTGAAGAACACTAAACGATACATGAAACCACTTGAACTTTCTTTGGCATCACATTCAAGCTACTCCATTTTACAAAGATCGCCATTAAACAAGCAAAAGGGATCAAACTGTATATATAATGTAATTATAAAGTTTATTGTTCTCGCTATCGAATCGATATAACGTAACTAGTTTTAGATATCAATTTACATCTTTACATCTAGTTAGTACTTATAATGAGAATAGTTTAATTCTAAGTACAATAATCTATTTAAAGAATATGTTACAATACAAATAATGTATAATTTTCAAGTTAAGGCTTATTTTATTTTACTAAACTTATTTAACAAATGTATGTTCTTATATTGATAAAGTATCAAGATGTGTCATCTACATATACACGAGAAAAGTATATATATATATAGGTCCGCTTAATACGAAAAGTTTGAACGAAGTCCGTTACATGGTTCTTTTTATCAGAAATATATTACGAGTTCGAACTCTTTTGATATGAAAAGTTTTTCTACATTTGTTTAGATATCTCTTCCATATATAGTCTAGGTAACAAGTGCCATTTTGGTCAAATTTTTTCAGCAGTCTCCGAAACTTACGATTAATGTTTAAAGTTGTTGCAAAATCAAAATAAAACTTTAATTAGTCATCGAAAAAAATTAAATTAATTTAATGTTTACTAGACAAATAGTAATTTCTTAAGGAATGCCAATCGATTAAATGTTGTAATAAAAAAAAATAAAAAAACAATTTGCAGTATAAACAATTCAAAACAACTTTCTGGTGTAATGGCGCTAGTAGTTGTCTAAGCATTGTCGGTCGCGGGTTCGATTCCCGATCGGGGCAGATATTTGTATTTGAACAAATATTTGTTTCTGGTCTGGTGCAAAGAGAACATAGAGCCATTGGTTGGTTATGATTGTTTTCGTTGACTCCTGATAGTGATCGTTACTCATGGTAGGGAAATTATCCACCAACCCACAGTGAAGCAGACTGAGGGATTAATTTCCAACCCTTCTCATAGGAGAAGAGGCCTTTGCACAGCAGTGGGGACAGCAGGGGTGGAGGGTAGAGGCTGATTCACTTGAGTTTAGTTCAGCAGTAAAAGTTTTCTGGATAGATTTTTTACTGAAAGTTAACTAAACTAAGCTTAAGTAACTGAAATATTCAAGTGATAAAATCATTAATGATTTGAATTGATTTGTCCAATCATCATTTCTAGAAGTTATTTGTAAAAGTTCCTGCTGTGAAAATAATTTTGCTATAAAGACATTTGTTGTTTACTTATGTGCTCTGTGTATTTTTGCGTAGACGCCGAAAACCCAGTTAAAACCTTTGAATAATGGTGTATCTATAGCAATGTAACAAAGATTATTATCAGTTTGTTCGTTCATTTTAACACGTTAAAAATTATATTACTAATATATTAGTTCGTTGAAAGCTGAAGGCAGTTTATTGATATTATCGACCACTTAGAAGCCTTCTTCAGTTTATCTACGTCAAATTATTTTAACTTCAAAGTTTCCAAGCTATATATTTTTAATACTTGTTCTCTATTACCTATAACAAATATACAACAACACGCTAATTAAATTCGCCTGCAAATTTAATTAAAAAAAAAGCTTTTAAGTTAAGATTTACGTATAGGTACATGTCTATCGCAGCCAATAAGGTTGTAATAGTCATTCAATTGGACGGCTAATCCTTTTATTGAATTCAAACAAACTCCTAAATTTCGATTAGCCAAGTGTTTGAATACAACATTTAATACTATGTCTAGACGATGTTGTCTTGGCAAATATTTGCACATTAAGATTAGACAGATTATATAATTAAGATTAGATAGATATAGAATTAAGATTAGCTGTATACAACCAACCTGTTTGCAGTGCAACTGAAGATCCAAGAGCCGAGCTTACCCGATATTATTCCGAAGATGTCCCGGACATCAGCTTGCACGAGATTAATGTGGATCTGGGACAGCTTAAAAACAATAAGGCACCGGGTGAGGATGGTATTCCGTCGGAGCTTCTGAAAGCGGGTGGAACACCGATACTTACAGTCCTAGTGTACATTTACCTAGGAAAATTTTTCCAACTTAGTAGGTCCAACGTCGAGAGAGAGGTCAATCGTCGAATTCAGCTAGGATGGGCAGCGTTCGGGAAGTTAAAAAACGTCTTTTCATCCATCATACCTCACTGACTGAAGTCGAAAGTCTTCGACCAATGTGTGTTACTAGTGATGACATACGGATCTGAGACGTGGTCTCTGAATATGGGCCTTTTAAACAAGCTCCAAGTCACACACACACAGCGTGCAATGGAGAGGGCTATGCTTGGTATTTCGCTGTCGATCGAATTCGATATGAAATTCGAAAATCGAATCAGAAATGATGAAATCTGCAGAAAGCTGCTGATATAGACCAACGGATTTGCAAGCTGAAGTTTCAGTAGGCAATCCACATAGCTCGCAGAACTGACGGTCGATGGAGCAGAAAGGTTCTCGAGTGGAGACCACGTACCGGCAAACGCAGCAGATGGACAGACGACTTAAGGAAAGTCGCTGGATGGAGCCGTTGGATGAAGGTTGCTGTGAACTCATCGCTCTGGAGGTCGATAGGAGAATCCCTACGTACAGCAGTGGACATCCAATGGCTGATATGATGATGATGATAATGATTAGATATTAGCAGTTGCGTACTCAAACATACGGAATTAGTATTTGGTCAATTATTGCTGTCAAATTGCAAAAGCCAAACAAGCACTTGCAAGCGACTGGGGAAGTAAATATGAATACAATTTTTTTTTTTGTTCTAAGTCGTATTTGACGTTTTTCATTAGTTTCAGAACATATGAGCTTAGTGATTAAGATTTGACATTTTATGTACTCATAATACAAATATAAATTATATATAGGAATCGATTGCACAACGAAAGCGTAATTATCGAGTTTTTATTTAATATTAGCCTATTTTTATAAGAATCATCTAAAAAATAACGAAAATAATTTTAATTAAATTAAATTTAAATAAAATTAAATTGTGCTACATCAGCCTAACACTTCTTTTTGTTTAGAATATATTTTGGAAGCCTTAAACCCTTGTTTCTTTTGCAGTGTTTTCAAGAAATCATCACCAAACAACAAATTGACATTATATTTGGACTCGAGGGATTTGGTGGTGGAAAATGGAAGCATTGATAAGATCCAGGGCGTCCTGCACGTGGATTCAGATTGCTTGGAAAACAAGAAGCTGTTCGGACAAGTCACATTAACGTTTAGGTGAGAACTTTTAATTATATTGCACATTTTAAAAATATTTTAAAAATTATTGAAAACATAACTTCTTATATAACAAATACAAATATCTTTGTTATACGTATTTTGAAGGAATCTATAAAAACAATAATTTAAAAAAAAAGGTTAAAAAAAAGGAACTCGTATCTTATATCTTTAAACGAGCAATTCTTGTATATATATATATATAATCTGAATCTCGGAAACGGCTCCAACGATTTTCATGAAATTTAGTATGCAGGGGGTTTCAGGGGCGATAAATCGATCTAGCTAGGATTTATTTTTAGAAAATGTCGTTTTATCCCTTTTTTCAGGCAATTAAAAAATATCGTTAGAATACAAAGGTAAATTTCGCTGTCATCGATAAGTTTATAATAGCTCTGATGTGAACCGGGCGGATTCAAAATAAGAAGATCCACAGGTTCGAATCCAGATGTCTCCAGAACTATTTTTTTTCTTTTTCTTTTTTTAAGTTTCATCTTTTGTGAGAAAAACTATTATTGGGAGCCCTTTATTAACTGTATGACCGAGCTTTGCTCGGTATTTTATTTTTTTATTTTTTGTAATTCATGTTTTTGGAAACTATATTTACATAAGAATTACGAACTGATGATATATAAATAATATTTTTCGATCTTAACGAAATAATAATAAAAAAATATGAACTGGTTATTTTAAAAAAAATCACGAGTACAATTAAAAACTGTTAGAATATTATTAGAATACGAAGGTAAATTTCGGCATAATCTACAAGGTTATAATAACTTAGGTGGGAAATCAGTATACCTGGGTTCGAATCCCGATGCCTCAAGTCCCATTTTTTTTGCTTTTTTTTTAAGTTCCCTCTTTTGTAAAAAAAAAAAACTATTATTGAGAGCCCTGTACTACCTGGAAGTCCGAGTTTTGTTCGGTATTTTTTATTTATTTATTTGTTAATCGTTCTTTTTTTGGGAATTATATTTAGATACGATAGAACTGATGAAATATGAATAATATTTTTCGATCTTATCTATATAATAATATGGTATTTTGTGTTACAAGGGGATGAACGTACTATTTTTTTGACCCTCATGTGAAATTGCCGCCCGAGCCGAAGGCGAGGGTAGCAAACATACGGGAATGGATTTAGTACTTTCGTCCCATGTTATACATACTTTTTTTTCCTCCCTAGGACGAAAGTTCAGGTTTTGTCCCTGTGAAGCGGGGACAGAAAATGTCACTTTTGTCCTGCTTCACAGGGACGAAAATCGAACTTTCGGCAGAGGTAGGAAAAAAAAATATAAACTGGTTATTTAAATAAAAATCTCGAAAGCAATTAAAAACTGCTAGAATATCATTAGAATATTATCATAGTATCATAGAATAGTAGTATAAAATAGAAAGTAAGTTTCGCCACCATCTTAAATTTATAAAAGCTCAGGTGGGAAATCGGGCGGTCTCGAAAACGGAAGATTTTTCCTTTTTTTCAAGTTCCTTTTTTGGTGAGAAAAAATATTACTAGGATCTCTTTTTATTTTTTTTATTTAAATAATCAGTGACTATTGTTTTATTATTATATCGGTAAGATTAAAAATATTATTCATATTTTATCAGTATGTAATTTGTGTCTAAATATAGTTTAACCGAGCAAAGCTCGGTCATCCAGGTACTTTTATAATTACGTACAATACTGACATTGGTAGATCAAATGTTCATCGTTAACTTCGTAAACCTTTTTTTGACAGGTTTGGTATTCTACTGTTTCATAATTTGTGTCATAATGTTGACTCATTAATAAAAACTGAAGGTATTCTACTGAAGCTATTCTAGTAATATTAAAAAGTATGTTATCAAAAACTCGTATAATGGTTATTTGATCGACGGTTGTCATATGATTATAATAGCAGAATAATAATGTTTTTGATGATATGATTGTGATAAATAATCATGTTACGCTTTAGCCTAACTTTATATATATATATATACTTATTATTTATAACTTTTAAACATATTTGTATAAAATAAACTAACAAAAAATTCACTTTCTTGTATACGTATTATACTATTCTATACCTTAATGTTTAATCTTTTCAAAAATCTTTTGTTCTATTAGACAGACCAATTCAGTATTTCTTCTTGTTACATGTTGCAATTTTATAAAGTAATAAAATAAATGAAAGATCTTCAAATAAACCGACAACGTGTGGGGCATTTACTCATTCAGCAAGCGCTAAGCGTAGTAAATGGCAATGAAATGGTTATAGCTTCCTATTGTATATGAATAGCTTTTGTGGACGATTCTCTTTTGGAAAAAGAGTTACGTTATTACTTATATATCGTATTTACTTCTAAATGTTGTTATATCCTTTTATTTGTAAAAAAAAATGGAAGATGTGAACCAATGACGGAAGTTGTCTTTATTTGTGTAAATTATACTTAGTTATATAATAAGGGTGGATATTTTGATTGTTTCAACGCGCTTATCTCAGGATTTACAAATCTGATTTTAGAAATTATTTCTTGTTTAAAGCTTGTTTATTAATGAACTGTATAAGAAAAAAAGAAAATGTATCATTAAAAAAGTAAATTATGGTACGGGATTAAGAAGTATCCTTAGACGTCAATACTGCTCAAACCCTGGAGTTCTGGAGTTTAGTTGATTGAAATACGATGTTCTTAATTTCCCTTGAGAATACTGTCATCCGCTATGATTTAAGTCTCCTGTATATCTAGGATAGAAGCTTTCTCTGCTAAGTTTCGAATCCAATCACTGTTGTTTGAAACAAAACTTTCATAAGGGCGACTCTATTTTGATTTGGTACAGTCACAAATAAAGATACTTAGCAAGAAGTTTGATTTTTCATATCACTAGAAACTAGTACCAATTTTTATGTAGCTACATACTAATTTGTTATAAAAGTTATAGTTTAAAGTCGTAAAGAATTTAATCTTTAAATTTAATCTCTAATCCTCAGAACTACAAAAAATAATAACCTATATTTTATTTAAAAAAATATACATATATATTTAAAAATTGCGTTTAACTTAAACCAACATCAATTAAAAATTAATAATAAATCACTAACTACACCAATTTTATGTTTTAGTAATAATGTAAAATGGTATTAATACACTTTTAAGCTATTACCTACTGTCGATAATATACATTGCTGACTAAATTTCTATCACAGTTACAACCGTCTTGGTTACTTTTTACCATTCTTATTCATTCATCATCAATTTTCGAAACACTATACTCTTTGAGTTACATCTTTATAATCCTTCATAAGTTTTTATTAAACTCTTTCATATAAAGTTTCTTTAAAAACTTTTTTTTTAAAAACTCGCTGACAATTTCTGAGATAAGTAGAAACTAAAACAAACTAATTCTTCAGCTTTATTACAAACTTGCTCAGCTTGAAGCAGAATGAACGCCAGCGCGAAATACGCATCGATACGTACCTTGCACTGCTCAAAAGACACTCAAACGAAGGCATATTGAATCGCATTGTTACTTGTGACGAAAAATGGATTCTATTCGACAATAACAAGCACTCAGTTAGTTGGTTAGATCCTGTTTCAGTAACTAAACAATGCCCTAAGCAAAATATCACCCCTAAGAAAGTCATGGTAACTGTTTGGTGGTCCGGTGTAATTCATCACAGCTTCTTACCAAACGGCATAAGCATTACTGCAGATGTGTACTGTGAAGAACTAAACACAATAATGGGGAAGATCGCACGTCTCCAACCAGCTTTGGTCTATCGCTCGGTTCCACTGCTCCTGCACGACAACGCGCGATCTCATACTGCACAGCAGACGGTCACCAAGTTACAAGAGTTGGGGTTGGAAGTCCTCCGTCATCCACCGTACTCACCAGATCTTGCCCCTATGGACTTCCACTTTTTCCAGAATTTGGATAACTTTTTTACGGGAAAAAAATTCAATACCCAAGAGGCAGTACAAAATGCCTTTGAAGAGTTTATTGTGTCCTGTCCAGCAGACTTTTTCAAGAAAAGGATCAATAAGTTACTACTACGTTGGCAAAAATGCATTGATTTTATTGGTAATTACTTTGAATAATAAAAATAAAAAATATAGAAAAAAAAGTGCGTTAACTTATTTCATCAAAAACGACATTTTCATAGGTATTCACCTATTATTTTTAATATAGTTAAATATATTATAATTAAGTTACGAGTTTGTACATTTCTTTGCCTTTACTAGACCTGACTTTAAAATAGAAACTGTGTGAAGACAAACAAAAACGTTATTCTCTAGCGGCCTATTTTCTGAAGTATTGGAAAGCAATTAACCTAAATTATCAGTTAATTATTTAGGTATCTTATTAAACATTTAGCTAGAACATGTGTTAAATTGAGAGAATTATATAAGGCATCTATTTCTGGCTTACGCTGAATGAGCCCAAGTTACTAATTTCACTAAACCTCGATTCGTCGAGCTCAAATCAACTACTGCCTTAATTAATTCAGTTGATGTTGTACGTTCACTGGGAAATTCAAATTCGGTAGAATGGGGATCAACAGTCATGAATATTTCCATTTATCACTAAATTTAAAGTTCTTCGATCTAAACAGAAATGAACTGTAAATTTTCCACTTCTGGGCCTCTGGTTAATCACATGAAAGAATATTTGGGACCTGGAAGATCTTAATCCGCCACGCTGCTCCACTGTAGGTCGGCAAATAATATTGCTACCAAATGTAGCTATTGCTATCAGGTGGTCGTAATATTGACGACCGTTCTTGTGTGTGCTAGTTGTCGCCTCAACGCCGTCAGTAGCGGGTTCGATTCCCTTTCGGGGCAGATATTTGTATTTGTGCATATTGTCGTTTACAGGCAGATTCAGTCAGTTAGTTTCTCATAACTCTCGGACCAACGACTTTGCGTGCTTTTCGAGGTACAGTGTGGCAAAAGAAAATAAAAAAATAACAATCATTATATTCAATACACAAGCAATAAATACATACATACATACATTCATACATACATACAAACATATATACATACATATATAAATATATACATACATATTTAATACTTAACAAGTAAGAGATCAAAATACTAATATTAAGTGTTTATTGAGCTAATACATAATATTAAGTTAAATTTTAGCTAAAAAGAACTCCTTATTTTTTTAATGAGTTACATGATCTAGCTTTACGAATAGACCTTGATAACATATTTCAGGGCGAACAAACAAACACAACAAATGAATCAGACAAAAACCCAGACTAAGGAATAGGAATGGGTGGAGATAGATTATTTATTTATAGAGCGGAGGGACCTTTCATAGAAATCACTTAGGAAAGTGCTCTCTAAACATGAATCACTGAAATTTTTATTAATTACGTTAGTGAAGCTGTATTCAGTACATATCAGTAAATTCAATAACAAGTTAGTGAATACTCACTAACTAATACACATACACAATCATATTCAATAATCAAATCAGTGAACTCTGACTCTGATCACACATACATTAAGTAGTAACTAATTCTGTGTGGTACGATTCTCATATTGATAAAAAGTGAATATTCACTTAAAATTAGTGAAGAACCACTAATTCATCTTTAGAATGTAAACTTACATTTAAGGTAAGGAAGAGAATTAAGGAAGAGAAGAAGGATGGAATAAGAGATTACGTTCGTGAATAGGTAACAATTTAACTAGGAATCTGTAATTGGATATAAGACCATACGAGTAGGTACTTAGGCAAACTGAAAATGAAGCGAATGCATGTTTTAAACAATCGATCGAATTTGTTCACATAAACTTCATTAAGGTCTAGACAACACATATCACCGTAGTTAATTGGCTAAATTAATGTACTTACTAAGTGGAGTTTAGCTTTGATTGGTAAAAAATCTTTAATAGTAAGGGATGCAGTGTTGAGCAGAATATGCGTGAAACTTATTTTATTTGATCCAACTAAGTAAGGGACTTATCGATAATTATGCCGAGGTCCTTTACATTTGTAGTAAAAGACCATATGCTTTTATAGCTTATTTAGCTTAGCCAAGCTAGACATATTGTAATGTATCGAGAAAAATAATACAAATTACTTGATAATCGTAGATATTTTATATCAATATTAGTCTATATTACTTTTTCTATCCTCCATATTTATGACCGAACTAACACCTATGTTATTCTATATTTAATATTTTTCAAATAAATTAAAAAGTAATGCGTAAAATTTCAGTAAAAGGGTCCAAGAATAAGCGGGTGCAAAGCATTGTTTTCCAAAAACAGAACCACATATAAAACATGTTTTGTACCCAAAATCTATTTCCTTATCTCCCGTCACATTCAGTGGTTTAGATTATTTTGGGGTTGTTTGATAGCAATTCTATTCAAAGCGGGCGATGATTGGAAAAAGTTTGGCAATCTATGGAACAATCACAATCGCCATTGAGTTATACAATCAGTATTGATTCAAATTGATCTGTTCCAGTATCGAAATATCGGAGTTAATATAAATTTAGGCAAAAGGGTCATCAACAACTATGAACTAATAATAAGTTAATTGGAAATCTAATAACTAACTTGCATATATTTGTGCATTTAAATGAACACGCAACATCTGCTGGCTTCTGATTCATCTGGTTTAATTGCTTTTCGTTAGCGTACGATTGACATAATATATTATCTAATAAAGTTGTTGCTAAAATTGTTACTTTTACATTTCTTCACTTCTTCTATTATTATAATTATGTGTTTAATTGAATTAAAATATTGATACAAATATCTAGTCGAAGCTTTTTTTTTCTTTTTTAACAAATTTATACCCACGGGCTCATTTTGCCCATGCCTTTTGTATTTCGATTTATTACTTTATAAATTCATACTCAGTACATTGTAGCTGCTACATTAGTATCTCTAAACTTAGTATCTCTAATGTGGAGCGTGAGTCCACCGACCGAAATATTTTCTCTTATACATGCATTTTTATTTATTTATTTATTTTATTTTTTATTACATAAATTTATAGATTTGCATAAACATAATATTTTATAAAATTCATTGCTTTTTATTGTTACATCGTTTCGTTGTTATTTAGTCGAAGTTATACATTATGTTCAACATAAGTCTTGGAATCAAGTTCTTAGACACATGAGATCGGCTATTCTATTAGTAGCGTGGTGGGTTAAAAGCTTTTACTTATTCGCAATAGGACAAGTAATCTTTGCCCAGAGGTGGGAAAATTTCAGATAGCAATGTACCTGTATTATCTCTAACTACAATAAAATTGTGGCTACCACAACATATTTATCGTCGTATAATCTCCAAATCTTACTCTCCAAAAAATCAACAATAGCCAGAAGCCAAATAATTACTAACGTTTAATACAATATAATATTATTTAATGTCTGCCTAACATGTAAATATTTTATTAAAATATTAAAATATGAATAACGTTAAATTTTATTTGAAATAAAAATGGTATTGTTACTGTGTCAAATAGGCATTTCATAGGAGGAGGAGGGTAATAACAAAATTCCAATATCTATATATATATAAGAGATTTCCACGTATACATTGACTCATCACGATATCTCTGAAACTATAAGGCGCAGAGACTTGAAATTTGGTAGGAATATTCCTTTTACCGAGTAGAGGTCAGCTAAGAACGGATTTTACGAAATTCTACCTCTAAGGGGGTGAAAAAGGGAGGCAAAGTTTGTATGGGACAACATGATTCCTTGGTCCAATCTACTTCAAATTTCGCATAAATATTCTTTAACAGAATTGGTTGAAGACGTGTTTCGTATTTTATCGAAATTCAGCCTCTAACGATGTTAAAAGGGGGGAGAAAATTATTTTGATATAAATACTCCACAGTGATTTTGATTTAAATTAAAATTTATTTTGAAACATGTTTGACAACCAATCCGTCTGTCATAAAATATTTTTCAGTATAACAGCAACAAAATATTAGTAAGGAATTCAATAACGTTAATTATCACAAAATTACGAAAATATTAAATTTTAATGTCGTATTGAATACCTTGAATTAACTAAAATAAATATAAGCAAATTGAATACCGCGATGTCACCCGCGTTAATTTGAGGGAAAAACGTACTTAAATATTTTTATGCAATTACTCTAAGAGTGGGCACCTGCCTCGTTGGTCGAGTGGTCGCACGGGTTACTGCCGAGCAAGGAGTCTCAGGTTTGATTCTTGGGTCGTGCAACGTATTATTGAGCTTTTTTTATTTTTCGAAAGTTTTCATTAAAATAGTGATGTTATATTTACTTTAAAAGTGGAACTATAGATAAAAAATGTCTCAAGAAGACAAATAATAAAGGACGCAAAGGAGCTCCCAAAAAAGATTATTTTTTTCTCGTTTTTGTAACATTTCTTATTATTGCTCAGCCACTATTGGTCGTAGCGTGATGTTATATAGCCTATAGCCTTCCTCGGTAAATGGGCTATCCAACACAAAAAGAATTTTTCAATTCAAATCAGTAGTTGCTGAGAGTAGCGACACAAACAAACTCTTCAGTTTTATAATATTAGTATAGATACATAATTACTACTTTTTTATATATTTCTTACTACTATTTTGCTCTAACATACATATTACTGTTAATATATTAATATTACTAATGTAATATTATGTAGTAATATTATAATAACATCAAATGTAAAATAAGTATTATTATGTAATGTAAATTTATTTTTTTGTTAAGTATAAACATTTTACAAGTATTTGATTAAAAGTCTATACCGGATTTTATCGCGTTTATTTAAAACTTTATAGTTTTACAATATTTTAAATTATTTCCCGACGTTTCGGACCCTTTACAGCGTCCATGATCTCGGGGGACTGAGGTGGTGGGTGTCCGAATAATGAATTAATTGTTACATACCCCGCTTTTTATACAATTTTAAATTATTACTATTAACCGTTCCTATTCATGCAGAATGAGCTTATTGTGTCTGGAAGTCGTGCTGTGTTCTTATTTTCCTTGGGTTCAATTAATTTTAGTACTGGCTCCCAAGCTGGTGGTACGTTCCAACCATCCTCTCTATTGAAATTAGGATGTTTTTTGATTTCAATAGCCTCGCGAATCATCCTTGGTAGGAATCGGTGTTCTTTAGCGAGAATTTGTGGCTTATCAAATCTGATATAGTGGTTGGTACCTTGTTGAGTATGTTGATACACAGCAGACTTTGTCGACCGTTGGTGTTTCATGTCAGCTATGTGTTCTTTCACGCGTGTCTCTATACTCCGCTTAGTTTGCCCTATATATGAGAGACCACATTTCTTCTTCCAGACAGACTTCCAGACGCAATAAGCTCATTCTGCATGAATAGGAACGGTTAATAGTAATAATTTAAAATTGTATAAAAAGCGGGGTATGTAACAATTAATTCATTATTCGGACACCCACCACCTCAGTCCCCCGAGATCATGGACGCTGTAAAGGGTCCGAAACGTCGGGAAATAATTTAAAATATTGTAAAACTATAAAGTTTTAAATAAACGCGATAAAATCCGGTATAGACTTTTAATCAAATGAGTAAAATTCGCGTAAATATAAGAGAACAGTATGTTAACCAGTACGGACTGGAAACAGCAAATAAAATACGCCGATTAGAAGATCTCCAGACGAAGCGCGCAAGAAGTATTACATCTTTGAACTTCTTGAAGAGATGCCGAGATCACAGTCTCATTCCAACGTGTGTCAAGATTACCGCTAAAAAGGACATACTTGGAAGCGCTAAGATCTTAAAACAGGCAAGTCAAAAATTGTTATGTCAATGCATCCGCGAAAACCGTTACAACCTCTTTAAAGTTAATACAGCTATAGAGAAGGCATCCATTGAGTTAAAAAATATACTGACGTCATTTGATTATAAAAGCTGCATAGATACATTAAATCAGCGTGAAACATCCAAATATATTGCGTGTAAAAACAGACAAATTTTAAAATATAATAAATTATTAAAAAATTCAAATAACACAACCGGTAAATGGAACGTGAATGTATCGGCATCGACCACAGACACGCAAATACATACATCTAAAACGTCAACGTCAGTAGTAAATATTTCAAAACAAACTCTGGATGCAGCAACCGTTAAAGTACTTGAAAAAGGCCTAAATTTTGCAATAACACCACGTAGAATTCCCTTCGAAGAAATAATCTGCAATGTCGAAGACTGTTTGATAAAAAATAACTTAACGCAAAGAGGATATGGAGGCTATGCGTCAAGATGTTTCTTCCGTCTTACGTCGAAGTAAATTGCCGAAACCAAATCTCTCTAAGGAAGAATCAATTGCTCTAAAAAACTTGCGTGCGAGGTCAGATATTACAGTACTTCGTGCAGATAAAGGGAACGCTACAGTAGTCATGGACACATCAGATTACAATACAAAAATAGAACAACTTCTGTCGGATAAAAGTACGTATAAAATCGTTAATAAAGATCCAACGAATAAAATATTAAAAGAAACAAATGATTTAATAAAGAAATACTCCGACAAATTAAAAATTGATGTTAAACTACCTACATGTGCAAAATCACCGCGCTTATATGGCCTACCAAAAATACACAAAATAAATGTACCTCTACGTCCAATTGTAAGCCAGATCGACAGTCCAACTTACAAACTGGCTCAGCACGTAGCAAAGGTACTGTCACCACTCAGAGGCAACACAACAGCGTATGTGAAGGATTCTTACCAATTTGTGAGTGAGATTAAAGACCTACAACTCACTCAGAATGAAACAATGGTGAGTTTCGATGTACAGTCTTTATTCACATGCTTACCGGTACAAGACTGCATTGAAATTGTACGAAGGAGACTAGTGGAGAACGACATGCCAGAGGAATATGCAATAATACTCAAGCACTGCCTTACAACTGGCTACCTGTTGTGGAACCACAAATACTACATACAGGTGGATGGCGTGGCTATGGGCTCTCCAGTATCCCCCATAGTGGCTGACATCTTCATGGAGGACTTCGAGGATCGAGCTCTAAAGACAGCACCTATCTCTCCTAGATTTTACAAGAGGTATGTAGATGACACTTTCACCATATTACCAACAGACAGTACTTGCATATTCCTAGAACACCTTAACTCCATAAATAACAATATTCAATTTACCATGGAGTTAGAGGCAAATAACACACTAGCTTTCCTAGATGTACTTATAATCATAAATCCTGATCATAGTTTAAGCCATTCTGTGTATAGAAAATCTACCCACACAAACAGGTATTTAAACGGTGCTTCTCACCACCATCCTAGACAACTCTCTGCCGTTGGTTTGTCTCTGTTTCAGAGAGCTCGCGGGATCTGTGACGAGAAACACCTGGACGCAGAGCTACAGCACGTCAAGCAGGTACTGCGAGACAACAACCTCCGAGCACCGCGTCAGCGTCACAGATCCCGGAGAAAGAAGACAGCCACAGTTGAGCGCCAGCCTGCCGTACTACCATATGTCAAAGGAGTCACTGACAAGATTGGCTACATCTTGAAGCGAGCTTCAATCAAAACTTACTACAAGCCGCCAACGAAGATAAGTCAATTATTACCATCTGTCAAGTGCCAAATACCTTTACAAGATGCAGGGGTCTACAAATTAGACTGTGAATGTGGTCTCTCATATATAGGGCAAACTAAGCGGAGTATAGAGACACGCGTCAAAGAACACATAGCTGACATGAAACACCAACGGTCGACAAAGTCTGCTGTGTATCAACATACTCAACAAGGTACCAACCACTATATCAGATTTGATAAGCCACAAATTCTCGCTAAAGAACACCGATTCCTACCAAGGATGATTCGCGAGGCTATTGAAATCAAAAAACATCCTAATTTCAATAGAGAGGATGGTTGGAACGTACCACCAGCTTGGGAGCCAGTACTAAAATTAATTGAACCCAAGGAAAATAAGAACACAGCACGACTTCCAGACACAATAAGCTCATTCTGCATGAATAGGAACGGTTAATAGTAATAATTTAAAATTGTATAAAAAGCGGGGTATGTAACAATTAATTCATTATTCGGACACCCACCACCTCAGTCCCCCGAGATCATGGACGCTGTAAAGGGTCCGAAACGTCGGGAAATAATTTAAAATATTGTAAAACTATAAAGTTTTAAATAAACGCGATAAAATCCGGTATAGACTTTTAATCAAATGAGTAAAATTCGCGTAAATATAAGAGAACAGTATTTTACAAGTATTTTAGTACTATCCCGCACTTTGGTACTAAATTCCTCTCGTCTAAGTTTGTCTGTAAGATTGCATTGCTTATTGCAATAACTTAAATTACTTATAACAAATTAACTAACTTAAAATAAGAATTGCATGGAATGGATAATAAAATAAACGAATAGAATTATACAACTGAACAGAACAGAATTAGCCTGTAAACGTCCTACTACTGGGCTTATTCTCCTTATTGGAGAAGGGTTGAATCTTAATCCACAACGCTGCTCCACTGCGGTCTGGCGGATATTTTTCCTTGCTATGAGTAACGATCGCTATCAGATATCTTTTGTAACAATCGCCACTGATGGCATAACGTGCTCTACGAGGCACTGTAATAACACCCACAAGGACATACACCCAGATCAGAAACAAGTATGTGTACAAATACAAATATCTGCCCCGAGCGGAAATCGAACCATCTACTGTCGGCGTTTAGATGCCTACTCGCACTTTACACACGAACGATTATAAAGAAATAGAAAACACTTTAAAATACTAAATAATCTTCAAAGTTATTTTTAGTAACTCACCCCCCTCTATTGTCGGCGTTTAGGTGCCTACTCGCACTTTACACCCGAACAGTTAGAAATAAATAGAAAACACTTTAAAATACTAAATAAACTTAAAAGTTATTTTTAGTAACTCACACAAGACAAAATTTAAATGTGATGTAGGTACAAACAAACAAATATAATCAAAATAAAATGTCTTGTTTAACATCAAAAAAAGATTGGATAAGCAAATTGCAAATATGTACGTTTACTTAAATTATCCTATTTTTCGATTTATCTCGTACGGATTATTTTTTTTATACTCAAAAATATTATTTATACTTAAAATATATAATTATTATTATATTATATATTATAACTACCGAGGGACATCTCTACCGAGAGGATTTTCTACAAATGCTGTAAATATTTTCATACATTATAAAATAATATGTATTAAGTGTACAATAATAAGTTTCTTCAATTTTTTTACTTTATTTTATTGTGAATTATCGTTATATAACAGCTATCATAATATGTATACTATATCATAGTTACACGATGCATCTCTGTATACGAATGAGGATGAACGAACAGTATTGTCTCAATAATAGATTTCCATTTTACAACTTTGGGTAATGGACCCAAAAATCTGGTAACTATTAAAAGTAAAAACGAGGGAAATCACGGAAGACATCTAGACTAGAAAAATGTAGAATATTATCGCAGTCATTTAAGCAAAATATCTTATTACGAATTTTATTATTGTATAGACGGTACGTTAGCGTTAAATTTAATAAAATGCTTGCCTATATAATTTGCGAACGTTCAACGCATTATTATTACTCTGTAAGCATTATTTGTTCCATTAATTATGATTTATTGTTCTCTTATATACTGTTCTCTTATATTTACGCGAATTTTACTCATTTGATTAAAAGTCTATACCGGATTTTATCGCGTTTATTTAAAACTTTATATTTTTACAATATTTTAAATTATTTCCCGACGTTTCGGACCCTTTACAGCGTCCATGATCTCGGGGGACTGAGGTGGTGGGTGTCCGAATAAATAATATGATTTATTGTTATTTAATGCAGGTAAATACGTAATTGCTTTCTTCTTTATTAAACTTATTTTTATTTTATGAATAATAGAATAGTAGATATTTTAATACTTTTATCGACAAAAAAATTTTATCACCACGAACACCACCACAACATCAGCCTTTGGATGTCCACTGCTGAACATAGGCCTCCCCTCCCCTCTCATCTTTGAGAGATTTGCAATTGTTCTCTTATATTTACGCCAATTTTACTCATTTAATTGAAAGTCTATATCGGATTTTATAGCGTTTATTTTACTGTTTAACACTATTTTAAATTATTTCCCGACGTTTCGGACCCTTTACAGCGTCCATGATCTCGGGGGACTGAGGTGGTGGGTGTCCGAATAATAATTTAAAATAGTGTAAAACTATAAAGTTTTAAATAAA
This sequence comes from Euphydryas editha, assembly GCA_036937285.1. NCBI lineage: Eukaryota > Metazoa > Arthropoda > Insecta > Lepidoptera > Nymphalidae > Euphydryas > Euphydryas editha. Next base: position 20,085,977 of record JAUPFZ010000004.1, on the reverse strand, counting down.
CGCGATAAAATCCGATATAGACTTTTAATTAAATGAGATTTGCTTGGTATATACGCGAGATGGCGAGCGCAGTATGTTGTGGCAGGATATGGTATCGTCAATCACCATCCTAGTTGGTGTACAGTTGTTCGAACCACAATGGCAAGAAAGAAGTCGGGACTATTCTTCACCGCACAACAAACGGCAGTTGCGGTTACAGCTTGTACTAACTGTAATTATTAATCATGTAATGGAAACATAATCACTACATATTGTACAGAAAAACAAAATGTATTATGAATAATTATTAACGTTCAAATATCATTTGATACATTTTAATTGATATCAAATTAAGGGAGGGTTGGATATGTAACATCCAATCAAGAGAACGGCTTTTAAAATTTCTTGCAACATCTTAACATGAATACAGTCATATTCTAAGAATATGGTCCGAGTAAAAGTCGCATTGAATATGGACTTATACGTACAATTTATTCTAGAAAAGTAAAATTTTAATCCAGAGAGAAGATAGAATCGATTTTGTTGTGTAATATTTTATAATATAAACCTACATATTTTATGATGTTTATTGCAATATGCCTGTTCAATGTATGCATATGATGTCGTAGTCTGAATTTAATACATTCATATATAGAAAAAGACTTTTGTTTTTCTAAAGAGATCACATATTTTTAATAGAATGTCGGAAGAAATAATAGTTATAAAAATAACATCTTCATTATTACTTATATCTACCTTATAAATATAGATAGGAATATACGTGGATACCACTGAAAATCAGTGTTGGAATCCTTATTCTTTAACTGAGTGTTATACTCTTTTAGGTCACATCGGAGTTGCACTCATTACATTGTAATCTTTTTTTTTTGTACTCGTAGTAAGATTGTTTTTTGATCAACCATATTATTTGTAAAATAAATTTGATTGACTGAATATTGTGTTACAATACATATAAGCAGAGCAGTTACCATTCAATTTAATGTAAGTAAAACCGCACGGGTCGGCTTTTTGATCCTAAAATACTGTCAGAAAATTTAATAATCAAAAGCAATGTACATGGTATCGCAACTCATATTACCTAAAGGTATTGCTTTTTTGATCACCTATTATAAATTACTTTATTCCTCTGAAATATTCAACGTATCGCTTATCCAATAATCAACAATATCTTCATCATATTGAATATGATATAGATTCAATTGAATCTATATCAATATCTATAATTAAAAAAAAAACAGAAGTATTACTTTGTTCTAATTTGAATGAATATAATCACTTTTTTTAATAGATTAAATTTCTTTCTAATTCAGCATTTTTAGAAATTTCACACAATTTAGATAAAAAGGGTATAAAAACTTACAAGGAAGTCGAATACTTTTAAACTATTACAATAAATCACTAGATACAATAGCTCAGATTACATTTAAAGTGTATTTAATAACATGACAATAATTTCAAATAAAGCACAACAAAAATATTTTATGTATTTTTGTTGTTCTTATTTTTTTTTTTTTTTTTATTTTATTATGTAGTCTACGTCTAATATATCGAGTTATATACGCCATTAAGAGCGGCCCTTAGGCTCTTAAAGTAAATTGAACCACTGCCAAAGCTTAGATTTGAGATGCCCTTGACATAAGAAACCAGCCAAGTTTCATGAATCTTTTATATAGTTTTTTTTTTTTTTTTTTTTTTTTTTATTTGGCTATTTTTAATCATATAAAATATTTCCGTCCTTATCTTTTAGCTTGGTCTTTGGACTAGTAAATACAAAAAACAGATAAATGAATGTTATTTCTAAAATCCTGACGTTTTTCGTACTGTATTGAAAGGTTAAATCTATTTTGATCTACGCCGTAAGCATATCATTACCATAAAATCAAACTACCTTATATGTAGATACGTAGTGTATTCAAAGACCAAACTATTTTATATTCTAGAATTTTCGATGATTATATAAAATGTTCCATACAACATTGAATTGAAAACAAAAGATTCAGTTCCAATCGTATACAATACTGGTAACTATTTTGTGTGGACAAAGGACTTGTTCTCTTAATTTTTAATTAATATTAAAAGTAAATATCGTGTCATTCCTTCTACGTAATTTATTTTTCCCCGATTACTCTGTCAAAACAATATCTCATTCCGTGATCAAAATATTATTTATTATGACAGTTAAAGCGATAGCATACTTGAAAATGAAATAAATCACTCATAACATTGAGTGATATGAGTATAACATATAATCAAGGAATTTATATCATAACTGGTACGCTCACTTGTCACAAATTGTATATTCAAATATGCACCTTGAAATATTTGACATAAGATTGACATTGGCTTATAGTATGTACAGTGAAAAATCGTTCCGAGCATTTCGTTGACAACTGGTACTTTGTCTTTTTCTTACAAGAGTTGCCATGAATCCATGGTAGAAAGAGATGCAATCCCGGCCGTAGGAACATTTTTTGAGTGCACGTGAGCATTCCTGTTTGTATATAAATTCCTTGCCTATAATATATGTTATAATACAATAATTGGCTTTAAATAGGGTTGTGATTTTGAGTGCTTAAAAGATACAGTTCGCCGACTGAACTTTAACCTAATTTTAAAAATAAAATTATTTTTTTTAGTTATGTTTGTCAAAACGCAAGATTCTAAGAAATAAGAATGAGTTTTTTTTTTATTGTTCCACTACTTGAAAAAAAAGTATAGAGGAGTATAAAAGACATTTTCTGACGAAATTTGATGAGTGACATATTTCAAAAAGGCTAAAAATAATAAAATTATAATTTTCTTTTCGCCATTAAAAACTTTCCGTTTGAGAATCATGATCATATGATTTTTTGATGTTTTGGACTCGTAAGAATTAGGAAAAAAAATCATTAATAAATAAATAAATAAATATGTTTAACATACACACACTGTGTTTGATATACATACATTTTTTTAATTAATATACATATAAATAATACATATATAAATAAATACATATTGACTCGGGGCGGGAATTGAACCCACAACCCTGGAGCAGAAAACAGGGTCACTGCCAACTGCGCCACGGGCCAGTCAATTATTTATTAGTTCCGAATTTTACTGTGAAAATGAAAATAATTTCGAAAAAACGGTTATTTTTTTAAACTCTCGAATACTGTTTGAGTTAAAGAGCTAAAAATTTAGGTGAATTATATTCATTCGACACTTTCCACCAATCCAAAATAATCCACCCCCTAAGTATGAGTCGAAAAAGCCATGGGGCAGAATTCCCATATCAATCCGGCTATGCCCTTTGAATGTAATGTATTCATATTATAGTTTAATAGCTTATCTTTCTACTTTTTTTTATATATCTTAATAACGAGATATTAAACTTATGTATCTATCTATCACATGTAAATACGCACTAAGTTCGCCTTTTTATAGGACTTTTCCTCAGGGGCTTATTGGAAGATATTTTATTCAGGAATAAGCTTTATAAATATTTATTATTTTTCCCCACTATTGTTTTATGTGTAGTAAGATAAATAAAATAAAATGTCAGAACGTATTATAAATTTCGGACAGTTAACGAGGTATTGATGACCTTTGAAAAAAATGTAATATTGTAACTACGTAAATGACAAGCTTTGAACCTAAAAACAAAATAGAAACTTTTTATATTGAATTTCTTAATTGGTAACGAGATACTTCATCAAAATTTCGAACAAAATCTATTTGAAACATTGTTAAATATGTATATACATATATATATATATATATATATATATATCCTAGAATATAAGCCCTATATATATATAAATATTTCTTTTTTTTTAATTTACATTTTTGTTTACTAGATACGGTCGTGAAGATGAAGAAGTGATGGGACTAAAGTTCTGTAACGAAGCTATTATGAGTCTCGTACAGATATGGCCAGTGCACTGCAATTTTGAAAAGGAACCAAACACACCACTACAGGTACAACAATTTTTTTTATCTTTATTAATAAATTATTAATTTTTTGTGTTGGTAAGAACCTCGCTTAAGAACCCCTGAACTCATTCAACTAATTTTTATTTTTAATATTTGTTTGTTTTTCTGCATAAGATCATTTTGTATGTTATGGTAGGAATGACGTTTTAGAAGTGGAAGATTATAAAAGTTAGATACAAAAGATTCAAATAAAATGAAAGTGTTTCGAAAGTATTTTGTGTATATGTGTGTGTCTATGTTTAAGGAAAATCAAGCAGAAATCTGCATGAGTTGAGATATAATTGGAAATGTATTGTAAATAAATAATGAAACCTCCGTAGCTGATTGAAAGATAAATTAATTGATTGAATCACTTCAAAAATCCAATCCCGGAAAAGACGTCTATGTCCAACCAAAATGAAAAACAATTATCTTAGTATTGATATTTTATTACTAATTCGACTACATTATTTTTTGTGTACATGTCACGCGAAATTTTCGCTAATTTCGAACCAATGAAAAATTTGTGATAAAATTACACCACACAGTGGAAAAAAAAGCAGTATATATCAACTCTCGTTTCAAAGTAGAGGATATTGTCTACTGCGTAAACTGCAAAAAAAATAATTTTTTCTAGGCAGGCAGCACAATGAAGTCTTAGAAAAAAATTGTTTTTTTTTTAATACTTCATTGTGCTACCTGCGGATAAATACTAACGATCGACCCGTTTCCAAATAATGCCGAATTACAGAGACCTGATTACTCGTTTGTTTGTTATGTTATTTGAATAAAACAAATAGTATTCGTGGAACAACTTCATTGTAACATAGAGACAAGACAGTAACGAAAAAAAAAAATATTTTTTCATGAAAACGTTACCCAGTAACTTTATCGCTACTAAAAATAATACTACGTAATTCCACGTGGAAACTTTACACAAAACGGTTTATAGTATTTCGGTATATTTACAACTCGAATGGAGTTTTCGTTACATGTTTTTAGGTAAACTATATTTTCGTGTGGTGATGGTGTGAGAATTGATACCGTCTTGTAATAGAGCTGAGCTAAATATGTATGTAAGTCTGCAGAAACTTTATTTTTATTACGGTAAAGCTATGAAAAATAGCAAATATTATATAAAAAATTTTCTATGGTATTGTGCGTAATGATTTTTTTTAGGGTTGTAAATTTAAAAAAAAAAAATCTTATTCTTAAAAAGAATTTAATAAATCGATTTTAAGAAGTGTTGGAAATTAATTGTTATTTTTGCATTGATTAATAAGGGTGACACGATCAAATAATTCAATTTAAAAAATAATTACAAATCTTTTGAAAATTGAAACTCTATAGATCGTTTAACTAATCTTGAGCCGTGGATATATGTACTTGTAAGTACGTAACTTTATAAGTGTGATAGTGACGCGACCGTCGTCCTAGCAACAGACAGGATAGTTAAAAAAATCTAATACAGTGATAAATTTCACGCATTATTATTTATCATTCTGTATTTAACATACTGCAAAAACTGAATTAACGATATAATCATGTACACGTTGTAGTTTGTACTGAAATCACGCAATCGCACCGATCGATGCGCTAAGTGCTCATTTTGTTTACATGACTTCCGAGCGCTGACAATGAGTCCCGGTATACGGGTCTATACGGTTTTTGCTTACACCGAAAATTTATTAATTTTTAATGTTATTTTGAATTGAATTAATTTAATTAAATTAACTTGACATTTTGACGCAGATGCTTTGAGTTATTTAATATTTAGAAAATTAAGACATTAACATGTTATTCAAGAAACATTTTTTATTTAAAAAAAATAATGTGACTGTAATTGTTGATGTGTATACGCAGGCACTACATTATGTATTTAAGCTTAATGCACACATAATTATGACACATAGGACAGGTAAGAGGTATATTCTGTATGTGTACAATTTTTCGATAAATAAGGAAACTACCATGACCCATGACGATCTGAGCTATATATTATTTTTGATATTAAAAAAACAGTAAAGAAAATGATCCCAAAACTCCAAGTACTATACATAAATGTAATTACATTCGTAAACGAGTACAGAGAACACAGAGAAAATATATTTTTCTGAATTATAATTTTAGGAGAGATCGAGACTATTCTCATTAAAAAAAAAACATTTATAATAATTTACAAAAACTCAGTTCATGTTTTTGTGAATAATTTCATACAATTCATTTTTAATATTTTTTATAGGACGCTCTTATCAAAAGACTGGGAGCGAACGCATTTCCGTTCCATTTAGAGTTGACTCCGTTGGCGCCCCCGAGCGTTCAACTCGTACCGGCGAAGCAATATCATGGCGCGCCTATTGGGACATCGTATGACGTTCGGGCGTATATTGGTGAGTATAAGTTAAAAAAAAAAGATACTTGTTGATTGCACACCATTGCCCATGTTTTGTTATACAAGAATTATTATTAGATGAAAGAATATTTTATACATTTTTTTACATTACCAATTAAATTAATTAAATGTTTTGTCGGATAAAATGGCTTAATAAATAATGATTAATCTATACCATATATTTATATCTACTTACATATTACAATATATGAATATAAGAAGTCTTGACCAAGGAATTTATATACAAACTGGAATGCTCACGTGCACTCAAAAAACGTTCCTACAGCCGGGATTGCGTCTCTTTCGACCATGAATTCAAGGCAACTCTCGTAAGAAAGAGACAAAATACCAATTGTCAACGAAATGCTCGGAACGATTTTTCACTTTACATGTTATAAGCCAATGTCAACCTTATGCAAATTATTTCAAGGTTCATATTTGAAAATACAATTTTATTAAGTGAGCGTTCCAGTTATGATATAAATTCATTGGTCTTGACGCAGTGTTTACTGAAGCTGCTCTTGGCAAATATTCGAATAGGCCGTACGAACGTTTGTCATTGTATATAAATTATCAGTACCCGGATGACCGAGCTTTGCTCGGTTAAATTATATTTAGATACATTACATATTGATGAAACATAAATAATATTTTCGATCTTACCGACATAAAAGTAAAATAATAGGAACTGGTTATTAAAATAAAAAATAAAAAGAGCTCTTAATTCAAAAAAAAAAAAAAAAAAATGAAAAAAAGATTGGTCTGTAGAATCCTGGATTCGAACTCAGGTTTTCTGGTTTCGAATCCGCCCGATTCCTATCTGCGCTAATAGAAGCTTGTCAATGACAGCGAAATTTACCTTCGTATTCTAATGGTATTTTTTAATTGTGTAAAAAAAGGGATAAAACAACATTTTCTGAAAATAAATCCTAGCTAGATCGATTTATCGCCCCCGAAACCCCCTGCATACTAAATTTCATGAAAATCGTTAGAGCCGTTTCCGAGATTCCGATTATATATATATATATACAAGAATTGCTCGTTTAAAGATATAAGATTTATATTTGGTGGGATTCAATTCACACAATAACGTAATATTTGGTTGACTTTATGGTTATGTTTCCGATTACCGTTATTATAGTGTTGCTGATATAATTATATACATAATAATATTTAAAATGATCCTGCATTTTTGAGTAATGATAAAAAAATACATGTAATATAAATATTATTTTTTACTATTTATTTGTTTTATTATTTTTATAGATACATCATAACTTTGAAAGTAAGAAAGAAAATTAATAGTTTCTCTGTACTTAAGATTTTTCTTATACTTAAGATGGGAAAAGCGTTGAGAGTAGGTACGAGGCGTAATCCATCAATCAAACGCCACGAGACACAAATAATGATACATATTATGGTCCGGTCAAGTGACAATCGGTGATTATTTCGAATAACAGTTCCGTAATATATAATGACGGACGGTAATATTTCATAATTAGTAATTTAAATAAAATTGCAAATGTTTGTAGTCTCGTATGGATTCTACTAAATGTTGATTCAAAAATTCTTTCTAAATGTATAAACATTTTAAATATATTATATGTTATTTACGTACATACATATGATAAAACCTATTAATAAATCAAATAATAAAGGCACATATAAGCACAACATAAATGTTACAATAAATATGTAAAAACAATAAAAATATTTAACATTTTATTGCAAAACAGCAATATATGTACATCCCGTACCTAAGAAAAAGAGTTTAAGGGTCATTACAACGTCTCCTCATGGACATATTCCCGCTAGATGGCGCTGTTCGGGCTTTCGACAGGTTTTTGATATTTTTGCAATGTTGCTATGCACAGATTTTAAAAATATTACACTTAGCGCATGTATATCAATGCCAATTATTTTATCACATCATTAGTTTACTTTAAAACGGAGCCATTTAGTGAAATAGTCTAATAATAATATCTGTCATATCGATTACTGTATATACGCAACACTCACGCACACACTGACATCAGAGTTGTTATCCAAATTCTGTGGTTCTTACATAAATCACGAATTGTTTACTATAAAATTGAACTAGATGGCATTGCAACAAAAACTGTCTCGTTTTGTTTCGTATTTTTTTAAATTTAGTTCGGATATAATACTCCTCCCGCTTCATACCGCGTCCCGCGCTCGTCTATTCGGTATTTTAGTGTATATGTCGATAGCGATAGCAACGCAGCCGATATGAACGTGTAGTAGGGGTGTCCACTTAGAAAATACATCGATTAGCAAGAAAAGGTTAAAATTATTTTGCTATAATCCGCCAACAGCAGAATCTGTATGGTCAAACATGTAATTAAAAGCTAAGCACCGCTCACTTTCACAACCAAGCCTGAAAGCCTGAATTGTCTAGACAATACAGCATTGTAAAGTCGACATCTCCTGAGGATGCTCCGGTGTCGGAGCGAAACGTGCGTCGAGAGTAGTGTTAGAGTCTTGTGTGGTGGTGCATGTGAATGGTGGTGGTATTGCTTGCTTGGGAACTTGGCTTTCTTGCTTGGTTGTGAAAGTGAGCGGTGCTTAGCTTTTAATTACATGTTTGACCATACAGATTCTGCTGTTGGCGGATTATAGCAAAATAATTTTAACCTTTTCTTGCTAATCATGAACTTCCGCAAAGTAACGCCTGATTCTATCCAAATACATCGATGTTTTTATTCGATGCAATACATCGCGACTGTGCATCGATGTTTTTCGATGCATCGGTTGGAAACATCGATGTTTTCTCAACATCGAGTACTTTTTCTAATCAGCTTCATCAGCTGTAGTAGTTCCCCTTGACACTCCATACAAACAAACAAATCACAATTTGTTATTATCTATTATTTTTACAAAAGCACTTTACATGTCTGCATTTTGTGTGTGTGTGTTAAAGGATATTCAAGGAATATAATTATGTTACAAAGAAAAAAAAAAACGACTTTTCATGCAATCTTCGCTGATTCAGCTCACCGGTGTCGTTTATTAAAAAAATAAATAATAAATGAATAAATAAATATTAAGACACATTTATTTATTTATTAAAAAAAAATTAAAGCAACATGTGACAATATTCTTTGTTATTATTACAAAAACGAGAACTCTCCAATCGAACTTATAAGGAAACGATGAAATTATACTGTAATAATATATTTTATTTAACCCTAGAAAGATAGTCTGCGTAAAATTGACGCATGCAGGTACGAAATATTGCTGTATCTTTTTCAATAACGCAAATACGTCTCTGTGCGATTCGGACATCTCTGTCGTGGCTTGGAGCTTCCACAAGGCAGTTTTGTCACTAAGATAAGTGCCACCAATTTCGCAATAGGAGCACCCGGTGAGTCAAAATGACGCATGATTATCTTTTAAGTGACTTTTATGACTTGCTAATATTTTAACTTGATGACTATTTGTGTTGTGTTTTTATTTGCTATCGGTTGTTTTGTGATTTCAAGTTTTTTTATTTATTTTATATATAGATATACTGAGTTGAAAACGTTATAATAGGAAATCGAAGTTTAGAAGAAGATGATGGCAGCTTTTTGGATTTTGATAATGAATTCACCTGTGAGGAAACTGATAGTGAGATTGAAAACCAGTAGATTGAAGACGACGTGCAGAGTGACGTAGAGGAAGTTTTTGTAGAAGAAGAGAGAGAAGAAGTACCCACATCTAGCGAAAACGAACACTTGGCCGAAGAAAATGTTGGTCGACTTCAAAAACAACAAGGCGTTGGCCGAGTCTTGCAACAGAACATTGTTAGGTCTCAAAGAGGTACGAAGCGCATGTGTCTTAACCTGTATGATCCTGTTTTATGCTTCAATCCTTTTTTCACTGTCTTACTTCTAGAACAAACGAGAGATACCAGAAGAACTAAAAACAGTCGCTCGAGACCGGTGGGAACATCGATGTTTTGTTTTGACGGACCCCTTACACTAGTCTCTTATAAACCAAAGTCGGCTAAAATAATTTATCTGTTATCATCTTGTGACGAAAACACTTCTTTCAGTGAAGTTACCGGAAAACCTGAAATTATTATGTACTATAATCAAACTAAAGGTGGAGTAGATACACTGGAACAAATGTGCTCTTTGATCTCCTCTTGAAAAATGAATAGATGGCCTATGGCTTTACTCTACGGAATCGTAAACATTGCTTATATAAATGCTTATATTATATACAATCTTAATGTTGTCAGCAAAGGTGATAAAGCATTAATTCGCAAACATTTTATGAAAAGTCTTAGTAAGTCTCTAACACCGCCGTTCATGAACAAGCACTTAGAAGCTCCAACTTTGTAGAGATATTTGCGGGATAAGATCTCCGCTATATTAACAAAAGATGTACCTACTACATCAAACGATAATTCAGGAGAGCCCGCATTAAAAAAAAACGGATTTACTGTAACTATTGCCCTTCTAAAATAAGGCGAAAGGCAAGCGCATCCTGCAATAAATGTAAAAAGTTATTTGTCGTGAACATAATATTGATATGTTCCAAAGTTGTATCGGACTGATTCCTAAATAATTAAATGTATGTATTAATAGATAATAGCTTAATTTCTTAGTAGAGAAGTTGAAATACCTGATTATTAGTAATAAAAAAATATTTGTGATAAAATAAAAAAATGTTATAAAATCTTGTTAGTTTTCGGATAATTTAACTTTTCTGTACTTTTTTTATATAATAAATAAATGTAATTACATAAATTATGGCAATTAATATTTTATTGATGTATATAACAAACGAATATCTATGGTATTATTAAAATAAATAAATAAAACACAACAGTACCTACTGCTAGTTAAAAGTGAGTCATTTTTACGCATGATTATCTTTTATGTACATCTAAATATGATTATCTTTCTAGGGTTAAATCCAGTCCTACTTCGTGTTGTAAAAGATACACATTCACAAACAAATAAAAACTATAAATGAAATTTAACGTTTTTATTCAAAGTTCACAAAGACCCGAAACAAAAAAAAACGAACTTGTTTATTCTGTGACACCAGACGTAGTGTTGCCAATGTCAATATCAGTCAACTAGAGCCGACAAAAAAAAATGTTTAATATTCAATTTTAACTTCTAAATTTTTCTAAATCAGAGATACTGAAACAGAAATACTATGGTTATCATTGATTCGATGTTTTATGAAATTACATCGATACATCGAGTAAGTCAATAGCTTTTCAAAACATCGGATCGTTTCGATGTATCGTATTATAAACATCGAGTGAATTCGATGCATCGATGTATATCGAATATCCCTAACGTGTAGGTAATGTTTTACTTTCGCAGTTTCGCTCCGAATTAATTCTTTGTTGTTTTTACAAGTTTTACTTACTGAATGTGTATTCAGTTATGTCTGATTAATGGATTTTAATGTTAAACTATTATTATACGTCTTCATTTAATTCATTTATTATATATTAATTTATTTACATATAAATCATATAATAATTTATATACGACCATTCTGGTGTAGTGGTGCGAGTAGTCGCTGCGCCGCGCGCCGACGGTCGCGGGTTTGATTCCCGCTCGTGACAGATATTTGTATTGGTACAAATATTTGTTTCCGGTCTGGGTGTATGTCCTTGTGGGTCTCCCCACCGTGCCTCGGAGAGCACGTAAAGCCGTCAGTCCCGGTTGTTATCATAGACATGATAACGATCTTGGAGAAGTTTTATGATGTTGTTAATATTATATTCAACGTAATGGTATTAAAATATAGATCAAAACTAATCAATCACTGCATTTTTTTTTAATCCACCAATAAATTACTTTGAAATAGATTATTGAAGTTTACGTATTTTAGTACCTACGGAACGTCTGTGGTTTCTGATTAGGGTTTCGGAAAAGATCCATTCCCGATCCCGGGAAACATCGGTCGGGAATCCCGGGATTGAAAAAGAAATCTTAAAATTTATGAAATTGCTTATAATTGAGGTGATACCATATTATTGAGTGATTTGAAGTAGGTAATTATGTAATATAAAGAAATATTATTTTTAATATACAAGTTCTGACAATTGCAGCTGCATTTTCTGACTGGTCAACGTTTAATTATTTATTCTAACAAAGAAAAACTATATTTACCAAATGTTTACAATGTTTACAATAGGTTATATTGGTTTAAAAAAAAAAACAAATTGACGACCGTTCTGGTCTAGTGGTGCGAGTAGTCGCCTCAAAGCCGCGCGCCGCTGGCGGTCGTGGGTCCGATTCCCGTTTGGGACAGAAATTTGTATTTTTACTAATATTTGTTTCCGGTCTGGGTGTATGTCTCCCCACCGTGCTTCGGAGAGCACGTAAAGCCGTCAGTCCCGGTTGTTATCATAGACACTTGATAACGATCGTTACTCATGGTAGGGAAATTATCCGACAACCCGCAGTGGAGCAGCGTGATGGATTAAGCTCCAACCTTTCTTCTTTATGGAGAAGAGGCCTTCGCTCAGCAGTGGATTGTTTACAGGCAGATACAATACAGTACAGTAATAATCTACACAATAACAACAGCGTTTTTTATTTACTAATATAGCTGTGCCCCGCGGTTTCACCCGCGTTAATTTGAAGGAAAAACGTACTTAAATATTTTAAAACCAATATTAACCAACCAAGCAGAAGAAAATACTGGTTTTCTCCGCAACCTGATCTCGATTAGGCAACATATAGTTCTCCGCGTGAAAAGAAGTCTTGACATAAATCGATTTCTAGGTATATGTTTAAATGTTTGTCCATGTGCTTCATTAATTGTTACAGCAAACGATAACTCAGGCGACTTGTGTCTGCGCGCGGCGTGACTACATAGTTTCATATGATTTTACATTATCTTCTAAATTATGCGTTCAAATTAAATGCTATAAAAGACAAAGTTTATTTTCATATAGTTGCCTCGTTGATGAAGTATTTTTGTATTCCTAAGGATTATGCCTGGCTAATACAAATGCAATAAAATCACCTTTTAATTTTTTATGATCATTATTTCGTTGCGGAGTTATTTTAAAACTATGATATCTTCTAAGATAATTCATTGAAATCAAATGATGTTAAGGACAATTTCGTTCAAAAAGGCATATTTGTGACGAAGATTTATTTGGATAAGGATTTATATCATGTCTATAAAACCACCTTCGCAAATAACACATTATTTTAGAACATACTTGATTACTATAAAAATGGTTATATTGAGTCAACCTCAAGAGATAGATATATGCTGTCGCGGACTTTTTTTTTTTGAACTTTTAATGTTAATCAATTCCGTTGTACTTACATAATTTTTGCATAACTTTAACTGTTTGCGCAGCTTACGTAACGGAATCTCTCAAAAAATAATGTTTTTCCCGTTTTTGTAATGTTTCTTATGAATGCTCAGCTACTATTGGTCGTAGCGTGATGTTATATAGCCTATAGCCTTCCTCTGTAAATGGACTATCCAACACAACGAACACTTGTCCAAATCTTAAAAACTATTAAAACTATTTTAATGAAACTTGTTCCCTATGTTGAAATAAATGTAAGCCAGTAAAATGAGCGGTCGCATATTTTCGGAGAAATGTAAGGACAAACATACATATACATATTATGTTTGAAAGCTTTAATAGATTGTCATTTATTTGATTATTTTACAGTTTCAATAATATTACACACGTATATATCTAGCATATGGATGGGATTCATTTTTAGAAAATGTCGTATTATAGTATATAGCTCGGGTGGGATGATCTCGACTCAAGGCGACTCGCGCCTTGAGTCGAGATACTCGGCGACCCGGGTTCGAATCCTGGTGTCTCCAGTTCAGTTTTTTCCTTTTTTATCCTAAAGTGCCTTCTTTTGTGAGAAAAACTATTATTTGGAGCTCTTTTTATTTTTTATTTCAATAACCAGTTCATACTTTTTTATTATTATGTCGGTAAGATCGAAAAATATTAATCATATTTCATCAGTAAGTATGTAAATCGTATCTATTTATAATATCTCAAAACACGATTTACCAAAAAAAAGATTGGTCATTCAGATATTAAATATACTTATAATAAATAACAATAAAATAAATATAAAACTTCATTTTGAAATTGAGTCTTATTTGCAGAGTTATAAGTTACAATTCAATAATATTGTATTATTCGTGCAAAAATTGTATTTATATAATATTTTATGAGAATAATATTGTATGTTCATTACGGTACCATTGAAATTAGTGTATTGTTATAAATATACGTAGAAAAAATACAAAAATATATACAAGATGGTAATTAATACTCTAAACAACATTATGCAATAAAACGAAAACTGTCGTAGTACCTACCACATTACCATATTATACTGTGACGGGAGCGATTTACGTACAGGCGTTTGTTTCTTTTTTATTTATGATGTGTAGTTTTTACAGATATAGATTTATAAAATGGGATGTAAAGAATTCCTTAAAGAGAAGTATAAAAAAAGTAATTGACGACTGTTCTAATGTAGTGGTGCGATTAGTCGCCTAAACGCTGCGCGCAGGCGGCGGTCGCGGGTTCGATTCCTGTTCGGGACAGATATTTGTATTTGTACAAATATTTTCCGGTCTAGGTGTATGTCCTTGTGGGTCTCCCACCGTGCCTCGGAAAGCACGTAAAGCCGTCAGTTCCAGTTGTTATCATAGATACTTGATAACGATCGTTACTCATGGTCATGGTAGGGAAATTATCCGCCAACCCGTTTAGTGTGCAGAGCGTTTCCGGGGTGAATCGATTTAGCTTGGATCCATTTTTAGAAAATGTCGTCTTATTTGTTTTCATGCAATTAAAAACTCCTATAATTAGAATAGGAATGTAATATTCGCAATTAATTATTAGGTAACGATAGCTCAGGCGGGATGGTCTCGACTCAAGGCGACTCGGGCGACCCTGGTTCGAATTCACCTGTCTCCAGTTCAGTTTTTTCCCCCTTTTTTATCAAGTTGCTTCTTTTGTGAGAAAAACTATTATTCGGAGATCTTTTTATTTTTTATTTCAATAACCAGTTCATATATATATATTTTATTATTATTATATCGGTAAGATCGAAAAATATTAGGTAGTTACTCATATTTCATCACTATTTAATCGTATCTAAATAATTAATTATATTTGATAAGTAAATTGCAAAAAAAAAAAAATACCGAACAAAGCTTGGTCATACAGATATTAAATATGTATATATAATAAAAAATACCGATATATAATAAATAACGACAAAATAAATATAAAACTTAATTTTTGAATTGAGTCATATTTGCAGAGTAAGGTCACATTTAAATTATACCTACCATTAAAAAGTTTAAATTAATTTAAACCTTATCAAACCATTTGATAATTTTGAAATTTGAATGTGATTTCACAATCCTCTTATAAGATACCTATGAACCTTACCTTTTCCTATAAAATTTATATCATGTAACAGCGAAGTACTTTTACACTTTAACGATAGGTGGCGCAAAAAAATTATTTTCGACGCATTATTTGCATAGAGGTATAATACGTCTATGATTATTTGGGCGACACGGGCGACATCTATCAATGCTAATGTAAACTTCAGAACTCACACATACGTAAATCTGTCACTTTTTGAATGCCGATTTTATACTATAAACAATGTAAATATTTGCCTGACATGAACATTTCCCATATAAAAAGCTCTAAAGAAATGATAAAACAAATTAAATGTTTAAAAAAATGTATACATTTCAAGAATAATCAAAAATAAAAATGTATGAAAGTCGACCTATGCATGTCCACCTTAAGTAAAAAGGCGAGTATATCTCTAAAAGACATTTCTTTCGGCACGGTTTAAAATTAGTGACACAAATAAACGGAAAAAATGGATAAAGCAATAGTATAAAAATGATATTGAAATTAATAATTATATTTTGCATAAAACAATATATTGATTCAAAAGTAATAATGATTAAATAGAAATCAGTAATATCTTTAGAAAAAAATTCTAATACACAAAAATAAAAAGAAATCGTGACATAAAATATAATACTGACTCAATTTGATGCATTAAAAAAAATGTTTAACACTTATTGTAATATTTTTTTAAAATATTTTATTCTGTAAAAGAAATTTAATTATTTACAAAGTAACTACAGAATTATTGAAGGATATCTAATTATCAAATATACGTAATATTTTCTTTTAATCTGCATATATTATATAAGAATGAGTCCCTATTTCTGTAACTTAAGAACGCCTTTACATGAACTTTGAATGAAATCCATCTTTTTTTTTGTTTTCTACTGCTTTATAAAAGGTACTTACGGGTTGAAACATTAAGAAAATTGTCCAAAAAAATTAAAAAACGCGTTTGAAAGTTCGCGCGTCTCTCGTTTGACGATTTTGATATTTTTTTAAATCATTTACTGCAGTTAAAATTGAGTATTCATAGATTAGGCAGGACAACATCTGTTGAGTTAGCTTGTTGATTATAAATTTTTTTTTTTTTAAATAACAAATTTCTTATTAAAGTATGAAATATCATTGGGCGCAATAATATGATGTCATTCATTTGATATTGGTTTAGTATTGCCGTATAAAAACTTTCGTAATCAACAAAGGTTAAATTTTTCAGAGTATAGTTGATAATTATTTCTTATTTAAAGTTTTGATTAAAACTGTTTTATCATTTAGCGGAAAGAGCAGATGAGAAAGTGTCAAGACGGAATACGGTCAGAATGGGCATAAGGGTACTGCAAGGTCCTGGGAAATCTACCGCAATGCCTCTAGTGCTGCCACAATCGCCGCATCGTACCCTTAGCACGCTGGCACATCACAATGTACTCAGGTAAAAACAATATATTTTTTATATTGATAATTGTTATGGCGAAAACCGTTCTGATGTAATGGTCTGGGTGTATGTCTTTGTGGGTCTCCCTAGCAAGCCGTTGGTCACAGTTGTCATCATAGACACCTGATAGTGACCATTACTCAGGATAGAAAAATTATCCGCCAACCCGCAGTGGAGTAGCGTGGTGAATTAAGTTCAAAACCTTGTTCCATATGTAAAAGAGCCATTTGCCCAGTAGTAGGTTATTGACAGGCTGATTCAGCTCAGTTTAGTTCCGATTACTATAGGTTACTTTACAATAGACAAAAGATTATTTTTACCACGTTTTGAAAACATTTCTTAAAATTCATCCACTACATAAATTTTAATTATTGTTAACAAACAAAATGCGGAACTATAAACGGTATTAAAGTCGCTTAAGACTACATACATAAATAGACTTATAATTAAAATAAAAAATATCATTTGTTATATATTAAAACAATTTAATTTCCTCACTAAAAACATTACATAAGTCGACAAACCGAAAAAAATATCAAATCCAATATCCGATCGTTGGGCACTTTCTCATTCAATGTTATAATAGTTTTCATTTTATTTTTTTCTCGTTATAACATGAGGCAAGAAACTCTTAAACTTTCTCGTTATAACATGACAAAGAAAGTAGGTATAAACGATAAATTAAAAAATCACACAAAAATAATACTCCTTCTAAGGTAGGTACTTAAAAACACCCTAACCTAAATGCACATAAAATACACAATAAATTATAGCTATTTACATTAATATAAGTAGGTATTCAATAAGAAATTTGCATGTTAACAAGAAGCATTACAATATAGATTGGATGATTTGTTGTACATAACTAATCTAGGCATTCGAGGCATTTTACACTGCGATACTCAATCCCTTTGAATACTTAGCATACGTGGAACGTCGCTAACGTTCGAGCACATATCTACCTGTGAAATAAACCAGTTATGTAATACATATATCAAACACATATATATATGGTATACACGAAATACCCTTAAAATACATTTCAAGCTCATCAAAATATGAAGCGAAAAATTTTGTGAGTTTTAGAATATGTTTTTGTAATGATAAAACAAAAATTATATTTTATTTCACGACTCATTGTCTCAACTGACGACGGGTCGTTCATTATCTCCAAAGAGAAACAGAATTACAGTTCAACGGGGATACGCTGTCAGTATATATGTATTTATCACTATTCCGTAACTTGACGAACAATATTTATCTTATATCTTTAAACGAGCAATTCTTGTATATATATAATCTGAATCTCGGAAACGGCTCCAACGATTTTCTTGAAATTTAGTATCCAGGGAGTTTCGGGGGTGATAAATCGATCTAGCTAGGATTTATTTTTAGAAAATGTCGTTTTATCCCTTTTTTTACGCAATTAAAAAATATCATTAGAATACGAAGGTAAATTTCGCTGTCAGTTATAAACTTATAATAGCTCGGATAGGTATCGGGCGGATTTGAAACCAGAAAACCCGGGTTCGAATCCAGGTCTACAGACCGATTTTTTTTTTCATTTTTTTTTTTCAAGTTTATTTTTTTGTGAGAAAAACTATTATTGAGAGCTCTTTTTATTTTTTTATTTAAATAACCACTTCCTATTATTTTACTCTTATGTCAGTCAGATCGAAAATATTATTTATGTTTCATCAGTATATAATAATATTTAAATATAATTTAACCGAGCAAAGCTCGGTCATCCAGGTACTACAATAATTAATTAAATAAATAAATATGTTTACACATACACACACGGTCGTCTGAGCCTAAAGTAGGCAACTTAATGCCTGTGTTTTAGGTAACATCGAACTGGTATAATTTTTTTTAAATAAATATGTATATAAATTATTATACATATATAAATAAACATATATTACACCCAGACTCCGGGCGGGAATCGAACCCACAACCCTGGAGCCGAAAAGGGGTCACTGTCAACAGAGCCAACGGCCCAATGTTTATAATGTACAATGAGCCTATATATGTACTTTTGTCTTTGGTTCGTGTAATACTGTTGTTTCTATTTTACCAAATTCATTAAATATTGAAAATGGATACACTTCACTTCTGACTTTCACAATGAGTCTCATTCTCATTCTCTCAATCTCATTCACATCAGATGAACATCGTGGCTTAAACCCGCGCTAAATTACAGATGGGTTGACATTTACGATTAAGACTGCTCACCATAATTTGTATCGTGATGTTTGTTGGATTGTAACCTTCATAAATAAACTGACTTTATAACACAACAAGAGCAGTTGATCTACTTTTAATTAGTGCGTTTAATTAAACTATCTTTAGCTTTATAATATTTTTTATAAACTTTAGACTAAAGATATTGTATAAAATAAGATTCTGTAAAGTTTTATGCGTATCAGATAGTTAATAATTATATTCTTTACCAGTACTATCGATCGTAGCTTGTTGCTTAAATAATTTTTCTCAATAAATAAAAGATATACGGAAAAAATGTTCAAGGAGTAGTAACTCTATGATGAGCACATTCAAACGACATTATTATACTATAGAATACTGTGACAGCCTGTAAGCGATAACTGTTAGGCAAATTCTTCTTATAAATAGGAAAGAAGAAAGCTTGATTTGCTACACTACTACGAGTACGTATAGAATGTCTTCTTTTATCGCCGAACAAAGTTTGAAGATAAATTTAGCACTGAAATGTCAGGGGTCACAGTCTGTATTTAAGACATAGTTTTAGCATAATATAAATACAGGCTATTCTTGTCTTATTCTATCATTTTTCTGCGTAACTGTTAACTATTTCTTAACATATCAAATCACGTAATATATTTTTAAATATAACTAATAATATCAAAAACTCCATTAAAAACGTAATTAAAATTTTACACAACACGTCATGTTGGTTATAAAACAATTTTATAGCTCAATATTAACAAATATTTTCTTATAATAAATATTAATTATACATAAAATTCATTCATTATCATCTAAAACTGAATAATTATTAAACAACTATCATGATTTACAAATGATTTTTTTTGTCATGTTAAAATGAGTTTGATTGCTAAAATACCTTTATACGATTTTGTACAATAATATTAATTAATATTAGGTATATTAAATAATTTTATCTGTGTAATTAATATTTTTTTTTATTACAGAAATTTTACAATATTATACATATTTACAATTCAAAACTTAAAATAATTATTTACAAACAGTTTTGGTATAAATCATGTCCGCGTGGAATGGTGCCAAGAATACTAGCAGCATTTCCCCGTTGAATCGCAATTCCGATTCTTTGGGCAAAAAATGCACCAGCCCTCTTGTCACCAGTGGAGGCTATGAGTCGTGGGGTTAAATCTTTTAAAAAATTTTTAGCACTGCTACTCCAAGGTCCAAGTGTTTCGACTGCAAACGGCACAAAAACATAACTTTGGATAAGTGACGAATATTTGTGCCGTTTAGTCATTTCAGCCTTCTCCGCAGCGGCTCCCATTCTTACAGCCGTTTTCCTGATATGAGACGGAGCCAATGTATCGACGCAGGTTGCGTCCCACAAAAGCGCCCGTCCCCTTTCCCAGGGAATCAGTGTTAAACCATCAGGCCTCTTGCCATCATCGCGACTAATTCCAGTAGGCTCAATAAGAGCAGGAACGTCGATGGTGGCAAGAGCCCTTTTAATGGTCTCATTCAGGGAACCGTGGCGGGAAAACCTACCTGAACTCTTGTTGCAAGAAAGGCCGTGTAGTCCGAAAGAATCAACCTCCTTTCCGCACGGACATCTGTGTTCAAAACACAGACGTGCTCCCAACCGGAGACCTATACAAATTCGAAAACTTTCATTATCTTAAAGTGTCCCAAGGTTTTTTGACGGCATTGCGTGTAACTAGTGACCTGACTCTTTACTTGATAAAGCTAGAAGCCTTGCACGGTTTTTGTCACTTGTAAGATTTTGCGTCAAAATTTCACGAGTATTGTGAACTAATGGCGCATCCCAAAGTTTTTGTTTTGTAACTTCCTTGGGGATATCGTCATTAGGACACCTCAACTTCCAGTTTTCTACTGTGTCTGTAGCATCTGTAATTTGGACTGAACTTGATTTTAAAATTTCGGAACATAGACCTTTGATACTATGTACAGAATCAAGAAAAGCAGGAAGAGCGACACTAGAAATTTTTCTCACGCCGATGCCACCATCTCTAATTGGTAAAGTAGCTTGGGTCCAAGAATTTTCATCAAAAGATAAATTTAGAATTTTTTCTAAAGAGCATTTTAGAATGGCATCAATTTTATCGGTCAAGCCAGGGAATTTCCAAATTGGGCTCGTGCGAAGTATGTACATTAATTTTGGGACAAAAAGACAATATTTCAAAACAGTATAGGCTATATGAGAATTTAGAGTACCCAATTTGTCAGTTTTGTCCAGGAAAATTTTAATTTTATTTTATTTTCTGTGTAATTTATAAGTAGGAATTAATCAGAATCATTTTTAGAACAGTTTTTTGAGAGTTGGCGTTTGACTAGAACCTTTTTTTAAATAATGAACATTCAAAATTTAAAATCATAATTATCTCCTCCCTTGTTTCAAATGGTAATCTTTACAGATTTGAGTCACACAGATTAAATTATGAGAGCATTATACAATTATTATTTATAACGTATATTGTAGAATTATATCAATTATTTTTTTTTTTTGATAATATAAATTTTAAAATAAAATTTATATTGTTGTAAGTAAATTTTCATAGCAATCGAGTACAATTTATTACAAACCTTAAAATGAAACTTTTCCACAAATATCGACAGGCATTTGTACACCCGTCTACCAAACCATACATAATTCACATTATCGTACTTCGCTGAGCCGCGTTTAGATGTGGTCCAAAAGCAGTGTTTTTGACGTTTTTTAATTACTCTAACTACGATTTACTCGATTTAACATACTTCTATTATTTTGTGTTAACGACCGTTTTGATGTAGTGGTGCGAGTAGTTGCCTCAATGCCGGCGGTCGCGGGTACAATTCCCGCTCAGGGTAGATATTTGTATTTGTGCAAATATTTGTTTCCGTTGTGTCGTTCTGAGTGTATACGTCCCTGCGGGTTTCCCCACTGTGCCCTGGAGAGCATATAAAACCGTTGATCCCAATTGTTATCATAGACACCTGATAACGATCGTTACTCATGGTAGTGAAATTATCTGCCAATCCACAGTGAAGCAGCGTGGTGGATGAAGCTCCAACCCTTTTTCTACATGGAGACGAGGCCTTTGCTCTGCAGTGAGTTGCTTGCAGGCTGTTTTAGTTCGGTTCATTTTGTGTTAAACATATTTCTATATTAAAATTGAAAAACAGTGACCTTGCATATAAGTTTAGTGACAATAGTTTTGCGAAATATCTTACATTTATTTTTCAAAGATAGGCTTAAAATGTTACGTAATCAAAACTAGTTTAATACAAACGTTTTGTTCATCATATAAAGTTTATTATTGCTAGTG
The DNA here is from genome assembly GCA_036937285.1 of Euphydryas editha. NCBI lineage: Eukaryota > Metazoa > Arthropoda > Insecta > Lepidoptera > Nymphalidae > Euphydryas > Euphydryas editha. The sequence goes on along the minus strand of JAUPFZ010000004.1, from coordinate 20,063,241 downwards.
ACTGCATAATTCAAAACCAAAACTTCACTTTATTTAATTGCACTTTAAATTATTAAATGACGTATTATGTTCGTGTGAAGTTACCACCGGATTTGGAATGTAGATTCTGTTAATAAAAGTATCAGCAAGAAACTTAACAGTTCCTTATTTAAATATTGTCAATTAAATAATTATAGTAAATCTTGCATATATTTGAGGTAACCGGTGAATGTACCTGTAACCTGGTACGTCTTAGTTTTCGTGGTAAATAAGAAAAAACAATTCAAAAATCCATTAATGAATAAACGTAGAGTAGAAGTTGTAATATTGGAGATGAGATCTCATTAGAAATTTTAAATACCTTTCAAAATAATTCATAATAAAGAATAAAATTATAAACCGTTTTGTCGTAAGGTTATCACTTATACCATACGTGTTACGTTTATATTTGGGTCATTTCTTTAAACATAGGTACCTACACAATTCGACCTTCGCAAAATATCTACTCGGAAACACGATGGACATTATTGAGAATTCTCGTATACCGTACACTTTATTGCAACACCACAAACGGTAGGCGCAAAATTACGTAAACAATCTGAAAGAAAACAACATCTTTACGTGTGACTTGTATATAATATCTATACTGGGCTTATTTTAATTCTGCCACAGCCCGTCAAATACTTAGCTAATGGTTTACTCGCTTATTAATAAAATAAAATTCCTTAATAGTTCGATACTTTAATTACTTAGACGAAACCTACTCGTTTTTACCAGACTGCGACAGAAGGAGGGTTATGTTTTTCGAGTGTATTTATGTATGTATGTATGTATGTATGTATGTATGTATGTATGTATTTATGTATGTATCTATGTATGTATGTCCATTTATTTGGCACGCCCTACAGGCTACAGCCCAAACGGCTGGACGGTTTTTGACATATGAGGTGTTGTTGGATTTGTCTAAATTGTAGTAGTGACATAGGCTATATAAATTTTCAAAATGGCGCCCGCAAATGGCGGAATGAGGAGGGGAGTTGAATTTTTTCTTTCTTACTGTAGCAATATGGGTATCAAATGAAAGCTAGTAAATTGTTTTATTCTTTTTAGTTTATAATAAGAGTATTTTACGCATTCGGGTTTTTTGATATTTTTAATTAACTAGTATTTGTGTATTTACCGTTTAATTTTAAAACGCGTACGCGTTTCAATCGCTACAGCTGCCTATCCCCTCAGAACTCAGATCGATTTCTCTCCACTATGCAAACATTATATTACTTGTTCCATAATCCTAAAACCAACAAACAACACGATCCTCTTTACGCTTTTGTTTATTTTGTTGTTCTGCTTTATACCCGCCTTAGATTAGTATTCTGTGTAGAAAATATCGAAATTTATTTTTTTATATTCGCTTTAAAACAATAATTTTTATAAATTGCTTGTAAAGTTGATCCAATAATTACAAAGTAATAAATACATTATAAACTTAATTAACAACATAAAAACACTCGATTGTCTTACAATTGTTAACTTAAAAGCTAAAGACATCGGGAAAAAAACAAAAAAAAAAACGTTGGATACTGACGGGACTCATTCTAATTCTTTAGATTATATTTACAAATGAGTCGCAAACGTTCGTTCGACGAGTTTTAACCCTTTGACGTTTAAATTTGATCGGGAAGTTTTTCTAAACATTAGAATGGATTTATATGTTTATTTTAGTTGTTTTTAAGGGTACATAATAAAAAAAATGTTTATATTTATTATATTTTTTGAAAATGAATGGGACATATGTGTCCCAATATGCACTAACGGTCGTGGACCATACACATTTCTCAAAATTTTATGATTAGGTTATCTAAGATAATTATAATGAAATTGTAAATAGAACCTCTCTAGATCATTGAACAAATATATTTTCTATAAATTTTTCATGCATAAAAAGCTGCAAAACATTTTCTATCTGCTGTGAAACATAAATGTATACAGCATATTTTACAAATATTAATAGTGCGGTTTTCTTTCTGTGACTTAGCACACAGCATACATCTTTTTCTGTTTTCTGCTTTTAATATTACATGAGTCTGTAATAACGTCTTGCGGCAGCGGCTACTCGAATATCGTATTCGCTTCATTGTCATAGCCGTAGATGGTAGGACATTTTTCCTTGAAGAAAATCCTCCTATCATTGCTCTAGCTATGATCTGTCGATATTTCACCATGTAGTAGTCATAGTATTGAACAAAGCCGCCTGAAAGCTACACAACTGAAATGATTGATTATTTAGCGAATTTTGAAAACTCTACCAAAATCAGATGACGATGGCAGTGGCTGCGTTTCATTATTACAGAAATGAAGATATTTGCAAATTTCTTCGAATCTTATCAAAGGCATGCCATTAGCTACAAAAGGGAATCCCAAGTCGGGTTCAGTTGACCAATAATTTCGTAAAGTAGGAAAGACATGATAACCCATTACATAATTCATTCTTAAGAATGCGGCTACTTCGTTGTAGTCGGTGGTAAACGAGGAGCCATTTTGTTGTGCGTACAGTAGAGATTTCGGTATAATTACGTCTTCATTCAGCACTTTGATGTTGGTGACTGCCTCGAAAACGTCGATTGGATTCGGCAATATTAAATGTTGAAGTACTTTAATCTTACCACACTCATAATCACTTGCCAGAAAGTTGTATGACCTGTAGGTATTCGTTTTCCATCTAAAAATTATACCGCGTGCTCATAGATGGTAAAGTTTCTCTTGATGAAGTTGATGATGATTTCGTTAAGTCTGGTGCACGTGCAGGTTCGATAATGGTTTCTGACACTCCTTTCACCATGTCTTGTTCAAAAAATACCTGATCCTCTTCATCCAAAACAAGGACATCTTCATAGTTGCCATTAGATACGTTTCTGTTTTTGAAGACTGCAAAAAATAAACAATCTCGCCCCTTTGTATGCTTAAAAACATAATAATATATTATCTTTAATTAGTATAACTTAGTTTAAATACATTAAAAAGTCGTAGAAATAGAAATATGAAATCATTTGATAGACGACCGTTAGCGCATATTGGGACGCCTGTGTCCCTTGAAGCTATTTAATATTTTTTCAACTTTATACTAATAAACTATAACGAAAATATATAAATTGTATAAGTTTACTCACCATTTCAACTAATTACTACACTGAATATATTCTAAAACTAAGAAATACTAATGAAAATTTACTTTAAAAAAGTACACTAAAATGTTCCTATTCAACGGTTATTTTATATCTATATTCGCAGCGCAATGCTATCAAGTTTTTGACAGTGAAAAAAATGCCTTCAAGAATAAACATAGCAAATCAAATAAAAATGACAATATAGATTCTATTTCACAAAATCTTTAAAAATTATCAGGGGACGCCCGCGTCCCATTTACGTCAAAGGGTTAATACAAATGACCACGTATATAGCCACGGATAGATCTCTCAGAGAAGATGTCACGTCAGAACCATATATAATATTATTATACGTACCTATATATGTTATGGGCTACAAAATCTATCCTGAGTCTATGACAGTTTATTACGAGGTTAGTCGTTACACGCTCTATTTATTAACTATTTTAACGAGTAAACGTAAAATTTTGTTTATTTTAACTGCCAGAGTTTTATGATAAAATTTTAAAGATCCCTACGTCAAAACAAATCATAAAAGTGTTTTAAAGGCAATATTTATAGTTTTTACTTCAAAACTGAGAAAAATTTAAGAGCAATTTAATTCAAAAAATTTAATAAAGTTTGTTGTTCGGTGACCGCCAGAAAAGAATAGTCCTCCCGACCTCTTGTCGAGTTGTTTTAAAAGGCGACTAAGGCTATAGCGGTGCGAACTGTAAATCAACCAGATGATGGGCAGCAAGAATCACCATATCCTGCCACAACACACTTTGCTCCTCAACACGTCTGCCAAGTTTGGCGAGTATTGGCAACCCCTCTCCCCTCGAGATGATAGTGGAGAGCTACGTTCTGGAGTTGAAATTCAACGGCTGAAGTGGTGGTGGATTTTTCCAGTTTATCTTCAAAGGTTTATATATATGTATTTAGGTACATCACAAGGTTGAATAAATAATTTAAAACAATCAGTCAATATAATTAGTTCATCATATCTTAATGTCGAAAATGTACTGTAATAAAAAATGTAATACTCAAACTACCCGTCGAAGTTTCATAATGTTTGCCGCTTGGTATGATGGCTCCAACTTTTGTCATTTACTTGGAACTTTTTTTATAGAGGTAAAAGCTTCGTCTAATTTTGCTAAGTGGTTTGAACAACAAAATAGATTTATTAAGAAACTACCGGTGATAAATAAACAATACATACTTCTGTTTTAAGCTCTCCCTTAGTAATTTGTGGTATATGTTTTAAAAATTTCATCAGCCATACTCACACTTGTACACACTGTGCTCTCGACAATTTAACTTTTTAAAAACTTGATTCGCACATTTTGAGTAAGAAGTTTAGGGCCTCATAAGACTTGCAAGTACATTATTTAACTATCTACATAAGTAACTAGCGGCGAGTTGCACGAAACCGTCGCTAACTTTCCGTTAGTTAAGTTGCAATTAATCTTAAAATTAGTTGATCTTATGATTAATTTAAAGCTGTTTGAATTAATCATCCGTTAGATAGGTCTTTAATTAAACTAAATTTTTTTGTTAACTTAATCAGATGTAGGTTTCGTGCAACAGATAATCACGATTCTTGTGATTAAATTAGTTTAATAAGCACTTAAATTTAAAATTTGTTTCGTGCAACTCGGCGTAGGTCGGTTCAAAACGGTACCTTTTCTCAGTCATGTGTACAGAAACCTTCAGCTGAGGAATGTTACATTATACAAAATGGAATGACGTTATACGAGGTCACTAATGACACTGCATATATTTTTAATGATTGATGCTGATTTGGCTGTAGCTTTTTTAAATAGCAATTTTGATATACTAGTAGTTACAATTATCGATCTGGTAAAAGATCAAAAATAAGGTAGCTCGCTATATTACCGCTATATTTAATACGTGTAAAATAATATTTTGGTCTTTGAGACATCTGCAGTACCTACTTCACCTATACTCGTAATAAAGGCGCAATATTTCCTTCGGCGTTACGAGATTCATTAATAAGAACAAACGCATTACAAATACTCGGCGTTGATAGGATTTGACCTCGAAATCTTTTGTTAGTATAATACACTTGATGATTGATATATTTCAATCAGTGGTACAGTTCTGTTACATGTAACATCTCACATAAACATAAATATTTCCATTAAAAAAAAATATACACTTTCTCGCTCGCGGTAAAATGAATATCTTAATGAATTTTATTTACCATTTACTGAAATAAAGTATCGGTCGGTTGTGGTTTCGGAATCATATTTTATACGGATATAAAATTTTATATATTTACACAAATATTACTGCGTACTCAATTTAGTTAATGTTACATGTTTTAAGTTTATTGTACTTGTATAAAATGTACTAATTTAATACATTAATATACAATATAAAGTTTTAGAATATTATTTTTTTGTCTTATATTATTTTCCAATTAGAATTACGAGGCCGATTTATAATTTTTTTTTGTACGTTTCATGACCTCGCTATTAAGTGACATTATAGGCTGTAGAACATCATAATATGACTCAGAGAGCAAAACTTTAATCACAAACGGCATAAAAATTTAGTTACTTTTCTATTAATACTCGTACTATTTATAAAGAAGAAACATTTTTTTTTGTAACTGTTAAACTGTGAAACTACTGTGTGATCACCAGTTACAATAACCATAAAATTTTAACGGTAGAAAACTATATTATTCAGATACAACATGGACTATAAAACGTATCAGTTTGCTGGGGTTATTCTAATCTAATATATTACTGGTTTATCCTCAAGGGCTTTAGATATAAAACGCCATATATCTTTATATTAGACCATCTCAAAAAAATTGTTTTTTCACTTTTTTTTTTTTCAAAGTAACTACTGAAGTACTTTCAGAGAGATGAGAGATTAATGAGAAGATGTCTGTTAAAAGCTGAGCTCTTAATATTAATATTTAGAGGTCGCTCATCGCGGATTTCTATTTTCCATTTAAATAACACGTAATTTTTTATTATTTTCTTTTTTTTTTCTGCTCACTAACCAATCAACGGATTCCAATGCGCGACTTATATTTTTACCCGACTGCGACAGAAGGAGGGTTATGTTTTTCGAGTGTATGTATGTATGTATATATGTATGTATGTATGTATGTATGTATGTATGTATGTATGTATGTATGTCCATTTCTTTGGCACGCCCTACAGCCCAAACGGCTGGACGGTTTTTGACATATGAGGTGTCGTTGGATTTGTCTAAATTGTAGTAGTGACATAGGCTATATAAATTTTCAAAATGGCGCCTACAAATAGCGGAATGAGGGGGGAGAGTTTAATTTTTTTTCTTACTGTAGCAATATGGGTATCAAATGAAAGCTAGTAAATTGATATATTCGTTTTAGTTTATAATAGGAGTATTTTACGCAGTCGGGTTTTTTTTATTTTTTTAATTAAGCATACTTGTTATAGAAAATTAAACGCTCTAAAAAAATGTATTTTATCATTTTTGATAAATTGATAATATATATAGGTATATCAATATTGAAAATAATTTTTTTTCGAAGTTTTGATGAAATATCTCGTTACCAATTAAGAAATTCAATATAAAAAGTATCAATTTTGTTTTTAAGTTCAAAGCTTGTCATTTACGTAGTTACAATATTACATTTTTTTGAAATGTCATCAATACCTCGTTAACTGTTCGAAATTTAAAATACGTTTTGACTTTTTATTTTATTTATCTAAGTATACATATAACAATAGAAAAAAAAATGGAATATTTATACTAGGGCACAGCTTAGCTTTAGCAGCTATATATAATGATGTGAACTTTGGCAATTTTTAGATGTGAACAAGCGGCACAGTACAACACCTTTGCACGTGACTGACATGACTGAAAAGTGTCAACGCTTCATTTATTTGAATTGAAATTTATGAAAATTTGGTCAAAAATCAAGTACCTACCAATTTTTTTTTTTACATAATTCGAATGAAAATTATGTACCGAGTATTCTCCTTAAATATTGATAGTGACTCACCATTCATTCTGTATATATACTTTTTTTTTTAAATTAAACAGCGAACAAATAAGACTGTAATAGAATAATGTAAGATTAATAAACATTAATAAACTGAATATATTTTTGTATTCATTTACTGAACTGAACTAAATCAGCCTGTAAGCGTCCCACGGCTGGGCAAAGGTCTCTTTTCCATATAGGACAAGGGTTGGAGGCTAAAGCACCACGCTGCTCCACGGCGAGTTGGTTGATAATTTCTCTACAATAAGTAACGATCGTTATGAGATGTCTGTGATAACAACCGGAATATCTATCCCGAGCGGGAATCGAATCTGTCAGTTTTATTTATTTTTTTTCTAAAATACCTAATTGCACACACATTCATTTAACTGTATCAGCCTGTAAACACCCACTGCTGAGCGAAGGCCTCTTCTCCATCTAGAAGAAGGATTGGAGCTTAATCCACCACGCTGCTCCACTGCGTGTTGGTGGATAATTTGCTTATAATGGGTAACGATCTTTATCAGGTGCCTATGATAACAACCGGGACAGACGGCTTTAAGTGCTCTCCGAGGCACGGTGGGGAGACCCACAAGGACATATGTACACCCAGACTGGTAACAAATATTTGTATAAATACAAATATCTGTCCCGAGCGGGAATCGAACCCGCGACCGCCCCGGCGCGCGGCGTTGTGGCAACTACTCACACCACTACACCAGAACGGTCGTCACTACACCAGAACGTTCGTCAGACGTATAAAATTAAAGTCAATAATTATCATAAATTGATCATATTGTTACACTTTCGATTTAATTTCACAAAACACTGAAAAACAATTTATAATTAGAATTTTAAAACACTCAATAAAGAAAAATGAATGGAATGAATGAATTTTTTTTTTTTCATTACAGGCTGAAAAATAAATCTAAATTGAATTCAGATGAAAAATGTCGGGCGAAAAATGAAGAAATCGGTAAGTTATTTTACCAATGCAAATTATATTTAATGTAGCCTTGGAACTGGTGCTTTTATACTGTTTAATAAACTTACAATAGTATAGCAATTTATTAGAAAAAAATATATAAAATAAATAACAAAGACATTTCTATAAACAATTTAACTACTAACTTACTATACGTATATGTTACTTTTTAAACTACCGCCCGGTTTGGTCGGCATACAAAGGTGTTCTAAACGCAACTACTGGTAACTTCGAAGACAATACTAATTAACCTCGCCTCCCAAACTTACTCGTACGACCTCAGTCGAAAGCGTAATTCGAATACCTGCAACTTCATCACTTTGAACATAAGTCGAATTTATATAATCAACTTAAGGTGTGATTTTGAAAAAGAATATGATTACATATATATTTGTTGTTTTAAAATAAGATTTAAGATGTTTTTGTGCATTTAACTTTATTGTTCTCACTTTAATTTAAAAAAAAAAAGATTTAAATTGCGTGTACTAGCGTACACTCGTAAGAAGTGAAACTTATAATAAAAACAGTTTACTTTTTATACGATCGTAATTATAATTATGAGTCCTGTGTTTGCGTTCGGACATATTTATATTCGAATTACCTACTCACTATAGAATACATCATGCAATAACTGCAAACTTCTATATAGTGATACTTAATTTCACTCAAGAATCTTAGAGATTGCTAGCGCAGTGGCTGCCAACGCGAATTGAATTTCGTATATCGCTCGAGAGCTGCAAGTTCAAAACTCTGCGAGAGCCACATTTTGTAGCATTCAAAATTTGATATTTGATTTATTTAGTTTAACTATTTATTTATATATATAGGATTTCATCTACTACCACTCGGAATCTTCCTTGCGCATGTGTTTATTGAAAAACGACTGAAATACGCAATAATCAAGAACAAGATGGCGCGTAACGAAAAAATCTTTCCAACCCCGATAAAGAAGTTTCACTTCAAAAAATGAAATGATGTTACTCTATTATAAAGAGGAATTTTTGTTGATAATCGTACGAAAATATCATTCCAATATTTATATGGCAGTATTTCAGTGAAGACATAATCAATTACCCACTCAGCTTTAGTTTAAAATAACTATTTTTGCGAGAGCAAAAAGTTCTCACTTTGCTTACTTTGAGTTTTTGTTACCTAATAATTTGAATGTTGAGAGCGCCATGACACATTTCTGCTTAGGTACCTCATTTTTATGGAAATAATTAACAAAAATGCCCATTTACCTGATTTTCAAATAATCACCGTCACCCATAAATACCTCTGTCACAAGAGAGTGTTGAGATGAATGGAAAAATAAATACGTAAGAGGATATTTTGACTAACAGCTCTCTTACGTTTTCTTTACGCCAAGTTTATTCGGCACAACCATAATCAAATTAGCCGAACACCATAATCAAAATAATCGATCCGTACCTGATTGTCTAAAACTATATCATAGTGACTTATAGCATTCATCCCTTTTTTATCGCATCATGTTGCATCGCTTCGCATTGCGTCACTACTGATCTAGAACAACGCCTTAAGTACTTCTACGTTACTTCTAAACTTGCAACACTGCAAGTAGTCTCAACTTTCGAAATTTACCTGGAAGATTTTCCACTAATTAATTATTTAATGTTAGGTATACGTAATACAAGTCTTTCACTTGTGTCAATGTTATTTTTGAAATATGAAACACTTATTTTATAACATAAATACAAATCTATTTTAATCGTATTGATTAAATAGAATTGAGTATATTTCACGAAATAGTGGTATTGGTTTTATGGATAATATCCGTACCACTGTACATTATTTATTTTAAATCAAAGACCCCTTTGAGTGGATATTTGAACAAATATACTTGTTTCTAAGATTTTATTCTCATTCATATTTGTAATTCAATTTATTTTAGATTACTTTTCTATAACCGTCAAGCAAGTTGAGTGTAGATAGTGCAAGGGTAAGTGCTGCCCACCATAAAATCATATATCCAATGTCTATCTATATCCTTAAAAATTCACCATCGTCGACCAATTACTAAAAACTGATAGTACAAGTATGAAAAAGACGAGATTCGGGCGAATTTTCTTCGTCATTAGTAATCAAGTATCGTATAGTATCGTATAATGTAATGCGGGCGTGGATGACCTTTTTTTTGTTTATATTCAACAGTCAACACGATGCGATAATATGATAACCATACTTATACTTACTTTACCTAAAAACTACTCGTTCAGTATTAAGAACAACTATTACACAGATATAATGCTAAATTTTTGGGTTTACATATTAAAAGTGCGGATATTTATTTATTTTTTGCAGCTAGTAGCTCGTGCACCAAGAAAAAAACGACTCGTCATTCTTACATTTTCTACCCAGAGGGCCATCTGAACCACACCATTGTGGAATTTCATATGCCATAATAATTAAGATCTTTTCCCTTCCCTCTTGTCACATTTCAACGCATCCGGTGACCGTTGCTTACCGGGTATATACGTTTGGATATAATTCTATTAACGTATTTGTTAAAACTATTTATAAAACTTAAGTAAAAAATTATATGAAATATATTGCATTTCCTTGATTCGTTTCTGTAAATACCGGCATTAACTGACAGTAATTTTGTAATAATTATTATTCATTAAATCCCATTTCTCTGGTGTAGTGGTTAGAATAAATATTTTTATAATACTTACTTATCGACTTTAAGTCAGTAAATAATTATAATAATAATAGACTTCGAAAAAATAGATTTTTGAACATTTAAAATTCTAACAAAATAAAAATAAAAAACTATAAAAATTTTCATCCTCTATTTCAAACTTAGGGATGTTATTTTTTCAAATTTAATTGGGATCAAACAGAAAGTATAGCTTCCGAATCTAAAAATAAAATTGCAATGCCCCTATTAGTTCATAAATGACGGAATGCTGAAGTAACAAAAAAAAAAACCAAATTGAGAACATAGGTACTCCTTTTTTATAGTCGTAACAATGTCCAAAAATCGAAATAGACCTAAAAGTATCGTTCTGTTTAAAATAGAAAAACAACAAATATCAAAACAGCTAAACGTGTGAAATAATTTATTCAGGAGAGGTCGTTCGTAAAGTTTTTTGATCTCGTTTGTTTAATGTTTGACGTGTGTGAAATATCAATGTACATTTGACGGTCAGTTCATTGGAAGTAAGATTGAATTTGTTTGAACTTTTTTTTTGTTTACGTACGTTACGTCTGTAATTTTCAGTAATGAAATGAACTATATATATATTTACCGACCGACTATTTTTTTTGAGTCTCGTGTGAAAAAATGTTAGTTTTTATGTTTTAAGGGCCCTTTTCAAAGGACAGGTCAAAACAAATTTTTCAAGAGGTCGTTCCAAATTAAATTTCGAAAATCGTCGTTTTGTAGTTGATTGAATGAAATAATTAAATTAAGAAAATTATGTTTTGATTTATAGTTCATCTCATGGTGTCTTTTTATCGATTATTGTACTAAATAAAATTATCTATGGAATTTTAATTTGAATATTAAATGGTCGCTCGAAACAATTTAAGGAAATGCACTAAGAAATAAAAAAAATATATCAGCGACTTTCAGAAACTTGTTTTTTTTTTTTTGGTTTATAAAATTATACCATAACGAGAAAATTTTTATTTTTTATTTTGGACGATTTTTGAAATTTAAAACAATTTGAAGCGACTGTAATATCTACATATTTTTGTAGCTGATTGTACATTTAATAATACATAATATTTTGTAATCGATTGTACTTTAATGTTTAATTGAAGATAAGTAAATTACCAAACTATCAGTTATTGTTAATGAGTGCAAAGTCCAGAGTTGGTTGTTTGCTTTTCTCATAGTATTATTTACACTATTCTAATTTATAACCGTCCTCCACCCCAATGTAAGTCAGTCCATCACAGTTGTCCGACATAGAAGTTCGTAACTAACAGTAGCCCTAACCGGTCTCTATAAGTCTACAGTAATAAATATACTTTAATATAAAGACGTTACGCTGCTGGTTGTCATTTAAAACCCCTTCTGACCACCCGAACATTACACGACCTCTAAAAAAATTATAAAGATTGGCTTAGCTTTTCTTTAAGCAAATAATCATAATATTCTTAAATTAGTTAGAACTTAACTAAAATGTAAAAGGACGCAACACAATATATTTATTATTAAAAGAAATTTAGCAATAATACATGCATACAGTTTTGTCTTCGTTAATTATTGTACGCACGTATATTAATTTTTTAATAGTCATTTTATAAGTATTTATTACAAATGACATGAAGACGTGATATGCATTTTACGCTAATTGGCACAAATTCTTTTAATTGGTCTCTTATATCATTATATCATACGTCAACAACATCATTTGGAATGAAAATGGAAGTAATATTTTCGTGTTTTCACAGAGAATATGGAGTCAGCACCTCCACGAGCGACTGTCGAAAAGCCTTTCCTTTTGTCTGATGGGAGGTAAGTACCACTTTATATTATATATAATATATGGGGTATTCCATGCCAACTCGTCCTACCAATGGATTTTGCATCTCCGATTTCGCTGAAATTTTGACACTTTTTTGTACCCCTAGAAAAAGGTTTTTATGATTTTTTAAAATTTTTCATCCAGCCAATCGGGAGATGAATTTTTTAGGATTTCGGGATTTTTTTTTAAATAGCCATAACTTGGTGAAATTCTTCCGATTTGGGTCTTTTTTTAATTCGTGTTTTTTGATGAACTTTCTAAAAAATGTATGCAAAAAATTATTCATTATGAATTTGAACTTTTATTTTTAACTTAGGACAGTGATTTTAAGATTGTTTGTATCCTTCGATTTTTTTTTTTTTTAAATATTTTATTAGTAGTTGATAGGAAAAAATGTAACATCGATTAGATATTAATTATATATATAAATATTTATCATTTAGATAGTCTCTCATTCTTATTATCTGTCGCCAATAATACATAAGTATTTCAAAAAAACATAAAAAAAACTCCCTAAAACACAATTTTTGAGCCTAGTCTCGTAATGAGATAGTGATGGGTTATAATTATTTTTTTAATTAGTTATTTTTTTATGTTTTTTTTAAATACTTATGTATTATTGGCGACAGATAATAAGAATGAGAGACTATCTAAATGATAAATATTTATATATATAATTAATATCTAATCGATGTTACATTTTTTCCTATCAACTACTAATTTAGCTACTATACAGGTCCTGTAATAAATTATAGCATTAATTAAATTTTAATTTTAGTAAGTTGTTTTAAATTACCAAGAAGCAATTATTACATCGCCTGCAGGTTTTATAAATTAATTTATCTTATTCAGCGATTAGTAAACAAAACAAACGATTAAGAAAGGATTCCTCAATTGGCATTACTCTGGTATCCACCGTGATCAAATTGTGTCAGATTACAATTCATATAAATTAATCTTAACTTAATGATTTCTACGAAATATTTTTTGTTTATTAAATTGTATTAATGTTATACACACAATATTAACTGGCCAGAGTGATAGTAGAAAATTCGCTTCCAATTTGTCGTGAGACGGCGCAGTATTCAAGTCGAAACTAAGTTAAAATTAATGGAGAAAATTTAACATCCATAACATTCATATGTTACCAGGTTTATGCAAATAAAATAAAAATTTAATTTATAATTGTAAAAATATATAAAAAGCAACTATCATACTTTCCATTAAAAGTGTAAAAAAAAACTTAAAATACATTTTCGTTATAAAAACAATATCGACGCCCCCGGGGAATAAAATCGTAAAGTGCTATTACCACCGTTTTAATGTTTTTGCATTTTCGTCATCTATAGGTCATAATACACATAGAAATATTACTCTTTCTTAAATCTATGATAATATATCTTCTGCATTTTTTAAAGATTTTTATTTCTAAAAATCCATGAAGTTATAACAATTTATTTTTATCCTTCGGAAATCATATCACAATTATAACCCATAATAATATCGTAATCATATAATATGGAACGAACATCTGTCTTAATAAGCTGGTAAGCTTTTTACTAATTTAATAAACATAGTCGTTATAGAGCTATACAAAAAAAATGGTGGTAACTTTTACAAGAACAAAATTGTATTAGTTTATTACAATTTCATTTAATTCGTGTAAATACTGTAGAAGAGTATCGTAATGCATACAAATAGTTTTTATTACATTACAACTTCACGGGAATAAAATGGTTATGTTCCGTTACTTAGTATACACTATGGGAATATCCAGTAAAGGTATAGGAAAGTTACTTGATACAATATTTACCTATTACGTGTCCTAAAGTAAAAAAAATATATATATAATTTACTTTTTTGTTCTGGTTAAATAATAACATTATGAAGCAAGATAGTTGGTTAGTTTAAGCATACGAAATTATTAAACACAGCTTTCATTAACACCTACACCTCACAAGAGTCAACATATATAATGTAATGCAAAATTATTTATTGGACATCAATAAAACTTATATATAGAGATAAAAATAAAAGTACAAGAGATTTTAGTCTTTAGCAACGATCTCTTCCACGCAAACTTTGGTAGAAACGCGGAAATTTTTAAATTAGTACTTTAAAGATTGGCGAGCATGAAAAGATCTTTAAAACTGGAAACGCTACTATAAGGAGAAATATACTGATTGAATAGAAATAAAAAATGTTAAGTATATGTATATTGCTATGGAAACGAATTGAAATCCAATTGAGTTTTTTTTTTTTTTCAATTTTAGACGGTCAAATATTAATTTATTTGCATTTTACTGAATGCAAAAATATATAATGTGATATGTTTTAAAATTTTTACTCACACTATGATTTATATTTAAAGTGGGATATTTACCATGTCTGTTGTGGGTTATTTTGAGTTCCCGATATTTTGGCACCAATGCAAGTGCCATGGTCACGAGTACACCAAAGTCTGTGTCAAAATAATCAACAACAAAGATAGTAAATATCCTGTTTTATTTATAAATTATGATTTGGTGTTATAAACTCTAACACATTTTTTATTAACTTAAGTTTTTTTTTTTATAATAATAATTCACTGATTTTTTACCGGTGGGAGGGATATGCTGTGCCGCACTCCCGGCTGCATGGGTACCACCATCTTGCTTGTTTCTCCCGTGAAACAGCTTTGCTGTGTTTCGGTGAGAAGGGCAAGACAGGTAGTGTAATTACTGGCACTGAGACTTTAACACCTTATGTCTCTGGATAGGCAACACATCTCGGAGGGGACTTGTCGCTCCCGAGCATTATCATCACGATGCTCGGCGACGACGAGTCCTGGAAGGCGATGGTCTCCTTCTGCGAAACAGTAACGTCCCAGAAGGAGGCCGACGAGCGGGTGAGAGAGAAGGCCGTCGACGTGGCCTCCATCCGCGGGCGACGAATGGGGGTGCGTAGGAGGCGCTACTTAACGCGCCTCCAGTAACGCCCCTGTGCCCGTATCGGGCCGGGATGGGAACCCGGTCCTGCTAGATACGGCGTCGTCGGGACTGTTCAGAGGTGAGCCGGACAGTCCCCATGGAGAAGAAGTCTGGCCTTTTCATCGAGGCCAGCCTGTCGCTGGAGGGATCCTATTGCCTGCAGATCCGGGACCCTCCAATTAGAGCGGTTGAAGGCTCCCGCAGGGGTTTAGTACGGTATTGCACTCCCAAAGTGCCGAGTCCGACATAGGTCTAGGACTGCCGACCCGGGCATCCTGGATATCATCCGTAAACGTACTCCCATGCGACAAAAAAAAATGGATAGGCAACATATAGATTGGTTTCGTGGGCTAGTTCCAGGTAAACTAGTTTATGTTCAACGTCGTATGGCGACGTCAACCACTTACCATCAGGAGGAACGTCTGCCAGTTTGCCTATCCAACTAACATTAAAAAAAAAAAGCTTATAACAATTTAACGACAAGACGAATAACAATAGTTTATATCAGAAATATCAGTATATCTTCTCGTCCGTCATAATCAATATACCATAACAATTATTCAAAATTAAAACACCGGTTAAAACAAGTAAATACAGGCCATTATTCATATTTATAATAATTATAAAATCATTCTATAAATTAAACAGAGAGTGAGTTGTTGCGGTAAAAGCAAGTTACTTAAAGTTTTGTAAACAACTCCAGGTAGCTGATGTAATCCATCATAAAATTTGTTTGCCATTTACGTCGAAACCGTAAAGACGAGAAAATACATTTGGTTCATTTTAATAAATTACAAATTTTAGACAACAAATACATATAACAGAAGTCCGACACAGCTTCATTCATTTTTAGTTTTGAAATATGACTTGACATTGACAATTATAGTCAGTCAAACAGTAAGATTCTAAGGCCTTTAATCTTCCTCAAATTGTGGGATACTCGATGTAAATAGATTTTTTTTTAGATAAAAATATAATTTTATTAGATAAATTATATTAATAAGCATTTGTACAACTATATTCGAATTATAATACAACTAAAAATACATTATTTAATCTTATCAGTTGCTTTAACATTACTTTCTTAGTTATTTTAACGTCAAGACGATTCTCTATTGTAAAAGATTTACATTAATATTTTTGACTTTTCAAGTAAAATTTTAAGACATATTACAAAATGTTATACATATATAACTCTGTAATTATATCTAAGATAGATGTGAATAAGTTAATAAACTTAAGCTTATTTAAAACTTAATTTAAATTATAAGTGAGACAAAAAAAAATCTAAATTACAAGAAAATCTATTATTAGGAATCTATTCTGCGATCAAAAGACATGACACATGAGAAATTAAATTAAATGACTTGGAATTTTTAGAAATAAGTATACTAGGGCTCGTTTTCGCTTACCGTCCAATATAATATAACACCTCACATTTTTATACGATTTTTAAACCCTTATATTAATTATAATTTATTCTATAGTTATTACTTATTAGTAATCGTTATAGCAACTATAATAATTAGTTCCTTTGGGTACCATGTTTTATGTGGATCTTCACTCCACAAAAAAAAAAGAGAAGACTGAAAATAAAGTGCTTAAACCATGCTTGAACTGCACGTTTCCATAAAAAAGTAAGAAAAAAAATTACACTAACAAGTAACAAGAAATAGAGGTTTCAACATTGGTACACTTTTATTTTTTCCGTAATATAAAAAAACCTTTTTAATTTTTTTTTCTGTTATTACATTTATAAGAATCTACAAAGAATTACTAAATCTACAGCTACTTTTAGCCCTGATATTTTCTCTCGTATCTGATACAGAAAGTATTGTTATATTGTTGGCTGGTTAAATCGACGCTGACCCACCCGACTAATTCTTATTGATCTAATTTTATACCTTTTCATTTCCATAGCAATTTAATTCCAAAATGTCGGAGATAACCTAATTATTTATTAATTGGACTATAATAAGATCAAATTTGTTAGAAGCTTTTAATACGGCTCTGAAATATGTATAATCCCTTTGGAGAAATAGCAAGATTTAATTTAGAACAACTATAATTAATAACAAATTAAGATTTACTAATAATTTAAAATCTTAAGCAATTTTTTATAATTATAATTTCCGTAGTAGAGTAGCTAAATTAAACTTGAAACATTTATGAGTTTCAAACTTAAAGTTTTAAAAATTTGCGTGTAATCCTGAAATATATATGTATATCTTTATAATTATGATAATTAGAACATAAGATACCCAACTAGCAAAATCAGTACTTAAAACGATCTCAAGACTAATTTTATTTTCACTTATAGGAAACTTATAGCATGCTAAAAAGCTGGATTTGGGCGCAGTTATAGGAGCGTTTATTTCTGTAACTATCTTTTAATTAGCTTACAAAATGTTACAAGCCCTGTAAAATATTTGAGGAAGCACAATAGCTTCTATAATGATCTGAGACTACACAATTACAAGTACAAACGCTCTTGTTAATAACTGATATACGTATGTTACTAAACCAATCTTGTTTATAATGCACTAGTAATGTACTTAGCTACTAGTTATAAGTATGTTTTATTAGAAGTTTTCTTTGTTGTTGTCTCGGCTGGTGGTTTCGGGAGTATTTTATTAAATATTTGATAAAAACTTAAGTACATTTTCCATTACTAATATTATTATTGTAGAACATTACTAGTAGTACATATATCGTTAATATAGTGTATGAACTCGTGGGGAAGTAATTTTTACTGTAAATGTATACCGCAATTTTGTAAGTGCGCCCCGCAAAATAGCACTTAATATATTGTTGTTAAAAAAAACATTTCATAAATTCATATGAGTATTCGCCATATTTAAAATTGCTCTGCATTAAGTAATTTGTAAAACCATTGTAGGTAAATTAATACTTGTATCAGTTTGAGTCTAGATAACTCACCTCCATTTTAAAATAAATTAAGGTTCCTTTGAAATCTGCCTAATTGTCTGAATTGAGTTTTTATTGGAATTAAATTACAAGATGGTTGTATTTCGATGTACATTCCGATATATTGTATTTCGATATGAATGTCGACTGTTTTTTGACAAAATATTCATTGGTTTTTCACCCTTTTAAATCGTTTCCAATTGCTTAAATTCATGTTAAGCATTATTTTCACAAGACGAAGGGGACCAACTGAATTTCAACAAAATAACTGACGTTTACTAATAAAGTGTTTGATATAGTAGATTATAAGCTTTTTTTATCTTCTTATAGCTGTCTTATTAAGTGCTATTAGATTTAAAAGAGTCCTGAGCAAGACTATAACAGCACAAACTTATAGTGATCTCAGTTAAGTATGTTATAAATATCTTGTTCCCTTACAAAATGCTACTATAGGATCAAACTATTATCCAGGACTATTTAATTTCACTGCAAACAATTATAGCAGACTTATTCTTAATAGTGTCCTACAAGATAATCTTGTAGTTAACTATAAGACTAAAATATAAAAGCAACTGCTTTTGAGGAAATCTACGCTTGTGAAATAGTGTTACAAGTAAAAGTGTCTAATAAATGTTTCATGCGTCCGTCTTGTAGCGAATTACAAGACCGACATATAAAAGTTAATGCACTTGAGTATGTTAAAGCTTGACAAATGCTGTTATAAATTAAAGAGTCTACACAATGCCTTTATAAGAACCTTATTAGTAGTAACAGACTTATAATCTTTCTTTATAGGATTACTTTGCTTGTTGGGATAATTATCAAATCTAGTTTCAAAAAAAAATAAAATTTTTAATTTTTTATGGTAACATTAATAATTTCAACGTGATTTTATTTTATTAAAGGATAAATTCTGAAGTCGAAATTTTTTTGCAACGATTTGGTAACGATTTATACCAGTTAATGAAAATTAAATACAAAATCATCAAATTGTTGCTTCGAGTTATTCAGGTGTGATGGCGTAAATGAACTCGTTGCTAACAATGATAAATTTACAGAACGAAGTCATTTTCATCTCAGAAGAGCTAACCGAGATAAATTCTATTTGAAAGCCCCACGCCTCTATCAAAAGATCAAGCTTAAAGTGTAAAATGGTACTAAAATATTTCAAAGACTTGCTGTTTGCATAAGCCTCGAGTATTTAAGTTGATAATCCAACATCCGTCTCTGTAAAATTTCTACTTTATAATTCATATATTTCAAATAATATGTATTATACATATTCACAAAACAAAAGTTAATAAAATTATATCAGCGAATAAATATAGTACAAGAAATGCGACCGTCTGTCCGCGAAAATGCTGACAGCATTTCTCAGTTGAATCGTCTAATGTCGCTAATTTAAGCGAAGCGTTTAGTTCAATTAAGCTTTTTATATATTTTTTGCATTGCTACTCCTAATTTCAAATGTTTTGATTGCAAACAACACAAAGATTATATTTTAGGATGATTGACGAATATTCGTATAAATACCTACACTATTTAAATTGAATAATATATTATATTTATTTTTTAATTTAGTTCTTATTAGTGTTTAGAACCTCATATTATCGACCGCTGAATATACAGTACGTATTTACAAAACTTGCAGACATGCGATGTCGCTTTTTACGAATATCATTAATCATCTTCTTTTAATTTCATGAAGCGCTTTCTAAATCTACTGTAAAACTTTTAAGACTACTGTAAGATTTGTGATATATGTATGTATATGTTTGTTGGTATGTATGTCTATGTGTATGTATGTATGTATGTATGTATGAATGTATGTATTTATGTATATATGTATGGGTGTATATTTATATTTTATCACATATATGTATGTTAAATGTATATACTATAGAATATATTTTAGCTGTTTTGCCTCTTTCCTTTTCTTTTGCACTACTGTGCCCCGCGTTAACATCATCTCTCACCACCATGGGTAGACTGGTAGAAATCTCTTTTAGAGATAAGTTCGCCCTTGCTAACTTCCATTGTAACTTTGTATTGTGATTTTTTTTTAAAGTGCAATAAAGAATATAATATAAGACTTTTGCCGTAATCTACTGTAAAACTTTTAAGAGGAACTTTGAACATTTACAGACAATTTAAAAATAAATACTTTTATAATGCTATTTCGAATTGACCCATATGTATCATCCCCTATTATTATTTATATTCTATATTTGCCCTCACATGCATACTTCCTAATAATATTTTGCTTCTCCGCCAATCATAATAATATACAGCGTGACTGGTAAATTACTATCAATATTTAAGGAGACTACTCGGTACATGATTATCATTCGAATTATGTAAAAAAAACGGGTAAATATTAACAAACTTTTAAGTAAAGTTATTCAACAATTATCCAATTATGTACGCGTCGTCTGGACACCCTAGCAGCTAGCTGCACTTTCGACACAAAACAGGTAGTTTACCTACGTCCAAACGCCGCCACGTGTTAATAGGGTAGCAGGATAAACAACCATGATCCAGTCCCCCTTAATACTTTAAACCTGGCTTAGGATAGGCAAAAATACTAAGATATTTTACTCGTTAAAGCAACAAATTTGTTGACTAGGTAAATGATGTGAACTTTGGCAATTTTTAGATGTGAACAAGCGGCACAGTACAACACCTGTGCACGTGCCGCCGGTATGACTGTAGGGTGTCAACGCTTCATTTACTTGAATTAAAATTTATGAAAATTTGGTCAAAAATTAAGTACCTATTTTTTTACATAATTTGAATGAGAATCATGTACCGAGTATTCTCCTTAAATATTGATAGTAATTTACCAGTCATCCTGTATATTTTTTTAATTTATCGCTTTAAGGGCTACTATTCCTTATTTGAAATAATGCAAGTTTCTAACTTAATAAGACTACTGAGATATTATTAGTAATTTTTAAATTACTTTTCGAAAATCACTTTTTTGTGTTATGCTAATGTTAATATAATTGCCATAACGTTTTTCTTTAATTCCGTATCAACTCTATTAAAAGACCACAATGACACAAGATTGACCAATGTAAATTTAATATAATACAGTTTTTGACAAAAAGGTGATAGAACTGCCGAGGCATCGCCGTCAGACGACTGTACTGACGACGTAAAATAACAGATATAGGCGACCGGTTAACACGTATACAGTCGTACGAAGAACATAAAAACATATAAATATCCTATAATTATTTAAAAAAAAATTAAACCTCAGTTGCAATAAACTTAATGAAGCAGCGAGCTTAAATATGGCTCGTCAATTTTCTCCATTGCAGAAAATAATGATCGATTCAACGTGCTATATCAATCTCCATTATTAATTTATTCTAGTTGCAATTTTAGAGAGATTTTTGTATTTGATCTAAAATAGAAAATATTTGCATACTTATCAGCAAGGCAGGCCAAAAATATCTTCTGTTATATCGAAGAAGAGCTGGAACTTAATTCATCACGCTGTTCTATTGCAAAATGGCGGCTATGTTACAAAGTTTCACTCGACCCTTCCAGAATGTATTTTCATCGATGAGCACAATTTTAAGCAAAATTAGCATTTGATTATTAGGCGATTTTACCGAATTTGCACCAATTACAGTCTTAAACAAGGTACTATTTTAGCTCTTATCACATCTCGGCCTTGAGTATTGCCATAATAATTTCACAAAATATAAAAGATATTATATATTATAGAGGATAAAATCAAAATGTGCTTGTGTATTGTGTGTGTTTCCGGACCCCCGATACAGGATTCACATCCTACTGGGGGCCGTTGGATGAGAGACGTATATTTTTTATTTAAAAAAAAAATTGTTCATATATATAATTATTATTATAGTCACAGTAGCGTGAATGAAATTATTTTCATGTGGATTTTATTATATTTTGTGTTTCTTCGAAGGGTGGAGCTAGAAGCGTGGCTCGACAAGGCAACGTACTCCCACGGCGAGTCTATAGCAGTCAGCGTTGTCATATCGAATAATTCCTCCAAAACCGTCAGAAGAATAAAGGTATGTTTACAAATAGTTTAACACTAAACCTACCGAAGCGATATAATAACCGCTTTTGAGACTAATTAAAATTGTTAAATTCTGGGTTAATATTTCGCTCTGGTAAGCTTAGGGCTAAAAACTTTCGATATCATAAAAAATCTATTACTTCCATAACTTCTCAAATAATAACAAAGGTTGCACTCCGTGTGTGCCGGCAGATGAAAACTTGAATGTTAACGTTGTGTATTTTTGATATTTTGGAATGGTTAGGGAATAATTTTGCACGAATTGCTTTATCGGTATAAAAGTACTATCATTTATGTGGTAAAATACAATATTCATTTATTGTGCTATCGTACACAAACATGACAATTTATATTACATTAAAAATTTAACACTTCAGAGAAAGTTTATCTCTCAGAAAAATCAACTTCCATCCACAATTTCAACGACTCTTTCATCATTCATATATACGTAGTTGTTCGATGAGAAATTGATTATGTTCGAGCTGTACATTTTCTAAATTTTGAGAAGCCCTGCATCGCACAACATTCTCTTGGTCTTCATAACTTCAATTTCTTTATTTTCCTGTGAAAAAAACAAAGAAATCATAAAATAAAATTATAACAATATGAATCATATACGAGTATACAGTATTACAATATTAATTTCCAATTTCTTAAATCCAATTTCTTTTAGAACAATAATTATTTTTCTACATTTTTGTCATTTTCTTTCAAACCTTTTGTACGTTGATAATATGCCCTTTGATTCTCACGATGTTTTTTTTCTTTTTTCGTCTTCTTTTTCTTCCTTCAAATCTTTTTTACGCTGACGCCATGCCCTTTGGTATTCTAGATTTTGTTCCTTTATTTTTTTCTTTTCTTTCTCTGAATAAAGAAGATTATTTATTATTATCTTATTTAATTTATTTTCATTCGAAATTATTTGTTTGGTAAACCTACACCGCACATGTGCTTATTGTGATGTTATGAAAATATAGGTTAATGCTATTAAGTATAAACATATTACGAATATTATATCTATAATGTGTAACACAAAGACATATTATGTATCGATATTAATAATTTCGTCAAGCAGTATGGTAGACTCGATCGAAACCTAATCAGAATAATAATATTATATTATATAATTAAAAAATGAAACTTATACCCATTGACATATTTCTTCTATACTGATAGGATGACATCTAGACTTTTGCAGTTTTAATTGACACGCACTTTCGTGCAAGCGCCCTGCGCCGCGTAAACGAAACAGCAGGTGCAGGCATACATTTTCACCGCGCGGTAGATAGAGAGGGGAATCCTACGCCGCACCGGGCGGCGGTCTCCATCTGCGTTACGAGTTTTCAATCAGCGTGTCCTGACGCGAGTTTAACATTTTTTACCCATCACAAAAAGTGCACAACGCCGCTAAAGAAGTTTTCACTTCAAAAATGCGAACATTTAATTGGCAATATTAAAGTTTTGTAATTAAATAAATATTTTCTACACACAGTCGAAAAAAAAGATTAAATATAAGCGTAATAGACTATTACACACAACACACAAAATAATAATTAAACAAACTATTTGTATTAATGGGTCTGTCTTATCATGACAAAATATCGCGTATAACTCATAATGGATTGGTTTAATAAAACTGTTTCATAATAAATCATATTTTAATACATTTAATATTGGCTAGTTTATTATACCAAGCCAAGTAAGATGAACCTAGATATTACGTCTAAGCCTAAATCTCACGCCTTAGGTATTAAATATCAAATAAAAATATCAACAAAAGAAACATTTTCACAAACATCCTATAGTACACTTACGGAAAACACGATTATGTTGTATATATACATCATTAAACTCCATTTATATAAAATGAGTATAAAATTACAGCTATTTTTAGTTATTCAAACTCATATTTTTTCCGATAATTATCGATTAATATCGATACGTAGAAGCGACGATCTTTTTTTTTAAATAGTAGCGCGGAGTTGAGATTAAATATATTAGACATGTAGAGGCGATGACATTTTTTTAGGAATACGCATAGCCTGAAGGTGTAAACACCGATACGGGGTCGCGATGACCTTTTTTTTTCATGTGCACTTTCGAGACAGGAAAATTATCGATATATTTATCTGATATATTAGATTGGAAAAAATTATCGATATATTTTGAATACGATATATCGCAAACTATCGATAACACGATACGATAATTATAGATAATAAAATTATCGATATTTTTTTACATAAGCATCCCTAGACCGAACCGTGAAAATTTCTACTTATTAAGTTATATTTTACTCTACGGTACCGTTCGTGTGAGATTTCGACACGTACTTGGCCGACTTTTAATCCCTACAAAGCTCCGCAATACCGGAAAATAATTGTTACGATTTACATATGGGACTCGCCGATTTATCTTGGATTAAAAACATATCCTCCGTACTATTCATGCGTCGAAGCGAACAAAATCAACGATTATTTTTCTACAGGAATTCGCGCGAAATGCTTAATACAATAGAAATTTATATTTAAAGACTGATATCATAAATTTTGATGGAGAAAACATAGTGATTTTATTAACATTTATTATAGGAAAAAAAAATTAACATATTATTGTATGTTAGTAACAGATTCACTCAAAAATGCTCGTATTATTCATTTATAGCAGGGTTTCCCAAACTATTTTGGGCAAGGGACGCTTTATCCAAAATTAACTGATACGTCACACCCCCATAGCCAGTTTGGCTTGGCTTGGCTTTAAAAATTTCTCTACTTTTTTTTTTTCTTATTGATACAAAATACTTAGCAATTTAAAAACTTTGTGTTTGCTTAAGTGGATAAGGTTTAAGTGGTCGATATCGACCCATTTGGAAATCACTGATGTATAGTATTTTAAAGACTCCTTTTTATCCTAATATTAGGAATAGAAAAAAGTAGTAGATAAAGAAATATGGCAAAAAAATGACTGCAAAATGTTTTATTCTGAACAATTTTGTACCAACCTCAGTCGGGTTAGCGATACAAAATAACTATTTATAGCCGTGTTATTTTGCCAATAGATTTACACAATTCAACGTCAGAATTAAATAAACTACATACCTACTAAAATATCTTTAATTAATTGTATAATATTCGAATATTACCATCAAAGATTAAGTAATAATAAAATTATTATTATATCTCTTATTTTAATTATAAAATTAAGAGTAAATTTTATTCTAGTCTTTTACTTCTAATTCTAAAACCAAACAATGATTCCATATCTAAAAAATATCAAAACGAAATACAATATACACATACAATTAACACAGCACTCCTTTAATCCATCAATATCAATTAGTTACCGCCTTAACACACAACAAAGCCGGTATATTTCGTAATCTAACTTAACATCAACGTCGTGTCTTTTAGTATTCATTGTTTCAATAAATTACAAATGTTTCTCATTTATATTTTATATTAACTACACTTCCCTTGTGGTTTGACTTGTATTGAGTTTTAGTACTGTACTCTTTAAACATGTATCAGTGAAATTTTCGTTAGTTACGTTAGTAAAGCTATAAAAACTACATATCAGTGAATTTTTATAACAAATTAGTGAATACTCACTAATACTATACAATTATCAAATCAGTGGACTCTGATATTCACATATTCATACATTGAATAGTCACTTATTCTGCGTGGTACGATTTTTACATTGATAAATAGTGAATAGTCACTTGAAATTAGTGAAATTCCACTGATTTATGTTTAGAGAGTACTGATTGGTTTACATTTATGATTTTCATCTTCACTATTTAGGTTTGATTTATATCGTAACGTATGTTTTATAACCTATTTTACAATCTAAATTTCTTCAATAAACAGACTATCGAACAAAAATATTTTTTTATACTATACGATAGATCCGAGCTTATTATGTTTTTTTTTTTCATTTTTGTATATTAGTCAGTTTATTTGTCTGTACCTTTCTTAAACCGGTACCACGCCGAAACTACTGAATGGATTTAAATGAAACTTGCTGTGATTTGATTCCATACAACGGGCAAGGATGAAGGAATAATAATAATAATAATTCTTTATTGTACACCAAGAATAAGCAATAGTACAAAAGAAAAAGGAAATAAGTACAAAAGGCGGCCTTATCGCTAATGAGCGATCTCTTCCAGGCAACCTTAGGGTAGAGGAAATGGTATATAGATGGTATAGGTGTACAACTGTACAGTACATTAATAACAAAACAGGAAGTAAAATTTTAACCCGAAATTCCGTACAGTTCCTTTGGGAGAGAGAATGAAAGCAAAAATGTGTATCATGTTCAACTAGTGTAGTAATAAAATAAATCCTATTCCAGATTATATTTGACGACCCCGTTGGCGTAATGGTCACCATGACGGACTGCCAACCAGAGGGTCCCGGGTTCGATTCCCGGCACGGCCAACATCTTTGTGATGAACAAATTTGTTGGCTGTAGGTCTGAGTGTTCAATATGTGTCAATATAAAGTATTTATGTATGTATGTATATGTAGTATATCAGTTGTGTTAACACCACAGATATTGTTCTTAATAATAATTCTTAATTTTTTCTTAATAATTAATTCTTAATATGGTTAGCACCCATAACACAAACTATAAATAGTTTAGCATGGGGCTAACCAGCCGTGTGTGAAATATGTTCTAATATTTATTTATTAATTTATTTATTTATCAAATATTAAAAGCAAGGATTTGTTTCTTTTTTTCTGTTTACAAACGATATTATCTTAAATAAGTACCTACTTAGTTTTCCAATAGTGAAAAAAAAAATTATTACAAGTATTGACACTTTCAGTATTCACTATGTTATAAAAAATCACACTACGGGTCACTGTAACGGAACAGTAAATATACAGCTTGATAATTTTTTAATAGTTATAAAAATAAATGGGATTTTTAAACTTATTTTTTTTAAATCTAACTTAATAATATAACTTAATTGTGACTTAGAAATACTTAGATATTTCCGACTCAAATAGACAAATTACTTTTCGTATTTATACTACTAAAGATAATTCACATAATAGACGGCGTAAAGTAGTCCGAATAAAGAAAGTTTATACTTTTATCCTATTTTTCGTACCTCCAACAAAGGTCTTATAATTGTTTTTATATCTTTGTATCAGTGACACC
Source organism: Euphydryas editha (assembly GCA_036937285.1). Taxonomy (NCBI): domain Eukaryota; kingdom Metazoa; phylum Arthropoda; class Insecta; order Lepidoptera; family Nymphalidae; genus Euphydryas; species Euphydryas editha. The sequence continues at coordinate 20,035,491 of JAUPFZ010000004.1, read as the reverse complement.
ATAAATGCTGAACTTACTTTGTGTTTCAACCGTTCTGAGACAATAAAATACGAAATTTATGTATTTGCATATTTGTATTATAACTTGCTACTACTTTAATTTACCATAAATATTAATAATACTTACATAAACATATAAAATTGTGTAATTATGTAAAATGTTTACAAAATAACATTTGCTTCTAGGCACTAGTGGTACAACACGTCGACGTCTGTATGTTCTCAAACGGAAAGTTCAAGAACGTCGTTGCAATGGTACGAGGAACTGGGACACCTATTCTGCCGGAACAAACATTCACCGACACATACACACTCGTTCCTCATAAAGGTAAATTTTTTTTTTGGAATCTTAAAAAGGATAATTTAACTTTTCTAAAAGCACTAATGCTATTCATTGTTGTGTGTGTGTGTGTGTGTGTGTGTGTGTGCGTGTGTGCATTAATGCAGACGTTAAATACGTTTTTTCATAGAGTTGAGTTATTAATTATTATTATGAGAAATTTTTAATGCTAAAAGCACATTTTCTTAAAATACAAACAATGTCCACAGGTGTAACCAAAAATTGGATAGCATTAGAAGATTCGTATTCAAAATCAGGCGCAAGTTTGGCTTCAACAGTTTTATGCAATTCAGATTCACCAGAAGATCGCAACGTCTTTGCCATTTATGTTTCATACTACGTCAAAGTTAAACTTACTCTTAGTGCAATGGGCGGAGAAGTGTCAGTCAAACTCCCTTTCACACTAACACATTCCTGCATAAACGAAGCTCCAACTGACAGTGTTATAGAGGAAGCGACACATAAAATGATTCTAGAAGGAAAAGAAAATAGCGAAGAAGAAGAAGACAGCAAAGCCGAAATGGAAAAAGATAAGCAAAACAACAATGGTGTTAATGAAAGTGAAACGACAACATTTGGCGATGACGCGGAAGTTAAATCACCAGAAGACCACAGGTTTGTAGCTGATGTCCTCGTTAATATCGAGAATAAAATTTGCGAAAGACCGAAGAAATTTGATGGACAGACTGAAGTAAGAAATGTGAAACCTAATGAGGAAGAATTAGATCTCATCGTAAAGTATCCAGGTTCTGATACGTGATCCGATGAGGAAGTTGATGCCATTAGACAGGAAGGTGATAAGACTGAAAAGTCGAATGATGTGAACGATGTAAAAACTTGTAAAATTGAGGTCCAAAGTCATAAAATTGGTTTTACTGAGAATTTGAAAAGAGCTGTTTGCTGTACAGTGAGACGACAGTCGTAATTATAAAGAGATTTATATAAAATGAATACTACTTTACACATAAACTAAAAAAATAATATGTTATGTATGACTGCTATATTAATTCCTTAAGCCAAAGATTTAATATTCCATACGTAATCTCCTTAATGTACCGTAACTGATATAACTATATATTTTTGCTAACTACAAATATCTAGAAAAATATTTTTTTGTGTTCTTACTGTTATTGTAAATATTATACAAATGAGTAGAAAATATGAACTGAATCAAATACTAAAGTATTCAAGTTGCAATTATCGTTAAAAAGCCTCGATGTCGTCAATTTTAATGAATGTCTGAATGAAGAAATTTTAATATAAAACTTTTACCGAGTGCGATCGATAAAATTGTATAAGATTGTGAAATGTATAATCTCAAGCTAGTCACTAGATTTTAATATTTTGTTAGCTTTAAAAACACTTAATAATTAGGTATATGTACATACACTAATAAGTCAAAGCCTGAATAGGTATAACGCTTACTAAGTTACAGTAGTGCTTCACTTGATGTAGAATTTTCACAATAAATTACAAGTAGAATTAAAGATAAAATGCACACTTCAAAATTTTCTTATTATTATTTTGTTTTATTTTAATATAATTACATAATATTTTTAAATTTATAATTTAAAACAGTTAACTAAAAAGGGTTGATAAGTCAAACAATTTATGTACTTTTAGGACTTAAAAGCGTTCAAGTGTTACGTAATGACTTTGTTTTAAAACTCGTGTTATATCTAAATTATTTATTTTCATGGCTCATCGCAATCAATCACAACCGCCAACAGAACTATGCTAAAATTTCGTGACATTTTAAAAGCACTAAGCACGTATCCAATTTGAGAAAATTATGAATTAAATATTTTAAAAAAAATTATCAATATATTATATATATTTAACAAGCAAGACAAATATTATCATTTACAAAGCGTTAACATAACACGACATTTTGTGAATTAATTTGTTCATGTCAATACACAGAATATAAAAAATATAAGTCAACAACAGAAATTTGTTCTATATATATTTTTATTTTTGTAGTTGATTCTTTTTTTATTTAGAAAATAATTTAATATTTCCACAATTATAAAATGTAATAGAGAAGAACAATGATATTGATGTTGTATTTAATAAAGTATATTTTGCGTATTTTCAATAATTTAAAAAACAACATTGTAATGCACTTTTACACAATAACCATGAAATTATTTTTAAAATTTGTAAATAAATTGTAAATAAAATTTTCAAAATGTGCAAATTAGTTTTATTATAACACTTATAGGTATACTCGTAACTTAAAAATAACTATAGAAAAAAATTTCTCTACTTCCCAATACAAGTTTGTGTATCGTCATCCGTATTCAGCCACAGCGACTAGGTATCCGACTAATGAAAGCGTTTCATGTGTGCTCTCAGGTGACTGCTTAACCGACTTTTCTGACGCATGTGCATCCAAAGTCGTCACAAGTTAGCACCCCACATAATTATGTTGAAAGGCCGCAGATGATCGGACCTTCAGTTCATCTAGCTTTGTGTTGAGTAAAGCTCCCTCCGTCGACTCTCATACTCGAGTACCTTCGCGTTCACGGTACGTCTCCAACTAACCGGTTTGCTGCCATTGCCTTCTGCGATGGATCAAAATCACATCACAATTACAATCACATATATATCATTTCATGTGATACTTAATAAATAAGCCTGTATTCCGCTGATATTAGTTCGTCTTAGAATTTCTATGTTTCTAACACGTTGAAATCAGTGAATATTCATTATTTCGCGCAGATACTTAAGATCGAATCTATCTAAGGTATGCGGGTATGCTTTCTGTAGAAAACCCATGTTTCGTAGACATACAAGAAATTCGGCAGAACGATTACCATATATAAAACTATTTTTGTAGAGACATGTCATGCGAGTGAAACATCCTTGGACGAATTCTGTCAAACAAACAACAATCTGAACAAAAACAATTAAATCAAGAATTCGAACAACAATAATACTTGATAACCCAGTTACAAACGGCAGTCAAATGCAACAAATAATTATTATGGATAATATGTAACATGAATGAAATACCGAAATTCAAAAAGCTATCTTATTCATGATCTGCTCATCTCAAAATTAATAAACGTAAAATTTTAAATACAAGTATAGATAAATCAATAAAACTCAATGTAGCATCGAGTTTAACCTATTCAAATTTATTGTCGTCGGTCACACGTAAAACTATTCACCGCGCTATTTAATCAAATGAAACGTGTCGTGTTGAATCAAATTTGTTAACAAATTCGTATACCATTTGAACTCCTAAAATAAAATGGTTTGCTTCTAGTTATATTATTATCCTAACACTAAACGCGGTACGATTTTTTAAATTTATCACATGCACTAATGAATTATACAGTAATTATATATTTATTAAAATGAATTGTATCTAAAATATATATCAGAAGATTGAATTGATAAAATAAGTAGGTATGTATATGTATTTAGAACGAGTAATATTTTATTTTTACCATATGTATAGAAGTCAATTACAATGAATTTTATAAGATAATTAAACATTAAAATAATATTTAAGCATATTTAAATCATATCCGAAAATTAAGAATCAATCTTCTTTTGATAACATACTTGATGTACTAAAACCTAATTACGCTAATAGAAGCAAATAGTGTTACATAGATAATTTATCGAAATTATACATCAACTCCATTTAAATAACGTTTGGCAAATGTTAACAATACCTACATAAATTATCATAATATTAAACAGATTTCATGCTATTTGCATTTGATTTTGATAAATCAAACAACAACAGTGTGGAGCTAACTTTATGTCGTTCATAGAGTATTGGAAAATAATTACCAGATGATAGTTTATTTATATCGCGTGATTCATACTCGTATTAGACTTATACTAATGAGTTGGAACTTGTATTTATTTAGAATATTATTTATTAGTTTTTAATATTATATAAGATTTAGTTACTATAATCATTTACTGCTAGAATAGTCATTTGTTCACCTGGGGTGAGATCAGCAAACTATTATCGTATGCAGTTTAAGAAACAAAGAAAACTTAAACAAAAGAAAATTAACTTCCATTTAAAAAAAACGTAATATAATATTTTTATCTATAGCACGCCTTTTTTTAACGGTGGGAAATGCATTTACGCATCCCGCCCGGAGGCGGCCGGTATGTGGGACTCGCGGCCGGACGCCTCCGAAGAGCCGCTCGACCGGTCTCCTACTGCGCGAGGTAGAGGGGTACCGGAAGTGGTCCAACTCTTGAAGTTAGGCTACTCGCTGCCGACTCTCCTCCGCAGAGTACCAACATTTAGCGACCTAACTCCCGCCGCTAGATCGCATCATAGGCAGCCCCACAAAAACTGCAGGGAGCCAGGCTTGACCCAGGAAAACATTAACTAAACTAAACTAAACAGCGCCTACGCGCCTTCTGCAATAGGGGACGAGCGAACCCGTTCTGCCACCGAATGGGGGGAAATTTTCCTCCTCATTTCTCGGCGCCTTCTCGGCGCCACGCCCTCACCGGCCGCATCCCCGTGCCTACACAACACATCGCGCCCCGCCCACCACTGAACGCCCAGCTACCCCAGATAGTGAGCCCAGGGACTAATTGAAGCTCACTGATTAGTTGGTCCAGGGCTCCAGAGGCTTGTGCGCTTTCACGCCCCTGAGTGGAGGGGAAGAGCGAGTCATCCCCCTCCTACGCTTATGCGCCCGCCGATCGGTCGTTAGCCGCAGCCATCAGTAACTTAATCGGAAGTTACTGCTGACTCCGTTACCCAGGATGCACCAGGAGGAGGTTACCAACATAGCACCCCATCTATAGCACACCTACTACAACAAAGGCATACCTATAAAACTTTAAATATTTAGTAATTCGATAAAGAATAACCTAGGAATACTCAATTTTTATAATTAATAGAAAAAAACGTTGATAAATAAAATGCATTTTTTATTCGTTTTGAATTAAGAACGTATTTAAAATAATTTCGTTGTAAAGTATCTTTGACTAATTAATTGACCTCAAAAAAGGAGGAGGTTCTCAATTCGTCTGTTTTTTTTGTATGTTTGTTACACCATTCCTCCGTCAATTATATATTGATTTTGAAAATTCTTTTTTTAATCGGTAGGTCATACTTCAGAGGTGGTCCCATAGAAATCTTATCGGAATCTATTTAGTGCTTTTAAGGAAAATCAACAAAAACAAATAATAAGTAAAAAAATCAACAGAAACGAAACAGAAAATTTTATGAAATTTAATAATACACTCATTTGCAAAAAAACGGGCGGTTTCGATTTTCTTCCTGGCTGAAAAAAATAAAATACCAAAAAGGTTTTAATCATTTGAACATGTTACTGGCCAGTTATAAAAGTGCCATAATGTTTATAAGAGTACATTCCAAATTCAAATTTTTGACTGAGCCTGGTTTTCAAAGAAAATAACTTTTAACTACATTTTGTGGCGCGAATTCCCCATAGTTAATATCGACTCTAATTAACTTTTTGTCAATTTTTATTAAATTATCTGGTGTCCTTGACATTTAAAAGTATTGTTATTGCTGTTTAGCAATCTCGAAAATGGTAGATAAAGTGATAAAAGCGAGCAAAATTATTGCGCTGCTTGAAGAAGGTTGCAGTTAATGCTTCGTGGCTCAGAGGCTAAATGTGAGTCGGTCGACCGTTCAAAGGACCTGGCAGCGCTATCAAGAGACCGGTTCCGTCAAGAGAAGGCCTGGTTCTGGCAGAAAGACATGTACCGAACCACGGGATGATCGTTTTCTAGTTAGTCAAGCGTTGAGAAATCGCAAATCTTCTTATGTGGACCTCAAGAACACCCTCGAAGAAGTAAGAAATGTGCAAATTAGTCTATGGACGGTCAGGAGGAGGCTTCTCGCTGCTAATATACACAGTCATCGCCCGGCACGCGGCTCTAAATTACTCCGTGGACATCGAATTGCCAGGCTTAGCTTCGCTCGAAATTGTGTGTCATGGACTCATGAAGACTGGGATAGGGTATTGTTCTCCGATGAAGCCAGGATATCTCTGCATGGTGAAGACCGACGTCGGCGAGTGCTACGTAGACGAGGAGAACTTATGCAGAGGCATGTTTTGAAGAAATCACACCTTATGGAGGGGGCTCTGTTATGTTTTGGGCAGGAATAAATTCTATGGATCGTACGGAGTTAGTCTTCATCGAAAACGGTACACTAACTGGACACCGATACATAACGGAAGTTCTAATTCCTTATGCACAACCCGCTTTAACCGCTCTTGGCGAAAACTCAATTTTTATGGACGACAACGCTCGCGCCCACCGGTCTGGCGGTGTGGATGCGTAAATGCTAGAAGTCGGAATTCGTCGTTTGGACTGGCCAGCCAAGTCCGGACCTCAATCCCATAGAGCATGTCTGGGACGTTCTGAAGCGACGAGTGAGATCAGTGCAGACGGCTCCGCAGACCATCAGAGAGCTAAAGAATGTGATTACCGCGGAGTGGGAACGTATTCCCCAAGAAATCATAAAAGATATACTCACTAGCATGCCCAGACGAATGCAAGCTGTGATTTCAGCAAGAGGGGGTCACACTCAATACTAAACTTTTATCTGCTTTTAATGTATTCAAGAAAAACAAAGAAATTAACGCGTTTCATTTTTATTTAGCGAGCAGGTACAATCATAGTGTTTTGAGCTTAAACATTATTTCTTAATAATTTAATTAAAATGTTATGATAAAACTGATGAAAACTATTTCTTCCTAATTAATTTATAAAATTCTGAGGATAACAATACCTAAAATTGTCAAACAAACTAATAGTAACTATAAAATAGTTCTTTGCTTAAGTGCCCGTTTTTTTTGCAAAAGAGTTTATAATAATAATAAAATAATATTACTACTACTAATAATGTCTTTTTTTTTCTTTAAACGATCTTCCTTCTCGTCTCTACTTTGTTTCAAACGGCGCTGTCTAAGATTTATTCGATGCGATACCTGTTAAAAAGTACTCATTGAGTAAAAGTATCTAGTACAAAGTATCGAGTACAAAAGTATCGGTATCGAAACGAAACGTACTCGATACCACAAAGTATCAATACTTATTTCGTGTCCCTAGCTGAGGCACACAAAAATTTATAGATTTGGAAGAACTTTGTATTTAACTGATTTATACTACCTGCGTTCAATTTGACACACAAGATTTTAGCGTACCACAGTCTGTGGCAATAGGACCTATATGAAGTAGTTTCTTTAGCAGCAACTCATGGCTTACAGTTTCAAATGCCTTTTTTAAATTAATAAATACTTGCAAAACTATTAATAATTATATCCCAAAACTAATATAATGTTCCAATAATAATCAATATCATATATTTGTCAGTTGTTGTTACTGTAGTTTCTTGTGTGTAAGTAAAAAGGTACTCTGCCAACTGCGCCATCAGGTTAATTTTTTTGTTTTTTGTTTTTGTGACGCAGGGGAATCCATTTACGGATGATATCCAGGACACCTAGGTAGGCAGTCTTAGACCTATGTCGGACTCGGCACTTTGAGAGTGCAATACCGTACTAAACCCCTACGTGAGCCTTCAGCCGCTTTAATTGGATGGTCCCGGATCTGCAGGCAACAGGATCGCTCCAGCGACAGGCTGGCATCGGCGAAAAGGCCAGACTTCTCCTCCATAGGGACTGTCCGGCTCACCTCTGAACAGTCCCGATGACGTCGTGTCTAGCAGGACCGGGTTCCCATCCCGGCCCGACACAGGCATAGGGGCGTTACTGGAGGCGCATTAAGTAGCACCTCCTACGCATCCCCATTCGTCGCCCGCGGATGGAGACTACGTCGGCGGCCTCCACTTCCACACGCTCGTCGGCCTTCTTCTGGGACATTACTGTCTCGCAGAAGGTGACCATCACCTTCCATGACTCATCAACGTCGAGCATCGCGGTGATGATGCTCGGGAGCGACAAGTCCCTCCGAGGACAAAGTCAGACCTTGACGCAGCGCCGCCCATCTCGGGAACACCTCGAGGGTGTGCTGGGCAGAGTCCACCGCTGCGCTACAATCGTGACATTCAGTTTCATTCATTCCCTTTGGGCCGTCCGACACAGGTAGCCACTAAAGCAACCGTGCCCGGTGTCTCCTCCTACCACCGCAGTGCCAACGGGTTTGCCATATTTTCACAATCTTATTTGTGAAGTTATTTATATTTCGATTCTCGTAGAAGTTTAATACTTTACGTTAACAATGTCGCTAATGGTATGAACTACATTTAAGGTAAAATAATATACATGCAAGAGGTTTTAAGATAACATATTTACTGAAGTCAATTTTAAACACAAATTGCTTTTCAATTCCCCATTTGGAGTATATTCGTATCTGTAATAATATAACAAATATTTGTACGGATTGGCCTTGGACTGTTGTTTTCCCTTATGGATCTTTCCATCGTATACCTGTGATGACGTAAATAATCCAGTCGCAATTAATACCATAAACACCTTATTATGATCAGGGCCATATTTAGAGTTGTGGAGTCCCGGGGCAACAGAGGAGTGAAGGCCCCTTGATCTAAAATTATTATTTTTTCTTGCAGAAAAAAATGACGACGAAAAAAAAAAGGTCGTTGCTATCTCACAGTTTTTTATTTATTTCTTGTGGAAAAAATGACGACAAAAAAAAAACCTCGTCGCTATCTCACGCCAATATACTATCGTTGCCGGGTGGACATATTCCTAAAAAAAAAAATTGTCGTCCCACCGCCGAACCGCTGATTCTTATTCCATCGGGGTATATGTATTCCTAAAAAAAAGGTCATCACCTATTCCTATTCCAAAAAAAAAAAACTAAATGTCGTCCCAACTCCGTACCACTCCAACTCTATCGGCTCTATTGTGGAAGCCCCTCTTTTGTAGATGTGGAGGCCCCTCTTTTGTGGATGTGGGGGCCCCTCTTATGTGAGGGCCCGGGGCAGTTGCCCCACTTGTCCTCCCCTAAATCCGGCCATGATTATGTTTGCTAATCTAAGGAGTTAAATTATTCGTCAAACCTGATGTAAGATTAGGCTCCAACATCTATTCTATTCTAGAGAAGAGATTTGCCCCAAGAGCAAAACATTTATGGGCTGTTTCATTCAATTCAGTTCTATTGTTTACATAAATACTAGAATTAGAAAAAAATCACGGTCAATCGTAAATAAATCCCCATACTTCCAATCTTTTTCCTAAAAGGCTACGGGTCTGTTTACAACCGCCGCGCCGCCAGCGATTACGTGTTCGATAAATGTGCAGTGGCAATTTGAAATGAAATCGTGGCTACGCGCTCGCTAGTATAGATCAAAAGTAGACCTTGGTTTCTCACAGTTCTAGAAATATTCGGATAATCCAACATAGAGACAAATAGAGAAACATTTACAAATATTTTTTTATATTGTTGATTCGGTCTCATTATTCACATTAAATAATGTAGCAATAAATTTAAAAAGAAAACTAAATACATACACAGTAACAACAGCGTTGTTTACATTATAAAAATTGACAAATATATACGAGTATATACCTCGAAATTTAACTTTTTTTCCTGTGATTTCTTAAGCTTATAATTTTATATATTTTGGGAACATTAGGTAATACAAAAATAAAATTTTGTGTCTTTAAAAATGAAATACAATAGCTTATTAAAATTTCTACAAAAAAAGCAGCAATAAAAGTGTCATTTGAACAAAGAAACAGCAGTCATATTAAAAAGTCGCGAGAACATCAAAGGCCACTGAGACATTATTACCTATTGATTTTTACATAATTTACATAGATATAATTTTTGATTCAAATAACTATTGAGTCCAGTTTATTTTAGTCGTGAATGTGATTTTTAAATAAAGACTCGAGACTTTTTCCCAAACACCGCTCCACTTATAAATATAGAACGAACAAAAAATACCTGATTCAGAATTATTTCAGAGAAATATATATATTTTATTTGTTTTCTAAATACGTATAATATAACTTTGCAACTAAAAATATTTGAAAATTAGGTTCTGAAAATGCATTTTAGTTAGTTACAATTTCTACGTATTTAATCTTAATACCAAAAAACCTATTAACCTTTAGCATATTTTTATAACTTTAACAATTTTTGTTTCATGCTCTATAAAATAAACTTTGACAATAAAAAAATCTGCATGTACCTTGAATTATACACAAAGGAAGATGTATTTGTTTACCCACTCATCCACCTTATCTACAACGGACCTTTTTTTAGAGACGAGGCTTCCACTTATCTGGAGATTGAAAACGACGTATAAATAATATGTAAAGCTTTATATATACTTACGATCCCGTGAGGTTTTTCAAGTCTTTAATAACACTGCTTCGTTGACATAAGTCATGGCTGATTGCGTAATGATTTACAGACTATAAACTTCCTTGATAAAAAGGGCTAGTAACGAACAACGGTTTTCAAACCTTCTCAGTAATTTCCAAAATTAGCATATTAAAGTATAGTATAACAAACAAACTCTTCACCTTGATTATATCAATGTATAAATAAATTTACTTTACAAAACAAACATTAACCACGTCCCTTTGATTCCCTGGGCGAAAAGTACACTAGACCTCCTGTTTACACAAGAATATAATTCACTCACATGAGAAACATTTCATCGTAATAACAAAACATAATTAATATACAGTCAGTATTAGACAATCAAATAGATCGAACCCGCGACCGCTAGCGCATCAGCCAGATGCTGTTAATTCATATAAATTTGCACAAATACAGCTGCGGACGAGAGCTGGCATTAAATAATTCCTACATTAAAAGCAAAGTAAAACACAAAAGCACCTGCGTGAATTCCTGAAATTAGAAATTTCAATATAATAAAAATGTTTTTCTTAAATTCTCAAAAGGTTCGTCTATATGAAATGAATGTACTGTATCGATTTACATTTATGAATAAGAATGATACCAAAATATTAGTTATTTTAACTGAGATTATATTACGATACTATTTTATTACTTGAATAGCAAAATAAGCAAAGTATATTTCAAATTCACTGTATTATTTTTGTTACTTGTTTTATTTTAGTATCTTAAAAGTAAACCATACATAGAATAAAAACGATCAAGAGATGGGTTAATCAAGAAAAAAAAAAAAGTATTCTCTTGGGATAAGAAAAGAAAATGTTTGTAAAGTATTTTTCCCGAAATGCGATATTACTTGTGATGCTCCAGAAAATTCTTTGATAGTATTTATGATTTACTTTTAAAGTTATCTAACGAAAATAAAAAATTGTAAATAGATATATTTTGTCACTTACTCTGCCTGCTCAACTCGCATCGCCGGAGCCCATTTAATGCTACTTCGATTATAGGGCTCCTAGCCATAAAAATAATGTTATTGGATCTAGTTTAACACACAAAAGTTGAATCTGAATTAATTAATTCCGTTCTGGTGTAGTGATGCGAGTAGTAGCCTCAAAGACGCGCGCCAGCGGTCGCGGGTTCGATTTTCGCTCGGGACAAATATTTGTATTTGTATAAATATTTATCTCCGGTCTGGGTGTATGTCCTTGTGGGTCTCCTCACCGTGCCTCGGAGAGCAGGGAAAGCCGTCGGTCCCGGTTGTTATCATAGACACCTGATAACGATCGTTACTCATGGTAGAGAAAATATCCGCCAACCCGCAGTGGAGCAGCGTGTTGGATTAAGCTCCAACCGTTCTCCTATATGGAGAAGAGACCTTCGGTCATCAGTGGGTGGTTTACAGGCTGATACAGAATTAATTACGAATTAAAATTACGAACGTCACAAAAGTCATTCAATCAAATGTTAGGACTTTAATTACCAAAAATTTGATATTTATCTGAATTTTTTTTTATATAAAATAAGTTTTTACAACTCCATAAAATTGGGATTACAAATCGTTATTTACTTTATGGAAACTTACCACTGATTCTAAAAAAAAGCTAAATTTTAAATATATATTTTATATGTGTAAAATTATTTTTCAATTACCTGTCTGTAGTCTGAGATTGTAGTATGTTTAGCGGTGTTTAAATAATATAACACGATTTTACTTCTCACGCTTATTCTAAACTACTTATAGATAAATCGTTATTGAATAACAGCATGTCACGCCATGTCACTCAATATATACCTTACAAGTTTTAAAGCTATTACATTTTCGTAAATTAAATTCTAATTACTAGTACACAAGTGATTAATTATTTGCTTTTGAACTTCTATAATTATTACTATACATTATACTTACTATATGGGACTATTCTAATTTTGTAGCGTAGAAATGAAATTTCAGCACCAAGATGAGAAAATTCTTAAATAAATAACTTTCCTAAAAGTAATTAGCTTGCAAATTTCATAAAGGAAGATTAAATCTAAAACTTTCGGCTCGTTTTAATGGAGCTTTTGTTAAGTTTTCAGATAATGTTGTTTATCTATGCTTATAAAATAACGTGGTCTGACTAACTGATTGAATGACTGACAGAATGAATGAAATTATTGAAGCAAGATACGAGTAAGCTAGTAAACTCTTTTATAACGTGTATCGCACCGTAACATTGTGAACATCGCCAGCTTACTATCCGTCCATTGGAAATTGTAAAATTGTAAACTGTTATAATAATCGGTGAATAGAAAATATGGACTAGGTTCCTAGATTATTGTCGACTTTTAAGTCGCACAAAAAAAAAGGGGATGAATGAATATTGTATGAGAGTTTTTCTACTATCGAGGCTATAAGAATGTGTTTATAGATTTTTGGAAATTCTACCCTCATGGGATCAAAACGGGGTACTATATTTTGGATAGAATTTTTGCTATTTTTAAGGCTAGATGTGTAAGAATTAGTTTTGGGCTTCTGATTAGTAATAAATACATATTTTTATTTAAATAAATATGTCATATTTTTGTTTTTATTTATTTTTTCACTCTTTAAAGTGTAAAGTGGTAGAAGTAAATCTATATAAAATGTAAATTGAAAGGTATTACTGGATTTTTTTAAAATTCGTATGTTAATTAAAATAAAATAAACATTTGGCTAACTTCAACTCTTCCACCGCTACCTTCACCTCTGTATCATTGAAGTTACTTGAACTTACAAATAAATATAAATATTATTACTTAGACTTTTAGAAAACGAATTTGTAATTATTTTCATGAATCTTAATAAAAAATTCGCGATTATCAAATTTGGACTAACACCGCTGAATTTTTTAGTACATAGTTTCTTTCAAAATTGATCACGTGTCCAATAAAGACATTAAAAAAACCCTTCATCCGTCGCGGGAGAAATATTGAGACATAAAGTTATATCCGTGAGTCAGTAACTGAGCAGCGTGGCGAACTGAAATCATATCTTACACCTTAATAGTATAGTTAAGTATATTAATAAAATAATGCAACATCTCTATACGTTACAGTTTACGCAATTTTTTTCTGAGCTTTTTTTTGCTACTGAGTCTTGAATAAAACAAGTTAATAAATATAAATTATAACTACTGTTTATTTGAGAATCATTCAATTGTTACGCCATTTATTATTTTCATCAATAACATTATGATGAATGATCTTATAAAAACACAAGAACAACATTGAGTAATTTTGAACGATGGTTTATTATTTCCATTCATTATCTCACTTATTTATTGAAGGTTAGTGGTGCGAAAGTTCCTATAACGACAGTGGTCGTAGATACTATTCCTGCTCGGAACCAAAACTCGTATTTATACAAATATTTGCTTCTGGTCCAAGTTTGACTTTGTGAGTTTCTTCACGATTCCTGCCATGTTAGAGAGAGCATATAAAATCATTGGCCTCGGTTGGCATCATAAATACTTGATAACAATCCTTACTTCTAGTAGCGATATTATTCACCGACCCGCAGTACAGCACCCTCGCGGATTAACCTCCAACCATGCTCGTCATAAGAGAGGATAGTTTTGCCTAACAGCCAGAACCTTCACTGGCTGTTACTGTCGCTGTCACTGGCGCTTTAGTTCAATAGAGATTTAAAAAATATCAAACTGTCTCTAAATTTCAAATGTTTTTAATAATAATATTATATTTTTCAATGTGTTTGGGTATTTATTGTGATTTATTTACTAAGCATATAATTTTATTTGATTTACATGTTATGTAGGGAACAACGGTGTACCATTTACCTTTTATTTACATATTCTGTTTAATCTTGGTTGTCTGGAAGTAATCGCTACTCAGCGATAAGACCGCCTTTCTACATTAAAATTATTTTGTATATTCAAGTTATTTATGTTTAATTACTTCAAAAGATGTGTAAAATAAAGCATATTTGATTTTATTTTATTTTATAATTTTTAGGAAAACTTACAGCTAGACAATTATGTTATAATTTTGAAATAATAATAAAAGGCCAATTGCAAGTTTTCACTGTTAGGTAAACATTAAATAATGTGTAAACTTAAAGGTAAAAACCATTAAACCTATAAGATATTAATCAATTAACCGCACACAAATAAAGTCTTAAGTAATTACTATTTTGTAAAAATATTTGTAACAGTAAATAACAAAACATTAATTAGACAACAAAACATTAATAGACTTTTTCAAAAAAAAAAAAATATTAATATTAAATTTAACCTAATAATGTAGGACTAAACTTCATTAGAGCCAGTGAAGGTCTGTCAATATTCTATTCTTTTATAATATTAGTTAGTCAGCTTATTGAAATATTTGGATATTGACTGGAACAACTGACTAAATAGTAAAAGAATTTGCGTACATGAAAGAGCGCCTTACTGAATGAGTTGTTGATTGTATTGACAATAGTTTTTGTTAAAACTATTATTATCAATACAATCATAATCATACCGCACCGACCAATCTCCTTCGTGTATTCTCCATTCTACGTGACATTGGCGAAATCATCTGTGCTGTTTTGGCACCAGTGAAAGCCATCAAACCAAAAGAAGTTGAAGTTGAATCCTAAAATTATAAAAATGTGTTTATTATCAAACATTCGTAATTCCTCAAATTATAAGAATATTTTACCGAAGTAGCGCCATGCTGCTTGCAGTTGAATGGGCGGCGCGCCCGGGGAAGTACTTCGCTCTCACTTAACACCGACGTGAAATGACGGCACTGTCGTCGTGTTTCGTTCGGTTTATGAGAGATCCGGTGGCCCATCCCTTCCCTTACCTGGCCAATCCCTTCCCTTCCCTCCACAGATAAGGTGGAACATCCCTCCCCTCCCTAAAGGCCGGTAACGCACCCGCTAATCCTATGATGTAGCGGGTGTCTATGGATGTCGTTTTTACTTACCACCAGGTGAATCAACAGTCCGTTGCCCCCTCTAGTATAAAAAAAAATGCTATTAAATAAACAAGCTTTATAATATAAAAGAAAAATATTTAAAAATTCTGCAAACAAAAAATATAGTTTGGGACACGATAGCTAAACCTAAGTTACTTAGGAAAAGTATTGAAATGAGAATGAGAAATTTGAATTGTCAGAATTGGTAATTTTTTATGGAAAAATAAATAAATAAAAATTACTAAAAGCTATTCATAAAAATAATATTTTTTTCATACGATTTAAATAAGGAATCGTACGAATTTATTGTAATAAATAAATAGTAATTTTATTATATTGTAGGAATAATTGCGATAAAAGAACAAAGCATATTCTCATCGTATATTTTGTCACAAAATATTAATAAATACTTTATTTCATCAATTAGGCTTCAAAAGCACTTTTAAATCGTCATTTTATAAAGTATATATATTTTTAACTAATTTAATTATAATTATTGTGAAGCTACCACCGATTCGAAATGTAGATTCTGCTGAGAACAATCGGCAAGAAACTCAATGGTTAATCTTTTAAAGAAAAAACATATATTAAATAATATATGTTTTTAAACATATATATTAAACTATTATTTATTAAGCCCTTAAACCATCAATCAGTATATTTGATTTAAGCAACGGTATTCATTTTGCTTCTTTTAAATAATGATATTTAATCTATCAATTTACTAGAACATAAAAAGCTTACATATTTTAAACACGAATTATATTATTATTGATATTTAACTAAGAAGGTTTATATTTAATTATAATGTTAACACGTCCTTTAAATCGAGATATTATTATTGTTACTTCATATAGAATTTTAGATTTCATCATCATCACCATCTTATCAGCCATTGGATGTCCACTGCTGAACGTTGGCCTCTCCCATCGACCTCCAGAGCGACCGGTTCGAAGCAGCCAATGGCTTCCAATGACTCTCCACAAGTCGTCTGTCCATCTCGCAAACGGCTGTTCTACGTTGCGCTTGCCGGTACGTGGTCTCCATTCGAGAACCATTCTGCTCCATCGGCCGTCAATTCTACGAGCTCTGTGCCTTGCCAACTGCCACTTGAGCTTACAAATCCGTTGGGATAAGTCGGCAACTTTCGTTCGTCTGCTGATCTTATCATTTCTCTCCATTGCACACTATGCGGCTTTGAGCTTGTTTAAAAGGCCCATAGTCAGAGACCACGTCTCAGATCCGTATGTCATCACTGGTAATACACATTCGTCGAAGACTTTCGACTTCGACTTATAGATTTAACACTTTTTATTTAAAGAAAAATAATAATTTTGCAATAAATTATGATTTTAATTTCATTAATAGTAGCAAAGATTTAGGGATATAAAACCAGATTTTTTAATTTTCCGTCCTTTATTATATTACTTTTTATGTGTTAAACTATAATAAAACTGGAAGGCTTTAATATATTCGTATAAAAATATTTACAATATATTGCCTGTGGGAATTACAACTTTTTATCCCAAAAAAAAACCAACTTTATTGTGAATTCAGCATGTCATTCAGATTCAATATGGCGTCGCATCAGCGTGGCAATATTGCATTTTCATCTGACATTTCCGTGTCAGAATGACGATGAATTTCGAAACCCTTTGTTGCTTCTTGAATATATAATGGTAAATACATCAGATATTAAATATCCGATTACTTTTCTATCTAACATGATGGAAACATTTTATTATTATTTGCTAATGAAAAAAGGTATTTCAACTAATTAAACAATATGTATGAACATGTAGTATTCTAAAATAATTATTGGATTTCTTAGTATCCTTAACCGTTTACTTATTGTTAAATTTAATTAATAATATCTTCCACTTTATAATATTAGTATAAACATAAACTAACGCTAGAATCATAATCTTTTATGCAAATATATCATATCGAAACTGGAAGTTTTGAATTTACCAAACGGTTTTCAAAGAAAAAGTTTAAGGACATTTCTTCAACTTATGAGATGACCTATAAAATTGTAATCTTTCCGAAAGTAAGACAATGTTATTTACATGTTGAATCTTCATTTAATTAGTAGATAATTGTTTATTCGTTTTTTACCATTTCCAAATTTGATGGTGTGCAATAGTAATTTTTAAAAAAATATGTATAATGTTTGCATATGGGTTTACATATGGGATTTTTTTATATTATAAAAGCTAAAGTTTGTTTGGATGTTTGTTACTCTTTCACTCAAAAACTACTGAACGTATTTAGATGAAACTTTACAGTAACATTGCTTATACATCAGAATAACACACAGGCTATAATTTATAAAGATTTTATGTAATTTTGTCATAATATAACATAGTTTAAAAAATATTACGCGATAACGCTTAAATGACGCCTACGGTATAGGCGCTTTCTTTTCGCGAGAATTCACTAAAGTGTCGACTGGGAGCATTTATTACTGTGCACTCTGCGAGCGTGTAAGAACGTTTTTTGTATGAGAGTATTTGTTATCGAGCTGTTTTAAGAATTTCATACGGATAGTCTTAAGCCTAGGAAGGACATAGGCTAACTTTTGTCAGTATTGACATTTGGTACCATGGTATACCCACACGGGCGAAGCCGAGGCCGAAAGTTATTATGATTTATAATTGTACAATGCAACAAAATGATGGGTTTCACTTCTACAAAAGTTTATTTTCTTCTTTTCAGTGCATTGAAATAAAAGATTGTTTTTTAAAATATTTTTTTAATATTGATTTATTTTAAGTTATAAATTCATTCATTTAAATGTCTACGTTTATATTATATTATAGTGCTTAGTTCATGATTAAAAATACTTTGTCCATCCAATCTCTATAAATATTTTAATAATTCCTTAAGGTAGACAGAATAAAAGACCTAAAAGAAATTCCAAATTCTTAATAGGCCTTTAAATAGCCTTATCTTTAAATACCTTACCGTTTTTGCGTATCGAATGAAATAGCTGTTTCAAGAAAGATTTTATAAAATTCAGTATTAACGTTATTATTTTCAGAACTAGGACGAATAAAATAATGTATAAACTATATAACTTTTAAATGTGAATCAACCACGAATACAAAATTTGGGATGTTTTTAATTATTTTTTTTTTATAATTTTTTTCACTTTTTGAAAACTTCTTTGTTGTCTTCACGAGATTCATTCAAAAAACGAATTTTACACTTTTTGACGTCAAAATTTTGTGCTTTACAAATTTATTTTAGACCCTTTTTTTGTACCATTCACAGTTTAGCTTGTACAGCTACACAAAGCATTAAATTCTCAAAACTTCAGTTTCTGACGATTCCGATTTGTTAAAAAACATTCAACTTACAGATTTGTCTCACTAGACATTTTTTTAAGGGAATCGAATATTGTTTAAAGAATTGCAGGCGTCCATACGGTAATCACTTGCCATAAGGCAGACCGTACTTTTCTTGGCCACCATAGCGGTATAAAAAAAGTCCCAGTATGACGAGAATCTTGTATGTGGGAGTCTGGAAACACACACAACACTAACACCAACACCCAGACCACAAATACATCTTGTATGGCCTATACAAAAAATTATTATTTGCGGTGATTACACCCGATCTTTCCACTACCGGGAATTCCGATAGACGTGGCTCTATTACATTTTATGGTATTTTTTTTCGGAGATCGTTAATTGACAACAAATACTCTGAATTACGACGATTGTTCTGGTGCAGTAAAAAAGTGCGAGTAAACGCCTCAACGACGCGCGCCGACGGTCGCGAGTTCGATTCCCGTTCGGGACAGATATTTGTACTTGTAAAAATATTTGTTTTATCCTTGTAGGTCTCCCCACCGTGCCTTGAAAAGTACGTAATGCTGTTGGTCCCGATTGTTATCATAGACACTTGATAACGATCGTTACTCATGGTAGGGTAACTATCTGCCAACCCGCAGTGTAGCAGCGTGGTGGATTAATCTCCAAACCTTCTTTTGTATGGAGAAGAGGCCTTCGCTCAACAGTGGGTTGTTTGGCTGACACAATACAGTACAGTACAGTTAATGTAGACAGTCATATCACATAAAAACATATTATGTTACCTTCAAATACCGTATTTAGATAGAACGCATTTTTATTAACTTTTACGAGCTCCCTTTGCTATAAACTAGAGCTTAGTTTACTAGAATAAACAAACAAATTTAATTTAAACTTAACACGTTTTCGCAAAGTGGCTTAGTTCAAACTACGGGGTAAATAAATTCTTTATCATGTTTCCCTTATCGTGAATGAACTGTTTGCATTACCGTCGCTTGAAAATCGTAAAACCCACTGCAACACTCCAAAATAAAACAATCAAAAATAAATAACGACTGTAAAAACTGTAAAAAAAAAACTGTAAAAATTTAAAAATAAAGGACTGTTTGATGTAAGCAAAAAGTAGCCTGATTTTTTTAAGTCGTCTTCCGTATTACAGAATAAAAAAGAGTTTGTGATTGTACATTAAATAAATTAATCGAAAATGAAATACATAAATTATTTTTTATAAATTATTATTATGAACGCCAAAAAAACTAAGTGCGTTGTATTTTCGTTGCCTAATGTTAAACATCCAAATTATAATTTAAAAATAAATAACGAGAGGCTTATTGTCAATGATACTACAGTATTCTTAGGGATAAATTTGGACTCAAAACTTCAGTGGAATTCCCATTTGTCATCCTTGAATGGTAGACTCAGCTCCGCATCTTTCGCAGTTAGAAAAGTACGACAACTGACCGACGCGACGTTGCTACTGCGCGTTTGATATATTTTAGCTATTTCCATAGTATAATGTCTTACGGTCTGTTACTGTGAGGTAATGCTACAGATATTGAGACTGTATTTATTTTACAAAAAAGGGCTATTCGCGGCATTTACGATCTTGGAGCTCGAGTCTCCCTACGGGATGTTTTTCCAAAGGTAGACATATTAACGGTTGCGTCGCAGTATATTTATAACAATATTATATATATTCACCAGAATATCCGTTGTTTTGAAATAAATAGTATTAATCGCGCTGTAAACACTAGAAGGAATAACAAAATTGTAACTCCAAGCTTCCGACTGCACAAAGTAAACGCCTCCTTTCTGGGTTATGGTATTCGCATGTATAATAAAATCCCACAAACAATTCTGGAATTGTCTCATAATAAATTTAAAGAATTTATTAAGAAAAAGTTAACAGATAAAGCTTATTATTCGGTCCAGGATTATTTAGCTGATAAAGACGTGTGGACTTAGTGGCGCTGTATTTCATGCAAGATATTACTAATTTTGTACTAAAACACAGTTTATATATTATTTTTAAAAGAGTAACTGCGGAGTTTCTTGCCGATTCTTCTCTGCAGAATCTACATTCCGAATCGGTGGTAGCTTTACTTTTACAAAAAATAATAATAATCACTACAATATTAATTTTGTAAAATGACGATTCGAAAGTGCTCGTAGGGCCTATTTGAATAAAGTTGTTTTTGATTTTGATTTTGATTTTGATTTTGATTATTATTTTTAAACCCATGTTTACTGAGACAAATAAACAACACGTTTATTTAACACATATAAACTCATATTTATAGGGACATACACGTTTAACACATATAAACTCATAGGAACATAGGGACATTCACAAAACAGTGACTGTCCGCTAGATTTTATTATAAACTTAGTCCCTACTGACAAACTATCTTTGCGGGGCATTCCGTTTACAGAGGAAGGCTAAACGGTTTCAAACATCAAATAAATAAGTAAATAAAAATCATGCTATGACTCATAGGAGTGTATCAGAAAACAACCAATCTATATCAAAGTTACAGAACTAAAAGCGCTTGAGCGCTTTATCAATAAATTGTAAAAAAACTAATATAGAATAAATTAAGTGAACTGAATTGAATAAATCTGTAAACGTTCCACTGCTGGGCTTTTCTTTATATAGAAGAACGGTCGGAGCTTAATCTCCCTCACTGTGTGGCGGATAACTTCCCTACTATGAGTAACGATCGCTATGATGTGTCTATGATCAACTGGGACCGACTGAATATATAAAAAAATACTTAAGCCGCCTTTTATTTACCTTTCTTTTTACATTACCGGTATGGAATATGTTTTTGATATTTTTAAACATTATTAACAAAATCGGGATCGGTGATCCCGAATATATACAAGAAGGACGAAATATATACCTACAAGAAGGCTTCGAGTCGACGTCAAACAAACAATACGGTTTCTTTGAAAACTTTTATCGCTGAAAATTTAGCGATACACTACTCCCTTAAGTTTACTTAAATTATTTCTTTAAATAATTTACTAAAGATGATTATTTAATAATTATCATTTGATGACTGGAAAATAAACATATACACATGGAAATGACAACTTCCTCCATTATTTGGTCATTTATTTGTCGAATTAAAACTATACTCACTGAAGCTTTCTACCACATGCAACACATGCATATATTTTAGGAGAAACTTGAAATGTATCAATATAACTATCACACTAAAGTGTGAGTAAGGTTTTGAGTGTGTGAGGGTTTGAAGTAAACACAACCTTAATCTATCCTATTAAAAATTCACATCGCCTTTTCGTTGTATTTGTTGCATCGCTTTTCCATCGCAGCTACGGTATTGATTTTATCATTTAGCTGGAATTCTTCGTCACTAAAGCTCACAGCTCCATTCAATACGTAAATTACGTTGCAGTTTATGATAAGGTACATTTTTAGACAAAACGAACAACACGGTTCCACCTGCATTTATGAAAACTTTTCTGTTCCTTTAATTTGCAACTCTGTCTTTTTTTCAAATAAAAAGCTATAAGATAACCACTTAAGAATATAAATTATAATACGATTCTTAAAATTGAACGTATAAAATCCTAAATTCGCACATTAAGACACATTCTAAGGCTCTTTCTCCATAGAAACGTAGTCGACTGTTTCCTCTCTGGATAATGACATTAGATCAAATATTTTTGTAACATAAAACCTTTAACTGCCATGACCATGCCTCTATATTTTGGGTTTTTTTTCATATTCTTATTATCATAGGGAGTAGGATTCTTCAAAAACTAGAAATATTGCTTAATTATTTATACATTTTTAGACACATATTCAAAAACAATTACTCATATATACAAAAAAAAACGAGAACATATATATATACATATATGTAAATACAAATATCTGCCCCGAGATCAAAAGAGTATATATATATATATATATGTGTATATATGTATATATTCTTTAATTTATTAATTATAGTTAATGTAAAGCGACCACCGATTAAGAATATAGATTCTGATGAGAAGAATCAGTAAGAATCTCGACAGTTGCTCTTTTGAAAACCGTCAATATAACCTGTATTCAGTCATTATAAATACAGTCGTATGTCCTACATGAAAATCAGCGTCACCAAGTATCTTTGTCATTTATAGGATCTACCTATTATTCCCTCAAATACTGTACCATCGTACCCTTTGTGTGCGAGACCAATTGGCACTAGTTTATAACACGCACAAATGTCGTAAAAGATTTATTATTCTTTTCAAAAGTTTATTTAATTTATAAAAATAGTAAACCTTTTTATATTTTAAATAGTGTTAAAAATGTGTACTTATATTTTTATTTCAAAAAATCTATGATGAATTTGATGTTTATATTTAGACGAAATATGCTGAAAATAAAAACAATATTTAAAGTATTTCTACCGAATTTATTAAAAATTATTCAAATGAAAAGAATCGTTCTATTTTAAACGAAGCCTATATTAAAATTTTGTGCAAAAATTCCTCGCGTTATTTCGATTTAAAAATGTATTTATTATACACGGTTGAGCTTATAATTAAAAGAGTTTATTATGATTTGCATGAATGAATAATATAATATATACTTTGCTGTATCATAATTTACAATAACAAATAGATAATCACTGTATCAGCCTGTGAACCACCCACTGCTGAGCGAAGGCCTCTTCTCCATATAGGAGAAGGGTTGAAGCTTAATCCACCACGCTGCTCCACTGCAGGTTGACGGATAATTTCCTAACCATGTATTTCAACTTATAGAGAATTATTGTCAATTTCAATTTACTTTGAAAAAAAAAAACCATTACGTTAAAAAAAATTATATTAGTCCCGCTGAGTTTCTTTCGCCAGTTCTTCTCAGGTCAGAGGCTTCTTCTTTCCGAACTGATGGTAGACTCATGACGTTCAGTAAATAATTGTAAAAAATTTATGCTAAATTTTTTGACTTTGACTTTGACTTTGACATGAATAATGATCATTATCAAGTGTCTATGATAACAACCGGAACCGATGGCTCTACATGCTCGCCGAGGCACGGTGGGAAGACCCACAAGGACATACACCCAGACCGGAAACAAATATTTGTACAAATAAAAATATCTGTCCCGAGCGGAAATCGAACCCGCGACTACTCGCATCACTACACCAGAAGGGTCATCATAAAACATACATAACATAAAAAAAAAATATCTTAACAAACAGAAGAAAAAAAACTAAGTACACAATCCGATGGCTTATCACTTATAAAGCCGTTTTCAGGCTTATCAACTAATATTGCAGTATAAACTATGAACTTCACAAGTCATACTTTACACACATTTTAATATGTAACCTCGAAAAGATCACTTTTCAAAAAGATCGCCAAAGGGTGCATATGATTATGAGTCTGCGTAGCCACACCCGTACATTTAGAAGTAACTACTTTGACAATTCGACAAATGTTTATAGCTGTATTTAAGCGTTTCATGGCCAGGAAGATCACTGTGCTGATTAGTGGAGTATTAACGTAATCTTCATTGAAGTTAATAAACATTTCAAAGCTTTACTCACCTAATTAAAATCTGGTTTAAGTGCGGAATAAGTATTGTTTGCTAATCAATGAAACCATATAGTACTTTATTCAGCTTCATCCTCCAAATTTTTTAGTATATAAAATACTATGGGAGGTTAGAATAAAGTACACCAAAACTCATTTCAAAAGAAATATTAACAAAATAACAATGTCAAATGGAGCGTGCCCTAATTTACAATCAATTAATAAATTCAACGATAATCATCTAAAAGACTTGATACCACGTACACGATCTCATTATTTAGAAAACCCTGTTAGTACCATATAAGTTACTACAATATACATATCTAATTTATAAAGATGGCATCGTACGTGAAAACGAATTTAGAATTTTTTTACTAATTATCTCATGTATTCTACTAATTCAGTCGTGTCTTATGTGCATCACAATTTTATCATTATAGTTTTCCGATTGCGTACCAGTGAAACTAAAAATGTTTAGACATTAAACAAGAAGAGCCGAAACACATAACGGCGTTGCGTTGACGCAACGCTAAAATCAGCAGTTTAACTGCGAGCAAGTTTGTCACAGATACTTATTAAAATCAATTAAGTGTTTTAGACACAAATATGCAATCATAATTCTTAATATAAGTAAAATATATACTCTTTAACATATAAGTTGAAAAGCGTTTTATATAAAATGTGATTTTTCGAAACCGTTTAATTAATTTATTTAGCTCGCATATAATCCCTTTTAACAATGCTGAGTGATATTTTACTGATTTTCATTATCCTATACGAAAAGGGTTTGTGTTTTTATGTTGCGTAGCATTAACCGGATTAAAATTTCATTGCTTTCATTTCATGCTTACGCGTTAAAAAGCCCATTTTCGTTTTAATAAATTCATTTGTTATAAATTCTTTATACAATAACAAAAAGGAACATCAAAATATTTTGTCTTAATTGAATAGTTTTAATATTTTTCTCCATATCACCGAAAAGACAGGAACCAAAAACCGAAATAAAGAAAATGTGAATGTTTACAAGCTGCTACCGTACTCTATAGTTCTTCTTATCATTTCTCAGGCTATGTACCTAAAGGTTCTAAACGTATTACTACAACTTTGTTTTCCATATATCTATTTCTGTCAAAATATAAAGGTGACGACAATACATATATTACAAAAGATAATTTTCTAATGAAACTCACACGTGTTAAGTAGAATACCACATATATATAATAAATTATGTATACACATAAATCTAGAGATATTCATAGTTTATATTCTGCGACCTGAACTAAATTGAGCTTGAATATGAAATGTAAGTTATTAACACGCCTACATGTAGACACGTGCAGAGCTGGAGACTTAACTCTTGAATCCGAGCAAAATCCCATTCATTATTTACATTTATATAAAGACTAGCTGACCCGGCAAACGTTGTTTTGCCATATAAATAATCTTTAAGTAATAAAAAAATACGGATTGGTGATAAAAAAGTAAAAATTTAGAGTTGTATGTATTTTTTAATGCCACATTATAAAAAAATAAAAACAAAAAATTTCGTCCAAAAATTAAAAAAAAAATTTTAAGGGTGAACAACCCTTATTACTTAGGGGTATGAAAAATAGATGTTGGCCGATTCTCAGACCTACTCAATATGCTCACAAAATTTCATGAGAATCGGTCGAGCCGATTCGGAGGAGTTCAAGTTCGAACCCCGTGACACGAGAATTTTATATATAAGATATATAAATATACTAATATAACAAAGAATAAAGGTTTTGAAATACTGAAACAATTTAAATTTATTTTTTTTATATGCGAGATATACAATTTATACATATTATGTTAAGGCATTACAACGGAATGTACATATTAACTTAAGTTTATTTGTTAATTTTATATTTCATTTTTAAATTTTAATATGTTTAACGTACACACGTCTGTTCCCAATGTAGGCAACTTAATGCCTGTGTTTTAGGCAACAGCTAACTGATATACTTTTCCTTTTTTTGTTATATATATATATATATATATATATATATATATATATATATATATATATATATATATATATATATATATATGCGTCTGTCTCTTTATTGAACTCAAAAACTTTGAACAGATTTTCATGTGATTTTAATCAATATATACATATAGAATGATTCATAAGGAATGTTAATGTGGATACATTTTTAGGGCTTTGTATAAATTGATAGAAATATAGGAGCCGCCTGGGAGCTTTTATCGAAATCGCATCTTTCCTTTGAGAAATAACAAAACAATGTATGGTAATATATTCCGCTTTTATAGATCTATAGAAATAGGCAAATATCCAAGACAGATATTAAGGATAGCTTACAAGTACAACGCACTAATTGGAAAGCTATTTAGACGGATACAGTTTTAATTCTTGTCAACTTAAATACGTTAGTTACCTTAAGCAATTCACTATACAATTAAAATTAATATCTTAGGAGTTATCGTAAAATAAAAAATAACGCGCGCGTAAACAAATTCAAGCGCGAGTCTCACAAGTCACCTCAATGATGGGACTCATCAATCAAAAACTCAAGCGATGCGACCACTCTCATGGCGCGCCCCACGCTGTCGCTAAGAATATTATTTTCTACCGTGTGAAGCAGATAGGTAACTTATATTACATAAAGACATACCTATACAAAAAAATCTATTCAGCCATTATTAAACAATACTTTTACAATATACGATATAAATATAAAAAATAAAAAATGTATTGTTCTCTTATATTTACGCGAATTTTACGCATTTAATTAAAAGTCTATATCGGATTTTATCGCGTTTATTTGTTTTAAAAAAAACTTTACAGTTTAACGATTTTTCAATTAAAATTTAAATTTTCATTCAAATAATTTAATTGAAAAATCGTTAAATTGTAAAGTTTTTTTAAACAAATAAACGCGATAAAATCCGATCTAGACTTTTAATTAAATCAATAAAAAATGTTGAAAAACATGGATGCCCGAACGATGAAAACGACCCTGAAAAGACCGAGAATAGAAAATAATAATGTAATATGTTGTTTTTTATATCAGTATTCAAAAATTATATTAAAACAACTTTTTCTGGAAAACATTTTAATATGGGCCTCTAAGGGTATTTTAAGGTTATATTATTCCACGGTTCAGCTTGTAATTATAATGAAATTAGTCAAACTTCTTAACTATGTATCTTTTTAAAAAGTTTTCGTAAAAAATCTGGCAATTAAATATTCATTATTATGTTGTAGCAAGATAAGGACAGAAAGAGGAGACTCTTCAACTTTCTTTTTTAAGAATTTTACTCCATATATAAATAAAAGGTTACTTCTTCTGTTCTTGACGCGTATAATGAGGTTTTTGCGTTGCCCAGACTTTTAGTCGACATGTGTAGGCTTAACTCGTGATGTTTTCAACCACCGCAAGCATTATGTAGCAACTTTTAATATTATATTAACATATGCGAACTCACGTGTGTCATGATCCTGTTTCTAATCCCACTATAAATAGCCCACATTCTATAATAATAAATAATAAACTAAAATATTAAACTTAAAGAATTTGTTTTTATAAAATTGTAATATCGGAAACTGTTTGTGGTTAAGTAATAATATTTTGTTTGTTATTTTATATAATATTGTAATACCGTTTGTTTCCAAAATAAAGGAAAATGAAATAAAAATAAATAAAAAATATGTATTTTAATTTTGAAAAATTTTATCATTAAAATGTCTCTAATAATAATTTACAATAACAAATAGACATATTACTGTATCAGCCTGTAAACCACCCACTGCTGAGAGAATGCCTCTTCTCCGTATAGAAAAACGGGTTGGAGCTTAATCCACCAGGCTGTTCCACTGCGGGTTAGCGGATAATTTCCCTACCATGAGTAACGGTCGTTATCAGGTGTCTATGATAACAACCGGGAGCGACGGCTTTACGTGCTCTCAGAAGCACGGTGAGGAGACCCACAAGGACATACACCCAGACCGGAAACAAATATTTGTACACATACAAATATCGGCGGCGACTACTCGCACCACTACACCAGAACGGTCGTCAATAGACATATTGAGTAACGTAAAATAGCAATTATATTTGAGTTTAAAAAAAACACATGTCATTAACACACACACATACACATACAGATCCAATACCTGATTTTCTCAGAAAAAACATGTACCTAATCTTTCCACCGTTATCGTTAATTAATATAATTCATCCACATCCACTGAAACAGAGTAAAAATATATATTCGAGAATTAGGACGCTATACACAGATACAATTTTCTTTTAGGAATAAAGTATTTTATTGTTAAAAGTAACTTGTACCCAGTGACGTTCTGAATTATAAAATAGATGTAAACTTAAATACTATTGCGAACAGTACTATGTGTGCGTTTAGTTTGCAATAATGCTTGCTTGTCAAGCGGTACAGTAAAATGTGTTTTAAAACATAAAAGGCAAAATTTTTCCAAAATTAAAAAATATAATTATATTCTCTGGAAAATATATCAAGTTTCATTTTTTACTGACTGTGTGGCGTGGTTTTACCGGCGTTATATCCCCATAAGAATTTCGGTAGAAATATTTGATGGTTTTATTCTTAATTTCCATCTATCTACGTACCAAGTTGCATTTATAATATTCGTAAGATAATATTAATAGTATTAATTGTACTCGCAACATAAAGCGATGTTGTTAGAACGACAACATCACACAGATCAAGGATGAATATACTCGTATACAAGTACGCCCACATATACAATCACTTATCAGTAGAATTATCTTAGGTTTCAAGATAGTGTGAATATACCAAAAGCATTGAAGTGTATCCAATACAGAACATACTCGTAACTTGACCGCAATATAACTGGTCTTTCGAATACTTTTATGAAGTTTGCTAGTTTACCTCAGTGAAAGAAGCGCTTCTTGAGTTTGTTCTTGTTAAGGAAAGGTCTAAGTAATGAGAATTTGCTGTTTTATATTCGAATTATTTGTAAATGACTGGAATATTTTTATGGATGAAAAAAAGTGTTAAAAAAATTGTTTATTGACAAAAAAAAAGGAAAATTGTTATAAATACTTTACTTACAAGATTTAACGTTCATTGTTCAAATTCTATTAAGTAAATCAATAATCCAATATTACGAATTGAAAAACTTCCACAAGACATAACAAGGACTTCTTACCTACAGTAACGCCAATAAGTATTTTAGAAGATATCTGTCAGTCAATCTTTTTTTTATTTTTTTGTTTTGACAGGAAAAAAATGTACCTGAACGCACACCCGTCATCCGGGGAGACAACGGGGTAGTGTGGGGCCCTCACCCACTAAAATAACCCGTCGTGCGCCCTCACCCGCCCTTACAAGGCGGACCACGGGTACCGCGTACGTTGCTCCGTGGTCCGCAGGCGGCAGCCCCATCGGGCACCTCTCCTGTGCGACGCCCTGCACACTTGGGCATCGCATCTTCGCGGTAGGCTGTTTCAGCGGACGGTGGGCAAACTCCGACCCTACCGTCTACAGCCTCGGCTAGGGTGGCATCATGCGCATGTGAGAGCGCCTGCGCCGCCTAGCGCGTCGGCGGCGAATTGGGTCCGAGAGGAGTGAGTCCTCGCGGGCCCTCTCCGCCGTCTCCTTCTACGAGATGATATCCTCGCAGAAGGTGGCGACCGCGGTCCAGGCCCTATCACCGCCGACCATCGCTCGCGCAACGGCCGATAGCGACAGGTCCTCTCCTATGACTGCAGCGAGATCCTGACGCTGCTCAGCCCAGGCTGGGCACGACTCAAGCGTGTGTTGCGCCGAGTCCTCGCTGAGTCGCAGTGGTGGCAGCCCGGAGTCGTCTCCCTCCTTGCGACAATGTGCAAGTATTTGCCGAAGCAGCCGTGCCCTGACAACACTTGCGCGAGTCGGAAGGTGAGGACTCCGTGTTGCCGCACCGTCCACTCCTCCAATATCGGCTGAAGCGCCCCTATGGTCCAAAGACCAGCCCGGGGCGTCTCCAGCCGAGCATTCCACCGTGTGAAGGTGGTGCGGCGGGCGTCGTCGCGCCCGCACCATGCGGTGATTTCACTCGGCGGGGGATTAGTGCCCCCCGTCCACGCTGCCGACACCCGCCGATAAACTTCGGCGAGTGCTTCCTCCTCCAAGTCCCACCGGGGGGTTACGGCAAATGCGCAGGCAGCCTCGACACCTACCGTGTACCGGTAGCCGCGTATGGCCCTGACCGCCATGATCCTCTATGGATGCCACAGACAGGATCTATTGTGGGCAGTCAAGGACTCCGCCTACACGGGAGTGCCGTACAGCGCCATCGACCGGACCACCCCGGCGTAGAGTCGTCGGCACGCTAGACTCTGTCGCCCCAGATGCCGCTGAAGGGACGTGATTGAAGCAAACTTCCGTGAGATCCAAGGCAATAATTGGCGGGAAACCGCGCAAGATCGTGCGAAGTGGAGAAATCTTGTTTCGGAGGCAAAAACTCGGTCACTGAGCCAGATGAGTTAGTTAAGTGTATACAATTTTGCATTTTAATTTTTAATAAGCAAACACGGAACATTTAGTAATTTGTAGAAAAAAGATGTACATAAAATATATTATCTATACATGTTTAGGATGCTTCATTTTAGAGCAACATTTTTTTCTGAAAGTCCCACCTGAAAATCTTGTAGTCGTTAACAAAAAAAATTTGAGCTATAACAAAGTGCTTAATTTTGATTTTAAGCCGTTGCTCATCAAACAGTAAGTTTTGCATATAAAAACGCATGAAAACCATTTTTTATTTCTTCTTCTACTTGCACAGTAAGTTTTTTTTTTTTTTTCGTATTTTGCTACTCAATTCTTTAAACAATATTCAATTATTGAGACACTGAGACAAATCTGTAAGTTGAATATTTTTTTACATGTAGTCGTTCTACTCGAAAATTTTCTGAAATAGTAGTAAATTGTATTTTGTGACAAAACTATTGATGGTAGAATTAATTTAGTTAGAATTAATTTGCAGGAAATTTTGTGCTGTACAAAGTTTTAAAACATTTTTTGTACCACTCACAGTTTAGCTTATACAGCTATTCAAAGCATTAAAGTCTCAAAAATTCAGTTTTCGACGATTTCGATTTGTGAATAAGGTGATAAAAAAGGATTTTCCGAAATTCTTCCCCTAAGGGGGTGAAAAAGAGGGGCAAAGTTTGTATAGAACAACGTGATTCCTTCCAATCTACTTCAAATGTTGCATAAACATTCTTTAACAAAATTGATGGAAGACGTATTGTATTGAAATTCATCCCCTAACGGGGTTAAAAAGGGGTAGAAATTTATTTTGGGGGTGATTTATTTCGAAGTTGATATCTCAATACGCTTTAGTGCTTTTGATTTAACACGTTCCCTGCGGCATTATTTTCAAAGAACTTTATTCTGGTGCGTTGGAGATCTAAAAGATCTCGAAACTAACTTATGAGTAAACTGCGTATGAGACCTGATCAGTCTCCTAAAAAAGCAGTTTTGAAAATAATTTATATCTTCCTCAAAACCAATGATATATTTATGAATTTCTTGTGGGTTCAAGATAGCCTATTGTTCTATCTTTTGATAGGTTCGCACGCAGTTATCACATTAGGATAAACTACAAATACAAAACAAAAACTAGGTATCGATTATACCTCGTACCGCAACCGAAGATAGTTCAATTTGTGAAGTGACTAGTGAGGGGAATAAAATAAAATCTCAGTTGTCGATAGAAAAAGTTTTATATAAAAAAGTGGGTAACTTAAGATAAGTGCTTTTCATTGAAACATGGTAAGCATATTGATTGGTTTCATTGCGCACAAATGAACGCTTCATAACTACATTTATCCTATGATTCTGTTCTTGTCTATTTCCTTATTTACCTGTATATACGATTGTTTTAAATGTGTATCAGATAATCAGAATATATAATAGTAATCAGAATCACTGCCACTATCAGTGAATGGAGAGAACATTTGAACATTTTCTAAAATTTTAATTTTACTGGTCGATGCAGCAGTATAATCCGGCATTGATTTTTCGTTTTATTTTTTACTATTTATTTCCAAATATTATTTATTCGTAGCATTTTCGCCAAAATAAATTGACTTTTTACACTTAATTCTTTTACAAGAACTCATTGTTCACCAATACACTTCAAAATGTATTTAAGATATCTATACACGTGTATTTTTTCCAAATGTGCTCGCGAACGTCCGCATCGATAGTTAAACGACACTAAAACAAAGACACGCTGCTGCAGCGCTCCCCGCCTTCCCTTACTTGCGGCTATGAGGTCTACGATTCACGAGTACTAACACGTCTCCTAACGCAAGAAATGAAAAATTTTATACTACAGTGCGTTGGAGACCTAATACATCTCAAAATTTTTTTTTAATGCCATTGGATCTAATTTTGAATAGGAAGCAAATACGTATATTTGTCTTACTTATATTCAAAGAACTTTAGACGTTAGGACCTCCCGCACAGAGTGAAAAAACACAATTTTAGCCGCCGCACAATACGAAAGTCTCGCAAGAGATCGAATAAATCTCCTAACGCAGCGAAAGTGTTAAATTACATTTTTTTAACACATTATTAGTATCACATTTGAAGGTCTAAGTTTTAGAGAGGTCATGCACTTTTAGGACACAGCCATTAAAGTCTGCTTCGCAATGACCATAAACAAAGCTCAAGGTCAAACTCTTAAGGTAGCGGGAGTATACTTGAGGGAATGCTGCTTTTCCCACGGGAAGTTGTATGTGGTATGCTCCAGAGTAGCCTGGTGATTCTAGCACCCGAAGGAAAATAAAAAATATATATTGTTTACAAAGAAATACTGCGGTAGGTGCAGTATTTCGATTTTGTTGTAAAAAGATAACGTATAACTTGCAGCAGATCAGAGGTAGGGATGTTCATCGAAAAATTTATCGATAATTTTACTATCGATAATTATCGTATTGTGTTATCGATAGTTATCGATAATTATCGAATGAACAGTTATCGATAGTTATCGATAATTATCGAATGAACAGTTATCGAAAATTATCGAATAAAAAGTTATCGATAGTTGGCGACAGTTATCGATAATTATCGGATAAAAATTATCGATAGTTGACGACAGTTATCGATTATTATCGGTACAATGATCGATAGTTGAGGACAGTTATCGATAATTATCGGTACAATTGTCGGACGACGAAAAAAAAAAGGTCATCCGGCCTTCAGTACCGACGTTTACGCATTGGCCCTATCAGAATACCTAAAAAAAAAAGGTCATCCGCCGTACCCATAATTATCGAATCACAATTACCAATACTTATCGGATCCAAAAACAATTATCGATAATTATCGGATCACAAAAAATTATCGATAATTATCGGATCACACAAAATTATCGATAATTATCGAATGAAAAATTATCGAAAATTATCGAATCAAAATTTTCGAATAACACTTATCGATAATTATCTAATGAAAAATTATCGAGTAGTTACGAATTATCGATAATTATCGCACACCCCTAATCAGAGGCCGAGCTTCGTGTTCATAAAATATAACAAAATTTTATTTTATTTTAATGTTTATTTAACGTTTAAATCCCTACTCTACTACTAAATACATATTGTTATATTTTATAACTATTCAAACATTTTAAAATAGTTATTTATATTTTATTACAAAATTAATAATCTAAAAAACCAATTAAAAATCCTACTAGAACCATTTTCCACTTGTACGTAGACGAAGTCCTGGTTAAAAGCTAGTTTTATAATACAATCAATCATTTGACGTATGCTTAAAATAGCATTATTTAAGAATTTACTGAAGATTTTTCTTCATTTATTTTTGTTAGGTTCGTTGTTATCAGGAGATGATTTTTAAGAGAGATGTGCTATGAAAAGTCAGCTGGAAAATGTTATTTCTGAATAAAAAAATGCCGTGCGGTGAAAAGTCCCTACCTCTTTCTTGCCGAGATGTTGTAAAAGGTGACCAAGGCCATAGTAGTGCGAACAACTGTACACCAACCAGAATGGTGATGTACAACCTATGATATATTAAAACTATTGTATATGTGTATTGTTGCTGTGGGCAGAAGCGTCACTATTTTCTGCCACAACACACTGCGCTCACCAACCCGCCTGCCGAGCGTGACGAGTATTGGATAAGTAGATATGATAGATGAAAAATATTTAAAAAAAAAAAATGACCAATGAAGTCGAAATTAATGACTGAATAATAACACTCAGCCTTAACCACGGGAGATGGAAAAAGGATAATAAAATAAATATCCGCACGTAATATTAGAAAGCTTATTTTGTTTGTATTTAGATGCATTAGCTTATATGGGGATTTACGGAACCGATTTTAAAAATCCTTTTTTAAGTTATTCTTTTGATATATTTGATATTGATAGTCTATATAGGCGAAGGTTATATTATAAAATATGGCGCTACGACTAATAGAAACGTTACAGTAAATATAAAAACGGATGAGACCATGCGGTCCCTCTAGTCTAGTACCTACCCTATAATCCTATATAAATAAATAATTAAACTCCTTACACTCAACGGCCCCCAGTAGAATAGATATCCTGTATCCTGAAATATATAACACAAACGCCCACAACTCCTGTCGTCAAAATTGTTATTAAAAAAAAGATTATATATTTTTTTAAATAACTTTATTGATCACTAATTATTTATTTTTTGGTTCTAAAACCTTAACAACTTAATAAATAAACATGTTGCCTAGCCCTTAGATGTCATATCGAATTAGAAGCTCCTGAAATATAGAGAATTCCAACCAACCGATCCTTCAACTCTACATTAACATGATAGATATTTTTAGACGAATAACCTAACCTCAATACTTAACATTGGATTGCAATATTCGTAAAATTAATGAACAAACTCGTAATATGAAAATAGAATAATTTTAACGCCTAATATAACTGATGTTTATACGAGTATGGTGCGATCTGAAATTAATGTTTGTAGTGAAATTCGATTTCTATTGAAATATCTAAATAAAAATATTATGCTTTTTTATGTTAATTGGATAGGAAAAC
This sequence comes from Euphydryas editha, assembly GCA_036937285.1. Taxonomy (NCBI): domain Eukaryota; kingdom Metazoa; phylum Arthropoda; class Insecta; order Lepidoptera; family Nymphalidae; genus Euphydryas; species Euphydryas editha. The sequence goes on along the minus strand of JAUPFZ010000004.1, from coordinate 19,999,922 downwards.
TGGCAGACGTTCCACCTGATGGTAAGTGGTTGACGTCGCTCATGAACATAAACTAGTTTACCGGGAACTAGCCCACGCAATCAATCTATGTGTTTCCTATCCAGAGACATAAGGTGTTCAAGTCTCAGTGCAGTAATTACACTGCCTGTCTTGCCCTTCTCACCGAAACACAGCAAAGCTGTTTCACGGAAGAAACAAGCAAGATGGTGGTACCCATGCAGCCGGGAGCGCGGCACAGCGCATCCCTCCCACCGGTGAAGGTGCATAAGACTACAGTCTTAATAACAATATTTCTTATTTTTTGTTCTTTCCAATGTCGATAATACCAGAATATACAAATTCGCTATTACTATTTAATACTAATTTGAAATTATGTATGTTTATATTTTTTAGACCTAAATAGAGAGTTCTATTTTCCTAAAAATAGCTGATAACCATTTCTTTAATTAAGCCCCATTAAACGAACAAAAAAAAGCACTTTAACTATCTTTAAGCAATTTCATAATTACTATTAAATCGAGCACATATTAATTTATTACATTTTATGAAGGTTACTTAAAACTTCATAAAGAAGCAGAAATTGTTTACAGTCTTATAAAACGGAAGGTATCATTTTAAGTTATAATCAAACTACGTTTGTTACTAAGAACGTAATACCCGCTTCAAATGTTGAGCAAACTCAATATCCTGGTTATCAAACGCTTATTAACTCGCTCGCTATTAAATTATCGAGTACCGCAAGAGCATGTTTTCTCTACAACTTAGTAAGATCTTAATGTAATAATAGATTATTAGAAAAGTTAACAACATGGCCATTACAGAAACTATTAATTTTTGAAGTTTTTTTTTCATAATAATGAATTTATTTATGAAGGTGAAGCAAAAGTGAAAACCGCTCCAATATTTTTTATTAATCTAAATATGATAAAGTTAATGTCTATGAGTCAAATTAATTAAAATCTGATTAATAATTAATTATTATTTCATTAACTCGAATTTTAAACGATTTCCGAAGAATATTGTTTGTACTCGTATATTTTTCGAATCTTATTATTTAAACTTACTATTTATTTTTACACCTAATTATTATTAAAAAAAATTAAACAACTAAATAATGATCTAAAAACAAAAAAGAATAGGTAAGTCTAAGAAAACCTTATTCTAAGATCAGAATCTACTGTTTCTATTTACAAATTATTTTCATTAAAAATCCTTCACTTATAAAATTCTTAAGATTAGAATATTTAAATTACACTACAACTCATGGTAGTTCGGCAGTAGGAACGTGAGGGAAATCAAATGGGTCGTCTAATCTATTCTTAAAATAAAATTGTAATACGTCAAATTTTGTATATTGAAGATTTTTTTTCTTTATAGGTTTCTATAGTTGAGACTGAAGCACACCACGAAAAATACTCTGTAAACATGAATCAGTGGAATTTCATTAATTTTAAGTGACTATTCACTTTTTATCAATGTGAGAATCGTACCTACCAAGCAGAATCAGTAACTGTTCAATGTACATATGGTTCGTTCTACTTTTCTACCGACAATGACGTGTCTCCTCCGGAAAAAAAATCTGTATACTTCTAAAATTGCAGTTTCTCAAATTTTATTTTTACAAGCTTTTTTTGGACAATATAGTCATTATAATAATACTGAAATTGCGTTTTTATTGTTTTTGATCTTTACAAAATCTTTGTGACATAGTATTCGATATGTGTGACAGAGGTGTTTTACATACAAATAAAATGTGTCTCTTTGCGCCGCCTAATGTTACAAAATGCTCTCGCTTAAAAAATCATATAGAACTCTCAAATATAAAATTATTTATTGAACTTCTGAAATATTAAAAGTAATGATTTATACTATTAAGCAAAAAACATTTCATCGTTGGGCTGTACATATGTTTTTTCTTGCTATCTTCCGTCACGCATTTTTCAAAACAAAAGACATTTAAGCAACAGTACGGTTCCCGTCTCCTTTTGGCTTCAAGCCTTGAGGCTCCACCCGGGAGCGAGCCGAGTTATTCGCCCGTACGTAGTGAACAGAGGTGCGTGTGTTTATTCAGCGATCTGTCTCGTAAGTTACTACTTTGAAATGTTTAATTGTAATTCCCATTTATATAGGTAATATTATTGTTTTCCAGTAAATCTGTCATATTCACCCATTTTTATGAACAATTCCTTATTAGGTGAACGCTTAAATCCGCAAACGCTGTTATTTTACACCTCTGTCACAAAAACTGACGGAGTGGCATAAATCGTGACGGATTGGTAATTTTAGTCTGGAATTTTACTTTGATTGGATTTCACAATAGTTAATTATATTTTTTAATTATTATTTTATTAGGTTGTCTGGCAGAAATTGCTATTTAGCAATAAGACCGCCTGATTGTACAGATTAAATGATTAATGAATACTCCGGCTTCCACACCTGGTCCTTTAAACCCCAGGTTACTTTATTTAAGCCCTAGATCTCGTTTAGTTTGATTCTCTGCTAGTGCAAGTTGAAGAGAAAAAGTTAGACGAGACAGATCGAAAATTTATAAGCAAAATATGAAACTTCGAGACCGATTTACAGAAAAAAAGAATACGAAAATACAAGAAAAGATTTCAACGTCAAAAAAATTAAAACATATTATAATCATATTAAATAATATAACCGAAAATAGAAAAGAAAATGAAGATAAAATTAAAGGCGCCGCAGAAGAAAAAAGAAAATATAGTATTTTGACAAATGCCATTAAGGAACATTATAAAAACATTAAGGACTATAAAACAATAGACATACAACAATAATTAAACGTTTGGGACTAAAACTTAAACTGTTTCAAGAGACTTTTAGAATAAAAAGTACGTACGCTAATACGCGTATCCTAGCAACGCGTAAACAACGCGTAAATAAGTAATAGAATGTTTAACTATTAATATTAATAAACTAGCGGCCCGCCCCGGCTTCGCACGGGTCTTTAACTAAAATTTTAAAAATTATACATTTATATTTTTTTATCACCTACACCTGCGTCGATACTGGAAAATATTTTATAATAGACGGATTGAGTGACAGATTTATTATATCTATATACATACATACATACATATATATGTATATAGATAGTACGGATGAAACATTTGAACTGTTTTTTTTTTATTGATTATTTTCTCATTGATGAATACCATATTTTAATAAGTATTATTCCCGACGAAGACAAATCCAAAAACACAAAAATCATAAAAATCGTTCCACTCGTTCTCGAGTTATAAACGGTGTAACTAACACGACTTTATATATATATATATATATATATATATATATATATATAGATTACAACTTAAATAGCTATAACCATCCAACTTTGTACAATCAACAAACAAATAACGACCAAATATTTTAAATTTTAACAACGAACAAACAATCAAGACCGTAGTACCCTAAAGTATTTAATTATATACAAAAAAGAAAAATAGATTTTTAAATACGGGCGAGTGTCATTCTTTTGGCCGAAGTTTTGGTCAGCGCGATTCAGAAAATTATCTGCGTCATCTATCGTATAATTGTAGAATATCGTTTTTATATTTAGTGACATTTAACATAATTAATATTTAACATAGTAGTATATTAATTGAAAATGATGTTTATCTAAAATATTAAAACGATTTCTATTCCTATCCGACATATTTAGTAAACTTTTAAGTTTAACAAAATAATAACTCAAATATAAGTTTTGTGAGTTTTAAAGATTCCTTAGACCAGATGGCGTTGGCGGCGTAGGTACCTATTTCTATTTTCTTAAATATTTATTTTTAAATTTAATTACAATGAAACAAAAACTAAATTATACTGTGAGTTATTTCCAATTTTTATGTATTAAAGTTATTAACATTGGTTTTGTACTTTTTACGTGATACGTGATCAGAGAAAAACACGATAAGAGATGGCGCTGATACAAAAAAATACGCGCTATTGAAATTTATTCTTGATGATATATAGTGTATTAATAAAATAGAGGTTTTAACAGATTTATTATTTGTAATGTCCGACCGAAATTTCGGTTTCGGTTTCGGTTTCGGCCAGTTTCGGCCAAGAAATCAAGTTTCGGCCTTAGTTTCGGTTTCGGCCAAAAAGTGGCCGAAACTTTCGGCCGCACCGAAACTCGTGTATTGAACTTCATTTTGTTAAGTTTTATTTTTAAATGACAAATTTACGTTGGATTTCATGACTTTTGTTTATTTAATTTTAACTATGTGAGAATCGTAGGTATAGCTTATGCGAATTACCTACTCAGTCATCTCGCCTTATCCTTTCCCGTTGATCGCGCGTGGTGCCCAGTCAGTTTGGATAGGTACTGTATTTTTTTCTATTTATAATTCATATTTATTTACCCCAATAAATTTTCCCTAATTTAGACAGAAAGCCGTGTGCCTACCTCATCAGTTATTACAGTAATTTTATTTTATATGTGATCTATGAAATAAGAATTATTTATTTATCTTATAATAATTACTTCATTTGTTTCAAGTAAAAAATGTCACAAAAACAAAAAAAAAATCCGATTTGGCAGTTTTTTTAAAAAAGTATTAGCGATTCATCTAAAGCTTTTTGTAAACTTTGTAAAAAGTTATATTCTTTTTTTTCTTTCTTTACAAAATAGAAAGATTAACAGCCGGGACTCATTTAAATTTTACAGGGCTCCTTTTTAAGATTTGATCGGTTAAAGAATGGATTCCGACTATAAATCCTTCTATTTTGCAAAAGAGTTTATGATTTCATTATGTGTGTATCGATTATAAAACTAAACTCTTTTGCAAAAAAAAAAACGGGCACTTAAGCAAAGAACTATTTTATAGTTACTATTAGTTTGTTTGACAATTTTAGGTATTGTTATCCTCAGAATTATATAAATTAATTAGGAAGGAATAGTTTTCATCAGTTTTATCATAACATTTTAATTAAATTATTAAGAAATAATGTTTAAGCTCAAAACACTATGATTGTACCTGCTCGCTAAATAAAAATGAAACGCGTTAATTTCTTTGTTTTTCTTGAATACATTAAAAGCAGATAAAAGTTTAGTATTGAGTGTGACCCCCTCTTGCTGAAATCACAGCTTGCATTCGTCTGGGCATGCTAGTGAGTAAGTATATCTTTTATGGTTTCTTGGGGAATACGTTCCCACTCCGCGGTAATCACATTCTTTAGCTCTCTGATGGTCTGCGGAGCCGGCTGCACTGATCTCACTCGTCGCTTCAGAACGTCCCAGACATGCTCTATGGGATTGAGGTCCGGACTTCTAGCTGGCCAGTCCAAACGACGAATTCCGACTTCTAGCAAATACGCATCCACACCGCCAGACCGGTGGGAGCGAGCGTTGTCGTCCATAAAAATTGAGTTTTCGCCAAGAGCGGTTAAAGCGGGTTGTGCATAAGGAATTAGAACTTCCGTTATGTATCGGTGTCCAGTCAGTGTACTGTTTTCGATGAAGACTAACTCCGTACGATCCATAGAATTTATTCCTGCCCAAAACATAACAGAGCCCCCTCCATAAGGTGTGATTTCTTCAAAACATGCCTCTACAAAGCGTTCTCCTCGTCTACGTAGCACTCGCCGACGTCGGTCTTCACCATGCAGAGATATCCTGGCTTTATCGGAGAACAATACCCTATCCCAGTCTTCATGAGTCCATGACACACAATTTCGAGCGAAGCTAAGCCTGGCAACTCGATGTCCACGGAGTAATTTAGGGCCGCGTGCCGGGCGATGACGTATATTAGCAGCGAGAAGCCTCCTCCTGACCGTCCATAGACTAATTTGCACATTTCTTACTTCTTCGAGGGTGTTCTTGAGGTCCACATAAGAAGATTTGCGATTTCTCAACGCTTGACTAACTAGAAAACGATCATCCCGTGGTTCGGTACATGTCTTTCTGCCAGAACCAGGCCTTCTCTTGACGGAACCGGTCCCTTGATAGCGCGGCCAGGTCCTTTGAACTGTCGACCGACTCACATTTAGCCTCTGAGCCACGAAGCATTGACTGCAACCTTCTTCAAGCAGCGCAATAATTTTGCTCGCTTTTATCACTTTATCTACCATTTTCGAGATTGCTAAACAGCAATAACAATACTTTTAAATGTCAAGGACACCAGATAATTTAATAAAAATTGACAAAAAGTTAATTAGAGTCGATATTAACTATAGGGAATTCGCGCCACAAAATGTAGTTAAAAGTTATTTTCTTTGAAAACCAGGCTCAGTCAAAAATTTGAATTTGGAATGTACTCTTATAAACATTATGGCACTTTTATAACTGGCCAGTAACATGTTCAAATGATTAAAACCTTTTTGGTATTTTTTTTTTCAGCCAGGAAGAAAATCGAAACCGCCCGTTTTTTTTGCAAATGAGTGTATTTCAATGGTGTAGTTGTTCAGTATTAATTTTGACAACGTTATAAACTACTGGGCTTGTTTTTTTCTTTTTAATTTATTTTTAATTTTTTAATTTCATCTATCTTTTAGTTTATCTGTATCTTTTAGTTTTTTTTACGCAGTCCGGTTTATTATTAATTTTATTTTTATTATACACTTTTTAGTTAGGATTCATTGGCTTCGTTATTAGAATTATAAGATGGTAAATTTCGCAATCACAGTCCGAGACCTAAGACGCCAAGACCCACTTCTCTTCTCCCTTGTTTTGTCTGCCTTGGATTTGAACCCCACCTCTGCTTTCGCAGTCTGCAGCCATACCACTAGCACCAGGATGTCACTGCTACTATCCCCGCCTAATAAGGGCAGAATAACGAAATAATAAAGTATATAAGTACCTATTTTATGTATGAAAAGTAGCGAAACTGGTTGTTTAAAACTTAATTTAAATCGTTATATATTCTAAACCATTATTTGAAAAAAAATGAAAGAATCTTAAAAATCATTTTTGAATACCTATTCAACGAAACCCCACTTGACGTAATTCATCTTTTTTTGACAATATGGCATCTGATTGTGGCTGTGGTGAATATTTATTATTATCATATATTTAGTGACATTCGCGAAGTTAAGATGAATTGATTGACGTAAGAGTCATTAAAATCGGTCAACGCGTTTGATCTCAACAACGCGACATAGAAACTAACATACATAGATACATAGGCTGATAAACACTTTATCCTTCTTTCTGTCGCGCAGTCGGTTAATGATAAACACATTACCCTTCTTTGCGTCGAGCAGTCAGGTAATGATAAACACATTACTCTTCTTTGCGTCGCGCAGTCAGGTAAAAACGAACTAGATTTTAGTTTTTAGTTACAATTAAAATTTTAAATATGTTTAAAGTAGTTCCAGCATGAAACCACTTTTCGATAGATTCGGCTAAAAACTTTTTCACGGGTTCAAAATAGCTTTATTTATGAATTCCTAAAATTTCATAATTTTTGACGGTTTAGATCGCGAGATATTTAAAGACAAAGTTCGCGATTTTGAGAGTAATGTCCCATTTATGTATGTAAAATTTCCGATTTTTTTATTATATTAAAAAATTCGCTCGACAGAATTGGGAAAAAAAAACTAGGAGTGTTGAAAAATGTTTTTAGAATAAGCTAAAAAATAAAAGTAGCACGTCACGGTTTTGTTATAGAGATATTAAAATTATAAAAATTAATTTTAAATTTAAATTTATAGTGATCTAGCAACACTGCACAACGCTCTCATCTTTTGAATTTAATAAAACTATTATTAGAAAGCGCATTACTATTTGTATATACTAAGACCATATAAACAAAAATATATAAAACACTCAGAGCAACGTTACCAGATTACTACCAGATTACGATATAAGGCAGAAGGTATTAAAGTAGGACTACACTTAACCACGCTGGTTTCGGTTTCGGTTTCGGTTTCGGCCGAAACTGAGAGCAAGGCCGAAAGTTCGGTTTCGGTTTCGGTTTCGGCTAAAAAACCTGTTTCGGTCGGACACTAATTATTTGTATAGATTTTAAATTGAGTTTGCCAAAGATGTTTCACTTCTGACATTTGTACACCGTACACACGACATTTTATCACATGAGTAAATAAATACGGTTTATTTACTCATGTGATGTGATTTCATATTATACGCAAAACATGAGATCATCTCATGTTTTGCGTAATTTCTCAATATAGCCATCTCATTGAGATGGCTATATTGAGAAAAAATATATAAAACACATTTAACTATCTAAAAAATAAACTATGTCATGAAATAAAGAACTGAATTCAGTAAACTTCGATACAACTATCTTCTATTATTTTAAATGAACTTCTATTGATTTAGTTAAAAATGCTTAGCTGTGGCATTGAAAAATACGAAATTTTAGAGGTTATTTTAATTTTTTTTTTTTTTAGAAAATTTCATTAAATCATGTTTTTCTATTTAACAATACTAGCACACAATATCAAAAAAAAATATATTCAAAATTTAGATTCCTAGTCTGCATAATGAAAGAGTGGCATAGGGTAGAAAAACTTCTCTTTTTTGAATGTAGGCCCTTAAGTGGCATACATATTTTACATTACAAACAGCTTTTATTTTATAATACGAACAAAGTCGGTTGGATCTGTGCAGTGTCTGTAAACTTCTATAGGATTATAAATCTGTTTCTACTTAACGCAATCAGATGATCTTCGGTTGGTAAATATAATCCTGTATAGGCTTATAACTTAGTTTATATTTAACACAATCAAACAAAAATCGATATCAAACAATGTATGACTTTTCTTCTAGTTCAACCTTGGTTCATAACGTAATCAATAAAACACAATCTGTGTGGTTAACAAAGATAACAAAGACCAGGGAATCACCTTGATACGTAACAATAGAAAACGCAAAGCCTGAGCCAGTCTAAGAGAATAAAAATTTTGACCAGGTTTATTTATTTTATATTATAACGTTGATGAGCATTAGGAAAAGTTTTTGGAAATACTACATATTACATGGTACATGGTTGTAACATAATACCTTCAAATTTAATATTTTAATTTGATATAAAATACTGTGTCGCAGTAAAAACCATTAAGCCCACCATTCACTAGGGGCACCGATCCGCGCACCCATCCGTGGACAAATATCATCATCCCATCCGTCGTCGTCCACACACTACCGCCGGGACGCCGGGAAGCCGGACGCCGAAATACATTCAAACGCAGATTTGTCTGCGGACTTGTCGCCAGCGACAAGTCCGGCGGATAGGTACGCCTGTGAATGGTGGCTATTAGATTCGCCACTAAGCCATTGAACTAACGACTATTATAGTATAAGCCAGAATGCCCCCAGTGGTTTTATCGGTGTTAGGTTTCAATGGTTGACAGATTGGTTGACATTAAAAAATTTACTGCTCAGCTTTTACGAGTCTTATGGCGTTTTATAGATTTGTTCATTTAAAATAATTGACCTGACAAACTGTGAAAGAATTTTTGAAATAATTGAAGTGTATTGATCTTCCTTAATATTAATTTAGATAAAACAGGTAACTATTTATATACCTATACACCAATACGAAAGGTTATAAAATAGAGAATAATTAATTAATCAGTTGCAACAGGCGGCCTTATCGCTACCACAGCGATTTCTTCCAGACAACCTTTGGCCAGAGGACTGGCATAGAAAGTGTTGGAAGTGGCGCAAAATATTATAAATATATAAAACAATGAAGTATCATATGGTATGACATATATAGACATAAACGCGCCCATTCACACAACATACATACATGCACAAATACCATATACAACTAATAAATAACTTAATAAGTTAAAACGAATGACATAAGGAAACAAAAAAAAACTTTAAAAAAATATGATATATAATAATATTCGATAAGTACTGTACTGTATCAGCCTGTAAACAACCCACTGCTAAACGAAGGCCTCTTCTCCATACAGAAGAAGAGTTGTAGCTTAATCCACCACGCTGCTCTACTGCGGTTTGGCGAATAATTTTCTTACCATGAGTAACGATCGTTATCAGATGTCCATGATAACAACCGGGATCGACGGCTTTACGTGCTCTCCAAGGCACGGTGAGAAGACCCACAAGGACATACACCCAGACCGAAAACAAATATTTGTACAAATACAAATATCTATCCCGAGCGGGAAGAGAATCCGCAACCGCCAAACCAAATTCTAATAACTACTTAGATTTTAACATGCTGAAATCAATATAAAACATCTCGGGGTACCATAACCGTCAAAATCAACATACGTCTCTATAATGTAGTACAGAAACTCACACATAAGTGAAGATAAACTGATACTTTTGAACACACATCTTATGACGACTTACGGGAGCGGAATAACAAAATGCAAGTGAAACCACGGGGAACATCTTGTAAACTACAGGTATAAAAGGATAAAGTAAAAAGTGAAGTTTTAAAACATATAAAGAAATAAAACATCGGCACAACAAATACAATAGCTTATAAAGTATCAAGAACGTATCCCGCAGCGGTTTGTTTGTGAACACGACTTTGCACTCGATAAATAGAGAAGTTTATGACGTCATCGCACACATACATTACATGCTGGCTGTCATTTTGAGGTCATACATCTAGGACATGATCTTTAAATGTTCGACACTAATGGTGGCCTAGAATGTTATACGAGTAGCTTAATTGTCTTTTTTTATTACATACTACGTTATCGTAACAAAGGCATTCCTTATTTTGGAAAATTTTACATATTTGTATGTATCAAGTATACATAAAAATTTTATGTATCATTATACATATGCATTATATATCATTATACATATGCATTAAAAAAATTATAGATTAATTATTTACAATTGATTTTAGTATAAATCATGTCCGCGTGCAATGTTGGAAAGAATGCTTGGAACTTTTTTCTGTTGAATCGCAATTTCGAGTCTCTATAAACCCATCAATAACACCGCTGCAAAATAATAAATTATATATATAATAATGTAAATAAAAACTTAATGAGAATTTTTCAATTGTGTCCAAAAGTAAGATAACAATGAATAAAAAAGTAAAATGGAAATTCAAACATAGCTATTACGTTAAATCTTATATCCTTAAACGAGCAATTCTTGTATATATATATATATGGGAATCTCGGAAACGGCTCCAACGATTGTCATGAAATTTAGTATGCAGGAGGTTTCGGGGGCGATAAATCGATCTAGCTAGGATTTATTTTTAGAAAATGTTGTTTTATCCCTTTTTTACGCAATTAAAAAATACTATTAGAATACGAAGGTAAATTTCGCTTTCATTGACAAGGTTCTATTAGCTCGAATAGGAATCGGGAGGATTCGAAATCAGAAAACCTGGGTTCGAATCCAGGTTTCTACAGACCAATCTTTTTTTTTCCTTTTTTTTTCTTTTGAATTAAGAGCTCTTTTTATTATTTATTTTTTTATTTAAATAACCAGTTCTTATTATTTTACTATTATGTCGGTAAGATCGAAAATATTATTTATGTTTCATCAGTATGTAATGTATCTAAATATAATTTAACCGAGCAAAGCTCGGTCATCCAGGTACTTAATAATTATAAGACAACTTTGACAGAACCAAATCTTTTTATGAGTATTTGAAATTTCCTTCACAAACTTATTATTTACGAGTACACAGACTTAAGTAGCTTTGAAAGTCCGTAAAATTGAATAGAATATCTGACTTTAATCTTACCTCAATATGATTTTGAAGTCAGATCTAAGCCTTTAAATTGTAGTTCTGATGAACTTTCATTTTGTGTTGAAATTATAAAAGTATCTGAATCTAACAACACTAATTTAAACTTTACCTCAAGGGATTATCATTATACGGCAAAAATATAGTAATGATAAATTATATAGAAGTGGCTAGACTGAAGTTGGAAAAGATAGGCTTAGTTATTCGACAAATATTTCCTACTGACATATGGTGAATGAAGATGTGAGTAAAGTAATAAAGCGATGAAGTGTTTATTATCCACTTCGTTAAGATTGATCTCCATACATTTACGAGTATATGAGAATATGACATTCATTCGTTTAATTTTAATCCAACTTATTCTAGAGCTTTTAAAAAAAATTACAATAGAGGTACATATGCTCTCACTTTCCTGTTCTGTGTCTAAATTATATCTTCTTTCCAGCACTTTCAGTATTTTAATATTCAAGCATAGCAGTGTCGTCTGGCTTCGCAAAAATAAATAAAATTTTACAATTTTGAAATAGAAAAGCCCAAAGCTAACGGCTTATGCCGGCTGTACGGATATATACGTCGAGTATAATATATGTAATTCTTATCTAATTATGTAATCTGTTGTTCTGACTCGGCAGCATACAAGCAGTATACCTTCGATCAAGCCTTTTTAATGAGATGTTTTCGAACAATTTTCACATTCACATCCTGAAGTATTTCTTACAACTCGTAAATATCCGTTTCAATAAGGTAAATAAGTGAAAAAATTAGATCTGTTATCTAAACAACCAAACTCTGAAAGAGAGATAACTAGAAATCGTTAGGAAGTTCCTACTGAGGATAAAATAACGTCAACTCACAAATTTCCAAGAACTAAGATTAAAACAAACTTCTTTTGTTCGACAGTTCCGTGAATCGTGTCTTAATCTAGACATTGGGTTGAAGTAAAAGTAATTAACTTTTGACTTTATATAACAAGTTCTTTTTAATAAATGTATGATTTTGTTTTAGACACTTCAAATTTCAAGTTGGCGTTATCGATTAAATTAATTACTTAACGGCTGTTTTTAAGTAATATAAAGCGTAATAGCTGATTGAAGACGACGTCAATTGATGACAGTAAGGGGCTGGTTCATAACTTCATGAGCACTTGCCTAAGCAATGGACTGTTTTTGTAAATACCCTTAAATATCCTTTTATCGGTAGATAGCCATATAAATAAATAAATATATATATATTTGTCCCGAGCGGGAATCAAACCCACGACCGCCGGCAGGCGGCGTTGAGGCAAATACTCGCACCACCACACCAGAACGGTCGTCAACAAACAATGGTCGATATAGATATTATTATAATTTTTTACAAGCCTTCAAAAAAGAGAAGGTTCTTTTGCGATCTGTATGTCGTTTTTTGGGCCGATTAGCGATTCCACAGAAATATGGTGTAAACCCGTTACATAATATTTATATTTTTATATATTTATACACTTAGTATACCCGGGCTGACTTCGTAATAATACATATATGATATGAAAAATATTATTCTGCACTTTTAAAAAAAATTTAGTCTTTTTTTTTTTGTTATTTACTACTTAGCTGCTTACTTCGTTCCCAATTACCATCCTTTTTATTAAACCTACTAGCGGCCCGCCCCGGCTTCGCACGGGTCTTTAACTAAAATTTTAAAAATTATACATTTATATTTTTTATCACCTACACCTGCGTCGATACTGGAAAATATTTTATAATAGACGGATTGAGTGACAGATTTATTATATCTATATACATACATACATACATACATACATATATATGTATATAGATAGTACGGATGAAATATTTGAATTGTTTTTTTTTTATTAATTATTTTCTCATTAATGAATACCATATTTTAATAAGTATTATTCCCGACGAAGACAAATCCAAAAACACAAAAATCATAAAAATCGTTCTACTCGTTCTCGAGTTATAAACGGTGTAACTAACACGACTTTATATATATAGATTACAACTTAAATAGCTATAACCATCCAACTTTGTACAATCAACAAACAAATAACGACCAAATATTTTAAATTTTAACAAAGAACAAACAATCAAGACCGTAGTACCCTAAAGTATTTAATTATATACAAAAAAGAAAAACACATTTTTAAATACGGGCGAGTGTCATTCTTTTGGCCGAAGTTTTGGTCAGCGCGATTCAGAAAATTATCTGCGCCATCTATCGTATAATTGTAGAATATCGTTTTTATATTTAGTGACATTTAACATAATTAATATTTAACATAATAGTATATTAATTGAAAATGATGTTTATCTAAAATATTAAAACGATTTCTATTCCTATCCGACATATTTAGTAAAATAATAACTCAAATATAAGTTTTGTGAGTTTTAAAGATTCCTTAGACCAGATGGCGTTGGCGGCGTAGGTACCTATTTCTATTTTCTTAAATATTTATTTTTAAATTTAATTACAATGAAACAAAAACTAAATTATACTGTGAGTTATTTCTAATTTTTATGTATTAAAGTTATTAACATTGGTTTTGTACTTTTTACGTGATACGTGATCAGAGAAAAACACGATAAGAGATGGCGCTGATACAAAAAAATACGCGCTATTGAAATTTATTCTTGATGATATATATAGTGTATTAATGAAACGGAGGTTTTACCAGATTTATTATTTGTATATATAAGATAAGACAAAATATTCACGCAAGCATTAAATGAACCTTACGTTTAATGGTTTCTGTACATTCCGATAGGCTGACAGACAAAAATGAAAAAATTGGTTGTCGGTAAATTCGGTTTACGGACGATAATTTTACGTAGTAACGTCATAAAAAACATTATTTGTATAATTCAAAGAATGAGTTAATTCAATTAATTACAATTTTTTTCGTTTATTTGCACTCGTTTATTCAACTATTTTATTACTTAAATTATACAGATTAATTTACAAAGCAACAATGTGCTATTACAATATTATTTACAACTTATATATCTTTTTTTTTCATTGAATAATATATAAAAACAGTTGACATTTATACGATCGTTTATATGAGTCATAATATTTTTTTAGTCAAAATTGTAATATAACCTATTATTAACTATTAACAATTTATTTACAACTTATATACATTTGTGATATTTAAGATCCTCTAATCTGCGTTATTGTTTTTTTTTTTTTTTGTTTTTTTTTTTAGTTGGTTAGACAAACTTGCAGACGTTCCACCTGATGGTAAGTGGTTGACGTCGCTCATGAACATAAACCAGTTTACCTGGAACTAGTCCAGGCAACTCATTTATGTGTTGCCTATCCATAACATAAGGTGTTAAAGTTTCGGTGCCAGTAATTACACTGCCTGTCTTGCCCTTCTCTCCGAAACACAGCAAAGATGTTTCACGGGAGAAACAAGCAAGATGGTGGTACCCATGCAGCCGGGAGCGCCGCACAGCGGATCCCTCGACACGCTCGGACGCCGAACACTTACGCCGATCGTGCCTCTCTATCGCTTGTTCCGCGCTCGCGACAGGTGATACTTCTTCGTGCGTGCAGCCGCCATTCACGTTATCACGTCAATAATTATATTTGTGGCTTTAGTATCGATTCTAGAGTTCTCCAAATTTTTTTTTTAAATTATCAATGTGAGAATTAAACCCGTTACTATTATTTATAAATTTAAAGTAAATTTTCAAAGTGTTAGTACACCTTTGTTCTTCAAGATATGCGTGCTTGAAAATCGACCTACTTATAAGTATTTCAAAGATAATATCACTCTAAATGCTATGAAAACTTAAATAAATATTATTTATTTATAAAGTAGTTCTGATTTATAAAATTAAGTGTATACAAAAGACCAACCTGGATCCTTATTGTTAATACCAGTGGCGGTAGCTTCATACAAGCTAAAAAGCCGGGCTTGCCCTACTTCAAATTCCGTACCGACCGAAAACATTGACTTTCATATTTAAATTTTCGCGCGCCAATTCTTTCACTTCGTTTTGTTTTTTGCGCGCCGCACCCGCCGGCCGCCAAATACTACGTAGCGTTGACAGCCGTGTGCATCTCGCTCACACTCATTGGCTTGCAACGGGGCTTCGCCGGCGTGTATTTCTGCACCGTTCTAACCTATGAAAAAGTGCTACGTCTATAGATATAACTACTGTGTGTTTCTATAGCAATTAGTATGGAAGAATAAGCCCGGCTTTCACTATGAAGTTAGTCACAAACTAGCGCCACAGTATTAGCGCCACGAAGTTGGTTTTTGTTTTCAAATTTCACGGTACATGTCAAAGAGTGTAAATATTTAAAATGATGATATTATACATTTTGTTTAGTGATTGAGCGGATAACTGATACATTTTTCATTTTCGTGATTTTGATTTTAAAATGAGTTCAGATAGAAATCTTATTGTTCCTTGTAAGAATTTAAATTGTGTGAAAGTTTTAATAGGCGAGGAAAAGGTGAAATCTTTATCTTTCACGGAAAAAAAACATAGCTTCGGAATAACCTAATACACCGGATTTGTGTATTTCGCAAACAAGTAAGTCTAACAAAAGTTTAATAGATCAGTATACAAGACTCATTGGATTGTAGGTTGCTCTCATTCCAATAAATTGTATTGTTGGTGTTGCATATTTTTACGACCTTGTTTTAGAAAAACATATGCAACAACAAGATAGCGGCAAACCGGGGCCTAGTTATTTATCGAATAAAATTCAAAATGATATCATTCATTCCGTAGCCTATGTAATAAAATCTCGCATCGAGTTTGAGATCAAAATTACATTTGTTTCAATTATAATTATCTTATTATTACGTTAAACAACAAATGAAAATTTCAAATTTGTTATTTGATTAAAAGTCTATACCGGATTTTATCGCGTTTATTTAAAACTTTATAGTTTTACAATATTTTAAATTATTTCCCGACGTTTCGGACCCTTTACAGCGTCCATGATCTCGGGGGACTGAGGTGGTGGGTGTCCGAATAATGAATTAATTGTTACATACCCCGCTTTTTATATATATTTATATATATTATACTTTTTATGTGTGTTCTGGTGTACCTAGTGGTGCGAGTAGTCGCCTCAACACCGGTGATTGCGGGTTCGATTCCCGCTCGGGACAGATATTTGTACGTACGTACGTACGTGTACACGTAAAGCCGTCGGTCCCAGTTGTTATCATAGACACCTGATAAAGATCGTTACTCATGGTAGGGAAATTATCCACCAACCCTCAGTGGAGCAGCGTGGTGGATTAAGCCCTAACCCTTCTTCTATATAGAAAATAAACTAAATCAGAAGAGGCCTTCGCTAAGCATTGGTTTGTATACAGGCTGATACAATACAGTACAGTACTTAATATATTCTCTTATATTATACCTGTAGGTACTCCAAACTTGAGATGTCCGTCAAAGTTCTATTAAAAAACTTTTTTTCCTGTCAGTTTCTATTATCTATCAGTAAATTTGCTTACTTCATTTTATAATAATCACCATACTCACCTTACTAATTATATCTAAATTATATAATTTAATAAATTATATAATTTATAAACAAAATCACATAGATAGGTTTTTGGAAAAGGCTGTAAGTGTATACTGCATAATTATTTATTGTTTCGTTTTCGTATATCGTAATAGCATAATAAATTTAAACCTCTTAAATACTCTAAAAATAAAACAATCAAATATCATTTTCACCTTGTTACAAAACATTTATTATAACAATAAATATAATATCGAGGGGTAACGGGCTATTTGGTTTAAGCGACATTTTGGGTGATATTGAGTTATATACATATTTGGAATCAGCGAATTTTTCTCCATCGAATGATGCCGGTTTCATTAAAATCGGAGCACTTTTTTGGCGTTTCAAACAATACTATTTTCGTGTCGTTTCCAAAGTGGCAGTGTATTAAACGACGTGGATTTTGCATTTTTATTACGATCATATACTTGAACCATACCATCATATTAATAACCGAGACATAAACCAGTCACCTTATCTTTCATAAATAAGCGAATAAGAGTTAAAGCGTTTTTCCTGTTCCTAAATTTTATTAAGAAGTAACTTGAATCATTTTGACTTCCCACTAATCACACGGTGTGATGTCGCTTAAACTATTTGTCCGTCGCCCAAATATGACATGGGTCGTCGCTTAAACTCTTTTAGCTGCATTTATTTTCCACGCAGGGTGCTACTTAAACCCAATACTCGTTTTCGTTCAGATATTTTGTTTAGTCGTTAAACCATTTTAGTCCTACTTTTTTTTTAAATGTATGTCGTTTAATACAAACGATAAAATTAATGATGAATATTGAAACATTTTGCCAGTATTCATAAAAATACAAGTCGGTCTTTCAATCACTAAATTTTATATATGGTACATTTCAATCATGTCATATGATACCATATTTATTTCCTCGCCCGGGTGTTAAAAATCGTGATCATTCAACTGAACGATCGTGCGCGGGCGCTTCAGTCACACCAGTGTTTACGTAAAACGCTCATCGAAATTGAACTGTAAGTACTTTAATTTCATTATTTACGTATCATTTTCAACTGAGATGAAAATTAAATGTTAACTAATTTGTTTTTATTATTTTTACTTGGATTATGTTACTTCTTCTATTGAGTTGGTACTTAACTTGTTATTTTAAGAGAGTGATAACAATATTAGTAACAGTTTATCTTTCTCTATTTATGATGTTATGGATAATAATTATTATAAATATCAATATTGTAAATACAATACTCGTAACGTATCTTTGGATGTAGTTATTTCAATTATTATTTTTATTACAGTACCTAAACTTGCGTTTATTTCTATATAATTAGCTAAATGTAACGTACAAATTACTTTTTCAGCTATCTAATCTATAAAAATTATATTTTTTAGATATGCACCGTTTATTTACTATGTTTATTAAGTACGTTTTGATGTTTTCTAGGTATTTTAGCTTTAATTATTAAAAATATATAAATTATAATTTGACTATTCTGACTTTAGTTTCAGTCTTCAGTTATAATTATTTTAAATATTTCAGATAAATATGGATACAGAAAGACAAATTCTACAAACACAAAATCAAACGAATTTCGACCAAGGATGCATCTTCAGTGATTGATGAAAGCGACAAATCTACCGTAACATTGTTAGCAAGTACTTCTTATCATAAACAAGTCAACGATTTAAGTATTATGAATTCGAGAAATACAGATCAACAACCAGAAATCTTGTTTGATGACCAAGTTGAGCCAAACTCTCATGCGATTACTGTAAATGAGGTTGGTATATCCATAATATACCTACTGCCTATGTAGGTATCTATACTCTAATATATATCACAATTATAATAATATCAATACATTTATTACATACGCTAATATAATTATTAAGAATATATTTATTATTTTCTTACTATTTCAGACAAAAATGACAGATGAAAATATATCTGATTTGAAAGAACGTGATGTAATTATTAACGAAGTTATTATTGAAGTGGAAAGAGAGGTGATTTTTTTATTTACTTTGTATTCTTACGTGTTATTTTGATTTATAAATTTAATACATTACTGTAAAGTTTTATCAAAATAGTAACTTATTTCAAATTTTATTTCAGTATCCAGAAGAAATAGACAAATTTGAAGTAACACAAATAGAAAGAACCGTTAGTAACGATAGTCTTCAACCAACTATCACTGATATCATACCAGAAAAAGATATGGATTTGTTGAGAAAATCTTTAGAAGATGATAAAGCTGATGATAATAGTCAACTAATCCCGACAACGGATGATCACCCAATACGAAAGAAAAACAACCGGGTTGTATTAAAAAAAAAGCTACGTTGACTTTTTAAGTGAAAATGAAGATTTTACCTGGGACTCAACGTCCTGGAAAGAAACAGACGAGTCGTCAAGCGATGAAGGTGATGATGAAGCACAAAGAAAGAAAAATAAAAAAATCATAAAAAATGGAAAAGTAGGAGAAGCTGGAGTAAAAAAGAAAAGAACAAATAGAAAAAAGGTACGAAAGGAATCTAGAATAAAGGGCGCTCAATATGTTAAGACAGATGGTTCAATTGCTAAAGAAAGAAATATGAAACTGAATCCTTGCGTGGAAAAAAGCTGTCCCTACAAGTGTCAAGAAATAACACCAGATAAAAGGAGTTCCATATTTGAACATTTTTGGGGATTATCTACGGAAAGAAAAAAACAGTGGATAATATCTATGTCTTCTAAGCAATCTATAAAAAGAAAGAGGTCTAAAGACTCTAATTACAGGAATAATACATACTTTTATTTTATTATTGATGGAAAGGGTCGGCGACAAGTTTGTTTGAAGTTCCTCATGAATACTCTCGATGTCACTCAAAGATACATTTATTATACTTTGACAACACAGGAACATGGTATGTCGAAAGAAGATGGAAGAGGAAAATGAATGGAAAAGAGAAAAAGGAAAATGGAGAAGGAAAATTGATGTTCTTATTGAGACTGTTCTATAATAATAATTACTCTAAATAAATACTTTGATTGATTATTATGTTGTGTTTATTTATTCATTTATTCAATGTAAGCACCTGAGATTTTCGGTGATTGCAATATATCCTGGTTGTTTTATCAGCCATTAATAGTCTTAGATGTAAATAAACCATAAACATTAAACGTTACAATTTCAATGTTATATGTCACTTAAGTAAATTAGCCTGTCAGTCATTTTAGTCTAAATTGGTAGTTAAGATAAATAGCTTGCTTCTACTAATTTTGGGTTTCGTTACTTCATACTTTTTGGCTTACTCCGTAAATAGAATGCGTCGTCGCTTAATTTTTTTCCCCTGTAGCCAGTTGTAGTTATGAAGTCACTTAAATCGTTTTTCCTGTCTCTAAAAAAGGGCACATTGTATTAAGCGACAATTATCTTTGTAATTAAAGGTCCACTTTATTTGGTATTAGCATCAACAACTAGAATTTTTTAATTAAATTTCAATGCAGTTTACCCCGTTTAAATAACTGTAGAAGTTTTTTTGTTATGAATTTTATTTCGAAATTTTAAACTTTAAAAGGCTCTCCTGTAAAGTTGCAAAAATGTCGCTTAAACCAAATAGCCCGTTACCCCTCGATATAATAACTCAAGTGAGCTACATTTAACCGTTAGTAAAATATTATTATAATCTAAATATCACGTTGCAAGTATCGCTCTGGGTTACATAATTACAAAACTTCATTCCCTTAATGGCTTCATAGTCTATAGTTTATATACGTTACTCGTATATATAACACTAGCTGACCCCCACGATTTCACCCGCGATAAATACATGTACAAAACGACTTCGTTACGATTTAAGTACAATTGTTTATAAAGTAATAGTTAGACCTCCAAGATTACAACCGCGAAAATTGCATCCAATTTCATGTGACAGATTTTTCACGATTCAAAACAAAACATAGATGTACGTGAAACAGGGAGCGTACAGAGATCTCGGCGTGATGCAGGAAGACCCATACAGGTTGTTCCAGACGACGAAGAAGAAATAATTGATTGCTTACGATTGGACCCCATTACGTCAATGAATGTTGTAGCTCGACGATTAGATTAGACTTAATAATTGCTGTAATTCAATTAATGTATGTATTTATGTACATAAGAGTAAGGATATAATTAAATTTGAATTTTAGAAAAATAATGCGTCTCTGTTAGTCACAAATCGAATATGAATTAAAATAATTTAAAATAAACATCATCATCAATAGTAAATAAAGACAGTCAATAAATTATAATTTTGATTTTTTATTTATTCTTCTTTGCTTGCAATTTATTTGATTTTGAGACTTTAGTTTTGAGTTTGATTATGGTTATTATACCTCGTTGGATAGCTTATAAAGTGTAGATATTTTTAAAATAATAGCTAGATACATGTTCATAGATTTTTTTTCAGTACGTCATAAGTTTGTAAAACAAAGACATTAATTATTTTCCTCTTTTTAACTTTGGTGAGTCAAGGGTTAAAAATTCAATCAGTTATCGTTATGTTTGTTGATATTTATTATTATTTAGAATATTGTTTATCATTCCATGAAGATTTTACGAATATTCGTCAATTAATTTCTTTTTAATGCCCTTTAAAGTGAAAAATTCGGGGGTTTCCACCAATAATAATTAAATTTAATAAAATTAAAATAGGTTAATATTACTTTAATTTTCTTATACCCACCGGTTTCATCTTTTTCCCTTTAGCTGTTTCGCGTGGGTTGCGGGTTCTCCTAAAATAAAATTATATTGAATTAATATTCAAGTAAAGTGACTAAAGTAAGAGTAATCTCTAAAAATATTTAATATTAATTAAAAATTAAATTTTTGACGTGATAACGTCTAGTAAATTGATGAAAGCTACTGGGTTCGTGTACGAGAAACATGACGTCATTGTCACAATTAGTGAGCGAGAGCGCGGAACAAGCGTTAGAGAAACACGATAGACTCGGCCTAAGCGTTCGGCTCACGATCGGCGGTCGACCTAACTTACGACGCGTCCGAACTCCGAGTGGAATTTACAGCGGCAAATGGCGGCAAACGCACGCAGTCTCTGTTTTGTCAATATTGAAGTAATGTCAAATAGTGGAAAGTTAAAAATATAATGTAATGTAATAATATAAGTTAATAATATATAAGTAAATAAATGTAAGTTAATAATATAAAAGTTAATAAAATCATAAAATGGTTACCATAGTTTATTACAACAACAATTGCAGCAAAAAATGTAATTAATTCTTGCATTTTAAGAATTCGATTAGCGATATAATCTCATATATTTGTTCTTTGATTATAAAATAAGTAGTATCGGTGGGCGAGTGCAGTAATAATAGGTTATATTACAATTTTGACTAAAAAGTTATTAGGACTCATAATTATAATTACGATCGTATAAAAAGTAAACTGCTTTTATTTAGTATATTTTTACAATTTTCATAAGTGTTTAATGATAATCTAATTTGTTTTGCTAACTTTAAGTTATTAAACTTAACTTCTTTATTAAACTTGATTATTTCTTGTATTAGGTACATATCAAAGTATTTAACTTTATTTCGCTTTTATATTAAATACAATTACCTGTAGCTAGCCTATATATGTATATATATTAGCTACAGGTACAAAATAATGATAATTCAGTGATAATAATTCAATTCCATTCATGTTTTCTTATGACGATATCACGTAAAAATTATCGTCCGTAAACCGACTTTACAGACAACAAATTTTATTTTATTTTAATAATAACGACACGACCATTCTATTTTAGTAATTTCGCTCTAGTAGGTACAGCTTTTAATTTTATTTTTATACAATTTTTAATCTGTCTTCACAGATAGTTTACTATAAACACTAATGGCCACATCCTTCCTCTCCTTTTTTAGCTTTATCAATTTTTTATTTTATAATTAATAAATATATTACAGCATTAAACTTATTTACAATGCAAAACTTTAAAAGATAATTATGTACTCGTAGGTACATCGATTTTTGCCAAGAATCTTGACAGTATTACTCCGTTGCATCTCTATTTCGATTCTTTGAGCAAAAATTGAACTAGAACTCATGCTACCAGTGGAGGTTATAAATCGTAAAGTCATTTTTTTTTTCTTCATTGCTACTTCAAAGTCCAGTTTTCGATGGCAAATGGCACAAAGATATAATTTGAAATAAGTTACGAATATTCGTACCGCTTAGGGATTTATAACTGTAACACACAATGTGGCAAACTTATTAGTTGTAGGTATTGTTTTATGTGTTTTGTTTACAACAATCTTTAAAGTAATTGTTTTATCTTGTGTCCTGCTATGATATCATATTTGTTGATATTATCTTATGACGCACTCTTAGACAGCATGATAATGCATATAATATAACACTACTTATTATCGCGGCTTCGCACGCGAAGGTCTAGATTTTATAGTCCAGAAATATCTAAAAATAAAGATTCAGATTTTAAGCCATTCAGTCTAAAAACAATAATTTCAAAAAATTCTACGTTCAATTCTCGAGATATTCGTATGATTTTTGTCGCTAATTTCGTTATACTCATGAAATCTTTGAGTCTTCCTTCATAGAACATGTGATACAATACATGACAATAGTGATACAGCCTTTCACTATCGTTACATGCATCCAACGACTCCTCACTTATTATTTTTATGAATTTGTTTACCTAAAAACGCTTTATGGCCAATACTTATAAATAACTATGGATACAATTGACCTAGGAAACAATATCGACTCTGAATTAAACATAAGGTGTCTATCTTGTCCCCCTGAACTCTGCAAATCCTCCTTCGGTAGCGGATTTAAACTAATCACCCTTAATATAAGAAGTATAAACAAAAACTTCAAAGCAGCGGCTGGATATGGATATGGATGTCATTATACTGACTGAATACAGATTAACTGAAGCAGCTGTAATTTGACAAATTCCCGGTTTTACGTCACATTTCACTACTAAAAACTTCAACCAAAATGGTGGAGTAGTGGTTTATATAAAAGAAAGCTTAAATGCAACAGTTTCCGAGCTAGACATGACTGAAGCTAGTGGGCTATTAATCAATATCTCAAAATCCTTCTCAATAGTTGGTATTTACAGATCCCCCTCCTTCAGCTACAACTCAGGCTTTATATTTTCCCTGGACAACATATTAAAAAATCTATCCACTAAAGCATCACTTATCATTGCAGGGGATCTTAACATAGACATTCTTTCAGTAGATCACAGCAAACATGATCCTACAGAATATCTCGACCTCTTAAGCCAACATGGCCTTATTCCCGCTATTGACAAACCCACCAGATCAAATGCCTGTTTAGATCATATTCTCGTACGGTCCACATTAACAGCACTAGGTGTTGTCTGTGAAACAGACATTACCGACCACTACCCGGCACTTCTTAATCTACACCCTCTTAACGAAAAACGTACCAGACCAAACCGTTACAAAACAGTAATTGATGTCCACGGTGTGCGTAAAGCTCTTGAAGAGGAGGAATGGAAGTCAGTCTTCGAACAGCAGGGCGTCAGCGCAACCGAAGTGTTTATCAACCGTATTCAATCTGTCATCAACGAGAACACAAAACAAATACGTATAGCAAGATCCAAGTACACATTATCTCCTTGGTGCACCACAGGTCTACTACGTTGTATCCGCCATCGCGACAGACTTCATTCAAAAGCCCTTAAATCCCCCAATGATGAGATGGCTCAATTTATCTATAAAAGGTACAGAAATTTCTGCAATTCTATTCTTAAAAAAGTCAAAATGGAGTATGATACTAAGAAACTCGAAGAAGCTAAGAACAACAAGAGATTGTGGCGAGCCATAAAATCTGTTTGTCACCTTAAGAAGTCTAACAAGGATAACTCGGATCTCTTAACTATCAAGACTGACCCATCCGACTCAATTAACCTTTGCAACGAATACTTATCTACAGTGGGTTCTAAATTAGCTGAAACAATCTTAGCTAATTCTAAAACTACAGAGAGTATTCTAGCATCACAAACAACTTCCAACCAATCCCCAGTAAACTCATTATTTTTTGCACCTACTGACATTACTGAAATAGACTTAATAATTAGGCAGCTAAAAACGGACAGTGCACCTGGCCTCGATGGGATAACAAACAGTTTATTAAAAGAAATAAGAGCACACGTCGTCGCCCCTCTGACACATATTTTTAACCTGAGCTTGTCCACTGGTGTTTTCCCGTCCATTTGGAAAACTGCCGCCATCACGCCGATCTATAAGTCTGGCATATCCAGGCATATAATCCAGACGACCCCAAAAATTACCGTCCAATATCATTGCTGACAACGCTCTCCAAAATTCTTGAGAAAATTGTTAACAAGAGATTAGTCAACTTTCTGGAATCCAACAATCTGTTGTCAGACAGGCAATTTGGTTTTAGGAGGAAAAAATGTACCAAAGATGCTATTGAACTACTCACTGATTCCATCTCATCTCATCTTGATAATGGACTTAGCTGTATAGCAGTCTTTCTTGACCTTGCAAAAGCGTTCGACACTGTTTCCATACCGATCCTCCTGCGAAAGCTTGAAAATATAGGGATACGCGGTGTGACCTTGGATTGGTTTAGAAGCTATCTCTCAGGACGGCAACAAGTAGTCCGAATACAGGGTCTCATGAGTAATGAGCTTCCAGTAAATTTCGGAGTACCTCAGGGCAGTATATTGGGGCCCACTCTTTTCCTTATATACATGAACGACATACATCACCTATGCATTCCATCAGCAGAACTTCTTTGTTATGCCGACGACACCGTTGTCATATTTTACGCCCAGAATTGGAAAAGTGTCACAAGTCACGCTGAAAAAGGAATGATTCAAATAAGGAATTGGCTGGAAAGAAACCTACTCACTCTAAATGCGGACAAAACCAACTATATCTGCTTCTATAAAACAGCTGCTTCTCGGCCTGGGAACTCTGTCCTCGTCCATTTGCACTCTCATACACCATACAATTTACCATGTAACTGTGTAGTCCTTAATCGAACTGAAAGTGTTAAATATCTCGGAGTTATCTTGGATGAGCGCCTCACATTTCGTCCTCACATAAACCTCACCGCAGTTAGAGTAAGAAAACTGATTGGCATCATGCGACTACTGAGAAACTCTTCCAGTTGGAAGACTTTAAGAACAGTTTACTTTGCCTTATGCCAGTCAATTATAAGCTACTGTATTGAAGTGTGGGGCGCAGCGGCCCGGACATCAATGATCGTACTGGAAAGAGCTCAACGAGCACTACTAAAAGTGATATTAATGAAACCCTATCGTTACTCCACCAATGATCTGTACATAGAGGCAAGAGTTCTGCGAGTAAGGCAATTATTTATTCTCCGTGTCTGTCTAGGCGCACTCAAAAAGATTAGAAACACTCCACTGTATGGTGATAGTAAGTCTAAGCGCTCCCATAAGATACCTCTACCATACATTAAAACTTCATTCGCAAAAAGATTCCCTTCATACAGTCATCCATCCATATACAATAACGTATCATCCAAATGCTCTCTCAGGGACTGCACCATGATCACAGCTAAAACCAAAGTGACTAATTTTCTATTAGGCCTGGATTACATCGAGACTGAATGTTTATGCGTCGAAAACGCAAGCCCCTCACCTTCCGTCTGATGCAGGTTCTCACCGGGCACGGTTGCTTTGGTGACTATCTGTGCCGGACGGCCCAGAGGGAGCCGACGACTGAATGTCACGATTGTGGCGCGGCGGTGGACTCTGCCCAGCACACCCTCGAGGTGTGCCCGAGATGGGCGGCGCTGCGTCAAGGTCTGACGTCGGTCCTCGGAGGGGACTTGTCGCTCCCGAGCATCATCACCGCGATGCTCGGCGACGACGAGTCCTGGAAGGCGATGGTCTCCTTCTGCGAGACAGTAATGTCCCAGAAGGAGGCCGACGAGCGGAGGAGAGAGGAGGCCGCCGACGTGGCCTCCATCCGCGGGCGACGAATGGGGGTGCGTAGGAGGCGCTACTTAATGCGCCTCCAGTAACGCCCTTGTGCCCGTGTCGGGCCGGGATGGGAACCCGGTCCTGCTAGACACGGCGTCGTCGGGACTGTTCAGAGGTTAGCCGGACAGTCCCCATGGAGGAGAAGTCTGGCCTTTTCGCCGAGGCCAGCCTGTCGCTGGAGGGATCCTGTTGCCTGCAGATCCGGGACCCTCCAATTAAAGCGGCTGAAGGCTCCCGCAGGGGTTTAGTACGGTATTGCACTCCCAAAGTGTCGAGTCCGACATAGGTCTAGGATTGCCGACCCGGGCGTCCTGGATATCATCCGTAAATGGATTCCCCTGCGTCACAAAAAAAAAAAAAAAAAGAGACTGAATGTTTAACGTCTAGGATTGTAGCATAGTGCTGGGATAGATATTACAACTATGTTATTTTATTTTAGTTACTTTTGTATTTATATTACTTTCGCTTGGTTGTACTTTTTTGGATGTTTGAGTTACTTAATTATGATAATGTATCCTGCATGCGTCTACTTTCGTGGTAACTTGTAGCTATTATGGTGGCCCAAGATACAAGCGTAGCTTAGTTTGGGTCCCACTAGCAAATACTGTATATTTTATGCAAATGTAGTTTACTTAAATAAATAAATAAATATAAAAAAAAAATAGAAAAAAAAAATAGAAAAGTCGTCCGAGGATCGGTTTCGTCTGTAGCGTATTTTCGCAATCCCTAAGGAATGACACATTCTTCCTGGACGTAGGGTAAGTAAAGTTAAGTGTCCTTACTTAACGTCCTTTAAAATTTCACGCATGTTCTGCAGTTGTTCTGCATCATATCAGCCATTGGATGTCCACTGCTGAGCGTAGGCGTCCCTCATTGACCTCCAAAGTGACTACCTATGCTCTGTATTGCTGATCATTTAGGGGAGGTTTTCAAATACTCGCCACGCTTGGCAGGTGGGTGAGTGAGCGTAATGTGTTGCGGCAAGGTACGGTGACGCTGCTGCCCATCACTATATTGTTTGGCGCACAGTTGTTCGTACCATTATAGCCTTAGGGTGTAATTCCACCAGAGGGGAGATGTGCGGAGATGTGTTTTAAACAACCAATAGAATTTCGTTCAATGGTATCCACTGAAGTGGAGGGGAAACGAGGTGTGTGAATAACGAAATTCTATTGGTTGTTTAAACACATCTCCGCAGTCCGCACATCTCTACTCTGGTGGATTCCGGGCTCTAGTTGCCTTTTACGAGACCATGGCAAGAAAGAGATCGGAACTATTCTTCTCTGCCGGTCACCACACGGCACTCTCTGATTTATAATATTAAAAATAGTAAGGATTATACAGCATAATAATAGAATAATTTTATTTCCTTGTAATCCTTTAGTCAGAACGGTTGCAAAGAGATCACTATTTATCGATAATTACCCTAATTGCTCACTTGTTTTGTTTTTTACTTTATATTATTGTTTTATATTATATCTTGGTATACCATAGACCTCATTCGATCATTAATTTATAAATTAAGGTTTCGGAGAGGCAGAATAATTATGAAAGACGGAATAATTTTCATATTAGTAATATAAACTATACTTGATGCTAAAGCGTTTACTATCTGTACTAATTCATATATTTGTAGAGCTCTCGACTCCCGTGTTTAATACTCTTACGTTATTAAATTTACGAAGAGGCTCATAATACTCTTGAAATTAGAGTACTTAAGAATACTATAAAACGGCTTACGCAAGAGTCTGAAATTACTGCGTCTTCTATTCTCTACCCTTTACGTAGTTAGTGTAATTTTTTTGTAAAAAAAATCTTTTTAAAATGACATTTTTAGTACTCACAATTTGTTTAGGCCTCTTCTGTTATTCAGAAGGTAAGTAATAAAACTATACATCTAGAAATCGTTATTATTACTTTTTCTTTCTTTATTTATATTCTATCTTTCTCTTAGGTATTTTTTATAGAAATAAATTATAAAAAACTTTCTTTAGTAATAAATGTACAACTATACGTACTTGTGTTTATTTTTAAATAATATTTGTACGTAAATAATATTTAAACGACAACCGAAAACTAAAAATAAGATTTTAATTAAAATATATTCTAATATTGAATTATTTAGGATACAGAGAGTTCTTTACTAACATTGTTGGTCAACGAACTTCAGTTTTCTTTTAATAAACTTGACAACCCTTTCGTCGCTTTTATCATCTCGAATATAATAAAACTTAGTAATTTATAATATTTCGTTCTATTCCCGACTTGTCCGTTGAGTTCGAAACTTATTTTCAATATTGCAATTATTTTTATATTTGACTTTAAAGTAATTATTTACACTTAATACTTTTCCAAAATATTGCAATAACGATAACGTTGAGATTTAAAAAAAAACTTCTTTGTCATTTCTTTCAAATTATTGAATTATTATTTGAGTTCTTTAGATTTATATATGTATGCAATTATATATATTAAGTGCATTTGAATTGCCGAAAACAATCAACAGTATACAGGGTGACTGGTGAATTACCATCGATATTTGGGGAGAACGCTCGGCACGCGGTTCCCATTCGGGTCATGCAATAAAAATAGGTACTTAATTTTTGACCAAATTTTCATAAATTTCAATTCAAATAAATGAAGCGATGACACTTTTCCAGTCATGCCGGCGGCACATGCACAGGTGTTGTAATGTGTCGCTTGTTCACACCTAAAAATTGCCAAAGTCACATAATTTACCTAGTCAACAAATTTGTTGCTTAAACGAGTAAAATATCTTAGTATTTTTGCCTTTCCTAAGCCAGGATTAAAGTATTAAGGGGGACTGGATCATGCTTGTTTATCCTGCTACCCTGTTTACACGTGGCGGCGTTTGGACGTAGATAAACTACCTGTTTTGTGTCGAAAGTGCAGCTAGCTGCTAGGGTGTCCAGACGATGCGTAAATAATTGGATAATTGTTGAGTAACTTTACTTAAAAGTTTATTAATATTTACCTATTTTTTTTACATGATTCGAGTGGGAACCGTGCGCCGAGCGCTCTCCCCGAATGTCGATGGTAATTCACCAGTCACCCTGTATAATATATAGCTATGATGTATTATTTATAATTCTATCTATAAATTACAATTAGTGTAATTCCGAATAACAAATATCACTTTAGCAAAATACAAAGTAATTGCATTTTTACTATAGAAATTGGTGAAAATTAAGTTACAAAGTAACTTATTCTTAACCAGAACGTGACATGATGACAGTCCATGAATAAAATTAATGTGTTTGAGTGCACGTTTTTCGTTTATTAATATGATTTATAGCCTAATGGGTTTTGTAGATCCTAATTTATCTTATTTTATGATCTTAATTTATGAAATGCCACAGGATTTAAGACGCGAGTCTACTATTATATTATAATAATCAATGATATGTGAACGATTAAATTAGTAGAACGACAAAACTGCCAAAACCAATAATTAAAATTAAAATGATTAGAATAGCAATTTCAATAAATAAAAAATTTATTATTACTTTATTGTCCTAATTTGTAAATAAAAAACAAAGTTGGAATAAATGCGAATTTAATACTTGGTGGCTTTTTATCCCAGAAACCTTTGGACAAAACAGAAAAAAAGTAATAAAAATAATAAAATGTGTTTGTACACATATGTATTTGGTACACTGTTCTATTTGTGAGAGTTATATTTGACAAATTATTATAATTATTTTATGCCATTACTCGTATTTTCTTAGGATTTTTACTACCAAAATATTTCGACGAACCAATACCCCGAATAGTTGGGGGTGAGGATGCGGCAGAAGGCAGTGTTCCGTATCAAGCATCTTTACGATCAATTTTCAATTCTCATTTCTGCGGTGGCTCCATAATTAGTGATAAATGGATTTTAACAGCTGCTCATTGTACTGTAAGGTCAGTACTTGAACCGTTGCCGCAAGTATTATCTCAATAATTATAGACATAATAGGTATTATCAAGGTCTGTCTGAAGTGGACTTCAATCCTGATTTTGAGTGGGTATGATGATTTACTTGTAGAAGAAAATAGTAAAGAGAATAATGTTATATTTTTAGCAATATGATGCACGGTTTGCGTTTTTTTTTTTGCAATGAGTTTGTTTAAAGACAAAGATTGTAGGCTATAATTCATAATGCTACAAGGCTCTCCTACTATTACCGAAAATATCATTACGTCAAAAATACTGTAAATTTGATAAAATTACGCGTATAAACACCAACTATTTTGTATACTTACGATATTTTGATACTTGTCACATCGATTCAATTTTATGATAAATGCATTGCTCCTACTGACGTCTTCTCTTCTTAAAGCATCGTTTCGAAGAAGGTAAATAAAAAAAGATATTAAAGATTTATATCTTAAATAAGAAGAAGAAGAAGAAGAAGAAATAAGCCAGCCAAGTGGGAGTCGGACTCGCGCACGAAGAGTTCCGTAGTTCATTATCTATAAAAATGGCAAAAAAAATCATGTCTGTTGTATGGGAACCCCTCTTAAATATTTATTTTATTTGAATATAATTATTTATTTTTGAATTGAATATATAACTAAATATTCTGTGAATATTTAAAGCGTCTACCTGTTGCCTTTATCAATATCGAGTAAAAACGAGCAAAAAAAATCACGCTTGTTGTATGGGGGCCCCCTTAAATATATTTTTTATTCTGTTTTTTTAGTATTAGTTGTTATAGCGGCAACAGAAATATATCATCTGTGTTTTAAATGTCTAACTATCACGGTTCATGAGATACAGCCTGGTGACAGACGGATAGACAGACGGACGGACAGCGGAGTCTTAGTAATAGGATCCCGTTTACCCTTTGGGTGCAGTACCCTAAATAGACGTTATAAAATCTTACAAGAATTCCCAAAATTTATTTCAGCCAATCAGAATATACGATGTCTGTAGTAGTAGGTACGAACCGACTGATTTCTGGAGGCAAAAAGTACTCTGTGAATAAAATCATAGTCCACGAAGATTACGACGGTCTGCTAATCATTAACGACGTGAGCGTTGTCCAAGTGGTCGGGACCATAGAGTTCAATGACCGAGTGAAGCCGATTAAAATGCCTGACGAAGACACGCTAGGGGGCGCTGACTTAATTTTGACTGGATGGGGCAGACTTTCAGTAAGTGGAATATATATTCGAAAAAAAAAATGAAATAAATAAATACATTTAACGCCGCGACCTCAGTAGAATGTGAATCCTCTCTTGGCGGTCCGAAAATACAACCCACAAGCGCAAACCCAGAACATGAAAAACATCTCAATCCAATAATTTGTCATATGTGGAGATCGAACCCGCGACAGATAGAGCAACAGGCAGTTGCTGTAGACACTGTGTCAAAGCGTCTTCAAAATGTAATATAATAATATACTACTCGCATTACGTCAGCAAAATTATAAATACTTTAATTTAAGTACATACTTTAATGTATATTAAAGAATACATTGAGTTTTTTTCACCGCTGAGCATACGTTAAATTTTAAAGAAAATGGAGCACTTAAAACTTAGCGACGGCGACTTGAAATCGAACCCACGACTATCTGTTATTAAGACGTAAAACGGGGTATTAACTATGTTTGTGGTCCATCATTCTGAATTACCGACATTTCGCAACTATCTATAATTCTATATCTATATATTTGTTACTGATAGTACAATATAAAAAGGTTTTTCCATTTATTTTTTATTTCATACCATTTGACTGGCCCGTGGCGCAGTTGGCAGCAGCCCTGTTTTCTGCTCCGGGTTTATGGGTTCGATTCCCGCCCCGCATTTATTTATATATGTATCATTTATATGTATATTTATTTAAAAAAATCTATAACAGTCAACTGTTACCTAAAACACAGGCATTAAATTGCCTAGCTTAGCTTAGCTATTTATTTTTATTATTATGTCAAAAACTATATAATTTTCAATGTTTCGGCTGATTTCGCATAATATTTTCACTCCTACCACATCAACGCTTCCATCATGCATAAAGATATGAAAGCAGTTTTACTAAAAACAATTATCATTTTAAGCCAAAAAATTCATAATTTATTATAATCTCAGCATCCAAGGACGTCAAAATAATGTTATGCTAAACAAAAACATTTTTTTTATCAAGTCGCTAGAATTACAGTGGCCTATATTCTATATTATATGTAATAGTTTATTTTAACATTTAAGGTTAATTATTTACTTTGCTTTAATATTTAAAATTCGTATTCAAGTAAATTCAGCGCGAATTTTTCTTACCTTGCAATACTTACGGTCTCGGCTTAAGCGTCAAAGCCTCTTTCTTCTACGATAATGAGTTCTCTTAAACGTTTAAAAGTGAAAATATTATGGAAAATATTTTAATTCAACTGATGTTCATAAAGTTAAATTTAAGGTTACCTAATTAATTATGCCTTAAGTAACTGAAGTAAACAAAACTATGTTTTATGTAATGCTATAAAAAAATAATTTGCAGCTCGTAACCTACTTTATAAGATTAAATATTTAGAACGTTTTAAAAGTTTATTATTTTCATTACGATTTCCAATAACATGCTAACGACAAATGTATAAAATATTTATTTAAAAATATATATTTTAAAATAAAACTGCCAATAACAATAATATTACATTTCCGATGACATCACATCACACTAGCGTCACAATCGTCACATAGGTACTCTTTAAATGACGACGCGTTGGCGCAGTGGTCACAGCAACTGGCTGCTCTAGCGGTCGCGGGTTCGATCCCCGCACATGACAAATATTTGTATAGGCCATACAGATGTTTGTCGTGGTCTGGGCGTTTGTGCTTGTGTATTGTGTGTTTCCGGACCCCCGACACAGGATTCACATCCTACTGGGGGCCGTTGAGTGTGAGAAGTTTATTTATTTAAATATAACTACTTAAGCTTATTTAATTTTGATGCGTACCTAATTATTATTTTCATATGTTTTATAATACAATACAACTTATTCGGGAAAAGACTTATGACCAACAATGAGTTCCTTAATTATTTTTTTTTAAGATAATTGTATGAAAATTTTATAGGGATTAATTGCAAATTATTTGAGCTTAAGACCGAAACTCCTCAACGAAAAACCCTCGTTTGTGATTAGAAAACATATTTACCAAGATATTTTAAATATGTTACTATATGAAAACTTGTTTCAGTATCCGGGGAGCTTACCTGACAAGTTGCAAACCATTAATCTAACTGCGCTAAGTGTAGACGACTGCCAGAAGATTTACAGTGGAGTTGTTTCCCCTTCTGTACAAGAAACGCAAATATGTTCGTTGACTAAAAGAGGAGAAGGTGCTTGTCATGTAAGTACCTTTTACATCAACTTGGCATCATAACCTCGAGATACTATGATAAATTCTAAGCATCCTTATTATCTGTGATGAATGTCCAACCCACTGGCAGTGGCGTAACTACCGGAGCGAAGTATTGTTTCAAATCACTTACGAAAATAATCCTCGATTCACGTCAGACCCAGTATAAGCCGATTCGTTACGGACATACTCATATCATTTTGTATTTGACGTAACAAAGCAGATCAATGCGTTTTAGATCTAGCCGACTAGTCTCTGTTACTATAATTGTATATACGTACACAATACATAATATTATAATATACATATTTGCACTACTATAAATAAAAAGATTAAGTAATAGAATGTTCTGGAGTTTGTTAAAAATTAGTGATTAAAACAATAGAATATAGGTAATGTACGGTATAGTAGTATGGTTGCATTAATGCCGCCGGTCGCAGGCTCAATTGTCGCTCGAAGAAGATATTTGAATGTATGTAAAATATTTGTTTCTAGAACTGTATTTAACGGAACGGTAACTCTACTTAAAATTTAAAACATGCTTTTTAAATTTAAACCAAAAACATTTTCCTTACTTAAAATAGTTGTCGTTTATTTAAAAATTCAATGAAAAAATTAAAAACTTTTAATATAAATAATTTTTAGTATTTGTATTAAATTTTAAGACTTACTAATGTAAATGCTGAAAAAAAGTTATTCAATAAAATACATTAAGTGCAATCATTTTAATATACAAAACCTTTGAAATTTGTAGTTTCGCTGTAATATTATTTTATAATGTTTTATAATTTAATTTTGTTATACGCCCATTGTATACGCCATGTTCAAACGTATTATTTTAATTAAATCTGGAGGCACGGCAGTGCCTCCGCCAAGTCGAGCAAAAAAAAAAAAAAGTGGCACGGCCGTACTATCCTTTTCTCGAAGCAATTCAGGCCATTTTCGACCCCCTATAACTTCGTTGGGGATAAAACTAGAAGTCTGAATTTTCAATACCCAAGCAGGCATTGTATAAACACGGTATATTTTAAATTTCATTCAATTTGAACCAGTAGTTTAAGAATTATAATTAGTCAAAGTTAACGATTTTGTCACTCACTGACTGACCGATCATCAAAACTCTAAGGCACTTCTAGCAGACATAGAAGCTTCAAATTTAGAATACCATTAGTGTTTAGTATATAAACCGAGGAAAAATTCAAATATTGTGCAATTTCGGTCCAGTTTTCTAGATACACCAACTGCATAAATAACTTTGTAATCTCATATAAATATATAGGATTACAAAGTTACATATGCAGTGGATAAATCAATATAAATAAAAGTAAATAACTTATAAAATGGTCAACGGAATGAAAAAGCAAGAATGGAACATGTCTTATGAAATTGTACCAAAATCTCGAAAAGAATTAAAGTAGAGAAAATTGAAAAAAAAAATGAAATAATAAGTACTAATAATAAGTACTACTTACTCAAAATAACTTTTGTATTTTGAAGTTATACTTCTTGATGAGACTAATTTTTACGATACGCGCGCACACTGTGACAAAAATAATAAAACCGACAACATGAAGTTAACTAGTAGGCGCCGCGCAATTACACTAACTTACTTCATTGCGCTAATGTGTCAGCTCAACAAAATTTTATTTAGTTTCACCTGTCCCGATGTTTGTCATCAAATCTTGCAAATTAAATTTGATTCAAAATAATAATAATAATAACCGTGTGATAATGCAATATTATGATGACATGTTGCTAATCTGATGGAGGAGCTAAAAGGTGGCCATAAGAACTTCGCAATGCAACGACAGAAATTCATCGAGTGGGCTCGTCTGAATCTTCTTGAAGAGTAGTTTGTCTTTCAATGGTAACCAAGGTCTGATGATGGAGCTGGAAGGTGGTCATAGGAACTTTGTAATAAAACAACGCAACCTCAACGAGTTTCGGCTCGTTTGATTCGTCTTGACGACTACTTTATTTTTAAATGGTTACCGGGGTCTGATCGGATGATGGAGCTGGAAGGTGGCCATAGGAACTTCGCAATGAAACGACACAACCTCATCGAGTTCGGGTTCGTTTGAATCATCTTGACGAGTAGTTTGTCTTTCAATGTTAACTAGGGTCTGGTGATGGAGCTGGAATGTGGTCATAGGAGCTCTGTAATGAAACGACGCAACCCCATCTAGTTTCGGCTCGTTTGATTCGTCTTGACGAGTACTTTGTTCTTAAATGGTTACCAGGGTCTGACCTGATAATGGAGCTGGAAAGTGACCATAAGAACTTCGCAATGAAACGACACAACCACATCGAGTTCGGGCTCGTATGAATCGTCTTGACGAGTAGTTTGTCATTCAATGTAAACTAGGGTCTGGTGATGTAGCTAGAATATGGTCATAGGAACTCCGTAATGAAACGACGCAACCCCATCGAGTTTCAGCTCGTTTGATTTGTCTTGACGAGTAGTTTGTTTTTAGATGGTTACCAGGGTCTGACCTGATAATGGAGCTGGGAGGTGGCAATAGAAACTTCGCAATGAAACGACACAACTTCATCGAGTTCGGATTCGTTTGAATCATCTTGACGAGTAGTTTGTCTTTCAATATTAACTAGCGTCTGGTGATGGAGCTGGAATGTGGTAATAGGAGCTCTGTAATGAAACGACGCAACCCCATCTAGTTTCGGCTCGTTTGATTCGCCTTGACGAGTACTTTGTTCTTAAATGGTTACCAGGGTCTGACCTGATAATGGAGCTGGAAAGTGACCATAAGAACTTCGCAATGAAACGACACAACCACATCGAGTTCGGGCTCGTATGAATCGTCTTGACGAGTAGTTTGTCATTCAATGTAAACTAGGGTCTGGTGATGTAGCTAGAATATGGTCATAGGTACTCCCTAATGAAACGACGCAACCCCATCGAGTTTCAGCTCGTTTGATTTGTCTTGACGAGTAGTTTGTTTTTAGATGGTTACCAGGGTCTGACCTGATAATGGAGCTGGGAGGTGGCAATAGAAACTTCGCAATGAAACGACACAACCTCATCGAGTTCGGGTTCGTTTGAATCATCTTGACGAGTAGTTTGTCTTTCAATATTAACTAGCGTCTGGTGATGGAGCTGGAATGTGGTAATAGGAGCTCTGTAATGAAACGACGCAACCCCATCTAGTTTCGGCTCGTTTGATTCGTCTTGACGAGTACTTTGTTCTTAAATGGTTACCAGGGTCTGAACTGATAATGGAGCTGGAAAGTCACCATAATTACTTCGCAATGAAACGACACAACCACATCGAGTTCGGGCTCGTTTGAATCGTCTTGACGAGCAATTTGTCTTTTAATGATAACCAGGGTCTGATGATGGAGCTGGAAGGTGGCCATAGATACTTCGCAATGAAACGACAAAACCTCACCGAGTTTGGGCTCGTTTGAATCGTCTTGAAGAGTAGTTTGCCTTTCAATGGAAACCAGGGTCCGATGATGGAGCTGGAAGATGGCCATAGGAACTCAGTAACTAAACGACATAATCATATCGAATATAGGCTCGTTTGATTCGTCTTGACGAGTACTTTGGTGCTATATGGTAACCAGGGTGTGATGATGGAACTGGAAGATGGCCATAGAAACTCATTAATTAAATGACATAAACCCATCCAGTATGGGCTCGTTTGATTCGTCTTGACGAGTACTTCAATGCAAGATAGTAACCAAGGTCTGATGATGGAGCTGGAAGGTGGCCATAGGAACGTCGCAATGAAACGACACAGCCACATCGAGTTCAGGCTCTTTTGAATCGTCTTGACGAGGAGTTTATCTTTCAGTGTTAACCAGGGTCTGGTGATGGAGCTGGAATGTGGTCATAGGAACTTTGTAATGAAACGACACAATCACATCGAGTTCGGGCTCGTTTGAATCGTCTTGACGAGAAATTTATTTTTAGATGGTTACCAGGGTCTGATCTGATGATGGAGCTGCAAGATGGCCATAAGAACTTCGCAATGAAATGAAACAACTTCATCGAAATCGGGCTCGTTTGAATCGCCTTGACGAGTAGTTTGTCTTTCTATGGTAACTAGGATCTGATGATGGAGCTGGAAGGTGGTCATAGGAACTCTGTAATGAAACGACGCAACCCCATCGAGCTTCAGCTCGTTTGCTTCGTCTTGACGATTACTTTATTTTTAGTGGGTTATCAGGGTCTTATTATACATGGCGCGCACTAACCGTTAACTCGGAGCATCAATTTATTGTAAGTATAACTTCTTACATGCGTATATAAGTACACATACACTTTTTTAAATATTTTTTAAAGTTTATTTTCGTGGAGAATTAGGTGTAAAAAATCGACAGAAACCTGGCAATATTGTTTCCGGCTAAACATACTTAATTTATCTCTCTTGTCAAGTATCTTAAGTTGTCAACTTGACATCACAATATGTATGACATGACGATCAAATAAAAGATTTTTTTATTTTTAAATTTTACTAATTGTATTTATATCTCTTAATCGTATTCTTGTAAGAAACAAAAAAAACTCTTGCGTACCAGTACTATCTATACCAGTAATAGCTGAAACTCAAGAAGTAGTACCGGAAAAGAAAAAGAGGAAGATTATATACAAAAATAAAAAAAGATCATAAGACAGAGCGTAGGTTTTAAGAAAATGCATTGTTGGTATTTAAGAAGTAGAAGACACTGAAAAGGAAAACAAGTAGGAATATCTACAAAAAGAAATGAGATGCCATCAAAAACATAACTTGTAAAAAATCCAAGTCTCGCAACTCAGTTCTTCTACTCTGCCGTAAAAAGTTGTGAGATCCATGTATTACCAAGTTGGCTAATTTATTCAATCCCTACTTAAGGGTCCTTCTGTCTTAAGCTATTACGTAATTATCTAACCTAACAACATATTATAGTGACCATATCAATATTAAATTTTTTTAATGTTTTAAATAGATAGATTGACTTGGCAATCGCACTAAACAATCTAATTTAATACAATACTCGTATGCATTACTTGTGAGATACATTATGTTTTCATGCGATTGCCAAGTCAATCTATTTATTTAAAACATAAAAAAAATTTAATATTGATATGGTCACTATAATATGTTGTTAGGTTAGATAATTACGTAATAGCTTAAGACAGAAGGACCCTTAAGTAGGGATTGAATAAATTAGCCGACTTGGTAATACATGGATCTCACAACTTTTTACGGCAGAGTAGAAGAACTGAGTTGCGAGACTTGGATTTTTTACAAGTTATGTTTTTGATGGCATTATAATTACATAATCTTTTATTATTTAAAATATTTCTACAGTCAACACATTTCACTGTTTTCATTATTAGACATACACCCAGATATTATATTTTAGTTACTTCCTCTAAAATCTTAAACTAAATCAACATATACTATGTAACAAATCATAAACGAAATGGCTAATCTAAGGGGTATCA
Source organism: Euphydryas editha (assembly GCA_036937285.1). NCBI lineage: Eukaryota > Metazoa > Arthropoda > Insecta > Lepidoptera > Nymphalidae > Euphydryas > Euphydryas editha. Next base: position 19,959,887 of record JAUPFZ010000004.1, on the reverse strand, counting down.
AAACTTAATACAGTGGAAACAGCGAGAGATATCTAGTGTAGTGATAACAACGGTCCTGTTAGCCAGCATTTCTATTATTAACAATTAAAAATTAATTTTAATTTAGATCAATTGATTGTTTATATCGTCACTAAATTTTGACTACAAAAAAACGTCTAAATAAAATTTTAGTTTCTCATTCATGAAATTTAGTTGCTTTTAGTACCACAATTGTAGTACTTTAAAATAATAAATAGAATAATGTCATTTTAAGTATAAATCTGTTTTGAATATAGTTTCCCATAAATTTTGTTGTGTAATTAAGATTTTTTCATTCTGTACAACTTAGAATCATATTTTATGGCATCACTGATGCAACTAGATTTCTGCATAAAAAATACTGTTTAAAATAATAAGGAATATAAAAAATAAAAAAAAAATAACAATGACTACTAAATTAGACAAAAAAAAACCAATAGGTATCTTACCAAAAAAATAAATTTAGTTTTGGAAAGTGTTACGTGAACGATTATTATATTACGATTTTGTTACTTATGCATGTGTATAATATTATTTTAAATACATTTTTGTTTACTTTTAGGGTGACTCCGGCGGCCCACTTGTGGAAGGAGACAGGGTGGTGGGGATAGTGTCGTGGGGGATGCCTTGTGCGAAGGGCTATCCTGATGTGTACACCCGAGTATTTGCTTTTAAAAATTGGATCGAAGAAAAAACTAACATAACTGAATGAAACTTTATATTTACAGAAATCCTTTAACATTGTATAAACACAAATAGGTTTTATAAGTATAAACAGTTTTTTTTTTTATATTGTATTAACGAAACACAAATTCCATTATTACAATGACATCTTTAAATTTGGGTCATTATTCAAGAATGTTTATTTGAAAAATTTTAATAAAATTCTTTCAACATAAAAAAAAAAATATCATTTTAATTTTCCTCTTATTTTTAAGCGACAATTTAATAATCACGAAGTCAATAGATTGCCAGTTTATCAAATATTTTGTCGCTTAAAAATATTTAAATATAAAATTAAATTTTTTACTTTTAAATACTCTTCGAAAGCGGGAATTCCTGTTATCTATAGAAAAGTATCTGACTATGAGTTCATTGTTTGTACTTTGTAAACAAAATAGAATGCTTGAGATTGTTAAATATCTACTATAAATGAAATTATAAGACAAAAAAAAATTTAATGATGTACGGCGCATTGATCACAGTGAGTGCTTACGATAGCCCGGGAATGTCGACTCTATACGTCAAATTAACGACATACATTCAAGGACTATTTCAAGTAATGCTAGAGGTAAAAAAAATATCGGGATCTAATGCGAGAAGTTAAAAATTAACTGATTGAAATTTCTTTTGGGAGTTAACAAATGTATTTTTTCTGTATTAAAAAGGACAGTAGAAAACTAATTTGAAACATATAGATGTTAAATAATAATTTTAGATACTGTGAAAACTAATTTTTGCCGGTCTGGATTGGATGCGAGTGGCAGGGGATTGGCCGTCTTGGCGTTTATTGAAGGATGCCTATGTACAGCAGTAAACGGAATAAGGCTAATGATGATGACAGTGCTAACTGCGGGTTATGTATAGTAACGGACGGGCAAGACGGAGAGGGCGGGTAAAACGAATAATCGTTTTAAATCGCTGGTCGGTCGGTAGAAATACTTTAGACTGCCATCTATCGTTCCATTATATAACTACACGCACCGTTGTTGACAAAACATCGGTCTCACATACTTGTGGCATTTTTTTTTTATAAATATTGAAATTTAGAAAAAAAATTAAATTTTTTAACCGTAAGTATACAGATATTATTTTAATATTGTTAAGGACGATTCAAATTAAAAAATTTTTAATGGAATATATAATTAATGAACATAAAATAATCAAGTTATTTTTTTTTATCGCTGTAGTTTGTAATAATTTAAGGTTATGTTGTAAAACTACCAGACGGGCAAAACGGAACCGGGCAAAACGGATACTTTCTGTTTCTCAGAAATCTTAACTAGCTCTTCTATAATCACCACTCAAAAACAAAAAAAAAAGATTCTGCAGCTGCAAAAAGAAAAGCTTCAATCGACGTTCCAGGTCCATCCGGTGTCAAAAGGCAACGAAAAACAAAAAAGCCTTGGGAAAATCTATGACATCTTCTCTGCACTGTCTCTCTGTCACTGTCAATCTGTGCACCGTATGCAAAGAAAAATATGTTGATCCGCCGAGAGAAGATTGGATACAATGTGGGACCTGCCAAGAGTGGACACATGAAGCCTGTTCTTCATATTCGGTACGTGGTTCATATTTTTGCGACGATTGTTTTGATTAAAATACGTTTTCTAATCTTTTTTGTTTCTAAGTTTTGCCCGACCTGGTTATTCGTTTTGCCCGCCCTAGTAGGGCAAAACGGATAATGTTGACTTTTTTTCAATTTTGAAGAAGAATTTCTTTATTTTTATTTCCATTTAACTTTAATTATAAACGTTAATGACCCAAAGAATTATTAGCCAAAGCTAAGAATAAATATGATTATAATATATATTTTTAATTTCATTTTTAAATTAACATATCCTTTTTGCCGGTCCTTCCCCTATGGAAGGACCGGCAAAAAGGCGTTAATTTAAAAATGAAATAATATGTATTAATATGTATTAATTGCCAGTTGTTTTTTTTTTTCAGATAATACGTGAATGTCGCGCAGCAGGTCTTAGCATACCGGTAATGGTTTGCGATATGGATGGGGTAAATCGACGAGCTTTGTCCATCTTGGGAGCTACTGTCGAAAAACCCTCCATTACTATAGATAATATAGAGATTATCAGTATGTATGACCCACCTCATCTTCTAAAGTGTTTCAGAAATTTATTTCTGAAAAACGATATTGAGTGCACTACAGAAATAACATCTAGCAACAAAAGTGGAATAGGTAAGAATTAAGAATAGTATAAGAAATGAGAATACTATTATATTATCTTATCTATTTAGAAGATAATAATGATAAATATCTACACACATTTAATTTGTGATGCATATTTATGTATATAACATGAAATTCTTTATTTTAGGAGTTGCAAAATGGAGTCACATAAAAACTTTTTATGAACTTGACAACCAGAACCCCAATTTTGTTTTTGCTCCTGGCTTAAAGTTAGAACACCTCAATCCGAACAGCAAGCAAAAAATGAAGGTTAAGTTGGCAGCACAAACCTTGAGTCATACAGTTGCTGCTGGGATGATGGCGAAAATTTTACATCGGTCGGACGGATTTTTGTTTCGACCGTTGTAACATTGTACAAGCGTCTATTATTTTCAGTGTTCCTATTTAAATTTTACTTTGAAGCAATGAAAAGTCTTAAAATTTTCGGGCGACGCTTGAATCTTTAGGGACTTTTGTGTTATATATATTTTTTTGATATTTTTACAATTTTTAAAATCATTTAAATTAAGAAAATAATATGTTCGTCATTGCAAAGTTATGTCTACAGAAAATTTACAACTGTCAAAAAGATCAAGCTAACTTGTACGGGGTAGGTATAAATAGGAAGTCGTCATTCTTCTCCTAGAGTAATTATTAATTAATGTCTTGTGACGATAACAGTCACAGGTTCAATGACATTTGTCATGTAGACTTATACTGCTTATACAATTGTTCGTCGTGTTGGTGTGTGTGTGGAGTACAAAGTGTTCTGTTGATTTGACAGCGGTGGTTTAAAAACGATAGACTATAGAGTACTTGCATGCATATCAATATTACAATTTATATGATTTAGTACCTGGATGACCGAGCTTTGCTCGGTTAAATTGTATTTAGATACATTTTACATGCTGATGAAACATAAATAATATTTTCGATCTTACCGACATAATAGTAAAACAATAGGAACTGGTTATTTAAATAAAAAATAAAAAGAGTTCTTAATAATAGTTTGTCTCACAAAAAAAGAAACTTGAAAAAAAAAGGAAAAAAAATTGGTCTGTAGGCAGCGGGATTCGAACCCGGATTTTCTGATGTTGAATCCGCCCGATTTCCATCGGAACTATTTTAAGCTTATTAATGACAGCGAAATTTACCTTCGTATTCTAACGATATTTTTAATTGCTTAAAAAAAGGGATAAAACGACATTTTCTAAAAATAAATCCTAGCTAGATCGATTTTTCGCCCCCGAAACCCCCTGCATACTAAATTTCATGAAAATCGTTGGAGCCGTTTCCGAGATTTAGATTATATATATATATATATATATATATATATATATATATATATATATATATATATATATATATATATATATATATATATGTATATATACAAGAATTGCTCGTTTAAAAAACCATGGTCTTTGTCTTTTGAAGACCGAAAAGGGAGCTAAATTGAGTTCTAGATTTGATCTAGATTCTAACTCTGAAAAGACAAAACTCTTAGTAAAACGGAATTTTTTGATCATTTCATTGTATTCAGCTGTAAAAAACATAATTATAACAAACATTTATTCACTGAACATACAATAATACAAATATAATTCACAATACACAAAAAAAAAACATAAAATAAAAAACTTACCTCTTCCAAAAAAGTAACGTAATTACTCGCATGGGGTCACCGCTCAAGAGCGCAGCGACGCATCCTTCACTCCTGTGACTTGGTCACTAGTAAAATACAAACTTAGACGCGCGTTATGAAGCAAGCGAGGGCGCGGAGGGAATCGGGCCGCACCAAGTGCTTCATTTTTTAATCCGAAAATGCTTTGACCCCATGCGAGTAATTAAGGGTTAAGTTCCAAAACCAAATAAAGCTGTTCTGTTGTTATCTTTCATGCATCATGTATCTCATATCGACCCAGGCTCAAGTGACAAGCATAAACCTGAAATAATAACATATTACAACAGCACTAAAGGAGGAGTGGACATCAATGATCACTTGTGTGGTACATTCAACGTAGGGAGGCAAACCAAACGGTGGCCGTTAGCTCTTTTCTTCCATCTGATAAATGTTTCAGGCATAAACGCACTCATTGTACATCGAGCAAATACCGACAAATCACGTACTCACGTGAGACGTAATTTCTCGCTGCAATTGTCTGTTGAACTTATTCATAATCACTAAATACGATGACCTGAAGTCAGAGCAACTCCTAAGGAGGTAAAAAAAATGTCTGATGGAAGTGCATGAGTTGCAAAACCGCCAAGAGCTGCCCTCGGAAATGCGATCGCAAAGTACCAACAAAATGCAAGAAATGTACAAGATTTGTGTGCAATGATCATTCTGACATATACTGTTAACAGTGTAACAAGAGTGATTTGGAGAGTTCCTAAAAAATACGAGTATTTACTATGATCTCAGTATATCTAAGTACAAATTGTTGATTATTGATAATTATTTTAGTTTAACTTGCTTTTGTATAATTAGTTTGTAATTCATGTTATTACTTATAGATATTATAGAATAAACAAAGCACTTTAATAATAAAATAGTTTCAATTACTTACATATTTCAAAATATATTAAAAACTACTCATACTATTTGGGGTCACCTGTGACCCCATGCGAGCAGTAATGTAATATTCTTTGTGCGAGTAATTAAGGGTTAAAGATATAAGATTTATCTATAATAGACATTATCCTAAAAAATAGGATAATTTCGATTATTTTCGATCCATGTACGATAATTTTACGCCCCCTGGTACGATAGTCAGTCCACTTCAGGTTGGGAACACTGGTACAAACACAGGATCCTATCCTACTCACTTATATTCTATTCTAATCTTAAATGTAAATTTATAACATCTGTAATTGAAAATAATTTACCGTTTTCCTTTCGATGAAGAGATCTAATGATGATGATATGATGAACGATCCTCATTCCGAACTGTTGGATTTGGGCCTTACCACAATCTTTAACAAAGTAAGCTTATTACGGTCACGTTTTAAGTCCGGCGTATTGTAATAATACTCAATTTCGTACCACGATCTTAACCGAGCATGATTGTTTTATTATCGCTGCGTGATGTGAAAGAACGAACGATTTGTCTATAACTTATTTAGAGGGACGGAAATAGCGCTATTTATTGTGTAGCGTTATCCCTTTCTCGCTTCGGAACAAATCGTATTACCGAATTTTAACGATTAGATAGTGTCTCTTAGCGCATGCATAGTATAAACAACTAAACATAACCTTTAAAAAGTTTTTATTTACGATTATTACGAGTTATTCGGGAATCATGGAACCAAGGTAAGATAAAATTAGTACTTGTACATATATAGATGTATTTCTTTACATTTTTGATATTTTGTAACTTTAGGTTGTAATGTTTTGTTATTCACTTTACAGCCGTAGAAGTAAAAGAGTTAGCTACGAACAATTAAAACTACTTTGGGAGTTCTTAAATAACAACAGCGATATAGTTAACTCCTACAATCGCTCCTTACAAGAAAAGGATAACTCTAAGAGGAAATGGAGAGAAATTGCAGAAATTCTCAACTCTCAAGGGTGTGGTGCACATAAAGATTGGAAAGGCTGGACAAAAGTAAGTACCTATTTGTCAACACTTTATTAACCTTTTTTTGTATTTTACAATATATTACCAACGTGATTAATTTCAATAATTGTGCTAGTGTTATTATCAAGCTCTATTATCCATTTTGTTAAACATAGCTTGCAGATTTGATTTGAAACAACTTAAAGGAAAAATTATGTTCTTTTAATGTCATTGTTCTGTGTTATTTATTTGTCATTTTACTGCGGAATAGAAGGCAAGTAGGGCAACCATCATTCTAAGCTCCCTAATTATGGAGTATGGCATACTGCTCCACCGACAAGAACAAAGCTCCTAAATAGATAGAGAGAGGGAGAATTATATTGTAACTAATGGATACTATTGTGTCAAGAAGTTTAATTATTAATCTCCAACTGTTGTTCTTAAAAGTACATTAAATAATACCATATTTTCTTTTTAGTACTGGGTAGATTATAAAGCCAAATTGAAAATGAAAGTGGCAGCTGTCACATCATCGCATGCTAGAACTGGAGGAGGGCCTTCTAGTGAAAAATCCCTTTCTGAGATGGATAAAAAATTTCTACAATTACTGATAAACAATTTTGGACAGAGCTTGCCAGGCGTAAAGGTCGACCCATTTACTGAAGTAAGAAAAAGAATTGAATATACATTTAAATCTATACAAATAATAAAATTGAAGTGTCTGATTGTAATTTTAAATTAACAACTTTTTACTAAACTTATATACAGTACTTATATCAAAAAATCAATTTTTACCACTTTTGTCTGCCCGTTTGTTCTGGCTAGTCTCTGAAACAGCTTCACTGGCAGATAGCTGATGTTATAAGGAGTAAAATAGGCTACTTTTATTTTTGAAAAAAGAAATGAGTTTGTAAACTAAATAAACACGGGTGATACTTTATGGGATAGTTAGTGTTATTTATATTAAACTAGCTGTCCTGCATTTTTTCATCTATATTTACACAGCTCTTGAACTTATATAGATTAAGTAGTATGCTCGTCTATTCCGTCTTACTAAATAACTTTTCTGTCAAGTTTAATTTAAATTTATTTAGTAGTTTTGGTGTAATTAATTAACAAACATCCTAATTTACACAGTTATAGTATAGTGTAGATACAACTTTTCTTTTACTCTTTCAGACACCTGATATTGACACTGAGTTAGTGGTGCAGCCCTCAGAGTCTGTAGAAGCAAATACACCCCCCATTGAGCCTCTAAGTCAGCATGTGGAAGAACATATTCAAATCATTGACACTGAGTTAGTGGTGCAGCCCTCAGAGTCTGTAGAAGCAAATACACCCCCCATTGAGCCTTTAAGTCAGCATGTGGAAGAACATATTCAAATCCCACCAGATCCTATCCCTATTGATACTCCTAGTCAATCCTCACGCCCGCATGCCGCACAATTTAGACCCCACCACTCTCCTACGCGCCGACGTAAAAGACGCGCTCCACCCATGAGCATAGAAACTGCAAGACGAGCCCTTGTTCAATCCTCACAATTGCATGCCGAAGCTACTGTAAAGGCAGCCGAAGCTACTGTAAAAGCAGCCGAATCATTAGCAATTATTGCTGAAAAAATTACAAGCATAGAAAGGTACATAATTTTTTTATATATATATCATAGGGGGGCAAATGAGCAGTCAGAGCCTTAAGTGACTACCGACGCCCATAAACATCCGCACAAGAGGATATACATATGCGTTGTCCTCTTTTAAAAGATTCCACAAAAAAAATACTCCATTAGGTGTGACAGTAACAGACAGTTACTTTTGCATTTATAATATTAGCACAGATTCACTATATTATGTCATGAAACAAAGGTTTATATATATATATATATATATATATATATATATATATATATATATATATATATATATATATATAATATACACACGGTCGTCTGTTCCTAAGGAAGGCAACTTAATGCCTGTGTTTTAGGTAACAGTTGACTGATATACTTTTTTTTAAAATAAATATACATATAAATAATACATATATAAATAAATACATAATGCACCCAGACTCGGGGCGGAAATCGAACCCACAACCCTGGAGCAGAAAACAGGGCCACTGCCAACTGCGCCACAGGCCAGTCATATGTAACAGTAAAAGTTAACTATAGTTAAATTTTTTATTAAATGTAAAATAAATAAATAAAAAAATATAATTAAATTTAAGGTAAAATAAAAAAGTAGATAAAATATGAATAATATTATATGATATATTTTTCTCAAAATTATTTATTTTTCAGGATTCTAGGTTGCGCCTTTCCCAGAGCTGACTAACAAGGAAATTCCGAGTAGTTATACCCTGCTGCAGCGGCATGTTACTCCTGTGGGGCTGCTCACTCAGTTCATTATTTACACGCAGCTGGAATTCTTTCGATACATCTCCGTCACTCAGTTGTAGCACAAGAGTTTTTGCCTTATTACAAACTAGCTGCTGCCCGCGACGTCGTCTGCGTGAACGCTATACAGCACCAAAAGTACCTACTATTATACCTTTTAAAATAACATTCATTTACCCGTTTCTTCTTTACATTTCATATCTACAGAAAGTACAGTAACAGAGGGAGACTGTCTTTTGTAAAATTGATAATAATAAATGACTTTATGGTGATTCTGCTGAATTAAGTCATAAGTTGTGACTGAAACGGATGGAGAAAATAATAAATAAGGAATACAGAATAGGGTAAAAATACATATTTATAGGACTTCTCGATAAACAACATTAGTAGTTTGGCTCTCCGCAGCCAAAATGTAAAGAGAGTCAGGACTGGTGACGTGGGAGCAAGCGACTTACAGTTGCCCGTGTGAAGCAGCTCGTCCTGAGGTCGACACCAGCTACCCTCAGTGTCTGCCCCTGCGACTTATTGATGGTCATCGCGAAGCAAACACTCACGGGGAACTGTACGCGCTTGAACTGGAACGGGAAGTTATGAGGTATGAGCGGAATGCGTATAAATACTGCTTCGCCGACGCCACAACCCGTAAGAATTTCCGCCTCAATGGTGTGTCTGTGGAGCGAGATGACTTTAAGGCGGAAGCATAAGCATTTCTTATTTTTATGATATATATGGCATGCTTAATTTTCCTCTTTCTTCGTTATTTAACTCAAATTGTTTACAGCAATAGCGTGCCGTTTTCGAGATTAAATTTTGTTATACATCTATGCAGTTCTTTTTGAGTTCTGTTTGTTATTACATACAGAAAAACTCGATGAATTTTATAAGACATAGATGAAGCAGCTTAAAACTTATATAAACACATTTTTTTAAAATTCTCTTGCTCATCTCTGAAACGAATCAACGATACAATTTTTATTAAAATCCACAACTCCATCTATGACTTTTATGAACAACTATTAACCTCGCCAACATGATCAAATTTAAAATAATTATTTATATCCAAAAAGGGTTTACACATGTAATTCGACTTGATGTTTTTAAAATCTCATAGATAGCGCTGCTCTAAAATTGTCTTGATACTACTTATATTCATTTCTTATATTACATTTATTCTTACATTCATTATGTTTATCAGCCTAAGTTACTTATATTTCGTGATTTTTTTAGTGTGAAGATAGCTTATAGCATGGTTATTAACATAATAACAACATTCAAATATGCGTCGCTAGATTACACGCTGTTACAGAATGCGTTGAAGAAATAAAGGTTCACTGCTCGTTCCCCGTAGGTGATAGCGTGATAATTTGTAGCCTATGTTATGACCCGACTTCTTAATAATATTCGTACCAAATTTGAAGTAAATCCATGCAGTACTTTTTGAGTTTATCCCGGACATACATACAGACAAACAGACAAACAGACAAAAATTCTAAAAACTATATTTTTGGCTTCGGTATCGATTGTAGATCACACCCCAAGTATTCTTTAAAAAAAATATTCAATGTACAGTTTTGACTTTTCTACCATTTTATTATATGTATAGATATGGTGTAGTATAACACAAGCATTTATAATAGCACCTGCTACTTGTGGTGAATAATGTAACACTCTGTGAATAAGCAAGCAGTGAAAACGTGCCTTCAGCAGGCCTATAGTATGCTCTATAATATTTCTTGCTCTGACATGCAAATTTTTGTAGTGCTCCTCTGGTGAACCTGGTGCCGCCTACAGTATAGGTGTCATCATGCTCTTCCTCAATGGATATCCAGAATCACCTAATGATAAAAAATGTATCAAATATATCGAGATGGTAAAAGGTTTTGGATGGTTAAAATTTTTTAAATTGATATACATACATAATTTAAATTTAGATACGTGTTTTTAAGTGATCTGTCAAAAAAACAATATTTATTACATATTTTTACTATAACATATATTATATATATATATATATATATATATATATATATATATATATATATATATATATATGTAAATCTATGTAGTTATGTGTTTGTTTATGTATATGTAATTTTTTATGTATAGCTTTAAGTGTACTGTATATGCTGAACATATATATGTATGTATGTTATACTAAAGACATAGTTCAACTTTTATATTTTAAATAATAAAAAATAATTAAATAAATATAAATATGTTTAACACACACACACGGTCGTCTGCTCCTAACGTAGGCAACTTAATGCCTATGTTATAGGTAACAGCCGACTGATATACATTTTTTTTTAAAATAAATATACATATAAATAATACATATATAAATAAACATATATTACACCCAGACTCGGGGCAGGAATCGAACCCACAACCCTTGGAGCAGAAAACAGGGTCACTGCAAACTGCGCCAACAGGTCAGTCAAAATGTTTAATTTTTAAAAACTAATTACACCATTTGCCTTTTTTTTTTGTGACGCAGGGGAATCCATTTACGGATGATATCCAGGACGCCCGAGTCGGCATCCTAGACCTATGTCGGACTCGGCACTTTGGGAGTGCAATACCGTACTAAACCCCTGCGGGAGCCTTCAGCCGCTTTAATTGGAGGGTCCCGGATCTGCAGGCAACAGGATCCCTCCAGCGACAGGCTGGCCTCGGCGAAAAGGCCAGACTTCTCCTCCATGGGGACTGTCCGGCTAACCTTTGAACAGTCCCGACGACGTCGTGTCTAGCAGGACCGGGTTCCCATCCCGGCCCGACACGGGCACAGGGGCGTCACTGGAGGCGCATTAAGTAGCGCCTCCTACGCACCCCCATTCGTCGCCCGCGGATGGAGGCCACGTCGGCGGCCTCCTCTCTCACCCGCTCGTCGGCCTCCTTCTGGGACATTACTGTCTCACAGAAGGAGACCATCGCCTGCCAGGTCTCGTCGTCGCCGAGCATCGCGGTGATGATGCTTGGGAGCGACAAGTCCCCTCCGAGGACCGACGTCAGACCTTGACGCAGCGCCGCCCATCTCGGGCACACCTCGAGGGTGTGCTGGGCAGAGTCCACCGCCGCGCCACAATCGTGACGTGCAGTCGTCGGCTCCCTCTGGGCCGTCCGGCACAGGTAGTCACCAAAGCAACCGTGCCCGGTGAGAACCTGCGTCAGACGGAAGGTGAGGGGCTTGCGTTTTCGACGCATCCACCGCTCAAGGACCGGGCGAATGGCAGTCGTTACGCGTGTGCCGTACGGCTGCCCCGCCAGGTCCTCCCCCCACCTCCGCATTAGCGCTTCCTGCCCTACCCGACGCACCCGTAGGATCCCGTCCAACGTGGGGTTCTCGCCAAGAGCCCTCCTACCCGAGACGTATGAGTATGTCTCGGCAAGAACCTCCGCCACGAGCTCCCACGGGGGGTCGCCGGCTAGAGCAGTAGCTGCAGCCCACGATACCGTACGGTACCCCCGGATCACCCTCTCCGCGATGGTCCTCTGCGCAGAGTGCAGCGCAGCCCAATTCCTTGCAGTGAGGCGATCCGCCCAAACCGGGGCACCGTACGTCGCCATACTTCGGCAGACACCGGAGTACAGCTGCCTACAGGCGGCGCTTGGTCCTCCGAGGTTCGGGAGGAGTCTGCCCAGTGCACTCGCCACCTTCACGACCTTCGGTCCCACCATCGCGAAGTGTGGGCCGAAGGTCCACACTCCGTCGAGGATGAGCCCCAAATATTTGATTTGAGGGCTCATCCTGACCCGCTCCTCTCCGATCTGTAGGGTAGCCCCCGGTGGAGGTCCCTTGCGTCCGGTCCCGCGGAAGAGGAGGGCTTCGGTTTTGTCAATTCTCACACGAAGCCCTAAACTCTTTATGCGGCTGATCACGAGGTCGAGTCCGACCTCGGCCAGCCGCGCCGCCTCCTTGAAGTCACGTCCCCGGGAGTAAACGAGGGTGTCATCCGCGTAGCAGATGACACCCATCCCGGGGAGGAGATGGCCTCGCAGGACCCAGTCGTACCCGATGTCCCACAGGATCGGACCCAGAACCGATCCCTGCGGGACACCGCAGCCGACTTGCCGCCACTCCACGGACCCCGGCCGGTTCTCGTGGCCTACCCTCCGATTGGAGAGGTACGCCTCCAACAGCCTCCGTAGATACGGGGGCACTCGGAAATATTTCAGTGCCTCCCGTATCACTGCATGCGGGAGACTGTTGAAGGCGTTCGCGATGTCCAGGGACACCGCGACAACCACCTCCCTCCTGTGCTCCGCCTCACCCGTCACCGCCCGCAGGCGTTAGAGGGCGTCAATGGTCGACCGGCGTGCTCGGAACCCGAATTGGGACTCTGAGAGTCCGAGCCATCCTCCAGGTGTTGAACGAGCCGGAAGGCCACCACTCTCTCCAATGCCTTCCCAGCTTCGTTCAGCAGCACCACCGGTCGTACCGCCGAAGCCGAGTCCGGGGTTCGCCCTGCCTTAGGTAGTAGGCAGAGGCGACCCTCCTTCCAGGCCCCCGGGAATTGACCAGACCGCAGGCAGTGGTCAAACAGCTCCCGGAGGCTGTCGCCGAGGTGCCCGAGAGCGATCGTGAGTACCCTCCCGTGCACCCCGTCCGGACCCGGCGCCCTCTTCTTACTCTGAAGGCGGGACAGAGCCGCCTCCATTTCAGTCTCTGTGATGGGTGGCGGAACACCCTCCTCCTCGTCCGGCGTCTGCCGAGCCATTCTAGGGGGCACGAAGCCCTCAGGTTCGTCGGGGAAGAGCTCCCCGACGATCCTCCTCAGTTGATCCGACTGGAGCGTTTCGCTGATGGGGGCCGACTGGGCGCGTAGCTTGTTCCGCGCCCAATTATACGGTCGGCCCCAGGGGTCTCTCTTCAGACCCCCAACTAACTCCAGCCAGGCCTCCTCCTTGGCTCGGCATATGGCCTGCCGCAGGATCTTCGTTTTCTCCACGTAGATCCTGTGCAGCCTGTCGTCCCTGTCAACGTTTTGGGGGCGTCTCCGCCTGCTCCGAGTGTATTCCCTCCTGGCCCCGTTGCAGGCGGCCCGGAGACCGGCTATCTCAGTCGACCACCAGTATAGCGCCCGCCGCGGAGATGGACGCTTCGCGGGCGGCATGGCCGCTCTGCAGACAGCAGTGAAAGCGTCGCAGAGCCGGCTAGCCGCTTCATCCACCCCAAAATCCGACAGTGGCGGGAGGCTCCAGCGGCCGACAATTGCGGCCTCCTCTGCCAGTTCTCGGTCGAGCTTGGAGAGTGCTCAACGCGAAAACTGGCTACGCCCCCTGGACGACGTTGACGACGACGACGACGCCGGACGGACGGGAGCTGGAGACACCTCGAACCCTATGTATCGATGGTCCGAGAGAGTCTCCACCTCCGTCTCCACCCTCCACCCCTCCACTCCTCCCGACCATCGCACACACGTCTGGACTGTCCCCACATTGAGCAGGCACAGTCCGGTAGCTAGCGCCCACTCCTCCACCTCCCTCCCTTTTGGGTTCGTAACCGGGTTACCCCAAGCCGTGGACTTGGCGTTAAGGTCGCCGGCCACGAACACCTGGAGGGGAGCTAGCTGCCCTACCAGCGGTCCCAGAACGTCGAGAAACCGTTCCAGGGCCGCCAGGTCACGGTTCGGGGAGAAGTAGACTCCAACGAAAGCCACCGCTCCCCGAACCGCCGCCACGTACCCGCGGCCCCTCGCCTTGACGACGAGAGGGGGGCCGGCTCCAGGCCTCGCCACGATCGCCACCGAGCCCTCGGTGTCCTCCGCCCAGTGTGGGCTAGGAGGCACGGCGTATGGCTCGGCGACGATCGCGACATCAATACACCACTCCGCCATGGACTGTAGGAAGAGGTCCTGGGCCCCGGCAGAGTGTTTGACGTTCGCCTGGAGGACGTTGAGATGCACGGGCATTATTCGGGCATCTCAGCGTCTGCCGACTTTACTAGGTTTCCCCCTCGAGATGTTTGTGAGGGGAACTTCCCGCGAGTTGATGGGGGCTTGCAATGCATGCCCCCCATCACGTGGCCCGCCGGCCTACCGGCGTCCGCGCACACCGCGCATCGAGCAGCGGCCGAACACCCGGCGGCTTTGTGGCCAGCCTGACCGCAGCGATAGCACAGTGTGCTTCGGTCAGTTCCAGATGGGCACGCGGCACCGACGTGCCCTAGTCCCAGGCACCGAAAGCAATGCCTGGGGCGCGCCTGCAGGAGGTGGACGACTCCCCTGCTCCACCCCACCGCTATGCTCCCGGCATGCAGCAGCTTTTTCCCTGCCGCCACCGGGATCTCAATGTGGGCTGTCCTCGAGCCCATTTGCCCCACGCGGATGTTCTTAACGTGGACTTGACCCGGGGCACAGACCCCCTCCTTGGCCACCGCGGTGGCCAGACGCTCCGCGGTGACCGCGTCGCTCAGGCCTGAGATTCTTATTTCTGCCTTCTTCTCAGGCCTGAGCACCTCCGCCTCCTCGGCCAATGCCTCTCTCAGGCGATCAGCAAGGGCATCGGCCTTCTCGCCGCTCGTGGAGCCGGGCACCTCAATGAGGCGCGCCCCGGTCGCCGACTGGCGGATCCGGAGCGGGCCGATTCCCAGCTCCTTTAGGTCGATACTGCTCTCGGCCTTGAGCAGAGTCGACCCGTACGTGGCCCCCCTGGCCGCTGCCTCCGGTCGTAACTTTACTATTACGGCCGCTGAGCGGGGGAGAGCTAACTTAGGCTTCGAGGCCTCCTTCTTGGCCGGCGGCGCTGAAGCCGCCGATTTTTGGGTCCCCGTTTTTTTCGCCGGTGGCGCTGAGGTCGTCTTCTTTTTCTTTGGCGCCGTTTTGCGGCGGACGACCTCAGTTCAACTTGCCGCCGGCTCCACCTGAGTTTCGGCTACTTGGGGGGCCACTTTCTTTGAGGTGGAGGGGCCGAACGCGGTCCACTCCACCTCCTTCGCCTTTTCCTTCCCCTTGCCCTTCCCCTTCCCCTTGCTCGATGCTTGGGGAGGGGCCGGAAACGCCTCAACGTCCGCCTGCGCCTTCGTGCTCGCGCTAGGGGCCGCCGTAACACTACCCCTTTCCGCAATTGCGGCCCTAATGGCACGCGCCAGTGGTCTGCTGTCCCCAGCCAGTGGGGGGCGGCAAGGAGGGGCCGCTGGGAGCTGGAAAGCC
Source organism: Euphydryas editha (assembly GCA_036937285.1). Taxonomy (NCBI): domain Eukaryota; kingdom Metazoa; phylum Arthropoda; class Insecta; order Lepidoptera; family Nymphalidae; genus Euphydryas; species Euphydryas editha. Next base: position 19,943,857 of record JAUPFZ010000004.1, on the reverse strand, counting down.
GCCAGGCGACCATTGACAATGTTACCGACCATTTGCGCGAGTTCTTGCATCTGGTCGGCATTTATCACGCCGTTAGAAGATTCAGCCGCCTTTTTGCGGCTGTCCTCGAACTCCCTTTTATACGCCCGGACTTCCTCCCGGACCAGCTCCAGCTCCCGCGCGAGCCGACAGTTGTCAGCCCTTAGTCGGCGGACCTCTTCAGATTCGGTGCGGGCCACCAGGGACTCCAGCACCTGCCTAATAGATCCGGCAGCCCTCCTTATTTTGGAGGCGTAGCCTCCCTTCAGATTGACCGATTTGCCGATCAGACCGAGGATCAAATTCAGATTGGCCTCCGAAGCCACCCTCAGCTCCTCGGCCCCCCGCTTATCAACGTCGTCAATCTCGATGGGAGTCTCCTCCATTTGATCCCCCACCTCCTTCGGCTTTAAGAATGCTCTTTTGTGGAGAACCGCCTCAAACTAGTCCTCCCGGACTCTCTCCACACGCTCCCTTAGAGCCGCTCTAGCGCTAGTAAGGGTGGGCGCCTTGCCCCTCTTGGCTGCTGTCCGGGACCTGAGCCCCGCAGCCACTCCCGTCTCTGTCTCCGTGCCGGAGTACTCCGACCCTCCTGAATAAAGGCGCTTCCGCCCTAGATCTGTCTCCGACAACGAGGTGATGGCGATGTCCTCCAATACTTCGATCTCGCCTTGTGGTTGACCCTGATAAGGGTCGTTTGGTTGGCCCTGAGAAGGGCCGTTGAGTTGGCCCTGAGAAGGGCCGTTGGGTTGGCCCTGAGAAGGGCCGTTGGGTTGGCCCTGAAAAGGGCCGTTAAGTTGGCCCTGAGAAGGGCCTTTGATAACTCCTCCTATGCTCTCGCGTAGTGGAAGCATCGCAAAACTTTGTAGTCACACAGACAAGACACTCTAAAACACCCAAGTACAGTTTATCGCGTTTGGTCACCTGCCTGCCACCTGCGTTACCGGGGTCAGGTCAGGGTCCAGGGGAGACGACGTGGACGTAGCAATAAACACTCGGGTACTCCCCCAATTGCACCATTTGCCTGTCTTATTACCAGGATGTCCTATATACACAAGGGTTGTCTGGAATAAATCACTATCAGTGATAAGACCGCCTTTGCACTCTACATGTAATGTACACTATTTTGTATGTTTTTCTTTGTATCTTTTTTTATGTATTACTTAAGTGTGCAATAAAGTATATAAATAAATAAATAATTTTTTAATTGATATTATTGTATGTATGTATGTATATATGTATGTATGTTTATGTATGTATGTATGTTTATGTATGTATGTATGTCTATATGTATTCATTTATGTATGTGTAAGATATGCGTATATGCTCTTATATTTTACTATAAAGGTTAATAATAAATTTGTACACCTATGCCGATACAAGACCATTTCCTCTACCCCTCGGTTGCCTGGAAGAGATCGCTTTTCAGCGATAAGGCCGCCCTTTGTATAATACCTTGTTATATTATTTTTCTGTTTTTCTATGTAAATTTCTGTTTTGGTGTACAATAAAGTGTATTATTATTATTATCGCAATAGCTACACTCCACCCGTTCAATATATACCTACATATACACATATAAATATATATAATATAATACTATATATAAGGAATATAATAAAGAACAATGGCAGATCTCCATACATCAAATTGTCTGGAATAAAATTGAAGCGTCCCATAATAAAAAATATGTGTAAAGATTCGGCGTTAAACGTAGAGTCTCCAAGTGAGTTTATTTTTATTCGGGAAAGCCGGAAAACCGAAAAAAAAAAACATATCGGAGTTTGGATTTTTAGGTTATGAACGAACCGTGAACATTAGTGTACCTATCTCGTTATTCATTGGGACTGAACATTTGGATAAAATGATTTGTATGTTATTATGCATGCCTATTTATTGATATAAAGTATAATACAACGTAAGTCGAAGAAAATGTAGACAAGCGAAGACACATTATCTATACTATACATATAATAAAATCGTAGGAAAGTCAAAACTGTACATTGCATATTTTTTTTAAAGAATACTTGGGGTGTGATCTACAATCAAAATCGAAGCCAAAAATATAGTTTTTAGAATTGTATCATCATTTACAACTGTCGATCTTTCACAGTTAGAGACAAAACTAGAGTTGCATAGTTAGTCAATTTATTGTAAAATCGATACATTATTAAATCAATCCCATGATACAATTTTCTATTTTGTTTGGGAGTTTTTTTTTTTTTTATTTATCCGACTCCGTCCCAGCCCTCCCAGAGGGACTTCTCAGCTGTCCGAGCACATCCTCGATGACGGCGGTGTCTCTTTTTTGTATCGCCATCTTAAGGGTGTGCTCGAGTATTTCCTTTGATGTAGCCTCACCGCCCTTTGGACAAAACGACCGATTGCATCACCACCGTCGTCAGTGTAGTAGACACAGGTCTTTGTGTGTCTAGTCACCGCTACCACAGCGTGCGGAATACTGTCATGAAATGTTTGGGAGTTAATAATTATATTCATCTATTAGTATCACGTTGATTAAACATAAAATAATTTCATTAAATACAAATTATTTTCAAAACAAAGCACACCCTAGTAGGAAAGATTCTATCGATCGATTATTAATCGATTTAAATCTGGAGGCACGGCAGTGCCTCCGCCAAGTCGAGCAAAAAAAAAAAAGTGGCACGGCCGTACTATCTTTTCTCGAAGCAACTCAGGCCATTTTCGACCCCCTATAACTTCGTTGTGGATAAAACTAGAAGTCTGAACTTTCAATACCCAAGCAGGCATTGTATAAACACGGTATATTTCAAATTTCATTCAATTTGAACCAGTAGTTTAAGAATTATAATTAGTCAAAATTTCGAATTTTGTCACTCACTGACTGACCGATCATCAAAACTCCAAAGCACTTCTAGCAGACATAAAAGCTTCAAATTTAGAATACCATTAGTGTTTATAATATAAACCAAGGAAAAATTCAAATATTTTGCAATTTCGGTCCAGTTTTCTAGATACACCAACTGCATAAATAACTTTGTAATCCCATATAAATATATAGGATTACAAAGTTACATTTGCAGTGAATGAATCAATGTACCCGTACAAGTATAACATAGTGGAATAATAGGTGTAGATAGGTACCTAGATATAATTATCTTCAAAGGTAACCTGTAAATTGGTCAACGGAATGAAAAAGCAAGAATGGGACATGTCTTATGTAGCTGTACCAAAATCACGCAAAGTATTAAAGAACACCAATAAATCATAACCGCGACTGGCTGAGGTGATTTGCCCGCTCCACGGCTTCCACGCTTCCCGTACGTAAGTTATTTTATTTTATTCAGTTGGCAGCTATATTAAACCTATCCCTCTAATCGGTTTCTACACTGCATTGTAGCAAAACGCTCAATCGCTTGGCGGCACGTCTTTGCCGATAGGGTGGTAACTAGCCACTACCAAAGACTCCCACCAAAGCAGATCAGAGAAAGAAAATTTACTCTGCCGGGGATTGAACCCGGGATCTCCCGCTTAATATAGAACAGCGCGCACCATTTCGCCAGCGTGATCATCATTTTTGAGTTCATATAATTATGTCATTATTAGAATGCACCTGTTTGATTAAGTGAGTCATAACAGCAATAACTGTTAATTAATGTATATTAACATTAAATAAATAAAAATAAATATAGAAAATAAGGACGCAAAATAACTTTTGTATTTTAAAGCTATAACTTCTTGATCAGAGTAAATTTTTATACGATGCGCGTGTACTCTGTGACAAAAAACCGACAACATAAAGCTAAGTAGTAGGCGCCGCGCAATTGCGCTAACTTACTTTATTGCGCTGGATGTGTCAACTCACTTTTTACAAGCTTTTATTTTGTTTCACCTGTCTCGATATTTGTCATCAAATCTTGCAAATTAAATTTGATCCAAAATAATAGTAAATCATGTGACAATACAATATTATGATTACATGGTGCTGATTTGATGGAGGAGCTAGAAGGTAGCCAAAGGAAGGATTTTGGGCCCGTTTGAGTCCTCTAGACGAGTAAGTTTGTCTTTCAATGGTAACCAGGGTCTGGTGATGAAGTTGGAATGTGGTCATAGGAACTCAGTAATGAAACGACGCAACCCCATCGAGTTTTGGCTCGTTTGGTTCGTCTTAACGAATACTTTGTTTTGAAATGGTTACCAGGGTCTGATCTGATAATAGAGCTGGAAGGTGGCTATAGGAACTTCGCAATGAAACGACACAAACTCATCGAGTTCGGACTCGTTTGGATCGTCTTGATGAGTAGTTTGTCTTTCAGTGGTAACCAGGGTCTGGTGATGGAGCTGGAATGTGGTAATAGGAACACCCTAATGAAAACTACGCAACCCCATCGAGTTTCAGCTCGTTTTATTCGCCTTGACGAGTACTTTGTTTTTAGATGGTTACCAGGGTTTGATCGGAGGATGGAGCTGTAAGGTGGCCATAGGAACTTCGCAATGAAACTAAACAACCTCATCGAGTTCGGGCTCGTTTCAATCCTCTTGACCATTAGTTTATCTTTCAATGGTAACCAGGGTCTGATGATGTAGCTAAAAGGTGGTCAAAGGAAGTCAGTAATGAAACGATGCAACCCCATCGAGTTTCAGCTCGTTTAATTCGGCTTGACAAGTATTTTGTTTCAAGACGGTTACCAGGGTCTGATCTGATGATGGAGCTGAGAGGTGGCAATAGGAACTTTGCAATAAAACGACACAACCTCATCGAGTTCGGGCTCGTTTGAATCGTCTTGACGAGTAATTTATCTTCCAATGCTAACCAGGGTCTGATGATGGAGCTGGAAGGTGGTCATAGGAACTCTATAATGAAACGACGCAACCACAACGAATTTAGGCTCGTTGATTCGTCTTGATGAGTACTTAATTTTTAGATGGCTATCGGGGTCTGACCTGTTGATGGAGCTAGAAGGCAGGCAAAGGTACTTCGCAAGGAAACGACAAAACATCATCGAGTTCGGGCTCGTTTGGATCATCTTGACGAGTAGTTTGTCTTTCATGGTAACCAGGGTCTGGTGATGGAGCTGAAAGGTGCTCATAGGAACTCTGTAATGAAACGACGCAACCCCATCGAGTTCGGGCTCGATTGAATTGTCTTGACGAGTAGTTTGTCTTTCAAAGGTAACCAGGGTCTGATGATGGAGCTGGAAGGTGATGATAGGAACTCTGTAATAAAACGTCGCAACCCCATCGAATTTTGGCTCGTTTGATTTGTCTTGACGTGTACTTTGTTTTTAGATAGTTACCAGGGTCTAATCTGATAATGGAGTTGGAACGCAGTCATAAGAACTTCGCAATGAAACGACACAGCCTCATCGAGTTCGGGCTCGTTTAAATCCTCTAGACGAGTAGTTTGTCTTTCAATGGTAACCGCGGTTTGATGATGTAGCTAGAAGGTGGTCATAGGAACTCTGTAATAAAACGACGCACCCCAATCGAGTTTCGGCTCCTTTGATTCGTCTTGAGGAGTACTTTGTTTTAGTGGGTTTTCAGAGTCTGTTTACAGATGGCGCGCACCAACCATTAACTCGGCGCATCGTCTTATTATAAGTATAACTTTTTACGTACGTACATAAGTATACATTCACTTTTTTAAATATTTTTTAAAAGTTTATTTTTATGGAAGTTTAGGTGTAAAAAATCGACAGCAATCTGACAACACTGTTTCCGGCTAAACATACTTCATTCATCTCTCTTGTCAAGTATTTCAAGTTGTCAACTTGAGATCACAATATGTATGACATGACAATCAAATTATATATCTGTATCGTATCGGAAAAGAATAAGAGGAAGAATATCTACAAAAATAAGAAAAGCTCATTAGACCTAGCGAAGGCTTTAAGAAAATACGTTGTTGATATTAAAGAAGTAGAAGACACCGGAAAGGAAAATAAGTAGGACTGTCTACAAAAAGAAATGAGATGCCATCAAAAACATAACTTGTAAAAAGAAACCAAGTCTCGCAACTCACTTCTTCTTCCGTAAAAAGTTGTGAGATCCATGTAATACCAAGTCGGCTAATTTATTCAAACCCTACTTAAGGGTTCTTCTGTTTTAAGTTATTACGTTAGTAGCTAACCTAACAACATCGTATAGTGATCATATCAATATTAAAAATCTTTGATGTTTTAAATAAATAGATTGACTTGGCAATCGCATGAAAACAATGTATCTAAGAAGTAACACATAGGAATATTATATTAAATTAGATTGTTTAGTGACAACTTTTTATGGAAGAAGAAGTGAGTTGCGAGACTTGGTTTCTTTTTACAAGTTATGTTTTTGATGGCATTAATAGTATTCCATACTGTTTATTCGTGTCTACTATCTAATATCTATGTTGGAATCTGTTGACGTACTTTTATTTTCATAATTTAACTCCGGCTCTTAAGAAAAGAGGTAAAATATTGTTAAATCATAGAAAAATAGTTCAATTTGTTTCCTTTATTTGATATCTATGGTCGTCAACAAAAAAACGAGACAAATTCTGCCATTGTTCTTTACATAAATTTACTTAGATAAATATAAGCGGGTGGAGGATTACGCCCCGGCAGGAGGATCAAACGGCCGGGGGTTAGGGCTGTAGGCTGAGAAATCGGCGGACAATCCTAGCCGAGTCGAGTAATACCGCCTTTTGCATCCTGGCTGCGAGCGAACCGTCACGGATACCCAGCTGCCTCAGGTGGTGAGCGAGGCTAACCGGGATCAAACCGTTGGCAGATATAACGATAGGGATGATTTATTATTATTATTAATATACATACCAAGAAACCAAATAGACTCTGAATTGCTGAGTTCTTCTAAATGAGTTTTCAGTGGATGATTGGTCCATATGAAAGAGTCATGACTCGCACCACCATGACTAGCATCTACACTTATAATTTGCATTTCAGCATCACAAATCTGCAAAGATAAATAACGTTATTTATTTAAAATTATATTTTTAGTAGGTATTAATAGTAATTATATTTTTTTTTTTTCATGTAAGTATTACGAAATAAATATGCTAAATATTTTTATGTTGATTAAATTGTACTCACCAATTGAACATTCAAGGAGTAATAATGCTTTCCGCAATAGAATCGCTCTTCATTTTGTGCAGGGCGAACTATTGCCACTTGGGTGCAATCAATGCAACCTAGCACATCGGGTATGTGATTTTTTTTTTATAAAATCTGTAAAAATTATAATACACTCCTATTAATGTTTTTTTTTTTTTTTTTAAATAATTACTTTATCTGGCCATTTTGTTGTTACCTATTTTCTGAGAAATTGATGTCTCGATCTCATTTCACACATATATACTATATTATATCCAATTGTCACCCCACATCCATTTCATTTCATTTGTACATACTATTAAAATAAATACTTACTCTGCTTTAACTTTGTTTCGCTCTTTACCAGTCATAGGAAATTTTATATATTTTTGGCGCATTTGCTGGGTATTAAGGCACTTGGTAAGCTGTGCAATTACAGAGGAGACAGTCTGTTGAGCCACAATAAAAATGACCCTCATTATTACCTATAGGACATTGGTATGATCCAGTTGCATAGAAGGATAATGCAATTAATACCTAAAGAAAATCAATATGTATTTTTTACGCATAGATGAATAGATATTATTCTTATTCAAATTGTATTGAAGTGGCAATTTATTTATCTATTAAATTAGTAAATACCTACAAAATTTATTATAATTTAATATAATACTATAGTCTATAATTGTCTATTACTTGTTTATCTAGAAATATACGTAATTATATAAGTAAATAAATAAATTACAAGGTTAAACATCTAATTTAATTTTTACTTATTAGGATAGGTATTACAAAAAGTGAGTACCTTCGTCTCTACGGACAAATCAGTGGATTTTTTTGTATCATTCATCATAGGTCTCAACTCATCACATAGCTTATGTACTAGAGGTTTAGTAAGGCGATATCGTTTTACAAATTCCGCTTCACTTAAGTAAAACGGATTGCAATCCCTTCGCAACATCATGCGACGCCGCTTTTGTCTATTTTTTAATCTAGAATCACACGCATCAGCTTCCAAGAACTCAAAAATTTCGTAGGCGTTCATCTAAAATAACATTAAAAATTAATTTTTCAGGAACTAAATCACCGGAATTACAACTTTTTCGATATTACACTTACTTTATATGGTAAAAATATGTTTTTATATGAAATATTGCACAAATCAGTTATAAATCAGTCGCACGTTATAAACTTTTTTAAGATTGCTAAATTTGACATAAAATTAATAATGCTAGCTGTCTATAAAAGCGTAGTAGTAATGGTACCAATAAGCGCGAATTAAACGAACAATACGAGATGATGTCACCAAAATCTCTAGAAAAGTATGATCGTTTCAAGCTTATAATAAGATTGTTTTAAGTACGTTGTGGACTTATGGTATGAAAAGTGAATGTATGATTATATTAATAATTGTATAAGAGATTGTGGTAAGTCAACAAGATCTTCAAAAGTGTAATAAAATTTTCTTTAAAAACTGTACATTTTTCTAAATTAATTTATAAATAACGTATTATGTAAAAATTTAAAACTGGAAACTGATAATTCTCTTTGAAGCTCCCTTAAGTATAACTTCACAAAGAAGTTATGTAAATTGAAAAATAGAATATAATATCAAACTCAATAACAGTTAAAAAAATAGTAATAAGGAGATCATATACAATTAAGTTTGGACTTAAATTCAATTAAAAAAGATGACTGGCGCAGCAACTTATAATTTAAAAAAAAAAAAACTATACATATACCACGCACGATTTTAGGCGAAAATA